>OZ004699.1:35714995-36924805 GCA_963924545.1 Pogonocherus hispidulus
GTGGACTAGTTTCTTGCTATTGCTTACTATAGTATTCGTAAAAGATTTAATTTAAGATCTAAAGAATAATTTTAGTACTTACCTTTTTTTTAATTTGGCAATTTTTTTAGACCATCTCGTAATTAAGAGATAAAAATCGTGATTTCGACCTATGTCTAATAGCAAATGGTAAAGTAACGCGACTTATAATTCGTAATGATGAGATATGAGTCGGAATTATAATTTATAAGTCGTAATTACGAGTTACAAATTGTAATTCATAATATAAAAAAAAATTGTGTGTCCCTTCAACTTTATTGAACATATATAATATTTTGTAATATTGTTAAATAGCTTATGCACATTAAATAAAATAAGTTACAATTAATACAATTATTATTATTTATTATCTCCAAAGGCAGACGTCGGGTTACCCTAAAGAAAATGGATAATGTAATGTAATGTTATATTGTGTATCTATTTGTAGATCACGTAGATAACATACTTTAAGTATTTGTCCAACTTGTTAAAAATAAGTACGAGATTGGTTGAAACTAAACTAAGGTATGACATAAAGAGTAAGAAAAATTATACATACTGAGACTTTTATACTTGTTTCCTATCCGTGACGAGTTGTTCTATTTATTTGTGATATTATCTAGATTTTTTCGTTATTTTCGTGCTATTCTAGGTACCTACAACACATCTCGAGCAAATAAACTAAATCGGAAAAATAAATTGCTCTCAAATAAAAATCGAATCCTCACAGTGAAGCAGGAAGTATTTTAATTTTACTGGTAATTTTACGAAAAAGTTCATATTTTGAGAGCATCCCTAAGAAAAGGCTGCTTTGACCAATAGGCAGCAAGTAGGTAACTTACTATATGTTTAGTACCTAATATTATCTGCTGTCCTGATCCGAATTGTGGTGTGCAATGTAGTCCTTTGAGTAAATTGGATCTTTTTTACATTCTCCAATGTTATATGTTTATTATCCAAATGTTACTTATTGTCACATGAATGTTTCATTTTCAAAACACCGAATTTTATTTTGATTTTCACAAATAGAATAAAACTTTCTGGTTTTATATTATTTTATTTCTACAAGCAATGCAGTATACATAACAGTATCTCTTATGTTGAAAACTTTTTGGAATTTTCTTAACCACTTCTTTTTGACTCTGTTGCTTTCTTGGGCGGTGTATATGCAGTCTTCTTTTTATTGTTTGACACACATTTTCCTGAAATAAAATTATTGTTAGTGTTTTTTATGAAGCAATAGTGTTTATAGTAACATTATTACTACTTATTTGCAGGTTATTTATATTTGACAGGAATCTCAGTTTAGATCTATATATATTTAAACTCAACAGCAGCCACAGAAGTCACGCCTGTTTTAATAATAATAATAATAATAATAATAGTAATAATAATAATAATAATAATAATAATATTATTAATAATAATCCTCTGCAGTTGCATAAGGATAGGCCATTGCACGGTGTCTTCTATAAGAGCCTTGAAGACCATAGTTTATCCGGAAGGCTGACCTTTGCTTTTTTAAGGTCAGCGGGGCTTAAGTCGAAGGCCGAGGGATTCATAATGGCTTGCTAGGATGGTGTATTTAACACCCTCGTCTATCGAGGCTGTGTTATGAGTATAGAGGTCCCTGATGTCAACTGCAGGGCCTGCTTTACGGCGCCGGAGACAATTATGCATCTACTCCTCGCTTGTCCGGCATATGCAGTCTCGGCCTGTATCCATAGACATAATGCGGCTTTACTACTTTCTATGGTACTCGTACGAGATACGAAACACCAGTGCTGTCAAATGCTCCAGGGGAATATTGAGTGCAACGAACGAAATATCGAGACCTTTTCTTCGAACACCGCAGACTCCATCCACAACATACTGTGAAGCTTGTGGTAATGATAATAGGAGCCCTCTGTGGAGCAAGAGTAACAGCTTTCGGAACTAAAGATCATACCAGAGAACTCGGGAGTTCTCTGATCATACCGGCATGCTGAGGTTCTTTATGGGTTCTGGGTTCATTACGTCTACTCAGGGCACATGATTCCGGGCCTTAGTAGTTATTCACCCCTCACGGTGTACTGCTAACCACCAGCATCCGACCCTGACAATCGAAGCCAGGGAAGTGGTCGACTGGATTTAAACAAAAAATAATAATAATAAAAAATAATAATAATAATAAAAATAATAATAATTATAATCATATAATAATAATAATGTACGGTCGTCTAACTAAAGCATTACACGGTAGATATTACAATAGTCTCAACAAAGAACATATAAACAAAAAAATTTCATGTAAGTTCTCACAAAGAGGCCAATTATATCCAGAATCGGAGGGATTTATACTTGCTACAAGACCAAGTTATAATGAGAACTAACTATAAAAAATATTTTGTAAAGGATATTTCAATTAAAAGGGATAAGTACAAAAAATGCCAGCAATTTCGTGAAACAATAGAACATATAACATCCGGAAGTAAAATACTAGCAACTGTGCAATATACTAATGGACATAATAATAATAATAATAATAATAATAATAATAATAATAATAATAATAATAATAATAATAATGACTTTATTAAGGAAACCAGCAAAGACAAATATAGAAATACAAATATAAAAATTATAATATAGAAGCTAAGTTGGCTAACTTAAAAGGCGAAGTTCAGTTGCTCTCTTATACACAAGTACAAGAGAGGTCCTGCTCTACCACTTAACCTTACTTACCCTAAAATTACTATACAAAAATTAATCAGTAGCAAAAATTATTGACCAGCGATATAATCAGGGCCTCAATCGTACTACCAATATTCACCACCAACTATAATCACCATTACAAATATTATAAATTATACTGGGGCCTAATCATATAAACTGATAAAACGGTAACCCATCATAGACTAGATATAACAGTTCAAGATAAAATAAAAAGTCATCTGACCAAAACTCAACCAGAAAAATATACAGAAAAGAAAGAAAACTATCAACAACCAGTAATAGAAGTTGAAAGAATATGGAAACAGAAACCAGTTCATATAATTTCATTGATTATACCGGTGACGGGTATCACTCCATACTTATTCATAAATCACCTCACCCAATTTGCCTGGAAGAAAGTGTATATATACCTAGTCACAAGAAGCAGGCATACTTCATACATGCAATATAATAAGATCGTTTCTAAACCACAATTAATTTCTTATTAGACTTGGAATTAACCCGTCTACAAGAAAAATAAACCAGTAAAGAACTGAGAAGGAATAATCATAATAACACCTTTTACCACCGTTCACTGCTGAGGAATTCTGGAAAACCTCATTAGTTGGGGGACAGTCAAAGATCCACCAATGTCAATCCCTTAGATTAACCCAAGCTGATATTTTTCACATTTTAGGCACATAATGATAAGATAAGCTTTAATATACGAGTAGACAATTTAATTAAAACTGGTCTGGCGGAATGAGGATTTGAACCCACGACCGCTGGGTTGAGCGATCGAAACACTAAAATCTGTGCCGGCCCTCGACCCGACAAATGTAAACGCGTATAGTGGAAAAAGTAAATCAGTTACCTTTTCTAAGAAGGGCGAAAGAGTAAAATCTATTTGATCATTCGTATTACAAGGATTTTTAATTAAAGATTTTTTAATTTTTAATTGATTTAACATATCTAAGTGCTTTCCTTTCTTTTCCAGATGTAGTACTTACCTTTATATTTTTCAGATCTATAAAATGATAGTTCGCAGATTTGAACGAAATGGCAGAATTGAACAGAGAAAGGGTTAATAAATTGAAACAATCGGGAGTATACCAAATTAACTCCATGAATTGTAATGCCGTGTATGTGGGTTAAACCGGTAGAAGTATTGAAACTAGAGTAACTGAACATAAAAAATCCATACTAAGTAATGTACAAAATTCAGGATTATCGATACATTGTATACAAAACAATCATTTTATAGATCTGAAAAATGTAAAGGTACTGCATCGGGAAAAGAAAGGAAAGCGCTTATATATGTTAGAACAATTAGAAATTAAAAAATCTTTAATTAGAAATCCTTGTACTACGAATGATGAGATAGATTTTACACTTTCGCCCTTCTTAGAAAAGGTACTAAAGACTCGAGCTTTGCCAGATGGAAAGGATCAATCGGAGTAGGTGAATAGATAAATAACTAAAATGGAAATATTTAGTAACAGACATTTACTCTTTTGAGATAGGCCTACTAACAAGCCGAAATACTAGTATTTAGAGTGTTTTCTATATATTATTTGAAACATCTAAATGAGAACTGTATTTTTTTCTAAACAATTAAATATATACCTATTGGTTAATTAATATTAAAAAAAAACATATTTTTACCTTGAATATTTCTGAATTGTAAAGAAAAAGAAGTAAATTATAAGAAGGCCATGTTTACTCTGCAATCACTGAACTAGGTAAGAAAATCGTGACAAAGTTATTATTAGTTGTAGTGGAATTATGTTTTATGGACGAAGATATACATACCCTTCTTTGAGTCGACTACGTTGACAGTAAATAGTAAACAGATAATTGCGAAGGATAAAAAAATAAACGATATCCTCATTTCGTGGCTGTTACTTTACAATTTTCCAAATCGACACCCAAAGGTTTTCTAGTATCGGTATATAGTATAATGTATTATTTATTTAAATATTTTATTCAGGTAGGAGTTTCATTTAAGTGAGGTGTGAAAAGGTTGATATATTTTTAATCACTATAACACTGTTATCACACACAGTTAAAAACCATAAAATTGATATTTCTATACGGGGCGATTCAAATTCAAGCATCCCTATAGCTAGGGATCTCTTACTATAAGAGGAGCTGAAGTAAATTTGGGGTCAGTATAGAAAAAGTATCGCCCTTGGTTCGTGATTGTTGATAAGGTACACTGACGTAGTTTTCCACATAACACTAAAACGCTATACTGCACTCGACGCGCTACCTATGCTAACACTGTACCCTATTTATACCTAAACTATTGCTATGGTTCAGTGAACGGCGATTTACTAATCAATAAAGCGGACTGTATGGGATTGAATGTCTGTCACTATTCATACTATTTTTACACTTTGGAATTTCTAAACTCTCAAATGCATCCAGTTGTCTGGAATTTATTTCATTCCTAATTAGTCTTAAATTGCTACTATCTATTTTATGGTTGTTCTCTAACGCATGTTGGGCGACACTAGACTTATCTGTTCTACCATATTTGAGAGGAGCCATATGTTCCTTGAATCTAGTTTCAATTGACCTTATAGTTTGTCCAACATACTTTTGATTGTAGTCTTTACAGCTAATTTCGTAAATCCCCGATGTTTGCTTAGTTTCGATTTTGTATTTTGGATTTCCTAAAAGTTGTTGTAGTTTATTGGCATACCTATATCTTTAAAAACATTACGAAACCAAACAAGGATCGTATGGGATAGATATGAATTTTGGATTTTATCTTTCATTTTGAAAAGTCGAAGAATTTCGAAGTGTCTCTTTAAATTTACGTTACCTAATTAATTTATACAACGCCTAAACTACAACTTTTAGGTAATCCAAAAGATAAAATAGAAACTAAGGAAAAGTCGGGTATTTACGAAAATAGCTGTCAAGCTATTTTCGTAAATAGTCTAGTTTGATTGCATAGCTGCAATCAAACAAGACAGTTTGACAAACTACTAGGACAAACTAGAAAGTCAATTCAAACTAGATTCAAGGAACATAATGGCTAATTTCAAATATGGTAGAACAGATAAGTCTAGTGTCGATCAACATGCGTTTGAGAACAACCATAAAATAGATAGGGTAGGGTGTCCTTATTCCGGACATTTCAAACAATTTCGGTTACAGCAATCGGTAAACCACATTTTATTAAAAAAAAATGCTTGTGAAGAATGCAATTCTTGCACAAGTACAAGACATAACAAATTTAAAACAAACCGAAAATATTGTTCTTCAGTATCAAAAAAAAAAAAAAAAAAATAGAAAAATAATAATAGATGCACATATAAAAAATGTTCGGGAATAGGATTTGTTCTTTTCTAATTCAGGACATAGGGAAATCCATGTGTGCATGTGCAGTTAAGTGGGATTCAAACATCGCTTGTTACTTTTGATATTAATAACACATTTACCATAAGCCAGTATAGTTTTCCCAGCAGACCCCACACACATCTCGTGATACCAAGTTTTGCATACAAAAATAAGGGGCCTTTACAATTTACAAACAAAAGCCTATGTGCGTAATTAGGGTAATTTGCCAATCCGGAATTAAAAAAAATGTAGGTACCTAAAATTTGAAATTCTCTCCACAAAGTTTTACAAAGTAACATATCTGATACTGGCTCGTGCAAAATGTTTAATATACCTATTAGGTTATTATTACTGAATAAAGCTGCGCTATCTACATTACAAAGTTATAGTTAGTACCAAGGATAATGATGACAACTTACCTTGTGTACTTTTATTTCCAACAACTCTAGACATTCGAGGAACTGTGTACGCAACCGATAGTTTTGCGAAGCTATATAGATTTACTGGTAACACTTATTAATTTGTACCATAGAAGGAAACTAGAAATATTTATTAAGAGAAGGTACGTGTTATTTAGTCAGCCACAACCCTATTATTTGGTAAACAGGAATATTCTGAAGACATTATTTTCGTTTTTTATCACATTGTCTATTTTATATTTTCATCTGCCTGTCGTACGATTTTGTCATCAGTAAATAAATAGTTTATTTTTTTAAATATGATAATGCCACAAGAATATATAAATAACCGGAAGTATATGTCCCTATTATGTGGCTCTATTTCTACCCGTAACCTCGATGCTCGGTTAACCTGAGATTCTATCCTGAAACGGCCAATGGTGTAGCGCCTTGAGTGCTAGTATGTTCATAGCGAATTGTTTCTAACGCGTTACATCCAAGTACTAACCGCGGAACACATTGGTTAGTAATAATAATAATAATAATAATAATAATAATAATAATAATAATAATAATAATAATAATAATAATAATAATAATAATAATAATAATAATAATAATAATAATAATAATAATAATAATAATAATAATAATAATAATAATAATAATAATAATAATAATAATAATAATAATAATAATAATACTTTATTTTCCTTTAAGACAATTATTGTGCACATTTTCATGCAGTACAAAATCAGTTCTATTTTTAAAATAATTTTTAAATATGCCCCAGCGATACATCTTAAAATACGCCTTTGAACGAGAAAAACATTAGGTGCTAAGGTGGAGCCCCCCCAAAGACCAATCCCATATCTCAATCTTGATGCTACTTGGGCATGATAGACAGCGATCAATTGAGTCAGGGATAATATCGGTTTTAAATTACGAATCAAATAACATGATGAGTTTAGTCCTGAAATTAGTTGATTACGGTGATTCTTCCAGTTCAGGCATTCATCAATAGTTATACCTAAAAATTTTATTTCATTTCCGCAAGGTAATCGATCCATCCATACTTACATTCAACTTATTGCAATTTTTCTGTCTGTTATGAAATCGTAAAATTTGTGTTTTTACGGTATTAAGATAAAGAGAATTAACTTTATACCAAGTTCCTATCGATCTTAAGACTCCATTGGATTTCATCTCTAACAACGTATCTGAACCGTCAGATATTAATAACGACGTATCATCAGCATACATGACAAAAGATGCATCTGGGATAACGTACTCAAACTCGTTGGTATATAATAAAAACAAGACAGGTCCAAGAACAGAACCCTGACTAGGGGGGTTAGCTCTCATATTGATGATACGAACGCAAAGTTGCTACCACGGCCGGTTCTTTTTACATGAGTTAGAAAATAAATCTAAATTATTGAATATTTAGTTGTACGTCAACTAATATTACAATATTTTTTCAGACCTTACATCCCAAATTAAAACATTGCTTGTAGAGTGTAGAGTGTAGAGTAGACCATGATCCAAGAGAGCTTCAGCAGTTATAGGCAGAAGATAAATTTATCTTTTGACTAATTAGGTATGTGTTTCTTAGGTTTGTTAAATTCTATTCTCACACGAATATTTATAATTTAGAAACATTCGGCCCTATGATGTATTATTTGATGTTAAAGTAACATAGATGTTAAACTTTATAGCCAATCAGAAATTAATATTTTTCAAAAACATGGCTTCTAATTGGATATGAACTTAACAGACCTTATTATAAAATAACATGGGATATATCATAGGCCTGATTATTTGTATATTTAATGGTATTTAACATCTACTATGTTTTTTACATATTAAAGAAAAGATGTAGTTCAATAATGTTACCCGTATATTTTACATATTTTAATAGAGTGGCTTGGTGTTACATTACTTTATTTGCACAATACAATCGTAGACATTATCAGAACATCTTGGAATTTTCTTAACCTGATCTTTTTGTTGTTGTCCAGCGTAGATGCTTTGGCGCCCTTGACATTTTTTTTGCAACCTTCTCTATCAAACATTTTCCTGAAATGAAAATCTCACATCAGTATTACTATATTCACGGTGACCTGATATAAGTGAAAAATACAATACATATTTTTTAAATTTAAGTAAATCATTTGCTAACACTTCATAATTACTAAGGATTTCTTCTTTTTAATGTATGTTCCAATTGAAACAAATTCTTGGGAAAATCACTGTACAAAATGAACTAATGAATGTTCGATGATCATTATACAGAGTGTTCAGTAACGAGTGGGCTATACATTACTACTGGATTCTCTACTTCGTATACAAATTGATAGATACAGGATGTTGAAGTATAAAAATTTAAAATATTTATAGATATATCTCGAAAACAAATTACGAAACTTATATTATAAAAAATATGAGTTGTAGTAGTACAAAATACATAATAAATCTCGAAGTTCCAAGGAAAGGGAAAGTATAACTTACCCTTTACTCTCAATGTAGTTTAGATAGACTAACCTGTATATTTAATCTGTCTCTTCTTTTTTTTGGCTTCGGATTGCCCCGTAATAATAAGAAGAAAAAAAGTAATAATGGACAAAGAAAGGAACGATATCTTCATTGGGTGGCTGCGATTTAAATAATTTTTCCGATACCCACAATGTGTGGGCAGCATTTTTATTATAAAAATTAATTATAAACGAGGTATAACCAGATCAATGTGTTTAATAATAAAGGCACCGTTTATGCAATTATAAAAAGTAATATATTTAATTTAATATATTTAATTTAACATATATATATATTATATATATACACTTTTTCCCTAGCTTGATTCGTTTTCAAGTTATAGGAGTTTAAAATTTCTCGAATTATAACTTTTTAATGAATAAAAATATCGCTATACAACTAGAGGTACTGTATGAACTAACGATACGACATTTATTACGAAAATATGGCATTTTAACTATAACCAGTGACGCAGATACAGGGTCTGCCACTGTTACGCCAATGATTATAATTACGAACAATTTAAAACCCCTATAGTTTAAAAACGAATCAAGCTAAGACAAAAGTGTAAAGAACTTTTTGTCTCTAATGTAAGAATGTAAGCTCTTAAAAAATTGCATAAATAAGAATCATATTTTTGTATTATAGTGATAGATGAGGCAGTATCCTCAAGTAGTTATCCGGATGTAGACCGATTAGTCACAAACATTTTTTAATCCCGCCACAGCCTATAACAACTCGTTAGCCAGTATTAGAAATACTGGAATTCTTATATTAATAACATATTAATTGCTTTGTAGTTAAATCTATAGTTTCATCTTCAGCCTGAGGCCTGTTTGTACACGTTTGGTTTTCTCTAACGAGTTAGCTACAGCTACGACAACCATACATTATTTTCAGTTATCTGAAATAAATCTATTGCTTTATCTTAGTGATAATTTTCTAAGTGAATAATTTCTTTAGAACCAACAGATAGAGGGTAACAGCCCATTAATGTTACGAGTAACGCACAAGCTTCCATAAATTCTTCGATTTTTTGTGAAAATATAATTTACTGGAGCAAATAAAACGTTCGATTCGTAAATATTTTATTGGCAATTTAAAAAATTAGATTGGAATATAAAATTAATTAGTAGACTATTGTATTTTTCTATTGAACTAAATAATCAATTTCTGCGAGGCATTACCATAAAATTATCAGCACTCATATATTGTGTAATATACATAAAATTTATATATAATGAGTATTTTAGTATTCAGTTTGATAGATTTTGTTCATTTATCTCCAAATTCAGGTGAGTGTAAGTCTGAGTCTACTAAATTTTATTTTATTATAATTTTTATAAAACGTAAGTCAATTAACTGAAATATTAATTAATTTGTGTCGAACTAAACAACCACCAATGAAGTAGTTAATTTGTCGTACATATATTTATTTTTAGTCCATATTGTATGAGGTACTTAGAGCAAACTTTAAAATACCGACTTAATACCATACTGTGAATTGTTCAATTGAAATACCTATTTCTGTTGTTTTTATTATTTTAAAGGTTGTGTCATCCCAATAGAAACTACTATGAAATTTTAAGACAGTATTTTAGTATTTCAATTACTTTAAATGCAAATAGTTTTTGGTCCTGTTAACACTACCAATTTAATTGTCGTATCTTTGAAAATAAACTAGACGGGCATGCGTGCAGGCTTTATTATTATTATTGTAGAATTAATAAAACATAGTTTCGTTCATATTTTCATTCCATATAAATAAAGTAACACTATATGAACTGCATCACCACGTACTCCAATAGTTTACTTCTTGCTCCAAGAACTAGCTTTTTCCTAAAAAAAAAACATATTAGAAATTAATACACCTATGGTCATAAATACATTGATATTTAGATCAATTTTGTCCATCTTGACCTTAAATAATTGTGACTGTGATAAAGGTGTCTTTTTTCTAACTTGCAGAAGTCTGGTGACTTAAAAGAAAGTTAACTATCGTATCTAGGAAACACACAAATGGATGCCCACTTTTCTTGTGAGCCAGTCATTTGAACCCACATATACAAAATTTGAGGCTTCCATGACCATTTTCAATTATTCTTCCAGGATATTTCAGAAACTGAAAGAGGTGGACGCCATCTTTGATAGAGACTAATTAAATTTAAAATTGAGTATGTGCTATCAAACTTAAACCTCGTTATGTTGCCATTTTCAGAAGTCCCACAGTTTGTTGTTTTGATGTATTAGTTTAAAATATCTATTATTTCTGGATTTTAATACTAGTCAATGGAGGTGATATAAATTGGATGACTTTACTGATCCAAAAATGAAATCCATTATTAATTGAATAGCCGCCTTCAACTGGAGAGCTGCTTATTTCTAATTAACGTACCTGCACCAGAATCAAGACCGAATCACTTTAATGGGTATAAATACTTATACCCAGCAAAGTGATAATAAATTTAAATTAAGTTTACTAACCAGGAGAGTGTCCTTGCATTTGAAATCCTGGTGGAACATTCTGCCCTGTATAGCCCATTTGTGGAGGTCTATAAAGTTGACCAGCTGTGAAGCCGCATATGTGGAAAATAAAAAATTCTCTATTACAATAATACACATACAATGCAATATTTATGAGCAATGCGAGATTATTTGTTTACATTTACCCGGAAAATAGTTTCAGATATACTTGAAAGGGGTTGGAACCTTTGGTGTAAAGATATCACTGACGTAGTTTTCCACTACCAAAACACTATACTGCACTCGACGCGCGTTTCCTCAACCAAGTTGGTATCATCTGGAGATGATTAAAAGTCATCAAGAAAGTTTTAATCATGTCCAGATGATGGTAACTTGGTTGGCGAAACGCACGTCGAGTGCAGTAGGTATAGTGTTTTGGTGTTATGTGGAAAACTACGTCAGTGATATCAGATGTATTTCTTTATTTACATACTTTATTTACTTTCCTCTATTCAGATTCCGTTATTTCGGAAATTTGTAAACTTATTTGATAAAATTTTAGTTTTAAAATATTTAAGGTGGGTTTTGTCTGCAGCTAAAAGTTTATTAAATTTTAGAGATAGAAATTTTCAGCAAAATGAGAACAGAGAGTGTGGATGTCACAAACAAAAATTACAAGAAGTTCTCTCAAATACTTTGTATAAAAATAAGGTTTAAATCTTTCTATCGCGAAAGCAAAGAAATATATTTTTATAATTTAATGTAAAAGTAAATATTTTTTTAAAAGAACTAGTAATAAAAATATTTCATCTTTAGTCAACCAATTTTCAAATTAATCTTCTTCAAACTATGTTTCTCCGTTATAGATATCTTCTACTATTTTGAAATCTAGCCGTTATGGATGTATTTTGAATATCGAATTTTACTAACCTGGTCCATATGGAGCTCCAGCATTTGGAGGCATATAAGCTTGACTACCTACTGGAAATTAGTTACCAAATGAAGGTGTATGAAGGTGCTGGATCATAAAGAAACAACTCTAAATCTACAATCCAATATTCTAAGCACTCAATTGATTCATTTACATTTTAACTTTTTTCTGGAAGTAAATAATTCTGTGTATCCAAATCTCTCTATTACCATTTGAAATAATCCTTGTATTTTTCAGTAGATACTTTTGACGATAATTCACATTATGGATCATTTTCCATACACTAACGAGGGATTATGTTGATAACACACAATATTTAAGATAGATTTAGAATGTAATAAATTTTGTGGCCAACCATTTGACTTAATTTAAAAAATATTTTTAAGGGCTATATCTCCTGACATCATTTCGTGATCTACAAACCACTAGCAGCTTTTAAATTTTTAATTGAATGTGTTTCCAGTACCTATATTGGTATAAGATTAATTCACTTTACTAATTATTTTTAAGCTGCATATTTTCAAAAACAAAATAATTAAGATGTAAGATGTTTTGTTTGTAATTACAAAATTATTATATTTTAGAGAGAAAACACAAACGAAAAAAAAAAAAAATCAAAATAATTAAAAAAATGTAAATGTAAATGAAACAAAAATATCTGATATTCAGTAAACTATACTAAAAATTTTATCATTAAGTTATACTTACCATAGCCATATTGACCTCCAAAGGATTGAGGTATATTAAATTGGGTACCAGTTTGGAATTGACCACCTGAAGAACAAAAATAGTATCAGAAAAGACATATCGTGACACAGTAAAATTCAACAATTATGGTCAATGCAACGTTATTTTACTTACATTTTGACTGGGTTAAAGTACTGAACTGTTTTGTGTGCAAATATTGTTGCGGCATGAATGCAACCTAATTAGTAGTGGTGAGAAACACACCGTAGCGCCCTCTTTGGGTTTTTGCTACTATCTGTTTGACAATTATTGTTAAATTGACAGACAAAGATGTAAAATGAACTAAAATAAAAAAAACACTATGGAGATGCCGAAGTAATGCAATGCCAATTGAGGCAAATTACCCGTGGAGTAGTTGTTTTCGGCATCTCTTTCAAATAAATAAGTAGTCTCTATTGTCTTCCTTAAAGACAATAGAGGTTACTGTTATAATGGCGCTTTCGGAAAAGCAGGTCGTTATATTGAAAGGGATTGGAACCTTCGGTGTGAAGATAACACACCAAAGGTGAATTACTTGTACTGTATAAGGGAGGTGTATACGGCACTCTAAAAGCCTTTTCGGAAACTTACTCGAGTTAATCAGATCACATAAAACTGTGTTCCTTTACTAACTCTAGTCTTGTTCTTCGTGTTCGTAAACATAAAGGTAGGCAACTCGATCCTTTACTCGAGTTAACTATTTATAACCCTACTCAAAAGCAGGGTCGCCTAGAGTTAAATAAAAAACCCGCTATTGAGGTTATGTTTTTTAATTATTTTATATTTCCCAATCTATATTATTAAATTTTACACAAACTAGATGCAGATCCCTAGACAGAACCAATTTTTAAATGAGATATAATACGATTACAATTATGAATGTCAGGCTGCTTGTTCGGAAACTTCATGAAACGGCTATGGTGATCTCTGAAACCTGTCACGTGATATTAACCAATCGGGTTAGTAACCCAGAGAAAGTTTCCGAAAAGGCCTTTAGAGTGCAGAGTCAGTGTTAGGTCGTTATCTGTCTGTCAATTTGACAATAATTGTTAGACAGCTAGTAGCAAAGACCCAAAGAGGGCACTATGGTGTGTTTCTCACCACTACTAACATTCACGATGCCCATTAGGCAATCATGTCGTAACATCGTTCATCGATTCTACCACCTATGGCACTCGGACGAGCGCATAATTAGCGCGAAACTGGTCAGTGTCTGGTGGTTTGTCTCGATGAAAGATGTGGCGACTCCTATGGAGATGCCCAAGTGTAACAATAAAGAATTTGTTCATGTACACTCTGCTTCTTACACACTTTAATAATTTTTTTTTGAGTATTTTGACGGAAATGAATTGTTTCTAATACTAAACACTTCATAAATGAGATTTTTCAAAAGTTTATATTTATCATTAATGTTGCACAGTTCATTTGAAATTTAAACCGTTTATTCACTTGTCAATATGTTGATTAATATTATTATGTGCCACTGTTGATTATTATATATATTATTATCTGCCAATGTGTTGACTAATTATTATGTGCCATTTTCTTGCTACTATCACAGACTAACTCTACTACATAGCACATTACGATTAATCATACATCGGGCAGGGTCGTACTTAAAGAATTTTTTTAAACAAAGCATTTAGTTGCAGTACAAATAAAGTATGCGCGTGTTTGAAGAGGAATAATAATAATAATTATTATTATTGTATATTTATTTCATGTTCATGTTTTGTGCGTTAAGGTGCGTTCTTCGCTTGTTTATATTTTTCGTATACTGGTTAGTCTATCAAGAACTTATTTCTGATTTAGAAACGAACTTGTTACATTGGATTTATAGAGTATGATGTGATATGGTATTACTCTTTTTGTGAGTGGGTATCTAGACTTTCTTACAGGTTGAATTGAGTGAGGTAATTGCTATATGTATGTAATAAGTACTTTTTTTATTTCCAGATGGTGTATTGTTTCCGGTTATTATTCCATATTATTATAAAATACATTTCCGCCCTTTACCTACTCTTCAATAGTGCAACAAGCCGAATAAATATGCTTACCTCCTCCTGCAAAACCATTCGCAGGTCCTTGGTATTGTCCCTGATACATCGTTGGTCTAGGTCCCACGAAGGCTGATGCAAAACTATCCATGATATTTTGACCTGTATGTGTTACACCTTTGACGCCATGTAAAATACTATTAAAAATCTGTGATTGCACTGCAACACAGGAGTGACAGGAGTCCAACAGCAACCAGTAAAGCCCGCTTGATAGTTTTCATCGTTTTAATGTAACTTGGCAAAAGCGTAAGATCAAATGAAATTACTAAATATATTATTTACGTTATTATCGGAATTTAATAAAAAGTTTTATTTGCCATTAAGTTAAAAATAATAATTAATATAAATAACAACATTTCAATAAAGTAAAATATTGCGATAAAGAAAACAGTTACCTGATAGAAATTCATGAGTGCATTGTTGTTCAGGAAATAAAAATACGATCATTTGAAAAGCGAAAATAAAAGAACAATGGATCGCCACGAAGTTGACTATTATGTAAACTATATAAAGGTATTTTTACATTTAAAATATAAATTATCATTTACAAATTAGCAGCTTATTTGCCAGATATCCTGAAAGGTCATTTGTTTCTCTCCGAAAATCTCCAAGTAATGTCTCTCTTGTTTATAAGCACAGCAACTTGATATCAATTTATTTAAATGAATTCAAGCTATAAAAACTATTAGCAACGGAAGTTGATCATAAAGCCGTGCTCTTTCTTTATGAATAAATGTTTAACAAAAATTTCTCTGTTAACTACTGTTGGTGGTAATGTAAGAGACTAATATAGGTTGATGTTAGACTGTCCCCATAACTAATGAGGTTTTCAGATTATCTAATTCCAGAACTGAATGATGGGTAGGGCTTACCAACCTAAGTCGTTCCTGAGGCGCAAATGCGGCCTAGTGAATAATAACATGCCTCTCCCATACGAAAAAAATCTAGTGGCGATAAATCGGGTGCTCTTGCAGGTCATTCGACTACCCCTCCATTTCATATCCATTTTTTAGGAAACTGTTGGTGTAGAAATTGGCTCACATAAAAATTTAAAGGCCTAATTGACTTTGGTAACATATAGTGACATCTGCGTAATGAACAAAATAAACAAAAAGTGGGTACACAAATAAAAAATGTTCAATTCGGAATGGAGACACTGAAGATGCATTTTTTTAGTTCGAAACGTCTGAATATGATTTATTCTGTTGTTAGGGGCAAAGGAGACTTGCCAATTATTATTTCGAAATTCCAGGCCCGTATTTGAAACGAATTTGTAACAGCCTGTATTGGATGACATTATAAGTATAGGTATGCCTTTTATGGCGGAATTAATAAATCAATTTTTTTTATAATATTTTATTTATATACAACTACATTCACCAATATTATTAATTCGTTGCAGCCACAAACCATTCAATAGTTTACTTCCTTTCTCTCAGTTCAGATTGGCATTGCTAGCGCCTCCCTAATAAAAAAATAAAAAAATAATTAGAATTCCACGAATAATACATAGAATATAATTTCATTAACATGTACCATAGAAACATTCCTTCAATCATTATAAGCAGTAATTTGAAAGCTTTGGAACAAAATGAAATCATGCAACTTGGCGTCGGCTATGTGCAGCTTTGGTAACCACGGGTTTATTTCTGGTTGAACAGAATAGAACAGAAATATTATCAGTGTTTACCTATTTTTTAATATTCGTGCCACATCTAGCCATGCACCTTCAATTTTGAGAAGCAATTATCAAAAAACAAAATGTATTATTTTGTACGCAACCGTTCTGTCAATAACTGTCAAAAATTTCTCATGATTAAAAGAATTGGATACAATTCAGCAGCCACGTAGAAACCGATGTTACTTTTTAATTTATATGAGCATTTTTAATACATTTCAATGAACCATTACTAATATCTACGTAATTATCTTCATCTAATATCTACAACTCAAGATGACGGGTCACAGTTGAAAACGATATGTAGAAGTACCTAATTCTATTGGCAGTAATTGGCAAGAACGAGGGTGTCAGGGCTCAAAATCTTAAACGAGTCCACTCGACTTTCAGCAATTTTCAGAAATTGAAAAAAATTGTAAATGATATTTTTTATGTTAAAAAATGGTCTCAAAATGATTTGGATTCTATAAGAATATAATAGTGAGCTTTCCTAAGTGAGTCACTCCGTATTATTATTATTATTATTATTATTATTATTATTATTATTATTATTATTATTATTATTATTATTATTATTATTATTATTATTATTTTAAATGAAACTATATGCCGTATTTGGCGCAACTATCAAAAGGAGGTAACCGTGATCAAGGAAATTTTATATACTAGATTCCGAGTAAGTAAGAAACATGTGAGATGTTGAAAAATATCTTGAATAATAAGTGGAATTACTTCACACTAACCTGGATTGTTTGTCTGAATTTGAACTCCTGGATAAGGATACTGGCCTCCGCTAGGCTGAGGCATATTAACACCTACTTGAAATTGACCACCTGGCATAGTCGGACCTGTAATATCAAGGAAGGGCAGTTGATTTAGTTATATGTACAGGGTGTCCAAAATAAGATCCTCTATCCCCTTATCTCAGAAAGTATAAAAGGTAGAGAAAAAAGTTAAATACGAAAGTTTTTTGTTTTTACCTGAATTTTTCATTTTTATAACTTCCTTGAATACAGGTTGTTCAGTTTCTCTGATCCAGGCATCAACTTTCTTTTTTTAAATGGGACAACCTATATTCAATTGCGTTTTTGAACTCTCCTTAAAATTCTAGGTCGACATTGGTAAGAGTACCCTATACCTATCATTTACCGTTACGAAGATATTAGCATTTAAAGAAGAAAATCTTTAAAAAACACCTGTTCAAAAAATCTCGGCAAAACAAATAAGACATCCAAAAAAAAGTTACATAGGGTTTATTTCGTAGACAATTAGACTCAGAAATTACTTCTATGAATCGATATTACCTGATTAATATACAGGGTGTTTTTGACAGATGGCTCAAATATGTATATGTTAAAACTCCAGAAAATCGAAAATCTCTTATGGAACACCCTGAGTATTATTATGTTTTTGGATTCTCTATTAAATTTTAACCTTACTCTATATAACGTTCCCTATTCTTATTTTGCTTAGTTTTCAAGATATTGATGAAAATGTGAAAAAAATGTCAGCTATTAATCATTATCGACTATTATTAAAAATATATCTACTATTATTTGGTATATTATAGTTAGTGTGCCTTAATACTGATTAAGAATATATTATTTTATTAAAAAATAATATTTTTTTAAATTATTTCATTAATTAACTAATATAAACAAATCTCTGTTTGTAACTTGAACCACAAATAACTAACAATAATCAACAAATAACAATAAAAATAATAAATTAAATCAAGTGTCCTACATGTCCTCAATTTTCAGCTATGCATGTTGTGTATATAACTGCTAGTTTTCTTACAACACAATCACTTCGATTGAGTGCTTCAATTTCCATCCTGATTTTAATCTTTAAATCATCAAAATTATCACTCTGAATTTTATAAACTCAGGCTTTCAATGTACCCCATAAAAAGTTATCAAGTTATCATGGGATATTCCCGTTTGGCCCTATCCATTCCACAAAATAGTTCTTTATAAAATTCTTTACAACTGCAGTATTGTGGCATGGAACTCCATCCATTTGATAGATGATCTGATTGGCATCTTCTTCGGCATGCAATAAAGGTACAATGCAAGTTTGTAATGAATGCCATTTCCTGATATTTTACCTAGGGTACCTGGGACCATTTAAATATTGGCCAAGAAAGACAGGGCCTAAAATGTGTCTCTTATAAATAGCGCACCAAACATTTTGGTCAATATCTTGAAAACTAAGCAAAATAAGAATAGGGAACGTTATATAGAGTAAAATAAAAATATAATAATACACAGGGTGTTCCATAAGAGATTTTCGATTTTCTAGAGTTTTAACATATACATGTTTGAGCCATCTGTCAAAAACACCTTGTATATTAATCAGGTAATATCGATCCATAGAAGTAATTTCTGAGTCTAATTGTTTACGAAATAAATCCTATTTACCTTTTTTTTTTATGTCTTATTTGTTATGCCGAGATTTTGAGCAGGTTTAAAGATTTTTTTCTTTAAATGCTAATATCTTCGTAACGGTAAATGATAGGTATAGGGTACTTTTACCAATGTCGACCTAGAATTTTAAGGAGAGTTCAAAAACGCAATTTAATAGAGGGTGTCCCATTTAAAAAAAAGAAAGTTGATGCCTGGATCAGAGAAACTGAACAACCTGTATTCAAGAAAGTTATAAAAATAAAAAATTCAGGTAAAAACAAAAAACTTTCGTATTTAGCTTTTTTCTCTACCTTTTATACTTTCTGAGATAAGGGGATAGAGGATCTTATTTTGGACACCCTGTACATATTTATATTATAAACAACATATTTTTTTTTATATTTTGACTGAAATATTTTCATCTTTTCCAGTTTTATGTATACAAAATGTTGAGAATACTATTAGTAGTAGTTAACTGTTTTCAATTATTTTAAATAATTTTGCGATATAATAAATAAATATGGCCTACGAATGTCAAAAATAAACCATGTTCTTAACTTCAATAATGCTCATTAGAAAAATTTGTTTGTATAAATTTGAATTTTATGAATAATGAAGATACTTCTATATTGACATATATTTTACGGAACTATCAAAAATAGGCATCCATGGTAAACCAAATTTTATGCAGATTCCGAGCAAGGAAAAAAATAATATCCTGATAAATAAATAGAATTATTTCACACTTACCTGGATTGTTTGATTGAATTTGAACTCCTGGATAAGGATACTGCCCTTGATAGTTAAGTAAACCTCCACTAGACTGAGGCGCATTAACACCTATCTGATACTGACCACCTGGTATAGTCGTACCTGTGAACAAAGATGCCTGCTAAATGGGAAATTAGGGAAATTCATTACAGGCATAGGCTATGACCGTAGTGCTTTGGGACTTTTGTTAGAAATTCCTATCCGCAGCAAGAAGAATTACTTCGCACTAACCTGCATTGTTTGACTGAATTTGAACTCCTGGATAAGGATACTGCCCTGGATAGCCAAATTGATTTCCGCTAGGCTGGGGCATATTAACACCTATTTGAAATTGACCACCTGGCATAGTCGGACCTGTAGTTTTAAGAAATATTTTTTCATTATTAGTCATTCGGGTTGATTCTGTTTGCATCTTGCTAAGAGTCTTGTTATGTGAACCATGTTGTTATAAGTTTAAGTGGTAACAAGATCTTATTCAAAATTGGTATTCCGTTTGGAGAGTTATAGTAAGTATTGTTAAAGTTTACAAAAACAACAATATTGTTATAAGTTTGTACGTATCGGGGGTCAAATTCATTGGATATTTCTAGAAGAAGAAGACGACAGTGGAATATAACCTTACATTTTATATTTTGAGTTTGAAGTCTAACCGTTTCATCGAGAATCACGATGTATTCTTTGGTTTCACGAGCGTTTCACCTTAATATTTACCAAAGAGGAACCTATGTGATTTGTGAAGAAGAATTAGTTTATTCCATAGAGAAAACGTGTATTATCCTCTTTGCCATTACCACGTCACGAAGCAAGAAAAGTTTCTATGTGAATTGATAATTTTAATTAAATTATCCCTGTGTATCACCTGTAAATACAATGGTATTGTAGCTGCATAGACAAACATTTCCAGTTCCTGAATTAATTTCAGTGCCGCTCCTTTAGTCAAACGGAATAACTTGATAAATTTTTCATTCGGAACCTCATATGGGTTGCTTGCATCTCTAATACTTTTGAATTCAAGTCTTAATTGTTTTAGAACAATGAAAAAACGCTTCTATGTATTTTACCACTATATATTTTTGTTTTTACAAAAATTTTGTGACTGCAGTTTCGACTTACAAAGTCATTTTCGAACAGTGATTCAAATGAATTACAACCGGCAAAATGTCTATATATATAACTACTATCAGGTAAGAAAAGAGACAGTATTTTAAGGCATATTTTACAATTTTCAACTTAACTATGAATATAATAAAACGATTTATATAGTATTTTTACAGGGTTTAACAGATGTAAATAAGGGTGAGTAAACTGGTCGTTTAACAAATTGAAATTATTATTACTATGGTATTTGTGAATTTCTAGGGATTCTAGTATATCTAATTTACGGCCTTTAGTGGAGCAGTGTAGGATTTCTATGGTGTTTAATTCGGGAAACTTATGATTATTTTCTATACAGTGACTAGCAAAAGAGGAGTCATTTTTTTGTAATCTGAATGAACGAAAATGTTCAAGGTAACGAGTTCTAAAGTTCCTACCACTCTGTCCAATATAAACGCTATTAATTAATTTTAAATTAATTTTTATTATTTTATTTAAATTAATTAAAAAATTAATTTTTTTTTCTTAATTGTTTTCTAAAATTTTAAATATTCAATTTTAATTTAGGTGTTAGACGATTGTTTTAACGTGGGCCGTTGTTTATAAAACAACGATACGGACTGAAGGACAGGGCGCAGAGATTCGTATTGTGAGACACAGACTTGATAATATATTTTTAACTGTGAAAGAAGACAGATGTTACGATACTGTTAACCCACTAACAAAAGTAATTGTTTAATAAAACAATTTAATAAATAGTGTCCTTAATTATATACATCATTTGTCGGACCAGAACCGGTGCTTGGCATATCCTCGAGTACTGCCAAAGCAACGCTCTTGACCCGGGCTGAGGAGCAAATCCTCCAGTACTGGCAGGAACTACCACGATTAGTTCATTCGAAGGCGTTTATAATAAACCCTTCAAAAACAAGAACTAAAAAACTTCTAGAGTTAAGCAGGTTTCACCTACGAACTCTAATTGGCCTATATACGGGCCACTGCCGTTTAAAATATCATATGTGCAAATTCGGCCTAGCAGAAGATGCTGAGTGCCGCCTATGCTTAGAAGATGATGAAACGGCAGAACACATATTGTGCACCTGCCCCGCTGGAGAAAGGATCAGATACTCATTATTTGGCAAAGGACAACTTCTGCCAGAGGATCTGAACAAATTCTCACCCAATAAGGTGATCAGCTACATTAAGAAGCTGGACCTGTTGGGTGAAATATAAGTAGGTGTGAGCCACAATAGACCACATGGTCGCGGTGGAGGGTCTGGTTTTCGGCCCACTCACTTTTGAACCTAACCTAACCTATATACATCCAGAAGAAGGTTCTAACAGTACACATTTCTGATTAAAGTACACAAATACAAATTATTGTACTTAAATATAAGTAGGTAGGTACCTACTTACTGATGTAGAACAGTTTGAAACATGAAAATTCAGCTGAAAATGTATAAATAATGGATTTATGGCCATTTTAAACACTAAATATAACCACTAACTATATTGCAATGTTGATAGCAAGCACTAAAATGATGTTGCTAAGATTACCAGAAATAATAGCAAGATATGTTTAAAATGACAAATCATCTTGTTAAAATTTATCAAACAGAATAGGTATCTTACATATCTGGTTAAGAAATAACCATATCTTTTTAAAATAGCCAAAAACAATATTGTTATGTTCAAACAGAATCGACCTGATTATTTGTTCTCAGCTATAATTTCCCAAGTTTATGCGTATAGGTTAATAATCACCCTGTACATGATAAACAGTAAATCTTTATATCATTCGATTCTTAAGACAATAATTGATTATTTTTAAAAACTTTGCCATACATTATTGAGTTATAAGACTATTGACTATTCATAGTTCATATGACATATAGTTATTGACTATTCAAAAATATTAGAAGATGGCTCCCGTTTGAAGGAGATTTACATTGGATTTACAATTTTTATATTACGATAATCCTTGATCAAATAAAAAATCGACAAATTCCATTGTACAATAAACAATAGGATAGGGATAACATTTATTTCTGGTACTGTATATTTGAAACTGAAATTCTCAGCAGAAACATAAAATATGTAGTACATCTCTCAAACAAAAACAGTTGAATATACATTCAACTAAAACAGATACCCTCGGTCATGAAAGTAAACAAAAATTCAGTGCTATTTGTAACAAATGTAAAGGTAACTTATTTAAACAATACAACAAAGTAATGGAAATATTTCTTAATAAACCAATTGTAATGTCTCATATTGTTCAAATTATACTACTCACTGCTCTTTACCTGACAACTGAATAATAAATCGAATTACATTACTAACCTATATTGTTTCCTTGAATCTGAAATCCTGGTGATACAGATGGCCATGGATACGCAGGCGAACTCCAACCTATAGTATCAAACAATTCCAGTTAGTTTATTTTTATTTGGTTTTTATTAAGAAAACCAATACAGATTGGAGTCTACTACCGTCAAATGTAGCAGGAAATGGTTTGCTTAAATAAAAATAATAACAATACTTCAAATTCGATCAACCAATGTACTCATGTTTTTCAAAATATATTTATACATTGTAAGTAACTCGCATTATTTTTGGAACCTTTCAAATACTAGATATAACCAGAGACTTATACATCTTCTGTAAGTCTCTGATACAACTGAACCATAAGCGAAATAAAAATACTTACCTGGATAATTTGTTTGAATGGAAAATCCTGGTGACCACTGCGGCACTGGAACTTGTGGTACTATGGTAGTTGAAGGCACATGAAGTTTACAGCCTACTTCCTGTACACCACCTTGACCTAATGATATTTACAAAAGTGTATTATATTATGGCAATAAACGTCTAATAGAATAGATGCAATGCAATTACAATACACCACTTAGTCATTAAAAGACAATTTGTATTGCATACACCATTTATATCTTCTTAAAGTTTTTGCAAATAAAATTTCATGCCATCGGCAAACAATATGCATCTTGCCTCTTGTATAATACCGAACAGATTATGTATAGAAACAATAAACAATGGAGGGCTAAGGTTTCAACCTTGTAGCACACATGAATTTATTTTACACATGCTTAAGACACGCAAAAATACCTGTGATTTAAGTAGTCCACGTGTAATTTTAAAAGCAACTTATAATAATTACTTTCAAAATGAATATTAAATCTAGATAAATCCACTTTATATATTGAAAGTATTACCTATACTTATACATTGTACCTTCTAACAGTCGTTCCTTAAATTTCTATTTAGTATAAATCTCCTGCACGATTTCACAGTTTCACAAAAATGTTAATTTAATGAACCGATAACTTTACTCACCTGGTATATGTTTATATATTGGCACGTATTCTGGTACCAAAACTGGTTCAAATAAGAATGATTGCACCACACTAACTGTGAGTAGTCCGACAACCAGTAATATCTGTGTAATATTTTTCATTCTGTTTTAATATAATATATAGTGACTTGGCTATAGGTTAAAATCAAATGAGATTACCAAATAAATTCTATTATATGATTAAGGTACATTATTTATATTCCTATGATTGCGAAAATATGTTTTGTTATTAATTAAATTAAACATTTTATTTGCTATAAAATCAAAGATAATAATTGATAAAACTGGCAACATATTTAACAAATAAAATAAAACACTGCGATAAAGGAAAATTTACCTAATATAAATCCAGGAGTGTAGTACTTCTCAGTAGTTTAAAAATGCGACCATTTAAAACGCGAAAATACTAAATAAAATAAGTCAGTAAGAAGTAAAAAGTTACATTCAAATGAGTTTTCAATTCCAAGATTGGAGAATATATATAATGGATATACTTAGTGCCACTAGAAGTCGCAGGTTCAGTGGACATGATGACTAGGATTCCATACACATCCTCTGTCCTTGATTTATGGTCAAGAGACACAAGTACCTGAGTGTGGCTTTTCTCCTGTCCCAGGACATTAGAGAGCTTCCACTAGAATTAGTGCTGGCCTATGCCTATGAGCACGGGTATATTCTAATAATTCTCCACTAGTAAAGCAAGGCACAATGGGTCGAAAGATTTGAGTGATGCGGGTAAACACTCCACTCTCCAAATACAACAACATGGATATGATGATTGTCAAGAGATGACTTGAGACATCTTCATGATGACATAGCTTATAGCTTCCTAAAATAGACTGAATATGCACCTATTTCTTCTGATGACATCTGATAGCTGACTGTCTTCTTTCAGCTCTACTTCACTTTCTCCAACTTTTGGCTAGATTGTCTTTACACAGGATTATGTTAAGCTATATTGTGATTCGCTACATTTCAGTTGAATATTTTCTTTCTCTAATTCTGTCTATTGATAAATGTTTTTTCTATTAAATGCTCTAATCATGTTAATTTTAATTTTTAATCGGTTTTTTTTTTCAGTAACATTTATATTACCAATAATGTTTAATAAATTTGATTACGGAAAATATGATGTAAATGATATCTACTTTGTTCACTCATCTAAGGCCGAATTACATAATAAAAGATTAAGGACCTTCAACAAAAGTTAATTTAAATACCTTGAATATTATTTTATTAAGACAACAATAATACCTTTGATACATCCAACATATTCAAAACCAACAAGCCCTAAGTGTCACAAAAATTAAAAAACTCTCAAATATTGCAAAACAGTTCTTGAGACGTGTAAACACCTAGGTTTATATTTGAATATGTTTTAAGAAGTTCAAGGTTTCTTTAGCAATTTTATTATATGTTGTCAAGACAATATTATAAATAAATATCATACAACAACACTACCTATAGAGCTTGTATATGATAAGAATTAAGATTGTATTTTTATGCTTATTGTCTTTAAAATATTTTTTTTATTAATAAATATCGAGAATATTTTCATATAATATCCTAATATATTTACCTATATAAACAACATACCACTACATCCATAATAATTTTGTTTCTTATCGCGAAATTAGTAAGTCACATTTTTTAAGATAATGCTTTATTTCATATAGGTACATAAAGTAAAATATATAATATATCCATTGCATTACCACATGCCAAGAAAGTCCTTTTCTATCACTTCTTACTGCCATTGGAAACTACTGACTCCTAAGGAAAATCATATAATTAGCAATAGAAAATAACACACCTGGGTATATGAAAATAATGTTATTAAGTTTAAATCAGTGATATTGATTATACCATTGCTTGGAGTATACAATCAACAATTTTAGATGCTACAGCTCTGAACTAAACTGAAATCACGAAGGTTGAGGACAGTTGTCTTCTAGCTGTTAAGATACAGACAAACAATATACCCTTAAATTTTAAATTCAACGTTTCCTGCTTGCTATTGGTAAAATAAGATTTCAACATTTTATTATCTTTGAGGTATATCATGCCCTGACGTAGCGACCGAGCGTACAGTGGTTGATGCTGACACCAACAACTCATCATCAATCTTGCTCGGTCTTTAGCAATGGCCCAGAGCAGTAGATATTTTACGTACTAACTGATAACATTTAACCTGTTGCGTCAATAGTTGTCTTACCATTGACTTTGATTCTCTATTATGTAGAAATTATACAATGTCGACCCAAAGCAACGTTTCTATTAGACGATATTCTACTACATGTCAACTCAATTGAACAAAATTCAAATTATTTAAAAAAATATCTTGAAGGACCCGCTATTCATTTAGGAGTGTTCGCGTTATGGTATCTTTTATTGGAAACATTTTTCATAAGATTTTGGTATCGGTTGGATTAGATTAGATTTATATAGGAGTCGGCCCCTTGGCCTAATCCACCGCAACCTAGAAGATCTATTGTGGCACTCCCAACCTATTTAGAGCATCTTGTCCAGCTTTGTTCTTTGCATTAGAGGCCTTGATAGAGACTCCTCCATTAGGCCAGTCATTTAAGACATCGTAGGTCGCAAAAAATTGCAGAGTCCTGATTTTTTGGAATGTTGTTAGGATAGGTACCAATAGTGTAAAACCAAGTTTGCAGCTTCGAAAGACCTGTGCTAACTGCGTGGTGCTCGAAAAACCTTTTTTTTCGGACTTTTTTCAGTTTTTGGCTTATAACTTCTAAATGGTGCATCCTATGGAAAAATTCGTCCCATACAATTTTAAAGTAGATAAAATTTACTACAATTTGAGTGCAACTGCAGCTCCATAGGTCTAACAAGCCCCGAGATACAGCACTTCAAAGATTGGCTATTTTTCCCAAAAAGTTCGAAATTGTTGTTTTAGCTGTCTTCCAAGCCGAATATCATCTAAAATACTCAGCCTACGTGGAAAGTCACGGGAAATGAAGTTGTAGAGCAGTTATTTAGCTTTAATTTAAGCATAAGCGGAACACTGTAGGGCCAATAGTTCCCTTGTTATCAAGAAATAACAAAAAATTAAGGAAAATGGGATTTTTCAAGAAATGGAGCCTGACGAATAGCAGGACTTTTGTAAAGGACAAGAAAGACATAACTCAGTGGAAAATGGTTTTAACGTATAAATTTATCAAAATTATATCAAAATTGTATAAAAAATATTTTGGTAGTTTGGGAGACCTTGGGCGTGAAATGTTAAACGTGAAGTGATGGCGGGACCTCAACTGACTCCTGCGACAGAAATACAGAGCACAATGTAAATTAGTATTTATTACGTAATCAATTTTATAATAAGTTACAACGAAGGATATGTAATATTAGGCTTACCTTTACGTACTTAGCGAGACAGTCGTGTTCTTTTGGAAGACCCAGATTCGTCAGACGGCTCTTCTTGGGGCTCCGGAGACTCCTCTGTTGTCTGATTAGATCTACTACTAGATACTAGTGGTAAAGGGTCGTCGACGTCATCTACATCCGACTCGGCCATGGCTAAGGGAGGAGTATTCAGGCAGGTCTTCCCCTGACAAATTTTGCAGAGAGCAGAGCATTTCAATCCTGCTCTCTGGCAGGAGCCGCTCCCTACTCTACACCCTTTCTGGCACCTGTAGGACAGGAATTTCAGCAGGGTTAGCGGCGCTTATTCCTCGGTTGAGGTCACCGGTGTCAACCCCTGCTGGTTTCTTGTCCACCCCCAGTTGGTGGGCTCTTTCTCTAATCCCAACCACGTCTGCACCTGGTGGTAGGTTCTGTAGAAATATTGGGCAGCAGCCTCTTCGGTTGGGGGGCAGGCGAGCTAGGTGGACTTTGGCATTGGCAGCACATCGGACAAATATCCCATAACGCAGGGAGTGGAGAGAGTCGTCTTCTCTCTGCAAAATTTGTCAGGGGAAGACCTGCCTGAATACTCCTCCCTTAGCCATGGCCGAGTCGGATGAAGAAAATGACGTCGACGACCCTTTACCACTAGTATCTAGTAGTAGATCTATTCAGACAACAGAGGAGTCTCCGGAGTCCCAAGAAGAGCCGTATGACGAACCTGGGCCTTTCAAAAGAACGCGACTGTCTCGCTACAGCTTCGCTTACCTAGGGAGCGGTGCCGTCTTTTAACGGCCGTCCAAATATGGTGGGTGACGTCACAATAAACGGTTTTATGATAAAGAAAACAGTTTTAAAATTATCACCGCTATACAAAAGACACCGCAAAAAAACATTGACGAACTGATTCGTACCGTATGACCCACCGCTTCAAATGAGACGGCACCGCTCTGTTACGTTACGGTGTGCGCTATCGCTCTCTTGGGGAACACTTCCCTTATTATACACGACATCGTTTTTTAAGACGTTACCCACCGTATTTTGACGGTCGTTAGAAGACGGCACCGCTTTCTAGGAAACCCAAGCTTAAGTGGGAAAAGGTCAGCCTAATATTACATATCCTTCGTTGTAATTTATTATAAAATTGATTACGCAATAAATACTAATTTACATTGTGTTCTGTATTTCTGTCGCAGGAGTCTGCTGAAGTCCCACCATCACTTCACGTTCAACATTTCACGTCCAAGGTCCCCCAAACTACCAAAATATTTTTTATACAATTTTAATATAATTTTGAGAAATTTATACGTTATTATTAATTGAACTCAATTTCATTTTGCATGATATAAAACCATTTTCCACTAAGTTATGTCTTTCTTATCCTTTACAAAAGTCCTGCAATTCGTCAGATTCCATTTCTTGAAAAATCCCATTCCAACAATCCCAAAATCGTTCATTTTCTGTTATTTCCTGATAACAAGGGAACTATTAGCCCTATATTGCTCCGCTTATGCTTAAATTAGAGCTAAATAACTGCTCTACAACTTCATTTGCCATTACTTTCCTCGTAGGCTGAGTATTTTAGCCGATATTCGGCTCGGAAGACGGCTAAAACAACAATTTCGACAACAACAAAAATGGCCAATTTTTTAAGTTCTGTATCTCGGCACCTGTTAGACCTATGGAGCTGCGGTTACACTTAGATTGTAGTAAATTTTATCTACTTTAAAATTGTACAGGACAAATTTTTCCATAGGATGCACCATTTAGAAGTTATAAGCGAAAAACTGAAAAAAGTCCGAATAAAAAAAGGTTTTTCGAGCACCACGCAGTTAGCACAGGTCTTTCGAAGCTGCAAACTTGGTTTTATACTATTGGTACCTATCCTAACAACATTCCAAAAAATCAGAACTCTGCAATTTTTTGCGACCTAACGCGATTTTTGTGTCTACGGTGACTGGTCTACATGTAGTTGTTGGCTCTTGGTCCTCCTTCCCCAAGTATTTGAAATCTCAGTCTTGTCAGGCCCTCGCACTGGCAAGTACGTGTACTGAGGTTTCCTCTTCTTCTTGACAGAATCTGTATGTTGCTTCTTCTGACAGTCCCATAAGATTCATGTGCCTGTTGAGCCTACAGTGTCCTGTCAGTAGACCCACTATTATTCTGATGTCTTTTTTATTCGGGCCTAATAGATGTGCTGTGAATTTAGGCGTCCGTTCTTTAATGAATAGCTTTGCCTGTCCCAGTTGTGGCAGATTCCTCCACCATTCGCGAGATTTGTTTATCGTCCTCTCGGTCTAATCTAATCTAATCTAATCGGTTGGATCACTTGGTTCCTATGGGATATATTTTCAAAACCTCCCACAAAGTAGTCAAAATAAATACAATTATTGCTTTGCTTTATAAGCAAACAAATTTTTGCTTGTGTAATAATAAAACTGATATAGGAATTCTAAGAAAAAGATATAGGCACAAAGACATTATTCAAAAATTGTAACATACCCGCGGTGAACCAAAGGGAATTCACTATGATTATCAATAAATGGTATTACTTTACTAACCTAGACATTTGCTTGATTATGTTCTTATAAATGGTTGAGGATGTTTCCATGCATAGCCACGTTGTGGAGGCACCCAAGAACGAGGTGAATAAAGTTGATTATCCACTTGAAACTGACCACCTGACGTTACGCTACCTACCAGAACAAAATAGTACGAGCCAAAGCTTGTAAAATTTAAAACTTTTTTTATGAACATATACAAAATGTGACAGTTATTTTCAATAACCAACTAATTCCTCAAAAAACAAATAACCACATTTCGTAATCCATGACTTACTTTACTTTATACTATGTTTTAAATAATTTCGGTATTGCGGAAATGGTATGCAATATATATACAATTATCCAGTATATAAATTGAATTGCCTTACTAACCTGGATTATTGGTTTGAATTTGAGATCCTGGATGATACATTGAAAAGCCAGGATCAGCCGTAGTAGGAGAAGGCCTAAAAGATTGACTATTTACTTGGAATTGACCACCTGTCGATACCGTACCTGTAGTATTGAAACAATTTTTTACTCTAACATCAACGGTTCAATTAATTGTAAATCCTGGTGAAACTAAACTTAACATTTATTATAATAATAAATAAAAATTGTAAACAATTATCAATAGATATAAGATAAATCACTTTAAATGAAAATAATGCCAAAATAATATATTGTATAAAGCGATTTCTGTGTTATAGATGTTTTACGAAACATTTCCGTGGTGTGTATCATAAACCAATAAATTAAATTGCCCTACTAACCTGGATTGTTTGTTTGAATATTAACTTCTGGTTGTGCATACGGCCGTTGATAACCAGGTATAACTATACCAGGTTGAGGTGAATAAAATTGCCAACCTGACCAAACCATACCTGTAGTATTGAAATATGTTATTTTACTTAATTAACGGTACAATATATTAATAATAATTGTAAACCAACCCTAGTGAAATTAAATCTAATATTTACTGTAAAATCAATCAGAAACTGGGATCTATTATCTACAAATACAAAGATAAATCATTTCTTTAAATAGTTGATTGATTCGAACTTTACTTGATGAAAATCCAGGTTTAACTCTTGAATTAAAACAAGTACTATTTTATGATGTTCACAAATTTTTGTTTATATATTAGCTTTCAATATATAAAACCATGATAATTGTTTCGCCAACACAGTGGCTTCTTCAGATGTGAGTACTAGACAATCTAGTACTCACATCTGAAGAAGCCACTGTGTCGGAGAAACAATTGTCATGGTTTTATATATTTGAAGTTAATATATAAATAAAAATTTGTACATAAAACTGCACTTGTTTTAATTCAAGAGTATTTCTTTAAATAATATAAATATTTCATACCGGGTTTCCCATTTCATTTGACTAATGGCAATTAACATGGGCTATTACATTTCATTGAATTTTATATTCCCAGGGCACACTATGAGAAATATTGCTAATGGAATCGATAGTATTGACTGTCAAACACTTCTGATTACCAAAATACGAAAGCGAAATGCTTTTTTAATTAAAATATCAATAAAAATTCGTTTTAAGTTAAAATGTGTAGTTTACATAACTGATTTAAGAAACATTATTAAACGTCATCCGGTGGACAAGTTAGTTGAGTGGCACTGTTTGAAACTGAAACGCAAAATTTTGCAGGTTCGAATCCCGCCAGAGACAACTTTTTTTTTTTACTTTTTCATTAATTACAAATTATTAGTGTTTACTTATTCGAATAAATATGGTTCATTGTCAGTACCTAGTTATTATTTTTGAAAGTCAAAATATTTGCTTATAAAAAAAAAATAAAACATGTTTTAATTGATTCGTTTCTTTTATCTTTAGCTAAAGCTACTATCTTATAAGATAAGCAATCAACAAGCAACATTTTTTTATTTATTACATGCACTGTGCTTTTACTAATAATAGTGTACTTATCTCTGCTAATAGTTATTACATATTATACCTCAATCTGGATATGGAGTTAAACAGTTAAAGAGGAACTGTCGTGAATTAGTAATAGGTTTTTTTTAGGAGTTTTTTAAAATATGATGAGTTTTTTAAAATATATTCTTGTTTTAAAAAACTCATAATTTTAGAATTATAGTTTTTTATTTAAAAAAAATCTATCACTAATTCACGACAGTTCCTCTGTAATACTGTTTAACTCAATATCCAGATTGAGGTATAATATGTAATGTAATAACTATTAGCAGAGATAAGTACACTATTAGTAAAAGCACAGTGCATGTAATAAATAAAAAATATGTTGCTTGTTGATTACTTATTTTATAAGATAGTAGCTTTAGCTAAAGATAAAGGAAACGAATCAATTAAAACATGTTTATTTATTTTTTTTTGATAAGCAAATATAGTTGCTTTCAAAAATAATAACTAGGTACTGACAATGAACCATATTTATTCGAATAAGTAAACACTAATAATTTGTAATTAATGAAAAAGTAAAAAAAAAGTTGTCTCTGGCGGGATTCGAACCTGCAAAATTTCGCGGTTCAGTTTCAAACACTGCCGCTCAACCAACTAGTCCACCGGAAGACGTTTAATAATGCCTCTTAAAACAGTTATGTAAACTACACATTTTAACTTAAAACGAATTTTTATTGATATTTTAATTAAAGAAGCATTTCGCTTTAGTATTTTAGTAATCAGAAGTGTTTGACAGTCAGTGCTATCGATACCGTTAGCAATATTTCTCATAGTGTGCCCTGAGAATATAAAATTCAATGAAATGTAATAGCCCATGTTAATTGCTATTAGTCAAATGAAATGGGAAACCCGGTATTAATAACTCTTGCTTTATCTTTTGAATTATATTTCTGCGTTATCTTATCTGCGCTATTAGATCTTATATTATTTTTTGAAACCCTTCCATGAGGTGTGAAATTGACCAATAAATAAAATTTCCTTACTAACCTGGATTATTTGTTTGAATATTAAATCCTGGTGGGACATAATATAGCCATGGATAGCCATTTTGAGGCGCATAAACTTGATTACCTACTTGAAATTGACCACCTGACGAAACCGCACCTGTATGACGAAAAAGGAGTTATTCTGTTACACTAATGGTATGCTGTTCATGATGTTTAAAAAATATATTTGAGAGTAACAGATATCTTGCCTTATTTTTTGCAATCCTTCCATGAGATGTAAAATTGACTAATAAATAAAATTTCCTTACTAACCTGGATTATTTGTTTGAACATTAAATCCTGGTGGGACATAATATAGCCATGGATAGCCATTTTGAGGCGCATAAACTTGATTACCTACTTGAAATTGTCCACCTGACGAAACCGCACCTGTATGACGAAAAAGGAGTGTTATTCAGTGACACTAATGGTATATCGTTCATGATGTTTAAAATATATTTGAGGGTAAAAGATATCTTGCCTTATTTTTTGAAACCCTTCCATGAGGTGTGAAATTGACTAATAAATAAAATTTACTTACTAACCTGGATTATTTGTTTGAACATTAGATCCTGGTGGGACATATTGCCATAGATAGCCATTTTGAGGCGCATAAACTTGATTACCTACTTGAAATTGACCACCTGACGAAACCGCACCTGTATGACGAAAAAGGAGTTATTCTGTTACACTAATGGTATGCTGTTGATGATGTAAAAATATATTTGAGAGTAACAGATATCTTGCCTTATTTTTTGAAACCCTTCCATGAGGTGTGAAATTGACTAATAAATAAAATTTCCTTACTAACCTGGATTATTTGTTTGAACATTAAATCCTGGTGGGACATATTGCCATAGATAGCCATTTTGAGGCGCATAAACTTGATTACCTACTTGAAATTGACCACCTGACGAAACCGTACCTGTATGACGAAATAGGAGTGTTATTCAGTGACACTAATGGTATATCGTTCATGATGTTTAAAATATATTTGAGGGTAAAAGATATCTTGCCTTATTTTTTAAATCTTCCATAGCGAATAATAAATAATAAATCCAATGACGTTACTAACCTGGATTATTTGTTTGTATATTTTGTCCTGGCCAAGCATATGTCCATGGGAGTGCATAGCGAGATTCAATAATTTGAGGCGTATAAACTTGAGAAACTACTTGATATCTTTCACCTGCCGAAACCACACCTGTAGTATAAAAATGGTTTATTTTACCACTAAGCACTCAATGTAGCTATTAACTATAAAACAAACCTGCTAAAATCTAAAACATATAATTAATTAATATAAGAGAACGTCATTTCTATTTAAATTTCTATACGGAATTGATTATTTGAAGATAAACCTTCGCCCTTATTATCCTCGAAGAAGAACTAATAATAAAAATACTTAATGCAATACGTATTAATTAATTATACTTTTAAATAATATTTTTGCGTTGCAGTTATTTTAGATTATTTCTTTAAACATGCCCATGACGTGTACAATTAAACAATAAATTGAATTACCTTACTAACCTGGATTGTTTGCCTGAATAGCAAATTGTTCAGTATACGGCGCTAAATAGGCTTGTCGAGGTACTCTAGAATGAGATTTATGCGCTGGCGAAATCGGATCTGTAGTATGAAAAACAAAATATTTTACATATACAATATAATAATTATAAATTATTTATTTGAAGGAGATGCCGAAAACAACTACTCCACGGGAAATATGCCCCGACTGGCATTGCATTATATCGCCATCTCCATAGGAGTCGCTACATCGTTCATCGAGGCCTTCTATCAGACACTGACCGGTTTCGCGCTTATTTTGCGCTCATCAGAGTGCCATAGGTAGTGGACTCGATGAACGATGTTGCCTACACAGATATGCCAATGCGCATGGCGCATTATATCGATTGATCGTGACGTCAGTTACGAGTAAAAACAATTGATAAACACGAAAATAATTACATCACTGCCCTTAAGATATTTGAATTTTCGCATCGCATCGCCATTTTTCCCTCACGAATGACGTCATGCGCAGAACAAACGAAAGTTATGAGCATATCTGTGTAGTTGTATCATGGATGTTGCGACGTGTTGCCTAATGGGCATCGTGAATGTTAGTAGTGGTGAGAAACACACCGTAGTGTCCTCTTTGGGTCTTTGCTACAATCTGTTTGACAATTATTGTCAAATTGACAGACAGATAACAACCTGCTTTTCCACAGGTAACATTACAGCAGTGACCTCTATTATCTTTAAGGAAGACAATCTTACTTATTTATTTGAAGGAGATAAATAAGTAGAATTGTCACTTGTAGAGGTCACTGCTGTAATGGCACCTGCGGAAAAGCAGGTCGTTACCTGTCTGTCAATTTGACTATAACTGTCAGACATATGGTAGCAACGACCCAAAGAGGGCACTAGGGTGTGTTTCTCACCACTACTAATTATATATTATTTGTTATTCATTTGTAAACATGCATATCAGATAGATATTCAAATTTCGATTAAAAAAAATCTTCAACAATTTGTCGCAAGCTTTGAAAGCGCTACCGTGACTACGTATGTTGTTTATTTGAGCAAATTGAGAAATGTTTAGATTTAATAGAACCAGAGTTATACACCGGTCATTCTTTTCGGCGATCTGGGGCAACATATTGTTGCGGATGCCGATGGAGATATTTTATCACTAAAACGTGATGGAAATCCAGCTTAATGACATGAGTTATGTCGATGATTCCATTAAGAACAAAATCAAAATGTCGAAAAAATTATTTCCTAGTAAAGTTTCCAATGGTATACCGTTGGCTCTCTCTGCATCAGCAGATGGTAACTATTTCATCGTCCAAATTTTGTATTACTGGAAGTAAGAATTGAATCATGATCTTTAGCATATATGATACAAATAAAGCACGATTGTCTAGTATAAATAATGCTACTAATTTGTAAAACTGTCAGTTATCTAACTTGTGTAAAAATTTTACAAGTTAGAAATAAACTTTCTTAATCAATGCGTTGTTTTGATAAATTGAAGTTTACAAATGAGTAACGAATAAAAGTATTAGAGATTTGGTATAATTCATTTAGAATAGGATAAATAGCTAATTTATGGAATCAATGGTTGATAAAATCTAAACATGATCTATAAAAATTGAAACCTAATTTTAAAACTAATACAACTTTAATAATAGTATTAAAATATAGTAAAAACTTTATAAATAAACTGACTTTAAAGTTCATTGTATTTCAATATACTTACAAATTCAACAGTAGACACAATGTCTACCCGATTTATTTATACGGTTTTACGTTGGACTTTATTTACAAAAACTAGGTTTACTTATTACTACTTATTCCTGCAACATACTTTACTGACCTTGTCTTAGTAATGGGTAGTATTGGTTTTGTCTGTATGGTAATTTAGATTTTCTTGGTCTCACCAAGGCTCACCTGCTTTATCACTATCTTCACTTGAGAGTATAGGATTTTTTACTTCACCTATGTCTTCATCAGCTGTTGTTGATTGCACCCCACTCACTATGAGGAGACCAACGATCACAGTTAGACATGAGTGTTTAATAATTTCCATTTTTTCGAACATGTAACTTGGATAAAGCCTCCAATTAAATGAAATTACAAATTACTGAGACTAGGTATATTTATATACTTTTTCTTACGAAACGGCAGTTTCAAATGTCGTTAATGTCAGAAATTAATTAAAACTTTTATTCTCCATAAAATAAAAACATTGCAAAATAGTACAGATATCAATAAAGTAAAATGTTATGATGAAAGGATAAAGAATTCTCGACTGTAACTCAGACACAATCTACCAATACCAAAATGTTGAAAATAAACCCACCCCACACGTTATTTTTGGGATTGATTTGTTTTAGAATATTAGTAGGGGTTAGAAACACACCGTAGTGCCCTTGGAATAGTTGTTTTCGGAATCTCCTTCAAATAAATATATTGTCGTAAAACAGTTATACAGGGTGAGTTTTTAGTGGGTATTTCTTCTCTCCCTTGTTACTAGATGTAGAAAAAAAATCTTTCACGGGAGCTGTTTGTGTCTTTGTTGTAGCTTATTCATGCATTTGTGGAAAGATCACAACATTTTAAATCGAAAAGATGTAGCATATACCTATAGCCTATACCTAAACCCAGCGGGTTCAAAAATATTGACGTTTTATAAAAATGTTGACAGATTCAAGGGTTTGTAAAAACATTTATAACTTTTTTCATAGACGAGATCTTCATTTGTTCTTTGGCATGTAGAAAGAGCATAAGATGTGCTACCTTCTGCAGTTAAAATAAAGTCGAGAATAATATATAAAGTGTTCCAATACTCACGTTCACTTTGGCAATTTCAGTGAAAACTTTTTTATTTCAAACACCCTATATTTTTGACTTCAAGTTATGCAAAATTAAATTCTCTTTCTTCCTAAATACTCTGTATAATACTAATAAACCCTATATTGACGAATGCGGGAAGGTGATCCGAATTCAAATAAGAAATAAAAAATATATCGTTCCATTGATTATGGAACGACATATATCTATATAATTTACTATCGACATATATCTATATGACTAAACATATTTTTAAAATGTGCGTCCTCTGAAGAGGACTGACTCTACGATTAGAGTCCTCTTAGACATTATATGATTTTAGAATATTTTTTTTGTCTATTACGTCATGTGAGTTATGAAACTTTGTCACACTATTGGGCCACACTTTATATCTATAAATATATTTATATAAAACATTGTATATGTACCTCTATAATAGATGCGACACCTGTGAAATTAATAAGTCACATTTTTGTTGTTAATACTTTATTTCATTTGTATATAAAACAAAATTAACTGCATCGCCACATAATCGAAGAGTTTCCTTCCTTTGTTCACTTCAAATGGTGTCTGTGGGTCTAACTAGCGTCTCCTTCCTAAGAAAAATAGTATAATTAGCACTGCATGGATACAACTACAGGAGAAGTTATATAAACGTTTACATAAGATATACTCATTACGTACAACTGATTGAGTGATTGAACCAAACCGGAACTCGTCGTAGTAAACAATTTTTAATGAACTCCAAAAAATTTATTATTTATTTAAGTTTATTTTCTGTGTTGCAGATGGAGGATGATCTTAATGACGTCCTTACCTATTCGTAGTTATTTGCTATGTTTATTTTCTGTTCAATTTTAGTACAATATTTAAAATATGCAATCTTTTCAGATTCATTGGGCATAAAATATACTGTATTGATACACAATATGCTTACACATCTTGAGATATTTGTAAACGCAGAGCTTGTTCTTGCAAAACAACAAATTATATATATATATATATATATATATATATATATATATATATTATAGTAAAATAAACAACTGCGTAGGCGTAGCTGGTTCTTAGTAGAGCGCAAGACTCTTCAGAGGTAAAAATTTTGGTAGTAATAGATTTTTCATTCAACTTTATTTTATTTGCAACGTTCGATACTATGCAATAATTTCGAAGGTAGAAGAAATAATTTGCGTCTAGAAGCCCGAAACTTTTTCATTTCGTATACCAAAGAAGAATAAGGTGGTCAAATTATTTCTTTCAAATGTTTATAAGTTGTAAAAATATTGATAACCTAAAAGATACTTTTCACAATAAAAAAGAAGTACTAGATACTAGATTAAGATATTCAGAGCTGATATTTCTATTATGTTATAAAATAGGTAGGTATATATTTATTTAAACAGTATTTTAGGTACCTATTAATTATTCTTTATTATTTATACAATGCAAATTTTATTCTGTACTGGGTCATGTGCTTTGTTTTATATTTTTCTCTTCCATTACTTTTAATTTTGTTAGAAGATTGTTTAAACTTATTTTTATAATACATCGAAATTTAATAAAAATTTTTTTCAATCTAATTTCAATATTTAACCGCCACCCATATTTCCACAAAGTGGATTTGTTAAAATAAGTACCTATAGTAGTAAAATCCTTACCCGTTTTACTCTATATCAACACATTCGTTTTGCGCATCAAGTTTTTGTGATGGAGGACACGTCTTAGGAACGTCCATATAATTGTATGGTCCAATTGCTACTCCTGCTTTTACTATCCACACCATAAATAAAATTATAAAAATGAACACTATAATTTTGGACATCATTGTAATGGAACTATTGGCAGAAAATACTCTTCAAAAATGTATAAAACCACAATGCGTGACAAGGGATTCATCCATTTTATATTCAGTGTTATTAAAAGAACAATAGAGATTTTTTGTGTAACATTTGTTTGAGTATATAAGGAGCATCAAATATTTATTATCTTTAGCAAGAAAAACTTAACACCTTTGCTATATTACAGGGTGTCTATTTAATAATTATTTATTCCAATTTCTCCCTACTCTCATGAGTCTATTTTTAAATAGTGTTTTATTATTTTGCAATTTTGGTCGCGAAATATTTTAATGGAATTATTGAGCAATTTAAATCCTCAATAGAATGAGTATGGTTTTGTTGGATTTTTTGTATCAGATTTATAAAAACTTACTATAAAGACTGCTATTCATGCTGATTAGTTTAGTATTGTTTGTTTTCCAGAAGGTTTACACGATGGCTGAACGTGTTGAATTTACTTTTATTTATAGTGCACAAAATTGTTGTGCTCGACGAACTGCAGTAGAGCACACGAAAATTTGAACAAACGGGATCTGTTTGCAATCGGAAAAGAAACCAACCTAGGATAGTCAATGAAGCCACCCATCTTGAGATTCTTGGTCAGTTTGGTGTAGATACCATAATATCACTCCGTTCGCCATCTAGATTAACAAGACCTGTGCCCTGAGTCTGTTAGGAAGGTATTGAAACATCATAAATTCCACCCATTCCAAATGCATATTACACAAGAACTTGGCGATGATGATGCAGACAGGTGTTCATAATTTTGTGAAATCATGACCGATAAAACAACAAATCAGACCCAAATAGTAAAAAACATTTGCGTCACCGATGATTGTACTTTTCATCTAAATGGAAATGTTAACAAACGAAACTGTCGTTATTAGAGTAATGAAACTCCTCATCTCATCAGAGAAAATCATATCCAGTATCCTGAAAAACTTATTGCCCGGGCAGGAATTTTGGGAGATTCTGTTATTGTTCCATTATTGACCAAAATTTGAATGGTCAAATTTATTTTGAAATGTTGGATGAAACAGCCACTAATAATATATGAACTAGAAAATCAAAGAGAGGATGATGAACTAGCTTCTAAGGACTAGGATGAAAATTTATTACATTTTCAACAAGATGGGGCATCACTTCATGGGATGGGATCAGAATTATCCAGAACAGTGGATTGGTAGAAAAGTACTAATAGAATGGCCTTTCAGATCTCCATATCTGACACTATTAGACTTTTTCTAATGGGGTCACTTAAAATCTGTGGTCTACAAAACGCAGCCTCATTCTATTTAAGATCTGCGACAACGAATACAATAACATTGAATTGAATAACATTCAAAATGTTCGAAGGAAATTTGAGAATAGACTTTACTATTGTTTACAAAATAATGAGAGTCATTTTGAACATTTACTTTAAAGAGCTATAAATTAAAGTGTTCTGATTATTGTTGAACAATTTGGTTCTTTATGCTTTTTTGTTTAATATACTTTGTTAGAATTATTTTGTGTTCTCCAGTTTTTTACGATATTTGCACCAAAATGGTTTAATTTGATATTTATAACGAGAAATTGAAATAAATAATTATAAAATTTATTTTGCTTATTTCTCAAAAATTAAACTATTAAGAAGTATAGCAAATAACTACGAATAGTAAAGGGACATCATTAAGTATCCTCCATCTGTAAACGCCTTATTTAAATAAGGACTAAACAAATCAAGCTAAAACAGCTATTCTCCTGGCAATATGCCGTTTACAGATGGAGGATACTTAATGATGTCCCTTTACTATTCGTAGTTATTTGCTATATGCATGCCATCTGATAGTAGTAGAACTAGTTTCTACAACCTATTATTGTTTTGGATATTAAGAAGTATTTTGTATAGTAGTGTTAAATAGCAATTTTCAAGAGCTTTTCAGTGAGGTATCACAAAGGGGGTGTTTCCATTTAAAAAAATTGGGTAGGGGTGGCTACAGCCCCAGCTGTGGTCATACTGATTTCCACCAACTGCATAGGGGTTCTAAGTACAGCGCAAGACTCTTCAGAGGTAATAGTTTTGGTAGCCATGTAAATGACTACCAATAACTAGGTTAAGATATCGACAAAGTCTCACGAGATTAATGATTAAAATAAATCAGAATTATTGTACTTAATAATGTTGATTGTATTAATCAATAATAAATAGTTCAGGAGTATCTGCTTGCCTCAGCATCGACAAACAAAACTTTTATTTTGCTGTCATTTCGATTTTAAAAAAGGCGCGATGAAGATTGATTGTGGTTAGTGATAATAAATAGAATTGCAAGTAGAATTGGAAGATATTACTGACCTGGAAATAAAAACCTAGTTTGGCCTGGATAACTATTTCCAATAATTGGAGAGTCATCTACTTGTGATCGCCCAAAACCAAGGCGACCAACACCACCACCACCACCACCACCTCCACCTCCACCTCCACCACCACCACCACCACCACCACCACCCCCACCGAATGAAAATCCACCGTGTCCACCGTGTCCACCTAGTCCACCAAATGAAGCGCTACCTGGCTGGCCATGACCATAACCACCTGGTTGATAATAACTTCCTGGTTGATAATAACCACCTGGTTGATAATAACTTCCTGGTTGATAATAACAACCTGGTTGATAATAACTACCTGGTTGATAATAACCGCCTTGTTGGTAATAACCGCCTTGTTGGTAATAACCACCTGGTTTGTAATAGTCTCCAGAAGAAGTCGGACCTATAAGAAAAAGAAACTAGAGTTTTGATCTAAACACATTCATGTTGAATTTGCTGTTTCATTTATGAATTCGGATAGAATGCCAATCCAAGTCATCAGATTTTGACCAAAGATTAAAGCGAAACCAAAAATAAATCCTATGTCGACGCGTAGATAAAAAGTGAATAACTTAATTTTAGTGTTACAGATGTTTACGAAACAGTTCCCTGGTGCGTATTATAGACCAATAAATTAAATTACCCTACTAACCTGGATTGTTTGTTTGAATACTAAATCCTGGTTGTGCATACGGCCGTTGATAGCCAGGTTGAACTATACTAGGATGAGGTGAATGAAATTGACTACCTAATGGAAATTGCCCACCTGACGAAACCATACCTGTAGTATTGAAACCATATTTTGTTTTACGTAATTAACGGTACAATATATTAATAATAATTGTAAAGGAACCCTAGTGAAATTAAATCTAATCCTTATTGTAAAATTAAACAGAAACTTGGTGCTATTTTCTACAAATATAAAGATAAACTTTACTTCTTTAAATAATATAAATATTTCATGTAATAACGTGCTATATCTTTTGAATTATATTTATTCGTTATAGATATCTTACATTATTTTTTGAAACCCTTCCATGAGGTGTGAAATTGATCAATAAATAAAATTTCCTTACTAACCTGGATTATTTGTTTGAACATTAGATCCTGGTGGAACATATTGCCATGGATAGCCATTTTGAGGCGCATAAACTTGATTACCTACTTGTAATTGACCACCTGACGAAACCGTACCTGTATGACGAAATAGGAGTTATTCAGTGACACTAATGGTATATTGAGGGTAAAAGATATCTTGCCTTATTTATTAAATCTTCCATGGCGAATAATAAATAATAAATCCAATGACGTTACTAACCTGGATTATTTGATTGTATATTTTGTCCTGGCCAAGCATATGGGAGTGCATAGTGAGATGCACTAGTTTGAGGCGTATAAACTTGAGAAGCTACTTGATATTTTTCACCTGTAGTATAAAAATGGTTTATTTTACCACCAAGCGTTCAATGTAGCTATTAACTATAAAACACACCTGCCAAAATCTATAACATGTAATTAATTAATATAATAGAAAATCATTTCTATTCAAATTTCTATACGGAATTGATTATTTGAAGATAAACCTTCGCCCTTATTATCTCCGAAGAAGAACCAATAATAAAAATAATTTTAATGCAATGCGTAATAATTAATGTCTGTAACTTATTTGTGGTGTATTTTGACGATTCATAGTTTGTTTCTTTTGGGATTACACCACCTGTAAAATAACAAAAAGCAGAAAACCAGAAGTATACAAATTAAATATTTAAAGTGTAGTAACAAGGCAAACTTTTAAAGTTTGCCCCAAAAAACCACTGTATTAACATGTCATAAAATAATATTTGATATATTGACTAAATTTTATCAGTGGTTTTTCAGTTTTATACAAAATTTTATAATATTACATGTCATATTCTAAAATATGTCCAAATAAAATAGTTATAATAAAAAATTAAAAGAAATTAAACACTTAACTAGCTTTCTTCTATACGTTTCGAGTTGATCCTCAACTCTTCTTCTGTAGACTATTTTTATGTTGAGAACTCTTTATATGAACGAGAAGTAGTTTTTGTCAGATTGACCTTTGTTTGGTATTTTGATATATTCTATTATAAGAATTACTCACACAATCATTGATACGGTTACAATCATCATTATTTACGATATTTAAGATACTATTATCAAGATTATTTATATAGCTGGTTAAATTTACCTTTTGGTGTCTGTGATATTGTATTCGTTCTCTTACCAGGCTTTCCTCTGCTTTTCTTATGATTCTTTGTGCTTTTAAACTATTTATGGTTGTTTTTATTCGTAATCCTTTTGGAATTAAGTTATTTTCTCGACATTTGTATAAAAATGTCAAACTGTTATTTGAATTTGCTAATTTTTATTTTATTTTATTGCTAATTTTACTAATTTATTTTTTACTAGAAGTAGTTTTTGGCAATCTGACAAAAACTACTTCTCGTTCATATAAAGAGTTCTCAACATAAAAATAGTCTACAGAAGAAGAGTTGAGGATCAACTCGAAACGTATAGAAGAAAGCTAGTTAAGTGTTTAATTTCTTTTAATTTTTTATTATAACTATTTTATTTGGACATATTTTAGAATATGACATGTAATATTATAAAATTTTGTATAAAACTGAAAAACCACTGATAAAATTTAGTCAATATATCAAATATTATTTTATCACATGTTAATACAGTGGTTTTTTGGGGCAAACTTTAAAAGTTTGCCTTGTTACTACACTTTGAATATTTAATTTGTATACTTCTGGTTTTCTGCTTTTTGTTATTTTACAGGTGGTGTAATCCCAAAAGAAACAAACTATGAAGCGTAATAATTAATTCTGCTTTTAAATTATATTTTTGCGTTGCAGGTATTTTAGATTATTTGTTTAAACATCCCCATATGTCTACAATTGAACAATAAGTTGAATTACCTTACTAACCTGGATTGTTTGCCTGAATATCAAATATTGGTATTGGCGCTGAAGAGGCTTGTCGAGGTACTCTAGAATGAGATTTTTGCGCTGGAGAAATCAGATCTGTAATATGAAAGACAAAATATTCTACAGGTACAATATAACAATTATATACTATTTGTTATTCATTTGTAAATATACATATCAGATAGATATTGAAATTTCGATTAACAAAAATCCTCAACAACTTATCGTAAGCTTTGGAAGCGCTACCGTGACTACGTATGTTGTTTATTTCATTGTTTATTTATTTTGTTAAAAGTGAATGTGCCAGAAGTAGTTATTAGGAAGCCACTGGGGTAGCTTCAAATTTATTGCCAGAAAAGTCATTTTCAAGGTACGAGCGTGAATATAGCGATTTCAAAAACTGGCAGAAAATAAGATGTGTAATTGGACTCACAGAAGATGTTCTGCTGGTTTACATGAATCAATTATCTGTTAGATTCAGTCCGAATACATTATGGGCAAAATGGCCTATGCTAAAAAGTTGTTTAAAAATCAAGGAAAATGTTAAGTTTGCAGGATTGTTTTTTATTTAAAATTATATCTAAGAATTATTGGAAGGAGATGCTGAAAACAACTACTCCACGGGCAATATGCCCTGACTGGCGTTGCATTACATCAACATCTCCATGGATGTCGCCACATCCTTCATCAAGACCAAATACCAGACAATGACCGGTTTCGATCTTGTTATGATCTCATCAGATTGCCATAGGTATCGGAATCGATGAATGATCTGGCGACATTGATTGCCTAAGGGCATATGTGAATGTTTGTAGTGGCGAGATACAGTGAAATACACTGCAGTGCCCTCTTTGGGTCTTTGCTACTACCTGTCTGACAATTATTGTCTAATTGACAGACAGATAACGATCTGCAGAAAGCAGATGCCATTACAGCGACCTCTATTGTCTTTGAGGAAGACAATCCTACTTAATTATTGGAAGGAGATGCTGAAAACAACTACTCCACGGCCAATATGCCCCGACTGGCGTTGCATTATGTTGAGATGTTGATGTAATGCAACGCCAGTCGGGGCATATTGCCCGTGGAGTAGTTGTTTTCAGCATCTCCTTCCAATAATTAAGTAGGATTGTCTTCCTCAAAGACAATAGAGGTCGCTGTAATGGCATCTCCTTTCTGCAGATCGTTATCTGTCTGTCAATTAGACAATAATTGTCAGACAGGTAGTAGCAAAGACCTAAAGAGGGCACTGCAGTGTATTTCACTGTATCTCGCCACTACAAACATTCACATATGCCCCTCAGGCAATCAATGTCGCCAGATCATTCATCGATTCCGATACCTATGGCAATCTGATGAGATCATAACAAGATCGAAACCGGTCATTGTCTGGTATTTGGTCTTGATGAAGGATGTGGCGACATCCATGGAGATGTTGATGTAATGCAATGCCAGTCGGGGCATATTGCCCGTGGAGTAGTTGTTTTCGGCATCTCCTTCCAATAATTAAGTAGGATTGTCTTCCTAAAAGACAATAGAGGTCGCTGTAATGGCATCTGCTTTCTGCAGATCGTTATGTGTCTGTCAATTAGACAATAATTGTCAGACAGGTAGTAGCAAAGACCCAAAGAGGGCACTGCAGTGTATTTCACTGTATCTCGCCACTACAAACATTTATATCTAAGAATGTTACGTTCAGTTGACATTTGTAGATGTTAAAAGATAATTGCGTTTCTTAAATGATAGAATGAACGTTTTATTCCAAAGAAGGCCCAAGGTTTTCACTAAAGAAGAGGTTGACGATTTCTGTTGGACGCTCTGTGGAGACCGCTGAATAGGCCGGCGCCGGGAGATGACGAGTGATCGGATGATATATGTGAAATGTATTTAAGTAGTTAGTTGCATGGCCTGGGAACTCTTATGGGAGTATTGTAGACAAATTGACTAGTTTCACTACATCTCACCAGAGAGCGTTTCACAAAAAATTTGAGCATCTGCCAATCATAAGAAAATAAAATATGCTAATAATCATATACGTAGCTGATGTCAAAGACAACTGTCAGTTTATGTTTTAAAATTATGAAGTGGACGCGTTATCTCAATTTTTATTTTTTATTTATACTCAATTCTGTGTATTAGCTTGAATTGTAGTGAATTGTGTCTCATAGTATATTTAGTGACATTTTTTCGGAATTCAAAGGAAACAGATTAATAGTAAAATGCAGTTAAGTGTGCAGATGATGCAGATGTATGAAGATAAAAAATAATTGTTCTCATGGTTTAAGAAGGTAAAAGAAAAATTAGTTAATGTGATGTGTTTTATTAATTTTGAATTTCGTAGGATAATATACACTTTCAAAAGTATGGAGACTGTATTGTGCGAAAACAAATAATTTTTCTAGATGTCTGAATAAAACAGGAAGAGAAAATCGAATAGATATCAAGTGTAGTATAGCGATTATTGTTTAATTGAAACAACAAAATTGGGCAAATATATTATGGTCTTCAATCATTAATTTGCGAATATATTGTAAATATTGTACAAAATATGCAAAAATATACTTATTGTAGTTTTATTTGTTTCTATGTTCATTAAAAAAGTTAAATATGTTACAAAGGTAGGGCAATTCTGTACAAAATTTTTAAAAAAGTTCCACTACATCTCTACAGATGTCGTTCTCCGCGTCAGTATTTATTAACATTGCAGATTCCTATCTACCCCTAACCTAATCTATGGTTAGTTGGCTTTGATTCAGACAGCGAGGGTACGATCTGTCATGTGTTGTGTTTTAGTGTCTATATTGTGAATTAAATGAATTATTATTATCAGTGAATTGTGGGTTTTATTAGATAGATTGGATTACCACACGCTCCTGATGCCTATTGGTTGCTTGTGGAAATTGTAACCATATTTCGGATATTTAGTTGTCAATGTGATGAACTTTTTTCTCTGACCATGAATGACGTAGAAGATAAGGGCAAATGCGTAATTGTGCCATTGCGACAAATAAAAATGTAACAACAAGAAGATTTACCATAACCGATAAACGCTGCAGTTTCGAGCCTTGCATGTTATACAAGAAATACGTAAATCTGCTAGAACAGAAAGCCTACTATTTTTTTTAACATATCCAAATGGAAAGTACATTTCCCTTAATGTTAGTCAGCACACTATTGGTGCTGTCCCAAAGCAAATTGAGAAATATTTAGGTTTAAAAGAACCATAGTTATATACCGGTCATTCTTTTCGCCGATCTGGGGCAACTATTGTTGCGGATGCGGGTGGAGATATTTTATCACTAAAATGTGCAGAGGGATAGAAATCCAGCGAAATTGACATGAGTTATGTCGATGATTCCATTAATAACAAAATCGAAATGTCCAAAAATTATTTCCTAGTAAAGAATCCGAGTAAAGTTTCCAATGGTATGCCGTTGTCTGTCTCTGCATCAGCAGATGGTTCAATCTCAACTATTTCATCGTCCAAATTTTGTATTACTGGAAGTAACGGTTGTACCATGATCTTTAACACACATGATACAAATAAAGCACAATTGTGTAGTATAAATAATGCTATTAATTTGTAAAACTGACAGTTAACTTGTAAAATCTTTACAATTTAGTAGATTGCAAAAATAAACTTTCTTAATTAATTGAAGTTTACAAATGAGTAACAAGTAACAGTATTAGAGATTTAGAACGGGATAAATAGCTAATTTATAGAATCAATGGTTGATAATATCTAAACATAATTTACAAAAATTGAAACCTAATTTTAAAACTAGTAAAATTTTAATAATAGTATTAAAATATAGTAAAAACTTTATAAACTGACTTTAAAGTTCATTATATTTCAATATCCTTACAAATTCAACAGTAGACACAATGTCTAGGTATCTAATTTATATATACAGTTTCAGGTTGCACTTTATTTACAAAAAGTAGGTACTTATTCCTGTAACATACTTTACTGACCTTGTCTTGGTAATGGGTAGTATTGGTTTTGTCTGCGTGGTAATTTGGATTTTTTTGGTCCCACCAAGGCTTTTCCCGCTTTATCACTACCTTCATTTGAAAGTATAGGATTTTTTACTTCGCCTACGTCTACATCAGCTGTTACTGACTGCACCGCACTCACTATGAGGAGACCAACGATCACAGTTAGACATGAGTGTTTAATAATTTCCATTTTTTCGAACATGTAACTTGGATATAGCGTCCAATTAAATGAAATTACAAATTACTGACACTAGGTATATTTACATACTTTTTCTTACGAAACGGCAGTTTCAAATCTCGTTAATGTCAGAGATTAATTATTAAAACTTTTATTCTCCATAAAATAAAAACATTGCAAAACAGTACAGATATCAATAAAGTAAAATGTTGCGATAAAAGGATAAAGAATCGTCGACTGTAACTCAGACACAATCCACCAATACCAAAACGTTAAAAATACACCCACTCCACAAGTCATTTTTGGTTTCATTTGTTTTAAAATATTAGTAGGGGTAAGAAACACACCGTAGTGCTCTTGAAGTAGTTGTTTTCGGCATCTCCTTCAAATAAATATATTACCTTAAAATAGTTATGCAGGCTGAGGTTTAAGTGCGTAATCTTCCATAACTCCCTTGTTACCAGACGTAGAAAATAATTCCTTCACGGGAGCTGTTTGTGCCTGTATTGTAGCTTATTCATGCATTTTTGAAAAGTTCACACATTTTACGTCGAAAAGATGTAGCATAGCCTCAAGGATTGTTAACTGTTTACAGGATTGCTCGATCGCTCAATTGTGTCATCCGCCTTTGTGACGTCATCGAAGATATATGTAATCGAATTGTCAAAATATACCTATTTTGTGTTTGTTATATTTCACATTTGCAAGAGAATTTTCGTATTTGAATGATTATTAATATTATTATTTATAAAAGTATGTAATAAAAGTATAAAGTGTACCTATTTCTACAAGTTCGAGATCTTTGGATATTTGATGACGTCACAATTATGGATTACATTGTAGTATAGGGATCGAGCAATCCTGTAAACAGTTAACAATCCTTGGCATAGCCTATACCTAAACCCAGCGGTTTCGAAAATATTAGACGTTTTATAAAAATGTTGATAAATTCTAGGGTTTGTAAAAACGTTTGTAACTTTTTTCATAGACGAGATCTTTCTTTATTTGTTCTTTAGAATGTGGAAAGAGCATAAGATGTGCTACCTTCTGCAGTTAAAATAAATTCGAGAATAATATATAAAGTGTTCTATTACTTACGTTCACTTTGGCAATTTCAGCGAAAACTTTTTTATTTCAAACACCCTATATTTCTTGACTTCAAGTTATGCAAAATTTAATTTTCTCTCTTCTAGTATAGCCAATCTAGGGTTGAGGTCCCAACTTTTTGACATATTTTCTATTTTCTTCGGATTCTAAGAATTTTTAGTAAACATTGCCTATGCTTTTTAAAATTATCTATTGAATTACCTATATATAAGTGCGCGTTTCTTATAGTGAAATTAATAAATCGCATTTTCCTCACAATATTTTATTGCATTATACCTTCAGTAATAAATTCACATAATAATGTTTCACCTAATGAATGCACTTCATTTTCATATTCTTCAATACTATCCCCTTTTTCTATGACATCTGATTGTCACTGGGACCTAACGTCTTCCTATTAACGAAACCATATAATTAGAAAAGCACGAATAATAACACCACTATGACAATAATAGTTGAATTAACGTTTATATCAGAGACATTGATTAAAGTATTGCTTAGGCTATGTAAGTAGCAATTTTAGAGATCAGAAAAAAGAAAACACGGTGGGTATCAGAAAATGAAGTATGCAATTTGAAGTAAATTGTTTCTTCAGCTAACGACAGGTTTGTTACAAAATTGTATCCTTAAATTTAAAATTATCCCTTGTGCTATTAATAGTATGGTAGGAAGGTCTTTCTTACCTTCTTACAGAATCCAAATTTAATAGCTAATAAAAATGTTGTTGTTAAACTTGTGTTGTATTAAACTTGATTAATATTTCATAAACATTTGTTTTTTCTTTTCTCTTTGTTAGTTTAGTACTTGTTTAGTGTTTTATTGTTTTATTTGATATTTATATATGCTGTGTACTACTTACAACTCTTATTGTAATATCCTTAATATGGATGTATGTTTGTTGGATTAACATATCTAAATAAATAAAAAAATAATACCAATAAACCCTATTTGACGAATTCGGAAAAATTATAAAATTCAAATATGAAATAAAAAATATATCATTCCATTTACAAGAACATAAGTTTGATATGGCCCCGGTTTATAGGGCACCCTATATGACGTAACATATTTTTAAAATGTGCGGCCTCTTAAGGGGACTCTACAATTAGAGTCCTCTTAGACTCTATAAGATCCTAAAATATTTTTTTTTTGTTTATTATGTCATGTGAGTTATAGAACTTTGTCGCAATAATAATATCCGCTCCTCATAATATCTACCATAATATCTATAAATATATTTATATAAAACATTGTATCAGTTCCTCTATAATAGATGCGACACCTGTGAAATTAATAAGTTACATTTTTGTTCTTAATACTTTATTTCATTTGTATATAAAACAAAATTAACGGCATCGCCACATAATCGAATAGTTTCCTTCCTTTGAGTTACTTCAAATGGTGTCTGTGGGTCTAACTAGCGTCTCCTTCCTAAGAAAAATAGTATAATTAGCACTGCATGGATACAACTACAGGAGAAGTTATATAAACGTTTACATAAGATATACTCATTAGGTACAACTGATTGAGTGATTGAACTAAACCGGAACTCGGCGTAGTAAACAATTTTTAATGAACTCCAAAAATACGTCTTTAATTTCAAATTTATACAGGAATAAAAAATTTTCAAAATTTTCTGAAAATTTTAAATTTTTGGATAATTCTGAAATTAGTACCAAACGATAGCTTATGAAAAGTTAAGATAGGAATGTGCAAACCATTTTGCTTGATCTCAAACCGTTTAGATTTTACAGGGTGTCAAAGTTGCAAAAATGTCAATATTCACCCGTCAATATTTCAAAAACAGTTTAAGTTAGGTATAGGGAAGGCTGATGAAAGTCCTACTAAAATCAAGGGTTTAGTTCGAAAAAGCAATAAAAAATATATATTTCCATTTAGAAAAACGAAGTTGGTACCTGTCCAGGAAAAACTGAACACCCTGAATATGTAAATATATTTTCATTTTGTGCAGCTCGGGATATTAGACAACCCTGTAGAAAAAAAAATTAAGTTATCTCTTTTATTAACCTAGATATTGGACTTACGCGCACTAGGTGGACACCCTGTATATATATATACAGTGAGGTTCAAACCTCTGGAACGCCCCAAATAACTTTCAAAATATTGTTTTTTTGCAAAATCGCTCAGACACGTCAATTTTTTATTCTACTTTTCTGTATTTTTGAGGTATTGACTTATTTGTACAGTGACGTATCACTGAGGTACAAAAAAAATATATTTTTTTAAATGGCAACCCCAATTTTTTATTCGGAATTCATGAAAAACACATTTTTTTACGTATCTTTGACTAAAACTTTACAGAAAAACATCTTTATAGGGTTACAGAAGAAATTTTTCGATATAAATGCAATTTACAGTTAAAAAACCTACAAATGTTCTCTAAATTTAAACCGAGTAGGTTCCGGAATTTATTGAAATTAAAAAAAATATATTTTTTTGCACCTCAGTGATATGTCACTGTACAAATAAATCAATACCTCAAAAATACAGAAAAGTAGAATAAAAAATTGACGTGTCTGAGCGTTTTTGCAAAAAACAATATTTTGAAAGTTATTTGGGGTGTTCCAGAGTTTTGAACCTCAATGTATATACAGAGTGAATTTTATGTATGGAACGCCTCAATTATCTCGGAAACGGCTTGCCCGATTTTTATGAATTTTGGTTTATAAGGGTTTTGTAATATGGCCGATGTTATTGTGGCATTTACATTGTTGTCAGATCTTTCGTTTTTCCGGAAATATACTGAAATTTGTTATTTCAAATGGATCACCCTATATATTTTTTTGTTTTTGAAATCTCTAAGAAATTTAGAATATTTTTCATGTAATGTTCCCTATACCTAATTGCCATAATTTTGGAGTTACAGCTACATTTGCAATATCTCCGCCGAAGTTAAAATATTACATCAGGGCGGCTATGTCTGCGACAAAAACAATTTTGACGTTTTAATAAACTATTATTGTTGGTGTTTATTGAAAGTTACAATGGACCGTTTATCTGAGAAAGAACGAATTGAGATTTTAATGATATTAGGATATAGTGATGTGTGTAGAAGTCAACAGGAAACGTGTAATATCTTTAATAATTTATATCCTAATAGAAGTCCCATAGGATCTTTTGAAAACATAAAGTAAAGGCGGTTACAGCTGATGCTCAAAATGTTGTCCGTTTACTTCCATACAAGAAGCCATGCGATGTTTAAAACTTTGCAGTACATTTTGTAACATTCCTGACTGCTCAATTCTTCTTATCTCTGTGGTAATCCTATCTTTTAATTCCTGAATATTGGCAGGTTTGGTTTTATAAACAATATTTTTTAAGTGACCCCACAGGAAATAGTCTAAAGGATTCATGTCGGGTGATCGCGGGGGCCATTCGATAAAACCACGCCTTCCAATCCATCTTCTGGGAAACACATCGTTTAGGTATTGCCTCACGTCACGCGCATAGTGAGGTGGAGCTCCATCTTGTTGCACCCAAATATTGTTATTTGGGACATTGTTATTGTCTGAAAGTTTCAAATAATAAAATTTCAAAATTAACAGGCAATTGAGAATACTTACTTAGATTTGGAAATAACCGAGCCAACTCAGGTATAATATTATTCTGTAATAAATTTAAATACGCCGGACCATTTAAGTTTCCTTCAATGAAAAAAGGACCAATTATTTTGTCGCCTGTTATTCCAGCCCATACATTAATCTTTTGTGGAAATTTGGTGTGGGATTCTCTCATCCAACGAGGATTGTTACGTGACCAGTATCTGCAATTATGCCGATTTACGTTTCCATCAATACAAAAAGTGGCCTCATCGGAAAACATAACATTATTTAAAAAATTTGGATTATTTTGATCGTAACATTTTTCCATCATTGTGTCGGCAAACTGTTCACGTCTATCGAAATCATCATCTGACAACTCTTGAACCAATCTTACTTTGTAAGGATGGAATTTATTGGCATGTAAAATTTTCTATATGGATGTTTGAGAAATATCAACTTCCCTGGATATTTGTCTAGTACTCAAGTGTGGATCTTCTTCTAACATAACACAAACATCTAAAGATTTGTCTTCAGTTGTTGCAGTTTTTATACGCCCTGATTTCGGTAAATCTTTTATGGCTCCAGTTTGGTTAAACTTTTTTAACAACTTACTCACAGTAGATCTTGTTATGGGATTTCTATTAGGATATAAATTATTAAAGATATTACACGTTTTCTGTTGACTTCTACGCACATCACCATATCCTAATATCATTAAAATCTCAATTCGTTCTTTCTCAGATAAACGGTCCATTGTAACTTTCAATAAACACCAACAATAATAGTTTATTAAAACGTCAAAATTGTTTTTGTCGCAGACATAGCCGCCCTGATGTAATATTTTAACTTCTGCGGAGATATTGCAAATGTAGCTGTAACTCCGAAATTATGGCAATTAGGTATAGGGAACATTACATGAAAAATATTCTAAATTTCTTAGAGATTTCAAAAACAAAAAAATATATAGGGTGATCCATTTGAAATAACAAATTTCAGTATATTTCCGGAAAAACGAAAGATCTGACAACAATGTAAATGCCACAATAATATCGGCCATATTACAAAACCCTTATAAACCAAAATTCATAAAAATCGGGCAAGCCGTTTACGAGATAATTGAGGCGTTCCATACATAAAACTCACTCTGTATATATATATATATACAGGGTGTCCACCTAGTGCGCGTAAGTCCAATATCTGGGTTAATAAAAGAGATAACTTAATTTTTTTTTCTACAGGGTTGTCTAATATCCCGAGCTGCACAAAATGAAAATATATTTACATATTCAGGGTGTTCAGTTTTTCCTGGACAGGTACCAACTTCATTTTTTTAAATGGAAACCTATATTTTTTATTGCTTTTTCGAACTAAACCCTTGATTTTAGTAGGACTTTCATCAGCCTTCCCTATACCTAACTTAAACTGTTTTTGAAATATTGACGGGTGAATATTGACATTTTTGCAACTTTGACACCCTGTAAAATCTAAACGGTTTGAGATCAAGCAAAACGGTTTGCACATTCCTATCTTAACTTTTCATAAGCTATCGTTTGGTACTAATTTCAGAATTATCCAAAAATTTAAAATTTTCTGAAAATTTTGAAAATTTTTTATTCCTGTATAAATTTGAAATTAGTATCAAACGATAGCTTATGAAAAGTTAAGATAGGAATGTGCAAACCGTTTTGCTTGATCTCAAACCGTTTAGATTTTACAGGGTGTCAAAGTTGCAAAAATGTCAATATTCACCCGTCAATATTTCAAAAACAGTTTAAGTTAGGTATAGGGAAGGCTGATGAAAGTCCTACTAAAATCAAGGGTTTAGTTCGAAAAAGCAATAAAAAATATATATTTCCATTTAGAAAAACGAAGTTGGTACCTGTCCAGGAAAAACTGAACACCCTGAATATGTAAATATATTTTCATTTTGTGTAGCTCGGGATATTAGACAACCCTGTAGAAAAAAAAATTAAGTTATCTCTTTTATTAACCCAGATATTGGACTTACGCGCACTAGGTGGACACCCTGTATACACAGGATGGGCCATTAGTGCGTATGCGGACTGTATTACCTATACCGTTAAAGTTAGAATAATAATTTTTGGTACGAAGTTAGATGCCAGTGGCGTGCATATTTTAAAATTATTTTGGCACATACAAGGTGTATAATATTAAAATGCCAAACCGAACATACATTTTTTTAAATGGAACACCCTATATATTTTTAGATTTTTGAATTAAGCGTACTTTTCTGAACAATTTAATATAGCACTTAATATATCTAAACTTACACATGGCGACGTTGTTGCAAGTTTTCTATGAAAAAGGTCGCTACTTCGCATTATTGTAGCTCTCCATTTAAATGAGATATGACGTCCATTTTCTCATAAAATACATGAAGAATATGTCTTTATTCAAGAAAATATAACGATTTAAACAAAAGTTACATTTGCTATACAGGGTGCTACATTTCGCATATCGTAATTTTACTTCCAAATTTTAAATGGAACACCCTGTATATTATCATGTCGTCTTAAAGAGCTCCTTTTCAGCTTTCTAACGATACCATACTTGGTGGGCTTAAATAAAATTTATTTGTTAAAAAAGGGTTTGAAACTTGAAGAACCGTTGAAATTAAGATAAGTTGTAAAAAAATAATTGAATAAAAACTTTATACTGGCAGTTTATTATTAGTCTTATTGTTAATAACAAATTGTGAGTCACACTTCATAAAAAAATTCAAATTTTAATAAATAATGAAAATAACCATGTCTTCGTGGTTGGTTGTAAATTGTAAAGATAAATTATTTTTAATAGGGATACCTACTATACTCTTATATAGGGTGCTTTGAAAACAAAATTGAAAAGTGCCTCGGGGAATTGTCACTGTCATTATTAATGTTTCTATTTTGTTGGTTTTATTGTATCAGTCAGTATTCCGAGTATTGTATCACTCCGAGAACTAATATCATGTCTATCATTTCTTCTTCAGTAAAATTCATTTTCGATAATATGGGTAGATTGAATATTTCCTCTAATACTGACTGATGCAATAAAACCAATATATTAAGTGCTTTATTAAATTGTTCAGAAAAGTACGCTTAATTCAAAAATCAAAATAATTTTAAAATATGCACGCCACTGGCATCTAACTTCGTACCAAAAATTATTATTCTAACTTTAACGGTATAGATATTACAGTCCGCATACGCACTAATGGCCCACCCTGTATATATATATATATATATATATATATATATATTATAGTAAAATAAACAACTGCGTAGTCGTAGCTGGTTCTAAGTACACAGGGCAAGACTCTTCAGAGGTAAAAATTTTGGTAGTAATAGATTTTTCATTCAACTTTATTTTAATTGCAAAATTCGACACTATGCAATAATTTCGAAGGTTGAAGAAATTATTTGCGTATAGAAACCCGAAACATTTTCATTTCGTATACCAAAGAAGGATAAGGTGGTCAAATCATTTCTTTCAAATGTTTATACGTTGTAAAAATATTGATAACCTAAAATACACTTTTCACAATAAAAGAGAAGTATTACTAGATTAAGATATTCAGAGCTGATATTTCTATTATGTTATAATATAGGTACTAGGTAGGTATATATTTATTTAAACAGTATTTTAGGTACTTATATATTATTCTTTATTATTTATACAAGGCAAATTTTATCTTGTACTGAGTTCTGTGCTTTGTTTTATATTTTTTCTCTTTCATTACTTTTAATTTTATTAGAAAATTGTTTATACTTATTTTTATAATACATCGAAATTTAATATATTTTTTTTCAATCTAATTTCAATATTTAACCACCACCCGCATTTCCACGAGGTGGATTTGTCAAAATAAGTACCTACAGTAGTAAAATCCTTACTCGTTTTACTCTATATCAACACATTCGTTTTGCGCGTCAAATTTTTGTGATGGAGGACACGGCGGCGTCTTAGGAACGTCCATATAATTGTATGGTCCAATTGCTACTCCTGCTTTTACCATCCACACCATAAATAAAATTATAAGAATGAACACTATAATTTTGGACATCATTGTAATGGAACTATTGGCAGAAAATACTCTTCAAAAAATGTATAAAACCACAATGCATGACAAGGGATTCATCCATTTTATATTCAGTGTTATTAGGAGAACAATAGAGATTTTTTCTGTAACATTTGTTTGAGTATATAAGGAGCATCAAATATTTATTATCTTTAGCAAGAAAGACTTAACACCTTTGCTATATTACAGGGTGTCTATTTAATAATTATTTATTCCAATTTCTCCCTACTCTCATGAGTCTATTTTTAAATAGTGTTTTATTATTTTGCAATTTTGGTCGCGAAATATTGTATTGGTATTATTGAGCAATTTAAATCCTCAATAGAATGAGTATGGTTTTGTTGGATTTTTTGTATCAGATTTATAAAAACTTACTATAAAGACGGCTATTCATGCTGATTAGTTTAGTATTGTTTGTTTTCCAGAAGGTTTACACGATGGCTGAACGTGTTGAATTTACTTTTATTTATAGTGCACAAAATTGTTGTGCTCTACGAACTGCAGTGCGCATTTAATGAATTACACCCTGGCAAAAATGTGCGTCATAAATATGTTCAAGAGTTGGTGGCAAAATTTGAACAAACGGGATCTGTTTGCAATCGAAAAAGAAACCAACCTAGGATAGTCAATGAAGCCACCCATCTTGAGGCCTTGGTATATTTTTTGGAAGTTTCTTCATCATCATCATCAGAATCACCTTTTTTCTTATGCTTTTCCTCATCGTCAGAATCTTTAGTTTTTCTTTTGCCTTTTTTTTCCTCAGCATCGGACCTCTTTTTTTTAGGTTTTTCGTCCTCATCTTCAGAACTATCAGAATAAACTTTTTTTGATTTTGGAGCTGACCTTTTTTTTCTTTTAGGTTTCTCATCCCCAGACTCTGAATCACCTTTCTTTTTTTCCGATTTTAAATCATCATCAGAATCAATATCGACTCGGGATTTTTTTGATTTGGGTTCATCCTCTGATTCCGGAGATGGTGAATGACCCTTGGTTTTTTCTTTCTGTCCTTATCTGTCTTAGATGATGACGTATTTGAATCCAAAGAGGATGTTGAATTTTCCCTTTGCCTCTTTTTTTCCTTTCCAGCAGATTTGGCTTTTTGTTTTCTATTTTTTTCAAACTCAGCAATGCGCAAAACTCAGTTTGCTGTAGATGCCATAATATCACTCCGTTCGGCATCTAGATTAACAAGGTTGTGCCCTTAGTCTGTTAGGAAGGTATTGAAACATCATAAATTCCACACATTGAAAATGCATATTACACAAGAACTTGGCGATGATGATGTAGACAGGTGTTCATAATTTTGTGAAATAATGACCGATAAAACAATAAATCAGACCCAAATAGTGTAAAACATTTGCGTCACCGATGACTGTACTTTTTATCTAAATGGAAATGTTAACAAACGAAGCTGTCGTTATTGGAGCAATGAAATCCTCATCTCATCAGGGAAAATCATATCCAGTATCCTGAAAAACTTAATGTCTGGGCAGGAATTTTGAGAGATTCTGTTATTGGTCCCTTATTGACCAAAATTTGAATGGTCAAATTTATTTTGAAATGTTGGATGAAACAGTACAGCCACTAATAATATATGAACTAGAAAATATAAGAGGAGAGGATGATGAACTAGCTTCTAGGAACTAGGATGAAAATTTATTACATTTTCAACAAGATGGGGCACCACCTCATTATGCAGTAGTTGTTAGAACTTGGCTGGATCAGAATTATTCAGAACAGTGGATTGGTAGAAAAGGATTGATAGAATGGCCTTCCAGATCTCCATATCTGACACTATTAGACTTTTTCTAATGGGGCCACTTAAAATTTGTGGTCTACAAAACCCAGCCTCATTCTATTGAAGATCTGCGTCAACGAATAATTCAAGAATACCGAGCTATTCCACGGCAAACATTTCAAAATGTTCGAGGGGTATTTGAGAATAAGCTTTACTATTGTTTACAAAATAATGAGAGTCGTTTTGAGCATTTACTTTAAAGAGCTATAAATTAAAGTGTTCTGATTATTGTTGAACAATTTGCTCATTTATGCTTTTTTGTTTATTATACTTTTGTTAGAATTTTTTTGTGTTCTCCAGTTCTTTACGATATTTGCACCAAAATGGTTTAATTTCATTTTTATAATGAGAATTTGAAATAAATAATTATAAAATTTATTTTGCTTATTTCTCAAAAATTAAACTATTAAGCAGTATTTTGTTTAGTACTGTTAAATATCAATTTCCAAGAGCTTTCCAGTGAGGTATCACAAAGGCGGTGTTTCCATTTAAACAAATTGAGTTGGGGTGGCTACAGCCCCAGGGGTTGCTTAGTGAAGGTTATTTTTGTGGTCATACTGATCCCCACCACATACTCTAGAAACAGTTTTGACAAATTTTTTATATCTTTTTAAAGTCCATACTTACAGATCATTGCTCGTTTTTAAATAGACACCCTGTATATTATAGTAAAATAAACAACTGCGTGGGGGTAGCTGGTTCTGGTAGCAAGTACAGCGCAAGACTCTTCAGAGGTAAACGTTTTGGTAGCCATGTAAATGACTGCCTATAACTAGGTTAAGATATCGACAAAGTCTCAGTAGATTACTGATTAAAATAAATCAGAATTGTACTCAATATCGTTGATTGTATTAATCAATAATAAATTGTTCAGGAGTATCTGCTTGCCTGAGCACCGATAAACAGAACTTTTATTTTACTGTCATTTCGATTTAAAAAAAAACCGCGATTAAGATTGATTGTGGTTAGTGATAATAAATAGAATTGCAAGTAGAATTTGAAGGTATTACTGACCTGGAAAGAAAAACCTAGTTTGGCTTGGATAACTATTTCCCATAATTGGAGAATCATCTACTTGTGATCGGCCAAAACCAAGGCGACCGCCACCTCCACCTCCACCCCCACCTCCACCTCCACCACCACCACCACCACCACCACCACCACCGAATGAAAATCCACCTTGTCCACCTAGTCCAATTGAAGCGCTACCTGGCTGGCGATGACCATAACCAGCTGGTTGATAATAACCACCTTGTTGATAATAACCACCTGGTTGATAATTACCAACTTGTTGATAATAACCACCCGGTTGAAAATTACTACCTTGTTGATAATAACCACCTGGTTGATAATTACCACCTTGTTGATTATGACCACCTGGTTGATAATTACCACCCTGTTGATTATGACCACCTGGTTGATAATTACCACCTTGTTGATAATAACCGCCTGGTTGATAATTACCACCTTGTTGATAATAACCACCTGGTTGATAATTACCACCTTGTTGATTATGACCACCTGGTTGATAATTACCACCCTGTTGATTATGACCACCTGGTTGATAATTACCACCTTGTTGATAATAACCGCCTTGTTGGTAATAACCACCTGGTTGGTTAAAGCCTCCTGAAGAAGTCGGACCTATAAGAAAAAGAAACTAGAGTTTTGATCTAAACACATTCATGTTGAATTTGGTGTTTATATGAATATGAAAATTATGTGTATATGATATGAATTTTACTGAGTACGAAATTTTTGTATTATTTATTAAAACAATATATATATTCACTAACCCGGGTAGGTAGCTCCAATTTGTGTCAATCCTGGTTGCACAGATTGTCCTGTAGAGCCGCCTCCTCCTCCACCACCAACTCCACCACCTCCTCCACCACCACCACCACCACCACCCCCTCCACCACCACCCCCTCCACCACCACCGCCACCACCTCCTCCACCACCTCCTCCACCACCTCCGCCACCACCACCGCCACCACCACCGCCACCACCCCCTCCACCTCCACTAGTTGGCTTGGAACCACCACTAGTTGGCTTGGAACCACCACTAGTTGGCTTGGAACCACCACATGACGAAGATCCAGATGTAACTAATATAGGAAAAAGGATATCCTACAATAACACTAAAGGTACAATGTATCTATTCTAGGGAATCACAGTTAATTTATACCGCTTAATTTAAACATGCTAATTTATCTTCCTTTCTTCTATTTTTAATACTTACTCTCAGCTAGTGGTAATTTTATATAACAGGTAGTTATTTCATTGATTTGCGGAATTGGTGGGTCTTTCTGTATTTACCAACTAGAGTTGGCTATTTTCTGTAATAGCCAACTATAAGGAATCATGAAAAGATTATTAATGTATATCTATATATATTAACCTATATTGTACGTTTTATTATTATACAATTTGTTTCATTATTATCTTATGTATTATTAATCGTTCGTTGTATCCTAGTTTCATCTTTGGGTATCCTTTTTATTCCTTCGTTAGTATATTATTATCACTCAAGTTAAATGTTGCTCTGTTTAATTAAATTTTACGGACATGTGATAAGTCGATAGTTAGTAGGGTCTTGCGTTTCTTTATTTTTGGGTTTTATAAACTACATAACTTTGTAATAACCAGTGGTACAAATTCTGGGATTTGAATAACTCAATTTATTTGTTTCATGTGTCATTTGTAAAATTGTTTGAACCATTATGTATCTGATATTTCCCTGGGCGTTTATATTTAAGCGCTTTTCTTTATTGTAGATGCCAATTTGTTTTCAGTTGTCAGGTTTCATTATATTTTATGTCTTTCTGATTATTTTTCTATCCAATTACCTTTTCCATTCATACATGTTGTGGGAATTAACCATAATGTATTCAAGGGTTCAGTCATCAGTATTCTCTTGGCTGCTGGTTTTTAAGCTATGGCTGCGCTGGCTCTAGCATTCCCAGAGGGGTGCTGGTAATACCAAAAACCATTCCCCACACCATGGAGTTAGTGGTTTCTTGGTATTTTATTGGTATATTATCTGGCCCTTCTTCAAGACAATATTATTATTTAGTCCTTCTTGAAAACACAGTTGCCTGTCTTGTCTTGTATTAGTAAGCAAAGAGGATACATCAGGCTTACATCAGGCTCCATTTCATTCATTTTACTGAGAGTGAGGATAGAGTACTTCCAATAAATCAGGGAAACATTTTACACAGCAAATCTAATAAGCCTGGAGTATAAGGCAATAGTTTGTGCCATTAATCCCATATGAGAAACTATAATATCCCATATGATTATTCTATCATTCTTACTATATTCCTCCTTATTCAGGAAATTCCCTGTACTGTATGAGTTTACTATTTTTCTTTAGTATGAGTACGACGTACAGCTTTACTGTTATTACAAAAATGCCAATTAAAAAATTAAATAATTTTACTTACCTTTTGTACCAAATAATGCATTCCAATACCATGAAAGAAGACAACGATTTGAATCCGTTGATGGCGCTACACTGAGGGCGAGGGATGCAACAATAACCAGTAATGCCTGCTTATTCAAATCCATTTTATTTGGATATGTGACTTAGCTGTAGTGTCAAGTCAAATGAATTTACCGAATACATTAGAATTATAAGAGGTATATGTATATTATTTATGCTCTATTTATTGTGAAACAGTGTACCTACCTATTGTTATAATCACAATTTAATTATACATTTTATTTGTCATAAAGTCAAAGATAATAATTAATAAAAATTGCAACACATTTTGCAATTAAAATAAAAGATTGCGATAAAGGAAAACTTTATCTAATTGAATTCATGAATGTTATTTTTCTGAAAACCATAAAATACTCAAAAAATTTTTGTATTTATACATTAAAAGTGTTAAACTATTATCGTATAACAGTAGCATATGTAGGTTTTGTAAAAGACCTACCCTGTAATATGATTTTGGTTGAGAACCTCATTACTGAAGAGATTTAAACTACAGATCTCTTAAAAATAGTAGAACACATGCTGTCTGTCTGTACTACGAATAAAATGTGTTACGTACGTACTTCGTACATACAGCGATAATAGGCTGGGGATATTCACTTTCTCTGTTGGTAATGGTTGCTGTTACGTTGGTAACCTCGCTCAACTTCAAGCGAAATAATAAAATATATAATTTTAAAATATTGTATTTTTGGTCTATTATTATATTGCACAAGTTTTCAAGGATTGAAATCGGGAGGCTTTTAAAAGTTTATAAGCATTCATATGGGTCAATAAAATATATACAGGGTTATTCAGAACTTATCTCTAAAACTTTGAGGATGCATCCTTAAATAAGAAATCGATTTCACCAAAAAAATTTATAATAAAATTCTTAGGATTTCCCGTAAACAATGTTTAAAGTTATACCATTATAAAGGACTACGTAGATGGACAACTGTACTTCAACATCTGATATATCATATTCCTTCAAAAAACAGTAAACAACGAGCGAATAGAGTTGGAGTGGGGATAATATCTCTATTGTCTATGCAGTCATCAGTCTATCTGTGTCGCTGTCTCAGTGCGGGTGTTTTATTTATCGTAGGAGTGTTAAACTGTAAAATTTTCAAAATGGTTCATGTGCACAGTAATGCTAAGTTAATGGACAAGATTCTTATTTATGGTGAAGTTGGAGTGGACGAGATGGTGGCCCGGGACGACCACAACGTATTTTAGCAGCTGAAGAACAAGTGTTGAATCTGGTCCGTGAAAATACGCGAATAAGTACTAGTCAGATCGCTAGGCAGGGGTGCCTGGGGTATCCCAATCAACGATGTGGCGCTTACTACACGAAGCTCAGTTTTATCCGTATCATATCCAGCTTGTTCAAGCACTGTTAGCAGTGGATTATCAATTACGAGTTAGGTTTTGTGAGTGGTTGATGAAATGTGAGTGGGTGAGTGAAAATCCCCAATTTACTTAATAATTTGCGTTTACAAAATCAGCAACCAGGAGGAACATTCGCTTTAGTGCGACAAAATTGAATAAGGCGTACCCAAAAGTGTGTAGAAGTCGAGGGACAAAATTTCGTACAGCTTTTGTAACAAGGTAGGTATGTGCAAATTTTTTATAAATTTCATGTGTCTATACCTAGTAATCAAGTAGCGCAATTCTTCAAAATTAGTGTAACAAAATTTTATTCATTTTAAAGACACGTCACTTTGGTCACATCTATCTATCTTTAAGTTTATTTTAAAGTAAAAACGCTGCAAATCTTTTTTGCGCCGGGTGTCGGTATACTCTCAGAACTTCCGAAGTTTTTTTCGTGCTAGCTAGTTTGCATCGTCAGTCCCAAGGTCACTCCATTACAGTGGACCAGTATCCAGCGGCGTGCAATGAAAAATTTTTAAATAGTTTTCAGAACCCGCCAAAATTTTTTTTTTGCACTACCACATTTGTACATGTCTGTTGAACATCCCCAAATTTTATTATGTATAAGTTCTGAATAACACTGTATATATCATACCTAACACCTTTAGTTAATTACAATGCATACTGAATTTAAAATGTAAACGTAGGTATATTTTTTGATATTCTGATTTATATTGTAAACTTATCTTAGCTTCTATAGTAAAAATAATTTATTTAGATCACTAGTCACAATATTTTTTTCTCTAGAACTAATAACATGGGCATTTAAATATTAAAATCAAATAAAAAAGAATTTGTGAACACAATTTATTTATTTTCATATAAATGTTACCATAAATCTTTACTGTATAAAATATAATTTAAAAATCAAAATAGCTTTTAAAACTAATGTTAAATATCACTCGGGGAAAATAATATTTTCTTTATTTTTGTCCCTTGATACCACAAGCATGTGCAGGGTATATGTGCTATATTTTGACCCCCTGTTAACTTTTTTGTTTACAGAATTATAAAAAATGTGAAATATAAAAGTTGCACGATTGTTTATGAAGTTCTCGAAAATGATATTAGAGAAACAAATGAAGCCGAAACAAAATGGCCGTGGATGTTAACTTTGTTAATTAAAATGAAATACCCAATGCCCTTTGAAACAAAAAAGTTCAGTCGGTTATCTTGAAAAATAAAGGTTTTATGGATTTGTACATAAATAAAAGTAGATACCCTGTATATACTAATATTCTAGTATAATATATTAGTATATTAGTATATTAGATAACCTGTATATGTAATAAAATATTTTAAAATAATTTAAGTTAAAATTTGCAATCCCATTGTTTTAAACTTAACGAAGATTCGAATGGGTGGGAGCCCATTTATATTTTCAGCTTAGTATTTTTTTAAATGAAGTTCAGTTGGTCTGGTATTCTATAGTTGATATATTCCCAGAAGAATATTTGACTACATTAATTCAGCTCTGCAGAAGTTTAAATTAAAGACATGTGGAAGACTAAATTAAAGCCAATTACAGACAAATGTACCTTGAATAGTTGAAGTTAAAGATATTCATATTAGAGTTGGGATTTGAGGCCAGAAGCCCAGCCAGGCTAGGCCCGGCCCGAAATCGGGCCTGGCCGGGCCGGGAAAATCTGCATATTTTACTGGCCGGGCTGGACCTGGCCGGATGCTTTGTAATACCTGGTCTTGCCGGTTCGGGCCTGGTCTGGCCGGATCGGGCCAGACTTAGAATTCGATGCAGAATTTAAAAATGAAATATTTGAAAAAATAAAGTTGATGGTCGTAACTTCTTTTTGGACAACCCTGTATACATGAATTGAGCATAAAAAAATCACATTAAAAAATAAAAATCCACAAGTCCGAGTGTTTTTCCAAAAAACACATTTTTATGAATTTCAAATGAATTTAGACATCACTTCTGGGACTCACTATACATACATATATCTATCTTATACTACTATATATATATTACAAGTGTTAAATGTAAAACATTATGTTTGGGTTTAAGTTGTTGAACAAATTTATTTTCGGAGTTTGTATTTTATTTGATAATGAAATAAAAAATTATTTTATTAAGGTTGTTTTGTTCTATTTTGTGAGACATTTGTACGTTTCATTGAGACATAAAAGAGTTAATAAATTTATGAATTGTCATACCTATTGTCAATGTCAAGTAGGCAGGATTTCTGGTATCGCCGAATGTGGCTTAGGCAGACTGGGTTGAATTTTTTGGGCGGACCGATTCCGGCTAAACTTTGTTTGATAGAGCCGGGTCGGATCAGATTCGATTTGGGCTTCGATTCTACTGGCTTGGTCGGGTCTGGTCTGGCCTGGCCTGGTCTGGCCGGGCCGGGCCGGGTCTGGCTTGGCCTAGTCTGGCCTGGCCGGGCCATAATTGTCAAGAGGTCTGGCTTTAATTGGGCCAAACGTTCGGTGGGTTTATCTGGTCTGGCCTGGCCTATACTCTGTCGGGCCGGGCCTGGCCTGGCCTGAATTTTTTTAAAAAGTCGCAACTCTAATTCATATATGTATAATAAAATATATAAAGGTATCAATTATCAGTATGAACTGAACAACTTAGTTTATATTTTTTCCTAGTAATTTGCTTTAATAGCATTATTGATTTAAAAAGTTTCTCACACAAGATTGATACTATGTGCCTACTATCTTAAGCAATTATTTGATTCCTTTGAAGTTGCAATATACCGAAGGTAAATCCTTTATTTAAAAATAAGTTATCACAATTAATTCATGTCCTTAACAACGGAATCTCCATGCCGTATAAAAATTCTTTTATGACGTGTCTTACTTATTGATTTATTTAGCAGTTAAAACATAATTTGATAGATTCATTTCATGAAATTATCCAAATACTACGATCCTATGACATTTTAATTTTCCGTGTTCCGTACAACATATATGCTAAGAAATAATCTCATTGTTTAGAAAATTAAGTCACAGACAACTACTGATGCGTCCACACCGATCAATGGCAACGTAATTTGCTTTTCCGTACTATTTTTTAATATAATGATTTTAAATAAATATCTGCTTTAAATTAAAACATATTAAGTATTTATAGTGATCTATTGTTTATTATTTATTTATTGGCTTATTTAAGTGTTTGTACATTTATTTGTACGGAAATTAACTTTGAGATATAATTAACGAAGTTATTTAAATACTAAGTTTCAATAGTAACCTATTTATTATACATGGTATCCCAGTTTTATTCTGAAAAAAATCGGGAGCCATGAAGAACTAGTCAAAATAATGGGACTTTGATCTATAAACTTATTTTCAAATCTGTACCGTTTACTAGGTACAGGGTGTTGAATTGGAAAAAAACAATATTTTTTTATTGTCTCTATATCTCTGACAGAAATAAATCAAATGTTTTAAAATTTCATTTGGTAGATACTACTATGAATCCTTACTTTCACACAAAAATTCAGCTTGATGGAAATAGCCAGTGGCATGCAACCAGCACTCTTGGGACTCCTTTTCTAAAAAATATGTTACGCAACTGACTAACGTTTAAAATAATACGAAATTTCGATGCCCATTTCTCGCGAAAGTCTAATACATCTACGTCTACCTATTTCTAATAAAATTATACCTATTATAGGTAAAATTTTATTTTAAGATACTATTTTGTTAGGAAGGACATGACATAGTTTCATAAAATATCGAAATATCGATATACTCCGTAACAAGTTTTTTGATTAAATACGTATAAATATCAAAACAATATTATTAATAGCTACTTAATTTTACCTTAGAATTTTTTAATGTGTTAGATATAAGTAAATAAGTAAACAAATATGTTGAAAATGAAAGAAATAGTGTTTAAATCACTTGTCACATAAGTTTGACATTAAAAGTATTAAATTAAACATGCATTAATCCAGTTTTTGTGTGTGTATCATGATTTCTTAAATATTTAAGTTTAATTACAGATTAATTATATATTTATTTTAATTGTGGCTTAATGTACCTAATAGAATTGATATATTATTGTTAATTGCACTAATTCTATAAAGTTCTCTTTGATAATGCTGTTCTATTTGTCTCCTTTCGGTATCTTTTAATAGCTTTTTTGTATGTCTTCTTGTCCATAAAATATCAAAGATCATAAAAGAAGTCAATAAATATCAAAGAAAATAAAACAGTTTGTTTTACACAAACTGTTTTATTTTATTAAAGGTCCTATAAGTTTTATATATTTCTTTTTCTTCAGCCCTCAAATTATTTTGGCACCCATTGGTTTATTAAAGCTAGTCTACGCGTCCAATAAAGCGCAAGGTATATATTATTACGGAAATGCGCAGGTCAGCACAATATATGTTATAGAAATCAGTCCACATTTGAGTATTTAAATGAATGGAGAGTTCAGCAGAAAAATAGTACAGTTAAAAACAGCGTCCATAAAAGAGCATCATATCAGTTTCACATTTGCTTCTTATAATAATCCAAAATGAAAACTGGTGTTTATTACCTGGGTCTCCATATTTTTGGAGTGCATCCAAATTATCCTCTACGTAAAGTAGCCGTTATTTTTAATACCATTATTATACTATCATTTTGTTTTCTGACGTCTCTGAATTCCTATTTGAAAGGAGTACTTGATCCTTTGGAATCACTTACTTGTTTCCTTCTCGTAAGTACTGTTGAATATACTGTTAGTTGGTACTGTTCCATATAAAAGAAAATGTTATAATAAAATTAAAAAAAAAAAATAAACACTTAACTAGCTTTTTTCTAAACGATTCAAGTTGATCCTCGTCCCATATAACTCGTCGTGAGTAGAAGGTTTTAATTCAAAATGTCATCACATGCACTGATCACTATGATATTACTAATTTTCCACTGGTAACATTCTTCTGGAGTAGAGGAAGCCACGTTTGATCCATGAATATTGTTTCTGACGAGGTACAGTTATCACCATTAAGTTTAATAAAAGCACTTTCTTTTAATTTTCTTTTAATTGATTTTTCTTCTTTTTGTAAAATTTTAGCCTGTGTCCAATCAACTCGGTGACTGTTTTCCCATACATGTTTTACTAATGTAGACCTATCAACTTGGTAATCCACCAATTCATTGGTATTGGGTTTCACCCATATAATATTTCCCACATTTACAAGGAATTTGGTTAATAGAGTTTCTTGAATTTTGATCATTATTAATTAGTTTTGTTTTTGTCAGTATTGACTTAAAGTGTTTTTTGTTTTAATTGTCTTTAAAATCATTACCAAGCTTTTTAAGTCATTCAGATATCTCTGTAATGCTTGTTATTGGATTTTCCTGTTTATTCTAGGAATATTATTTCTTTGGCCATTTTAAAGTTTTATAAATATTTCTTCAACAAAATCATTAGGATAATAATTTTCCCTTAAGATATTTTTAATAACGTTTTTTCAATATCCTTCTACTGACGACGAGTAGAGGATCAACTTGAAACATTCTAAAAAAGCTAGTTCAGGGTTTAATTTCTTTTAAATTCCTTTAACATCCTTGCAACATGTGATGTGTCTACCTCTTCAAGCTCTTATTTCCACAATAGATATTAATAGTTACCTAACTTGAATTGGTTATATAATAATAGGCTTTTCGGTATTTTTTTATTTAAATTTTTATTATACACTTAAAATTTCTGCAGATGTTTAAAAAAAAAATACGTACTTCAATTGTTTTGAATTTTAGGGATTGAATTTCATATTCTACAAATTCTCACGTTTTTGAATAATCTTAAACTAAAACTCTAAGTGAAAATTTGGACCACCACGAATATACCTACTTATGTAGGTACCTACTACCTACATAAGTTGTACATAAGTTTGATTTTTGTGATGATCAATAATTGAGGTCTTTCTTGGAACTATGGTTCCTCTGTAGTTTTTTATGCAATACATGATGATTACAAAATATTTGAGCAAATAATCTTTTTTACTTTTTTGTTATAAACAATTTAACAACATTAATACGCCATTCTTTGAGACTTTTACTGTCAAAGTATTTATTTACCTACCTTTCAAAACCTATAGTGTGTAGACTATAGTGTATAGACCAACCCAGTATATAGTAAAGTAAATAATTAGTAAATATTTGTGATTAATGTTTTAGATTTTAATAAAATACATGGTGCTGATAATCAAGAAAGATGAGATGATAAATATTCTGAAAATGACTTATCACTTCTGGAAAGTAGAAGTTAAAGACGATAAAATAACATACTTTCTGAAATATTTAACAAAAGGGCAAATGTATTATACAGTTTTAATAGTTATGGGAGTTTTAACTTACACAATAAAACCTTTAGTTTTAAAAAACACGTCAATGTTCAACCCTTATTTTCCGCCTGAGGTACCTTATCCTTTGCTATACGTTGTGGAATTTTACACTTTGATGTTACTATCAGCAGTATTTACTGGTTTTAACATGTTAATATGTAATATTATAATTTTGGGGGCAGTACAGTTTAGGTTATTGAATTTGAAGATTGAGGCTCTTGATTTTTCGGATGCTGCTGAAAATTATGGAGGCAGTATGGGTACATGTATAAATCAAATAAAGGACATTATTAAACACCATCAATTTTTAATAAGGTTAGTATTTTTTAACTCGTATTGGTTACTTTTAATCGTTACTACATTTGAGAGATAAAAAATATCCGCTGGACATGGTTTTTCATTTGTGCGCACACTGAGAAAACAGTAATTTTATACCTTTTACCTAATTGTTAACCTTTTACTGTATATTCAGTTAATCTTCTTACTTAGTATATTCAAGTCAGATACGGTTTCGATTGTTCTTTTAAAATGAAGTTAAATATGAAGGTGAAACCACTAACTCAACATGCTGTGAAACCAAATTCAGACGCTTGTAACTTAGGAATGTATTTATGGAATTTAACAATAGTCATTATTCCATACAGAATGAGAAACCTTTCAATCGATCATGCAACGCATTCAACCATTTAAAATTTCTTTGTTGATAATTGTCTCAACACTATAATTATCAACTGACACTTCAGATTTTATATAAGCAAGTAGTAAACTCGATCCAGATTTGATTTGGTGTTTATATTTTCATTGGTTGAAAGGTTAGCAGCATACTAAAAAATAAACTATCGCTTTACAGCAGAAAGTAATATAATATTGTTGTAGGGCGTTACATTTAAAAAATATTAGTTTCGCTTGCCCCTCAGCACTGGAACACCCTGCACATTTAAGTAGTTGTGAAAACAATTATTAGTGGATACGAAATACTGAAAGTTTATTATTTGTTTTGTTCTTTTATACTTTTTCTAGTTTTCTCCTTTATCCTTACTATTAATCCAAATTCTTCTGTCTTCTTTGTGATCTTTTGATCTATATAACCTTAGCAGATTTGTCTCTTCCCATCTATTTAGTCATTTATGGATACCTTTTGCCTCTTATCACTCAACGTTATTTCCTTCGAACAGTTTTAGTAATTAATAACATAAATATTTGGAAGAAGAAGAAGAAGAGTTAATGTACCTGAATTGTTTTTCAGATATGTCAAGGGATTAAACAACATTTTATCCGTGCCTATGGCCTTACTGATGATAATCTCTGTCAGTATTCTGTGCCTCAATATGTATATTTTGTCACTCAAGTAAGTATTTTGACAAATCTTTTACTAAAAAGTTCGTGCCATTATTTTATAGTCTTGTCAGTATATTTGCATTTTCGTGACTCACCGTTAAATAGTTAATTTTGCAATATTACATCAACACTATTTCAACACCTATTAATATTATGTAGTTTCTGATTCACGAAGATGGACCATTCCTCTTTCAAGACAATGTTGGTCTGGGCAGGAGCCGGGAACTCGATGACAAACATTGTCTTGAGCTGGTGGTCGAGGAGGACTACATCAGGCTTATTGGCTCGAATCTGCCTGAGCGTGGGAAATGAGTAGTTCCAATAAATTCGGCACTTCCCATTCCCCACAACGGACTCAATATTCCCCAGAGCGTATGGCAGCACTGGTGTTTCGTCTATCTCGTACGAGTGCCGTAGAAAGTAGTAAAGCACTGCTAAGCCGCATTATGTCTATGCATATAGGCCAAGAATACATAAATGTCAAGCGGAGAGCAGATTCATGATATAATAATAATAATAATAATATTAATAATAATAATAATAATAATAATAATAATAATAATAATAATAATAATAATAATAATAATAATAATAATAACCGATTATTATTATTATTAGTATCATTAATATTAAAAAGCTGGCTTCTATTGAATAACCCTTATGATAAAATATAGAATTCATTTTAGAACAGCGTCTCAAGTTGAAAAATCGCTGGCTGCGATAACCAATATGGTTGTACTACTGGAATTTTTTTTTATCTATGGCTTTCCAGCACAGTTACTGATGGATGAGGTTTGTAATAAATAATCGTATGTAAGGGAAGGTTATAAAATATAATTTCCAGGCAGAAGATACATCAAGAGTAGTTTATTATGAAATCAACTGGTACATGCGCAATATAATACCTTTGCGAAAATATTTGCTAATGATTATGATGCGAAGCCAGAAAGGTGTTTTTATAAGAGCAGCAAAGTACCACGTTATTAATAATCAAACTGTTGTATTAGTAAGTATGTTTATACTCATAGAAAATGGGAAAAGTAAATTCCATGAAGACACTTTTTTAATATTTCGAAACCGATGTTTTTCAGTTTCGTGAAGAAACTTTCACATACAGGGTGGGCCAATAGTGTGACAAAGTACGATAACTGTTGTAGTGGAAAATACAAAAATATTATATACAGGTGTTACAGGATGTTAATAGAATAATTTCAAATTAGTTTGTTAAAATTAGTTTGGGAGGTTCAGGGTATTTTGTTTAATAGTGACAAAGGAGAGATTAATGTTTTAAATGGAACGCTCTATATATTTTCACATTTTACGAAACGACGTTAAATTCTTGAGTAAAAAAATATAACATACCATATGCTTAAACCCAGTCTTTTTGGAGATATTTGACGTTTTATAAAAATTGTGACAGATGCAAGAGCTTGTATAAGGATTTTTGTTACATAATTATGATAAATTATGTTATTTTCACTAGGATATAGGCATAGACATTGCCTATATCATTGTTCAGGCTTCAATTTTTTGAGATATTTGCAATTTTCTTCGAATTATTTTTATAAAAAATACCGTCAAGTTAGCTATGGATAGAAAAAAAACATAAAAAAAATAAAAAACATTCAGGATAGATATAAGAGTGCCTCAAATTTTATATATACATGTGTATGGCTTGTTATTTGTGAAATTCGACCCTTTAGTGTTGTAGAAAATCATATAGAAAAAAATGTGCATGCATCCTATCCATACCGAACCTTTTAGAAAGCACAGTTTATAAAAACCACTAAATTTTCATATAGACAAATTTTAGGTCAGGTTAGAAGGAAAGTGTAACATCAAAGTAGAAGGCACGCTGTTTAGTCCATTCCAATTTACTACAATTTTGTTGACAAAATAATAACGTCGTTAATACTGCGCGACAGTATTAAAGGGATTTCCAACAATCCACTATTTCGAAAAAATGAGAAATCAGAGGTAACCAACGAGATTATCTTATTCCCCACATTGTTATGTAATTTGAAGATAAGATGTTTGAGGAACTTATTTGGCATGTTTTCAATATGCCAATTCTGGTCCATCAAAATTATGTGTTAATGTTGTTCCATTCTGTAATAATGACATTTATTTTTCCAGATGATAAAAACTGCATATTCGTTTTTCACATTTCTGCAGACAATGGCTTAAGCAAGGAATTTACGAAATGTGAAGCGAAGAGCACACTATATCACAACATATTTATAATAAAATACTTTCGGAGAATACATTCACAATGTATTAGGAGAATAATTATTTTGCACCATTAATTATAGGTTTGTTCCTACACAGCGCCAAATTATCAGCAAACTGTCAGGAGTCTGCACAGAACATATTTACCCGTTCAAACACAATCATTCTCAAACTAGTGGTAATATTTTACCGTTCCAACAAAAAAGTGACTAGGTTTCAAACGGTTTGATGCCTGTCAAATCAATTTGAAGATTATTTTTTAGAAACTTCTAGTCAGACGCATGCGCAGTGGATATTAAAATGAAAATGGCAAATCTTAACTAAACTAACCTAAATTTTTAGAGAAAGTCGATTATTTAAATATTGTTTGAAGTGTTATAATTTTATTTTTATTATGTGTGATATTACAAGTGAAGGCGAGAGTAATCTCAATATATTCGGAAATTATTTGCCACATTTTTTTCAGATTTGGAATTTGCAAGGCTCTAACTTTATTCCGGTATTTCTTATATAAATCTATCAATAAAAGTGTAACATGTGTCCACTGTGCCTCATTTGTCTCTGCACAAGGGGTGTTATTCTGTGTCTCCACATCAGCGGTTACCCGACCTCCGACTTGCATGAGCGGCATTTGCTGTAGTTCCAACATTGCTGCTACAAAATGTTGAAGTGAGTCTCCGTGTTATTAATGTATGGAAATGAGAATTAATCATTGTTGTAAATCCATGAAATCTAAATAACACATCAGAGTAAATGTTCAAACTTTTACTTTTTATTATCTGTTACCTGGCATTTTTTAAGGTTAACTCGTCGAAAATCGAAATCAACAAAATAAAACAACGCTTCTAGCGATTCTACCGGATATTATGTGAACTAAAGATTGTGTTCCAACAACAATATTTCAAATTAGTTTCGAACTGATGCATGAACCGCACTTGCGCATTAAACCAGTGTTGCAAACTATCAGAAACTGCTGTGTAGGAACAAAGCTTATAATTAAATTAGATCTTAAACTTCCACAATATTTTATATAGAAATTCAGCATGCTCATTTTATAATGTTTGTAACATATTTCTGGTGCATTTTCATGAATCATTGTGGTTCTTTTTGGGATTACACCACCTGTAAAATAATAGAAAACAGGAAACCAGGTCCAGAAGCATACTTACCTTAGAAGAATACTTGACCAATTATTGATATAAATGTTTGACAAAGATAATTTTTCATATCTAGTGCAGTGCAGATGTAAATTGATTGCGTTTGCATGATGGATGGATGGATGGATTAATCTGTAACGGAAATATATTAAATTGTGAATAAAATAAAATTGCGATAAGATAAACTGGGCATAGTGTTATAATAATTGTTAAATATAATTGTGTGCTTCTTAATAAGGCAAACCAAATGTAAGCTTAGATATCACTTATAATAAATTTTCACTATATTAAGATCACTTTAACGCACTGATATTGATAACGTAGTGTTATAATTGATGTAAAGCCTTACTAAATGTAGCCAGCAAAAGTAATAGATAAAGAAGTAACAACCCTCTATGAAAGTAAAATGTAGTACCTACACACTTTAGAATTATTTAAATTGGGGGAGATGATTAAAACTCAAGTTAATCATCTTTAGATGATGCCAACTTGGTTGGCGAAACGCACGTCGATAGCAGTATAGAGTTTTGGTGCTATGTGGAAAACTACGTCACACTACGCCTTTACACAAAAGGTTCCAACCCCTTTCAGGGTAAACTGACTTCTCTAAAGCATTCAACAAACTGGATCACAATATAATTTTAAGTAAATAAGAACATCTAGGACTAAACGAACTGTTTAAATTACAACTGTGCATGTCACAGCTCCCCTATCGTATACGCAGTTTGTGGAGTATCAAAGGTACAAATATGAGCAACTCAGGCAGACGTCTGGTGTACCGCAAGGTTCTGTTCCTGGGCATTTATTATTCGTTTTATTTGTAAATTATATTGCAAATGTAATAGATGTGAACTTCTTACTTTAAGCGGATCACTTAAAGTTGTATTCCTACTAAACTGCGATCATGATTGTTTCAAACTCCATCATTATTTGGATCTACTTAATCTTTGGTGTACCAAAAACTGTTTACCTTTAAATGCAGCAAAGTGTAACGACATGTCATTGTCATGTAAAACCAATGCCATTTATTATGACTATAGCTTAGATAATCATGTCCTAAGTAGATCCGACCTCAGCAAGGAGTTTGGGGTTATTTTTTATTCAAAATTAACTTTTTCAACGGCATATAAGAGAGATAATACTCCTGGTAATATAAAGGCCCTCCTACGTACAGGGCGATTCACTATATTTTGACCCCCCTGTCAACTGTTTTGTTTACATGATTATAAAACATTGCGAAATATAAAAGTTGCACAATTTTTTATGGAGTTTTCGAAAATGATAGTAGAGAAACCAATGAAATCCAAACAAAATGGCCGCGGATATTAACTTTATTAATTTAAATGGAAAATCCTGTATTTTTACATATTTGGATAGAAAGTTGTCTCACGAATACAGTAATATTGATGGGTATATCTTTAATAATAACGGAGATATGACCCAAAAACTGCACCATAAAAGCGATGTGCTCGAAAGAGAATATCGATTCGTTACTAGGTACAGTCTTTCTCCAACGCTCTTATGGCGCACTTTTTTGGTCATATCTCCGTTATCATTAAAGATAGACCTGTCAATATCTATATTACTGTATTTATAGTTGACCGTACTACTTTTAAGCCTATATAGAATAAAATTTCCTCCATGTTAGCATTTATGGATAAAAATTTGTAGATAACTTTACTCTAATGTCTGTATTCTACTTTTTATTATGAGAACTGTGGTTAGCCTGATTTTACTTTTCCTTGTAGCGTTCTAATAAAATAATTAATATTATTTAAAATAATTATTTTTTGTCACTTTTTAATTTCTGTGAACAGTTTTTTATCATAGTCTCAACTGGTAATTGATCACACTACTTTCACTACACTTCCTGTAATGCACTGGGTTGAACACGTGGTGTAAGTTTCATAGAAAATCTGGATCGTGTTCTTAACACGATCTGGTGAATATCCAGTTTGACTTGAAGAGCCAATTCCAATTATTGGAAAGCTACCTACTAGTGATTCACCATGTTGCTCACCTCGTTGAACCTGACCCCAGAAGAAATAGCAACTGTAAAGAATTAACGCTTGTTACGATGCTAGCATATTAATTTTTATTAGGTTGTATATGCGTTGGAAAAATACAATGTTCTTTTGCATATCATTGTTTTTAATTTTTTATATGAACTTAATATTATTTAAAATTTTACAAATTTAAATTTACGTATTATGTATTTTATTTATGTATTATTTCTTCTTTTCATCTTCTCATGCTCAGTGATTCTGTACTTATTACTACACTATTTGAATCGACACATGACTAAATCGAGTTAGTTTACTAACCTGGATGGGTTACTGAAAATGGAAGCTTCGGTTGAACATGCTGCATTGGAGAATAATGTTGAACTCTAGGTTGAGGTATGTATTGACCACCTGATGCAATTTGACCTATAGTATCAAAGAACGTATATTCTACTACAACACAAAAGCACAGTTTAACAGTTATCAGAAATGGGCATCTGGGAATATCTGGGCTTAACGTAACATAAAACACTATTAATATCTTAATACTCTAATTGTATTTAACAACTTATACCCATAATAATTGAATAATAAACCTAGTTAGTTTACTAACCTGGATGTGTTGTTGAAAATTGATTGTTCGGTGGAACATGCTGCATTGGAAAATTATTTTGAACTCCGCTAGATTGAGGTATATAACCTTGATTGCCTACTTGATATTGACCACCTGATGCAATTTGACCTGCAGTATCAGAAAACGTATATTATACTATGACACAAAAGTACAATGCAACAGTTATCAGAAATACTAGTTTAAGATATCGTAAACATCGATCATCGATCAGAGTAGAACAGCACAGAAAGTTTACCAATGGGAGAAAGTTTATTTTTTATTGTAACACCCCTCTATGGGAAGAATATACAGAATATACAGTGTCCAAATTTTCACTCGTTAAATCTAAGTAGTCTCCGACATATTCCAATGGGCGGTCACCGCGAAATAGCTTGTATTTAAGTACATACATTATTTCGAGGTCAAATCCACCCAGCATGACGGAATCTGGAATTTTAGTCAATCGGACTTGATTAGTTTAGAGAAAATTGGGAATTTCTACATTTCTACTTAGTAAGTATACATTATTTTCATAAACATCCCTATCGCACATAAAATAAATATATCAAAACACTTTACTAACCCGGATTGTTTGTTTGCATTTGAAATCCTTGTTGAACATATTGCAATGGATAGCCTGGCTGAACTCCGCTAGGTTGAGGTATGTAATGTTGATTACCTGCTTGAAATTGACCACCTGAAGAAATCTCACCTGCATATTGAAATATGTATAAGTGCTATATTTCCTAAGATCGGTCAGTAGTGCGTGGCATCACCACAATTTTAGTGCAATATCCTATTTCTACAAGGGTTATTGATTGATCCTGTTTTATTTGGTTCGTTAATGACATATAATTGTAATTCATTCTATTTGCAACTATAAATATACGTTAAACATATAATTTCTTAATAAAAATACATTACAAACAAAAATTGATACAGAAAATTCACCTAAATATGTTATATAAATAAACGGGTTCACTGTTATTAAATTATTACATGATGCGTTTTGGAGAAGGGATGGTTTGTTATACTAGAAGCCAAACTTCCATCTTAAATACTTGTATTAACACATTTTGTGAAATGACACCCAAAACACGGCAGCTTGTGTTGTGCTGGTTTGTTTTGAACGCCATAAAATGTAAAAATAAAGATGTACAAATACTAACCTCATCGTTATTAACTTTGCAATACCAAAAGTCACAAGCACCACTAAATTATTATGTTAAAAAACCCATATACGTGTTTTTTATCATTACATCAGCAATAAGCTTCCAAAAATTATCTTTTAAATAGGTTCAAATATTTTCATGAAGATGGCGCATTCATTTTTTGAATCGCCAATAGGCAATTACTAACCTGGATTGTTTGTTTGAATTTGCAATCCTGGTTGAATATACTGCACGGGATAGCTATTTGGAACTCCGCTAGTTTGAGCCATATTATGTTGACCACCTGCATGAAACTGACCACCTGATGAAATCGTACCTATACCATCAAGAGACCATCAACACTTAAATAAAGTCATTTCCAAATTTGTCAAATTCCCACCATTATAAATAGACTTATTTTTAATTATTTTTAATTTCACTTAAAATTGTACATGCAATGCAATGAAGTATTTTGTGTGCACAGTATCTAATATACTGTTCGGTACGTTGCAATCTGCTTATGGTACTTTTGCATCCACCGATGGCGGACACAAATGAGTAATAAATCGAATTAATTTACTAACCTGGACTATTTATTTGAATTTGAACTTTAGGTTGAACTTGCTGCCATGGATAACCATATTGAAGTCCAGGATGTTGGGGTATATAAGGTTGACCACCTGAAGCAGTATCAGAAGACATATATTCTACTACAAGACTATAACAATTGTTAAGAATTGTTCTGTTTGTGGTATAGTTATTTGTTCCTTTAACTTTTTATTTAGTGCAGCATAAAAAATTACATTAAGGGATTATTAATTATTATTATAATGAAATTATTAAAATCTGTATTTTTTTACCTATCACTCAACTACAGAAGATAATAACCAAATTGCACTATTTAATTATAACAACTTATCTTGAGATGGTTTCAATTTATTGTATTTTTTACATTATTTATTTTTAATTATTATGATAATTTTTATATAAAAATATGAAGTGTCTATGTTAGTTTGAACTATCAAATTTATGTGTAGTGCCGAGGGAATTTACCTGGTATAATTGTATAATTATGTATAATATATTGTACTGATACGGTACGGCTATATCCTTAAAGTTATAATTAAAATTACTATTAAAAAACACAGATTGCACTGCACTAATTGTAAGAAGTCCAACAATAAATAATGACTCTTCGATAATTTTCATTCTGTGTTAAGTTAATATATGGTTACAGTCCCACAAACGAAGTTAAAAAATAAATAATAATTACTATACGACTAGGCATGTTATAATACGTTCCTTTTATTTCAAAGCCACTTATTATGATCTGAATTTAATAAAAATATTTATTAGCCATTAACTCAAACATAAAATATTAAAAACGGAACAATATTACCAATAAAATAAAATATTGTGATAAAGGAAAAGTTACCCAATAGAAATTATTTTCGACATATTTCAGACCATCAAATTTGGTGAAAATTTTTTAAAAATTTCTACCTATGCAGTAGGTATGTCCAAATTAAGGTTAAGAGAGGATGGGGAAATCGAAAACGGTGAGTTAAGGAATGGCTCTGAAAAAAATTGTATAATCAAAGGCATAACCATGCTCTGCTTTAAATCCAGAATATCTTTAGGATATTTGAAGTACTTAAAAGAAAGAAAAGAAACGAAAATATAATAGATAGCATTCAAAGAAAAGGTAAATTTTGATATGTTTATGTGCTATTACCAAGATATGTTTATCTGCAATATACATATATATATATATATATATATATATATATATATATATATATACAGGGTGTGTCATTAGTGGGTAATTGTTCGATTTACTCACAAAAGGTACATTACATCAAAAAGTTTTTTGGCACTAAAGGTGCATATTGTAAAAATATTTTCAATTATACAGGGTGTTCCAAAAAGTCGGAACAAGATGCAAGCTGGTTATTTCAAATGCGATACCCTATAAATTATTATATTTTTGAAAATAATAATGCATTGGAAAATAAATAACATTTCCTCTAAGACACAATGTGAAAAGGGATACCTTAAATATTCCACTTAAAATTATTTGGGCATTTTATACAGGGTGATTTTTATCGTGATTTATATTTCAAAATGTTAAATTACGTAAATCTCATTTTTTTTTAATGGAACACCCTGAATTTTTTTATGCCATTAGTAAAATTGCCATAAAAATGTAGAATTTAATTATTGACGATTTCAAAAAATCGTGAATATCTTGAAACCGGTCAACTTTTCGTCCTAGGACATCCTAATACCATTTGAAAGGTATTTAAATTCTACATCTAATGCCATAAAAAAATTCAGTGTGTTCCATTTAGAAAAAAATGAGGTTTAGGCAATTTAACATTGTGAAATATAAATCACGATAAAAATCACCCTGTATAAAATGGCCAAATAATTTCAAGTGCATTATTTAAGGTATCCCTTGGCTAACTGACAGTAGGTTTTTTTCCTTTTCACATTGTGTCATAGAGGAAATTTTATTTATTTTCCAATGCAGTGTTACGAGGCTTTTTTCCATTAACTCTTAAATATCTCGAAAACGAAAAGAGATAGTTATAGGTCAAAATACCTTAGACCTTAGACCTTAATACAAATATGTTCCTAGTGATCCCTAGATTTCAAAAATATAATAATATATACGGTGTCGCGTTTGAAATAACCAACTTGCACCTTGTCCCGACTTTTTGGAACACCCTGTGTAATTGAAAATATTTTTACAATATGCACTTTTAGTGCCAAAAAGCTTTCATACAAAAAGTGTATTGATGTAATGGACCGTTTGTGAGTAATCGAACAATTACCCACTAATAACACACCCTGTATATACAGCGTGAGTCAATAAGAACGAATTCTTTAGTAGCTCCTTAAATAAGAGGAGATAGAGCAAAATGTTGAAAAGGGGACTTGTTGTATCTCTTTTTTCTATAATCCAAAATTATTTTTAGATATACAGGATGCACCGTTGAACGGTTACAGCATCCAACATTTGTTTTTCACACGGAACACCCTGTATTTTATACAAGATTTTGATTAAGCTTAAAATTCCCTATACATTGGTGCCCCGCTTGCTGATCTGGTATGCGGGGTTGCCAAGTTATTTCGGTTTTTCAAAAAATTTGGGGAAAAATATAACTTTGTAAAAAAATCATAGTAGCCTTGTTTCTGATAAGGTTGAGATTCGGTATTTGGATAATCAAACCCTTATACTATAAGCCGATATCATCGTAAAATTATTTGCTTGTACAGGGTGTTTTTTCTAAGCAAATGAAGTGGTCTGAATATATTGTGTAAAAACTCGCTTTTCTTTTATGGAACCCCCTGTATATAATAACGCCAGACAAACGAGTATTAAATAAGCTCTCAAATGATATATAGTTTGCTATATCTAACTCTAATAGTTTTCAAGATATTCAAATTTATACAAATATGGCAGTGACTTCGTTGTCATTTAATTATTTATTTATTTATGTAATATAAGTATACCAAGAAAAAAACACATTTTCTAAAATTTTTCTTGTTTTGTTCAAAACTGTAGTTTTTTTAACTTTTCTAACTGCCATGAATTATATTTTATATCTCTTAAACAGCCACCGGTATTTCCGTAATTTCAAAAACATCTGTTAAAAAAATTTATAGGAAGCTGATAAACATTGAAAAATATATTTTTAAATAAATAAAAGAAAAAAAAATACTAACAATAAATAATGAGGGCTGAAAGAACATAATTCGTTGTCAATTACGCGACTTCAGCGTGACGGACAACGCGTTCATATATTTACACGTAAACCAGTGACCGATGCAAAGTCGCCAGAGCCGCGCGTCTCCGGCCGCGCGGCTTTAGCCGCTGCAGTCGCCTGATTGGCACTCCACCTTTATACAACATTATAAGTACTGCTGCAAATGTCCTCCATCTTGAGCAATGCATCGTGTTACAAAGGAGTCTCCAACGTTTGTGAGCATTTGCCTGTTTACATGATTGTGCAAACGAGTTTCTTATTCTTTCTCTCATATCTTGAGGTGTTGTGGGTGGAGTCTTATAGACCATAACCTTTATAAAACCTCAAAGAAAAAATATAGTGATCAAAACCCTCATGTGATCAGAGAAATTGATTTTCAGCACATGGACTGTGACTGTTTGGGGTAAGATTGTTGGTAACCATTTAGTGGGCCCATACTTTTTTGATGGACACGTAAATGAGCAAAATTATTTAAATTTTCTAGAAAATTATTAAATTACTATAATTAAAAAATTCCAAGATCTGTTAAACAACGTGCCACTGGCAACAGTCCGCAGATTATGGCTTCAGCAAGATGGAGCATCTCCTGACTATGCTGCTGCAGTGAGACATTATCTGATAAGGTATATCCACGCAAATGGATTGGACGCGGTGGTCCAGTCACATGACCAGCAAGTACGCCAGATCTTAATAAATTGGATTTTTTTCTTTAGGGTTTTATAGAAGATATGGTCTATCAGACTTCACCCACAACACCTCAAGATATGAGAGAAAGAATAAGAAACTCGTTTGCACATGTAAACAGGCAAATGCTCACAAACGTTGGAGACTCCTTTGTAACACGTATTACAGGATGCATTGCTCAAGCTGGAGGATATTTCCAGCCAAGATCCCTATTTCCAGCAGTACTTATAATGCATTAGAAATTGATGTATTCAGTTAGTGGACGTATAAAATTGTGTTGTTTCATTCCTCATTATTTTTTGTTAGTATTTGTTTTCTTTAATTTATTTAAAAAATATATTTTTCAATGTTTTCAGGTTCCTGTAAAATTTTTTAACAGATGTGTTTTTGAAATTATGGAAATACCGATGGCTGTTTAAGATATATAAAATATAATTCATGGCAGTTAGAAAAGTTAAAAAACTATAGTTTTGAATAAAACAAGAAAAATTTTAGAAAGTGTGTTTTTTTCTTGGTATACTTAATTACATAAATAAATAATTAAATGACAAAGAAGTCACTGCCATATTTCTATAAATGTGAATATCTTGAAAACTATTAGAGCAGCAGAGTTAGATACAGCAAACCATATATCATTTGAGAGCTTATTTAATATTCGTTTGTCTAGTGTTATTATATACTGGAGGTTCAAAGAAAAACGAGTTTTTTCACAATATATTCAAGCCACTTCAGTTGCTTAGAAAAAACACCCTGTACAAGCAAATAATTTTACGAAGATATCGGCTTATAGTATAAGGGTTTGATTATCCAAATACCGAATCTCAACCTTTAATTATCAGAAACCAGGCTACTATGATTTTTTTACAAGATTATGTTTTTCCCAAAAATTTTTGAAAAACCGAAATAACTTGCCAACCTCGCATACGAGATCAGCAAGCGGGGCACCAATGTATAGGGAATTTTAAGCCTAATCAAAATCTTGTATAAAATACAGGGTGTTCCATATAAAAAACAAATGTTGGATGCTGCAACCGGTCAACGGTGCACCCTGTATATCTAAAAATAATTTTGGATTATAGAAAAAAAGAAGAGCTGAGTCCCCTTTGCAACATTTTGCTCTATCTCCTTTATTTATGGAGGTACTAAAGAATTCGTTCTTATTGACTCACGCTGTATATATATATTCACTAACCCGGGTAGGTAGCTCCAGTTTGTGTCAATCCTGGTTGCATAGATTGCCCTGTAGAGCCGCTAGCTTGAGGTACCTTAACGTCTACTTGAACCTTAGCGTCACCACCAGCTCCACCTCCACCACCACTGCCACCTCCGCCACCACCCCCTCCACCTCCACCTCCGCCTCCGCCTCCACCTCCACCTCCACCTCCACCTCCACCTCCACCTCCACCCCCACCTCCGCCTCCACCTCCGGCTCCACCTCCGCCTCCACCTTCGCCTCCACCTCCGCCTCCACCTCCACCTCCACCTCCACCTCCACCTCCACTAGTTGGCCTGGAACCACCACTAGTTGGCTTGGAACCACCACCTTCTTCGCTACCTACGAAGGATATCTTACAATAACACTAAAGGTAAAAAGCATCTATTATAGGGAATCAGAGTTAATTTATACTGCTTAATTTATATTTATAACATGCTAATTTATACTGCTTAATTTATAACATGCTAATTTATCTTTCTTCTTTTTTAATACATACTCTCAGCTAGTGGTAATTTTATATAATGGGTAGTTATTCCATTGATTTGCGGAATTGGTGGCTCTTACTGCATTTACCTTTTCCTTATTGCTTTGAGACAATTTTGTAATAAGAGCTATACTTCATATTTTTACAATAGCCAACTATAAGGAATCATGAAAAGATTATTAATGTATATATATATTATATATTTACCTATATTGTAAAATTATACATTATTATATTACAATTATACATATTGTATTATTATACAATTTGTTTCATTATTATATTATTTATTAATAATCGTTCGTTGTATCCTAGTTTCATCTTTGGGTATCCTTTTTATTCATTCGTTAGTATATTATTATTACTCAAGTTAAATGTTGCTCTATTTTATTAAATTTTACGGACATGTGATAAGTCGATAGTTAGTAGGGTCTTGCGTTTCTTTATTTTTGGGTTTTATAAACTACATATATTTTTTAATAACCAGTGGTACAAATTCTGGTATTTGAAAAACTCAATTTATTTGTTTCATGTGTCATTTGTAAAATTGTTTGTACCATTATGTATCTGATATTTCCCTGGGCGTTTATATTTAAGCGCTTTTTTTTATTGTAGATGCAAATTTGTTTTCAGTTGTCAGGTTTCATTATATTTTATGTCTTTCTGATTATTTTTCTATCCAATTACCTTTTCCATTCATACATGTTGTGGGATTTGACCATAAAGTATTCAAGGGTTCAGTCATTTGTTGTATTCTCTTGGCTGTTGGTTTTTAAGCTATGGCTGCGCTGGCTCCAATATTCCCAGAGGGGTGCTGGTAATGCTGGTAATACCAAAAACCATTCCCCACACCATGGAGTTAGTGGTTTCTTGGTATTTTATTGGCAGTATTATCTGGCCCTTCTTCAAGACAATATTATTATTTAGTCCTTCTTGAAAACACTGTTGCCTTGTCTTATCTTGTCTTCTATTAGTAAGCAAAGAGGATACATCAGGCTTACATCAGGCTCCATTTCATTCATTTTACTGGAAGTGAGGATAGAGTATTTCCAATAAATCAGGGAAACATTTTACACAGCAAATCTAATAAGCCTGGAGTATAAGGCAATAGTTTGTGCCATTAATCCCATATGAGAAACTATAGCATCCCATATTATTATTCTATCGTTCTTACTATATTCCTCCTTATTCAGGAAATTACAGGACTGTACAGTATGAGTTTACTATTTTACTTTAGTATGAGTACGACGTACAGCTTTACTGTTATTACAAAAATACCAAATAAAAAAATTAAATAATTTTACTTACTCTCCTCTGAATAATCATAATATGAATATCCAAATAATGCATCCCAATACCGTGAAAGAAGACGATTTGAATCCCTTGATGGCGCTACACTGAGGGCGAGGGATGCAACAATAACCAGTAATGCCTGTTTATTCATATTCATTTTATTTGGATATGTGACTTAGCTGTAGTGTCAAGTCAAATGAATTTACCAAATACATTAGAATTATAAGAGGTATATGTATATTATTTATGCTCTATTTATTGTGAAACAGTGTACCTACCTATTGTTATAATCACAATTTAATTATACATTTTATTTGTCATAAAGTCAAAGATAATAATTAATAAAAATTGCAACATATTTTGCCATTAATATCAGAGATTGCGATAAGGGAAAACTTCTATCTAATTGAATTAATTAATGTTGTTTTTCTGAAAACCATAAAATACTCAAAAAAATTTTGTATTTATACATTAAAAGTGTTTAAAAACTATTATCGTATAATTGTAGCATATATGAAGCATATGTGAAGCACAATATGTAGGTTTTCTAAAAGACCTATCTTGTAATATGATTTTGGATGTGAACCTCATTACTGAAGAGATTTAAACTACAGATCTCTTAAAAATAGTAGAACACATGCTGTCTGTCTGTACTACAAATAAAATGTGATACGTACGTACTTCGTACAAACGGCGACAATAGGCTGGGGATATTCACTTTCTCTGTTGGTAATGGTTGCTGTTACGTTGGTAACCTCGCTCAACTTCAAGCGAAATAATAAAATATTGTATTGTACTGTACTGTATAAAGGTCTATTATTATATTGCACAAGTTCATAAGGATTGAAATCGGGAGGCTTTTAAAAGTAAATGTTTATAAGCATTCATTTGGTTCAATAAAATATATGTAACATATCTAACACCTTAAGATTATTACAATGCATACTGAATTTAAAATGTAAACGTATGTATTCATATTTTTTGATATTCTGGTTTATATTGTAAACTTATCTTAGCTTCTATAGTAAAAATAATTTATTTAGATCCCTAGTCACAATATTTTTTTATCTAAAACTAATAACATGGGCATTTAAATATTAAAATCAAATAAAAAAGAATTTGTGAACACAATTTATTTATTTTCATATAAATGTTACCTTAAATCTTTACTGTATAAAATATAATTTAAAAATCATAATAGCTTTTAAAACTAATGTTAAATATCACCCGGGGAAAGTAAAATTTTCTTAATTTTTGTCCCTTGATACCACAAGCATGTACAGGGTGATTCACTATATTTTGACCCCTTGTTACCTTTTTACTGAAGGTAAATCCTTTATTTAAAAATAAGTCATCACAATTAATTCATGTCCTTAACAATGGAATCTCCAGTATAAAAATTCTATTTTAACGTGTCTTACTTATTGATTTATTTAGCAGTTAAAACATAATTTGATAGATCCATTTAAATCGGACCGGTGGCTCAGGGCTTAGCGTCTCGATCGCTCAACCCAGAGGTCGTGGGTTCTAATTCCCACTCTACCAAACAATTTTTCATTAAATTGTTTACTCGTAGATCAAGGCTTATTCTCAGGGATGGCTTGGCAACTATCCTGGGGGATGGCCTAGGATGGGAAGAATGTCAACTTGGTGTTAATATGAGAGATTATTAAAATCAGTTTATGTTTGACTGCCCCCTAACTAATGAGGTTTTCCAGGTTTCCCTCATTTCAGCACTTAATGGTGGTTAGGGCCTACGAACGTAAGTCATTCCTGAGGCGCAAATGCAGCCCGCGAAATAATAATATGCCACCCCCTGCCCCACACAAGTCTCAGACTTTCGGGCTAATCCTTATGATTAGAATGAGGGGTAGAGATATTATTATTATAATTATTAATGAAATTATCCAAATACTACGATCCTATGACATTTTAATTTTCCGTGTTCCGTACAACAGATATATGCAAAGAAATAACCTCATTGTTTAAAAAATTAAGTCACAGAACACTACTGGTGCGTCGACACCGGTCAATGGCAACGTAATTTGCTTTTCTATACCTACTATTTTTTAATATAATGTTAAATATATTAATTTTAAATAAGTATCTGCTTTAAATTAAAACATATTAAATATTTATAGTGATCTTTTGTTTATTATTTATTTATTGGCTTATTTAAGTGTTTGTACATTTATTTGTTCGGAAATTAACTTTTAGATATAATTAACGAAGTTATCTAAATACTAGGTTTCAATAGTGACCTATGTATTATACAAGGTATCCCAGTTTTATTCTGAAAAAAATCGGGAGCCATGAAAGACTAGTCAAAATAATGGGACTGCTATATAAACTTATTTCCAAATCTGTACCGTTTACGAGATACAGGGTGTTGAATTGGAAAAAAACAGTATTTTTTCATTCTCTTTATATCTCTGACAGAAATAAATGAAATGTTTTCAAATTTCATTTGGTAGATACTACTATGAATCCTTACTTCCACACAAAAATGCAGCTTGATGGGAATAGCCAGTGGCATGCAACCTGCAGTCTTGGGACTCTTTTTCTAAAAAATATGTTCCGCAACTGACTAACGTTTAAAATAATACGAAATTTCTATGTCTCACCCATTTCTCGTGAAAGTCTAATTTGCGTAAACATCTGCGTGTACATCTTTCTAATAAAATTATACCAATTATAAAATATGGACATGGTTTCATAAAATATCGAAATGTCGATATACTCCGTAACAAGTTTTTTCATTAAATACGTATAAATATCTAAACAATATTATTAATAGCTACTTCATTTTATCTTAGAATTTTTTTATGTGTTAGATATAAGTAAATAAGTAAACAAATATGTTGAAAATGAAAGAAATAGTGTTTAAATCACTTGTCACATAACTTGCCATTTAAGCTTTTAAAGTTAATATTAACTAAATAGAGTTACACCCTAAGTTTGACATTAAAAGTGTTAAATTAAACATGAATTAATCCAGTTTTTGTGTGTCCATCCTGATTTCTTAAATATTTAAGTTTAATCAGAGATTAATTATATATTTATTTTATTTGTGGTTTAATGTACCCAATAGAATTGATATATTATTGTTAATTGCACTAATTCTATAAAGTTCTCTTTGATAATGCTGTTCTATTTGTCTCCTTCTTTCCTTTCGGTATCTTTTAATAGCTTTTTAGTATGTCTTCTTGTCCATAAAATATCAAAGATCATGTTTTAAACAAACTGTTTTATTTTATTAAAGGTCCTATAAGTTTTATATATTCCTTTTTCTTCAGCCCTCAAATTATTTTGGCACCCATTGGTTTACTAAAGCTAGCCTACGCGTCCAATAAAGCGCAAGTTACATATTATTACGGAAATGCGCAGGACAGCACAATATATGTTATAGAAATACAGTCCACATTTGAGTATTTAAATGAATGGAGAGGTCAGCAGAAAAATAGTACAGTTAAAAAATGCGTCCAGAAAAGAGCATCGTATCAGCTTCACATTTGGTTCTTATAATATTCCAAAATGAAAACGGGTCTTTATTACCTGGGTCTTCATATTTTTGGAGTGCATCCAAATCATCCTTTACGTAAAGTAGCCGTTATTTTCAATACCACTATTATACTATCATTTTGTTTCCTGACGTCTCTCAATTCCTATTCGAAAGGAGTACTTCATCCTTTGGAATCACTTACTTGTTTCCTTCTCGTAAATCATGTTGCACATACTGTTATTGTGAGTATATAAAACTCTAAGTGAAAATTTGGACCACCACGAATATACCTACCTACATAAGTTGTGCATAACTTTGATTATTGTAATGATCAATTGAGGTCTTTCTTGGAACTATATTTCCTCTGTAGTTTTTTTATGCAATAAATGATGATTACAAAATATTTAAGCTAATAATCTTCTTTACTTTATTGTTATAAACAACTTAACAACATTAATACGCCATTCTTTGAGACTTTTACTATCAAAGTATTTATTTACCGACCTGTCAAAACCGTATAGTGTGTAGACTATAGTGTATAGACCAACCCAGTATATAGTAAAGTAAATAATTAGTAAATATTTGTGATTAATGCTTCAGATTTTAATAAAATACATGGTGCTGATAATCAAGAAGGATGAGATGATAAATATTCTGTAAATGACTTATCACTTCTGGAAAGTAGAAGTTAACGACGATAAAATAACATACTTTCTGAAATATTTAACAAAAGGGCAAATGTATTATACAGTTTTAATAGTTATGGGAGTTTTAACTTACACAATAAAACCTTTAGTTTTAAAAAACACGTCAATGTTCAACCCTTATTTTCCGTCTGAGGTACCTTATCCTTTGCTATACGTTGTGGAATTTTACACTTTGATGTTACTATCAGCAGTATTTACTGGTTTTAACATGTTAATATGTAATATTATAATTTTGGGGGCAGTACAGTTTAGTTTATTGAATTTGAGGATTGAGGCCCTTGATTTTTCGGATGCTGCTGAAAATTATGGAGGCAGTATGGATACATGTACAAATCAAATAAAGGATATTATAAATCATCATCAATTTTTAATCAGGTTAGTATTTTTTAACTCGGATTGGTTACTTTTAATTATTACTACAATTGAGAGATAAAAAATATCCGCTGGACATGGTTTTTCATTTGTGCGCACACGGAGAAAACAGTAATTGTATACCTTTTACCTAATTGTTAACCTTTTACTGTATTAGTATATTCAAGTCAGATACTTTTTCGATTGTTCTTTTAAAATGAAGTTAAATATGAAGGTGAAACCACTAACTCAACATGCTGTGAAACCAAATTCAGACGATTGTAACTTAGGAATGTATTTATGGAATTTAACAATAGTCATTATTACATACAGAATGAAAAACCTTTCAATCGATCATACAACCCATTCAACCATTTAAAATTTCTTTGTTGATAATTGTCTCAACACTATAATTATCAACTCACACTTCAGATTTTATATCAGCAAGTAGTAAACTCGATCCAGATTTGACTTGGTGTTTATATTTTCATTGGTTGAAAGGTTAGCAGCATACTAAAAAATAAACTATCGCTTTACAGCAGAAAGTAATATAATATTGTTGTAGGGCGTTACATTTAAAAAATATTAGTTTCGCTTGCCCCTAAGCACTGGAACACCCTGCACATTTAAGTAGTTGTGAAAACAATTATTAGTGGATACGAAATACTGAAAGTTTATTATTTGTTTTGTTCTTTTATACTTTTTCTAGTTGTCTCCTTTATCCTTACTATTAATCCATATTCTTCTGTCTTCTTTGTGATCTTTTGATCTATATAACCTTAGCAGATTTATCTCTTCCCATCCATTTAGTCATTTATGGATGCCTTTTGCCTCTTATCACTCAACGTTATTTCCTTCGAACAGTTTTAGTAACTAATAACATAAATATTTGGAAGAAGAAGAAGAAGAGGTAATGTACCTGTATTGTTTTTCAGATATGTCAAGGGATTAAACAACATTTTATCCGTGCCTATGGCCTTACTGATGATAATCTCTGTCAGTATTCTGTGCCTCAATATGTATATTTTGTCACTCAAGTAAGTATTTTGACAAATCTTTTACTAAAAAGTTCGTGCCATTATTTTATAGTCCGTTAAATAGTTAATTTTGCAATATTACATCAACACTATTTCAACACCTATTAATATTATGTAGTTTCTGATTCACGAAGATGGACCATCCTCTTTCAAAACAATGTTGGTCTGGGCAAGAGCCGGGAACTCGATGACAAACATTGTCTTAAGCTGGTGGTCGAGGAGGTCCACATCAGGTTTATTGGCTCGAATCTGCCTGAGCGTGAGAAATGAGTAGTTCCAATAAATTCGGCACTTCTCATTCCCCACAACGGACTCAATATTTAACGGACTCTGGTGTTTCGTCTATCTCGTACGAGTGCCGTAGAAAGTAGTAAAGCTCTCGTAAAGCCGCATTATGTCTATGCATATAGGCCAAGAATACATAAATGTCAAGAGGAGAGGAGATGCATAATATAATAATAATAATAATAATAATAATAATAATAATAATAATAATAATAATAATAATAATAATAATAATAATAATAATAATAATAATAATAATAATGATACTAATAATAATAATCGGTTATTATTATTATTATTATTAATATTAAAAAGCTGGCTTCTGTTGAATAACCCTTATGATAAAATATAGAATTCATTTTAGAACAGCGTCTCAAGTTGAAAAATCGCTGGCTGCGATAACCAATATGGTTGTGCTATTGGAATTTTTTTTATCTATGGCTTTCCAGCACAGTTACTGATGGATGAGGTTTGTAATAAATAATCGTATGTAAGGGAAGTTTATAAAATATAATTTACAGGCAGAAGATACATCAAGAGTAGTTTATTATGAAATCAACTGGTACATGCGCAATATAATACCTTTGCGAAAATATTTGCTAATGATTATGATGCGAAGCCAGAAAGGTGTTTTTATAAGAGCAGCAAAGTACCACGTTATTAATAATCAAACTGTTGTATTAGTAAGTATGTATATACTCATAGAAAATGGGAAAAGTAAATTCCATGAAGACATTTTTTTAATATTTCGAAACTGATGTTTTTCAGTTTCGTGAAGAAACTTTCACATACAGGGTGGGCCAATAGTGTGACAAAGTACGATAACTGTTGAAGTGGAAAATACAAAAATATTATATACAGGTGTTACAGGATGTTAATAAAATAATTTCAAATTAGTTTGTTAGTTAGCTTTTTAAAATTAGTTTGGGAGGTTCAGGGTATTTCGTTTAATAGTAACAAAGGAGAGATTAATGTTTTAAATGAAACGCTCTATATATTTCCACATTTTACGAAACGACGTTAAATTCTGAGTAAAAAAATATAACATACCATATGCTTAAACCCAGTCTTTTGGAGATTATTGACGTTTTATAAAAATTGTGACAGATGCAAGAGCTTGTATGAACCTTTGTATGAGCTTGTATAAGGATTTTGTTACATAATTATGATAAATTATGTTATTTTCACTATGATATAGGCATAGACTTTGCCTATATCATTGTTCAGGCTTCAATTTTTTGAGATATTTGCAATTTTCTTCGAATTCTTTTTATAAAAAATACCGTCAAGTTAGCTATGGATGGAAACAAACATAAAAAATTTTTATATATACATGTGTATGGCTTGTTATTTGTGAAATTCGACCCTTTAGTGTTGTAGAAAATCATATAGAAAAAAATGTGCATGCATCCTATCCATACCGAACCTTTTAGAAAGCACCGTTTATAAAAACCACTAAATTTTCATATAGACAAATTTTAGTTCAGGTTAGAAGGAAAGTGTAACATCAAAGTAGAAGGCACGCTGTTTAGTCCATTCCAATTTACTACAATTTTGTGAACAAAATAATAACGTCGTTAATACTGCGCGACAGTATTAAAGGTATTTCCAACAATCCACTATTTCGAAAAAATGAGAAATGAAAGGTAACCAACGAGATTATCTTATTCCCCACATTGTTATGTAATTTGAAGATAAGATGTTTGAGGAACTTATTTGGCATGTTTTCAATATACCAATTCTGGTCCATCAAAATTATGTGTTAATGTTGTTCCATTATGTAATAATGACATTTATTTTTCCAGATGATAAAAACTGCATATTCGTTTTTCACATTTCTGCAGACAATGGCTTAAGCAAGAAATTTACGAAATGTGATGCGAGCAGCACACTATATCACAACATATTTATAATAAAGTACTTTCGGAGAATACATTCACAATGTATTAGGAGAATAGTTATTTTGCACCATTAATTATAATTAAATTAGAGCTTAAACTTCCACAATGTTTTATATAGAAATTCAACATGCTCATTTTATAATGTTTGTAACTTATTTTTGGTGCATTTTCATGAATCATTGTAGTCCTGTTTGGGATTACACCACCTGTAAAATAATAAAAAACAGGAAACCAGATCCAGAAGCATATTTACCTTAGAAGAATACTTGACCAATTATTGATATAAATGTAGGATACTAACTCCGACTAATAACCATGACCACCTTTGACAAAGATAATTTTTCATATCTAGTACAGTGCAGATGTAAATTGATTGTGTTTGCATGATGGATGGAAAAAACTGGATCAAATAGAATCAAAATTATTATAGAATGCGTAAGTCTACAAATATGGGACCTGGGGTCTAACTTTTCTTAATTTATTACGGAAATATATTACATTGTGAATAAAATAAAATGGCGATAAGATAAACTGGGCATGGTGTTATAATTGTTAAATATAATGGTGTGCTTATTAATAAGGCAAACCAAATGTAAGCTTAGATATAGTATAGCACATATAATAAATTTTCACTATATTAAGATCACTTTAACGCACTGATATTGATAACGTAGTGTTATAATTGATGTAAAGCCTTACTAAATGTAGCCAGCAAAAGTAATAGATAAACAAGTAACAACACTATATGAAAGTAAAATGTAGTACCTACACACTTTAGAATTATTTAAATTGGGGGGAGATGATTAAAACTCAGGTTAAGCATCTTCAGATGATGCCAACTTGGTTGGCGAAACTCACGTCGATAGCAGTATAGTGTTTTGGTGTTATGTGGAAAACTACGTCACACTACGCCTTTACACAAAAGGTTCCAACCCTTTTCAGGATAAGCTGACTTCTCTAAAGCGTTCACTGGATCACAATATCATTTTAAGTAAATGAGAATATCTAGGACTAAACGAACTGTTTAAATTACAACTGTGTAGATCATAGCTCCCCTATCATACGCAGTTTGTGGAGTATCAAAGGTACAAATATGAGCAATTCAGGCAGACGTCTGGTGTACCGGAATGTTCTGTTCCTGGGCATTTATTATTCGTTTTATTTGTAATTATATTGCAAATGAAATAGATGTGAACTTCACACTTTAAGCGGATCACTTAAAGTTTAGTATTCCTACTAAACTGCGATCATGATTGTTTCAAACTCCAGCATTATTTGGATCTACCAATGCCATTTACTATGACTATAGCTTAGATAATCATGTCCTAAGTAGATCCGACCTCAGCAAGGACCTTGGGGTTATTTTTTATTCAAAATTAACTTTTTCAACGGCATATAAGAGAGATAATATTCCTGGTAATATAAAGACCCTCCTACGTACAGAGTGATTCACTATATTTTGAACCCCCTGTCAACTGTTTTGTTTACATAATTATAAAACATTGCGAAATATAAAAGTTGCACGATTTTTTATGAAGTTTTCGAAAATGATAGTAGAGAAACCAATGAAATCCAAACAAAATGGCCCCGGGTGTTAACTTTATTAATTTAAATGGAAAATCCTGTATTTTTGCATATTTGGATAGAACGTTGCCTTACGAATACAGTAATATTGATGGGTTTATCTTTAATAGACCTATCAATATCTATATTACTGTATTTATAGTTGACCGTACTACTTTTAAGCTAATATAGTATAAAATTTCCTCCATGTCAGCATTTGTGGATAAAAATTTGTAGATAACTTCACTCCAATGTCTGTATTCTACTTTTTATTATGAGAACTGTGGTTAGCCTGATTTTACTTTTCCTTGTAGCGCTCTAATAAAATAATTAATATTATTTAAAATAATTATTTTTTGTCACTTTTTAATTTCCGTGAACAGTTTTTTATCATAGTCTCAACTGGTAATTGATCACACTACTTTCACTACACTTCCTGTAATGCACTGGGTTGAACACGTGGTTCATGTGTTTAAGTTTCATAGAAAATCTGGATCGTGTTCTTAACACGATCTGGTGAATATCCAGTTTGACTTGAAGAGCCAATTCCAATTATTGGAAAGCTACCTACTAGTGATTCACCATGTTCTTGCTCACCTCGTTGAACCTGACCCCAGAAGAAATAGCAACTGTAATGAATTAACGCTTGTTACGATGCTAGCATATTAATTTTTATTAGGTTGTATATGCGTTGGAAAAATACAATGTTCTTTTGCATATCATTGTTTTTAATTTTTTATGTGAACTTAATATTATTTAAAATTTTACAATTTTAAATTTACGTATTATGTATTTTATTTATGTATTATTTCTTCTTTTCATCTTCTCATGCTCAGTGATTCTGTACTTATTACTACACTATTTGAATCGACACATGACTAAATCGAGTTAGTTTACTAACCTGGATGGGTTACTGAAAATGGAAGCTTCGGTTGAACATGCTGCATTGGAGAATAATGTTGAACTCTAGGTTGAGGTATGTATTGACCACCTGATGCAATTTGACCTATAGTATCAAAGAACGTATATTCTACTACAACACAAAAGCACAGTTTAACAGTTATCAGAAATGGGCATCTGGGAATATCTGGGCTTAACGTAACATAAAACACTATTAATATCTTAATATTCTAATTGTATTTAAAAACTTATACCCATAATAATTGAATAATAAACCTAGTTAGTTTACTAACCTGGATGTGTTGTTGAAAATTGATTGTTCGGTTGAACATGCTGCATTGGAAAATTATTTTGAACTCCGCTAGACTGAGGTATATAACCTTGATTGCCTACTTGATATTGACCACCTGATGCAATTTGACCTGCAGTATCAGAAAACATATATTATACTATGACACAAAAGTACAATGCAACAGTTATCAGAAATACTAGTTTAAGATATCGTAAACATCGATCATCGATCAGAGTAGAACAGCACAGAAAGTTTACCAACGGGAGAAAGTTTATTTTTTCTTGTAACACCCCTCTATGGGAAGAATATACAGAATATACAGTGTCCAAATTTTCACTCGTTAAATCTAAGTAGTCTCCGACATATTGCAATGGGTGGTCACCGCGAAATAGCTTGTATTTAAGTACATACATTATTTCGAGGTGAAATCCACCCAACATGACGGAATCTGGAATTTTAGTCAATCGGACTTGATTAGTTTAGAGAAAATTGGGAATTTCGGTATTTCTACTTAGTAAGTATACATTATTTTCATAAACATCCCTATCGCACATAAAATAAATAAATCAAAACACTTTACTAACCCGGATTGTTTGTTTGCATTTGATATCCTTGTTGAACATATTGCAATGGATAGCCTGGCTGAACTCCGCTAGGTTGAGGTATGTAAGGTTGATTACCTACTTGAAATTGACCACCTGAAGAAATCTCACCTGCATATTGAAATATGTATAAGTGCTATATTTCCTAAGATCGGTCAGTAGTGCGTGGCATCACCACAATTTTAGTGCAATATCCTATTTCTACAAGGGTTATTGATTGATCCTGCTTTATTTGGTTCCTTAAGGACATATAGTTGTAATTGATTCTACTTGCAACTACAAATATATGTTAAACATATAATTTCTTAATAACAATACATTACCAATAAAAATTGATACAGAAACTACACCTAGATATGTTGTATAAATAAACAGGTTCCCTGTCATTAAATTATTACATGATGCCTTTTGGAGAAGAGACGGTTTGTTATACTAGAAGCCAAACTTCCATATTAAATACTTGTATTAACACATTTTGTGGAATGACGCCCAAAACACGGCAGCTTGTGTTATGCTGGTTTGTTTTGAATGCCATAAAATGTAAAAATAAAGATGTACAAATACTAACCTCATCGTTATTAACTTTGCAATACCAAAAGTTACAAGCACCACTAAATTATTATGTTAAAAAACCCATATACGTGTTTTTTATCATTATATCACCAAAAAGCCTACAACAATTATCTTTTAAATAGGTTCAAATATTTTCATGATGATAGCGCATTCAGTTTTTGAATCACCAATAGGCAATTACTAACCTGGATTGTTTGTTTGAATTTGCAATCCTGGTTGAATATACTGCACCGGAGAGCTATTTGGAACTCCGCTAGTTTGAGCCATGTTATGTTGACCACCTGCATGAAACTGACCACCTGATGAAGTCGTACCTATACCATCAAAAGACCATCAACACTTAAATAAAGTCATTTCCAAATTTGTCAAATTCAAACCATTATAAATAGACTTATTTTTAATTATTTTTAATTTCACTTAAAATTTTACATGCAACGCAATGAAGTATTCTGTGTGCACAGTATCTAATATACTGTTCGGTACGTTGCAGTCTGCTTTTGGTACTTTTGCATCCACCCATGGCGGACACAAATGAGTAATAAATCGAATTAATTTACTAACCTGGACTATTTATTTGAATTTGAACTTTAGGTTGAACTTGCTGCCATGGATAACCATTTTGATGTCCGGTATGTTGAGGTATATAAGGTTGACCACCTGAAGCAGTATCAGAAGACATATATTCTACTACAAGACTATAACAATTGTTACAATTGTTAAGAACTGTTCTGTTAGTGGTATAGTTATTTGTTTCTTTAACTTTTTATTTAGTTATATGTTTGTTTACATATTTATTTATCTATGTGCAGCATAAAAAATTACACTAAGGGATTATTAATTATTATTATAATGAAATTATTAAAATCTATATTTTTTTACCTATCACTCAACTACACAAGATAATAACCAAATTGCACTATTTAATTATAACAACTTATCTTGAGATGGTGTCAATTTATTGTATTTTTTACATTATTTATTTTTAATTCTATTATGATAATTTTTATATAAAAATATGAAGTCTCTATGATAGTTTGAACTATCAAATTTATGTGTAGTGCCTAAGGAATTTACTTGGTATAATTATGTATACTGGATTATACTGATACGGTACGGCTGTATCCTTAAAGTTATAATTAAAAGGACTATTAAAAGACACAGATTGCACTGCACTAATTGTAAGAAGTCCAACAATAAATAATGACTCTTCAGTAATTTTCATTCTGTGTTAAGTTAATAATGGTTACAGTCCCACAAATGAAGTTATTTTGTGGGTTAAAATTATTTTGAGCTCCGCTAGATTGAGGTATATAACCTTGATTGCCTTTTTGATATTGACCACCTGACGCAATTTGACCTGTAGTATCAGAAAACGTATATTATAATGAGACAAAAGTACAATGCAACAGTTATCAGAAATACTAGTTTAAGATATAGTAAACATCGATCATCGATCACAGTAGAACAGCCCAGAAAGTTTACCACCGAGAGAAAGTTTATTTTTTCTTGTGACACACCCCTATGGGAAGAATATACAGAATATACAGTGTCCAAATTTTCACTCGTTAAATCTAAGTAGTCTCCGACATATTGCAATGGGTGGTCACCGCGAAATAGCTTGTATTTAAGTACATACATTATTTCGAGGTGAAATCCACCCAACATGACGGAATCTGGAATTTTAGTCAATCGGACTTGATTAGTTTAGAGAAAATTGGGAATTTCGGCATTTCTACTTAGTAAGTATACTTTATTTTCATAAACATCCCTATCGCACATAAAATAAATAAATCAAAACACTTTACTAACCCGGATTGTTTGTTTGCATTTGATATCCTTGTTGAACATATTGCAATGGATAGGCTGGCTGAACTCCGCTAGGTTGAGGTATGTAATGTTGATTACCTGCTTGAAATTGACCACCTGAAGAAATCTCACCTGCATATTGAAATATGTATAAGTGCTATATTTCCTAAGATCGGTCAGTAGTGCGTGGCATCACCACAATTTTAGTGCAATATCCTATTTCTACAAGGATTATTGATTGATCCTGTTTTATTTGGTTCGTTAATGACATATAATTGTAATTCATATTATTTGCAACTATAAATATACGTTAAACATATAATTTCTTATTAAAAATACATTACAAATAAAAATTGATACAGAAACTATACCTAAATATGTTGTATAAATAAACGCGTTCCCTGTCATTAAATTATTACGTGATGCCTTTTGGAGAAGGGACGGTTTGTTATACTAGAAGCCAAACTTCCTACTTAAATACTTGTAACACATTTTGTGGAATGACGCCCAAAACACGGCAGCTTGTGTTATGCTGGTTTGTTTTGAATGCCATAAAATGTAAAAATAAAGATGTACAAATACTAACCTCATCGTTATTAACTTTGCAATACCAAAAGTTACAAGCACCACTAAATTAATACGTTAAAAAACCCATATACGTATTTTTTATCATTATATCAGCAATAAGCCTTCAAAAATTATTTTTTAAATAGGTTCAAATATTTTCATGAAGATAGAGCATTCAATTTTTGAATCGCCAATAGGCAATTACTAACCTGGATTGTTTGTTTGAATTTGCAGGCCTGGTTGAATATACTGCACGGGATTGCTATTTGGAACCCCGCTAGCTTGAGCTATATTATGTTGACCACCTGCATGAAACTGACCACCTGATGAAATCGTACCTATACCATCAAGAGACCATCAACACTTAAATAAAGCCATTTCCAAATTTGTCAAAATACCAACCATTATAAATAGACTTATTTTTAATTATTTTTAATTTCACTTAAAATTTTACATGCAATGCAATGAAGTATTTTGTGTGCACAGTATCTAATATACTGTTCGGTACGTTGCAATCTGTTTTTGGTACTTTTGCATCCATCCATGGCGGACGCAAATGAGTAATAAATCGAATTAATTTACTAACCTGGACTATTTATTTGAATTTGAACTTTAGGTTGAACTTGCTGCCATGGATTACCATATTGAAGTCCGGGATGTTGGGGTATATAAGGTTGACCACCTGAAGCAGTATTAGAAGACATATATTTTACTACAAGACTATAACAATTGTAACAATTGTTAAGAATTGTTCTGATAGTGGTATAGTTATTTGTTTCTTTAACTTTTTATTTAGTTATATATTTGTTTACATATTTATTTATCTATGTGCAGCATAAAAAATTACACTAAGGGATTATTACTCAACTACACAAGATAATAACGAAATTGCACTATTTAATTATAACAAGTTATCTTGAGATCGTGTCAATTTATTGTATTTTTACATTATTTATTTTTAATTCTATTATGATAATTTTTATATAAAAATATGAAGTCTCTATGATAGTTTGAACTATCAAATTTATGTGTAGTGCCGAAGGAATTTACCTGGTATAATTATGTATACTGGATTGTACTGATACGGTACGGCTATATCCTTAAAGTTATAATTAAAAGGACTATTAAAGAACAAAGAATGCAACTGCACTAATTGTAAGAAGTCCAACAATAAATAATGACTCTTCAATAATTTTCATTCTGTTTTAAGTTAATATATGGTTACAGTCCCACAAATGAAGTTAAAAAATAAATAATTATTATTATACGACTAGGTATGTTATAATACGTTCCTTTTATTTCAAAACCACTTATTATAATCTGAATTTAATAAAAATATTTATTAGCCATTAACCCATACGTAAAATATTAAAAACGTAACAATTTTACCGATAAAATAAAATATTGTGATAAAGGATAAAGTTACCCAATAGAAATCATTTTCGACATATTTCAGACCATCAAAATTTGTGAAAATTTTTTCAGTTAAAAATTTCTACCTATGCAGTGGGTATGTCCAAATTAAGGTTAAGAGAGGATGGGGAAATCGAAAACGGTAAGTTAAGGAATGGCTTTGAAAAAAATTGTATAGTCAAAGGCATAATCATGCTCTGCCTTAAATCGAGAATATCTTTAGGATATTTGAAGTACTTAAAAGAAAGAAAAGAAACGAAAATAGAGATGAAAATATCATATATAGCATTCAAAGAAAAGGTAAATTTTGATATGTTTATCTGCAATAAACATATATATATTCACTAACCCGGGTAGGTAGCTCCAATTTGTGTCAATCCTGGTTGCATAGTTTGGCCTGTAGAGCCGCTAGCTTGAGGTACCGTAACGTTTACTTGAACCTTACTGTTACCACCAGCTCCACCTCCACCACCACCGCCACCTCCACCTGCACCTCCACCTCCGCCGCCACCGCCACCTCCACCTCCACCTCCACCTCCACCTCCACCTCCACCTCCACCTCCACCTCCACCTCCACCTCCACCTCCACCTCCACCTCCACCTGCACCTCCACCTCCACCTCCACCTCCACTAGTTGGCCTGGAACCACTACTAGTTGGCTTGGAACCACCACTAGTTGGCTTGTAACCACCACCACTACTACCACCAGACGAAGATCCATATGTAACTAATATAGGAAAAAGAATATCCTACAATAACACTAAAGGTACAATGTATCTATTATAGGGAATCACAGTTAATTTATAATGCTTAATTTATACATGCTAATTTATCTTCCTTTCTTCTATTTTTAATGCATACTCTCAGCTAGTGGTAATTTTATATAACGGGTAGCTATTCCATTGATTTGCGGAATTGGTGGCTCTTACTGCATTTACCTTTTCCTTATTGCTTTGAGACAATTTTGTATCAAGAGCTATACTTCATATTTTTGTAAAACCTTTAATAGCCAACTATAAGGAATCATGAAAAGATTATTAATGTATATCTATATACAGGGTGATTGATCGAAACCGTCCATTAACAGTATTGGGAATTCTGTTCATAATATTTTTCTGAAAATTTCAGCATCTAGGTAATGAATCATGCTCTTTTCAATGAAAATATTTTCAAGATGGCGGCACTTCCGGAAGTACCGGATATTGATATCAACTTTCTTATTTCAAATGGAATGGTATAGTTTTTTTTGCATTTTTGAATTCCGGATGTAATTTTAGGGGGACTTTGTGTAGCATTTTCTATACCTAAGTGCAGCCGTTTCTGAGTTTTTTCGACTTTTTTGAAAAATTTTCGATTTACATCGTGATGCTGAAAATTATGTACCGCCGCCATTTTTAAAGCAAAAACGCTCAAATTTGGGTTATGGATAGAAAAGACCCTTACATTTATACCGTAGTTTTTAGAATTGGTGTATTATCTACAGGGTGTCCAAAATTTGATTTCCTTTTAGTGCAACTTCAAACCACTAAAACTCGATTTTTTCAAATGCAATGCCCTATTTTTTTTTTCATATCCAGAAGCAGAATTAAATTCTGCATCGAGCTGCATTAGCATTCCCTATACCTATCTGTAATATTTTTCGAGTTATTTAGGTTTTTGATAGAGCCTAGAGGAAATTATTCCATTTTCTTAATAGCTAGCCATGGAAATGACAAAAAACGTTCTTATTAGTAACTGTCAAACACTCAAATCGTGTATTGCTGTTCTCTTTATCGAAATGGAATATCAAGGGTATTCAAACACGGATATTTTGAATTTATTTTATATTCATGGAGAATGTCACAAAATTATTCAGAGAACCTGCCGTGTATTCAATGAGAGATATCCCCATTTGACTGCAGTAACTACACATATATTTAAATAAACAGAACATAATAGTCTTTAGCATATCAAAGAACGAAATATGCTAAATGTCGAACTAAATCTATTACAAAACTATTACAATACTAGTTAAATTAAAGTAGTCTAAAGCATGTTCAAACAAAACATAGAATCTACAACTTTATAAATGCTCTATGTGGTCCCCATTTTTCTGTAGACAGCGATGAATTCTTGAAGAAAATTCTTTTGTGCAAGCCTTATAAATATGATCAGGATTTAATTGGCGAAATGCTATTCTGATGCGTTCTTCTAATTCCTCCCTTGTCTGCACTGTAGTATTGTACACTTCGTTTTTAATGTAGCCCCACAGAAAAAAGTCGAGTGGTGTTAGGTCGGGAGATCTTGGAGGCCATCGCCAGGGTCCATTGCGGCCAATCCAGCGGTCATCGAAAATCTGTGTAAGCTCTCGTTCCACTTCGCGAGTAGAATGGGCAGGCGCTCCATCCAATTGGTACCAAGACTCTCTTAAAATCCCGACAGGCAAATTCTCTAAAAATTCCGATACTACTCCTCTTAAAATTTCAAGGTACCTTTCGCCAGTTAAATTATAATCATAGATTATAAAGGAATATCGATTGTTCATAAGTAGACAAAAAACGTTAACACTGAATTTGTTTTGAAAATGAACCTCTCGCTTTAAATGGGGGTTGTTTGTGGACCAGTGATGTAAATTGCGCCGGTTGATTATCCCCTCTCTGCTAAATTTTGCCTCGTCTGTCCAAATGATTTTTCGCAGAAACAGTGGATCTTCCTGAGTTTTAATTAGAATCTGTTCGCAAAATTCCAATCTTCTAATATCGTCGCCTGGATGGAGTTGTTGAACTGTAGTGAACGAATAGTCGTGCATTTTATGCTTTTTTAGAATAGCTTGAACTGCATAGAATGTTAAACCCAAGTCTCGAGCTGCCGATCGAATTGACTCCCGTGGATGGACATTAAAATATGTTAGAACGTTAATTTCACTATTTTCTTCATTTACAATAGGTTTAGGTCGAATGCCAGCTGATTTCACTTTCCCATATTTTAAAAAATTAGATTCTATCCGTTTAAATTTCTGTCTGGTCATTGCAGTCAAATGGGGATATCTCTCATTGAATACACGGCAGGTTCTCTGAATAATTTTGTGACATTCTCCATGAATATAAAATAAATTCAAAATATCCGTGTTTGAATACCCTTGATATTCCATTTCGATAAAGAGAACAGCAATACACGATTTGAGTGTTTGACAGTTACTAATAAGAACGTTTTTTGTCATTTCCATGGCTAGCTATTAAGAAAATGGAATAATTTCCTCTAGGCTCTATCAAAAACCTAAATAACTCGAAAAATATTGCAGATAGGTATAGGGAATGCTAATGCAGCTCGATGCAGAATTTAATTCTGCTTCTGGATATGAAAAAAAAAATAGGGCATTGCATTTGAAAAAATCGAGTTTTAGTGGTTTGAAGTTGCACTAAAAGGAAATCAAATTTTGGACATCCTGTAGATAATACACCAATTCTAAAAACTACGGTATAAATGTAAGGGTCTTTTCTATCCATAACCCAAATTTGAGCGTTTTTGCTTTAAAAATGGCGGCGGTACATAATTTTCAGCATCACGATGTAAATCGAAAATTTTTCAAAAAAGTCGAAAAAACTCAGAAACGGCTGCACTTAGGTATAGGGAATGCTACACAAAGTCCCCCTAAAATTACATCCGGAATTCAAAAATGCAAAAAAAACTATACCATTCCATTTGAAATAAGAAAGTTGATATCAATATCCGGTACTTCCGGAAGTGCCGCCATCTTGAAAATATTTTCATTGAAAAGAGCATGATTCATTACCTAGATGCTGAAATTTTCAGAAAAATATTATGAACAGAATTCCCAATACTGTTAATGGACGGTTTCGATCAATCACCCTGTATATTAACCTATATTGTACGTTTCATTATTATACTATTTGTTTCATTATTATATTATGTATTATTAATCGTTCGTTGTATCATAGTTTCATCTTTGGGTATCCTTTTACTCAAGTTGCTCTATTTTATTAAATTTTACGGACATGTGATAAGTCCATAGTTAGTAGGGTCTTGCGTTTCTTTATTTTTGGGTTTTATAAACTACATATATTTTGTAGTAACCAGTGGTACAAATTCTGGGATTTGAATAACTCAATTTATCTGTTTCATGTGTTATTTGTAAAATTGTTTGTACCATTATATATCTGATATTTCTCTGGGCGTTTAATTTAAGCGCTTTTTTTATTGTAGATGCCAATTTGTTTTCAGTTGTCAGGTTTCATTATATTTTATGTCTTTCTGATTATTTTCTATTCAATTACCTTTTCTATTCACACATGTTGTGGGATTTGACCATAATGTATCCAAGGGTTCAGTTATTTGTTGTATTCTCTTGGCTGCTGGTTTTTAAGCTATGGCTGCGCTGGCTCTAACATTCCCAGAGGGGTGGTGGTAATACCAAAAACCATTCCCCACGCCATGGAGTTAGTTGTTTCTTGGTATATTATTGGCAGAATTATATGGTTCTTCTTCAAGACAATATTATTATTTAGTCCTTCTTGAAAACACTGTTGCCTTGTCTTGTATTAGTAAGAAAAGATGATACATCAGGCTCCATTTCATTCATTTTTCATTTTACACAGCAAATAATAAACCTGGAGCATATGGCAATACTTTGTCCCATTAATCCCATATGTGAAACTATAATATCCCATATGATTATTCTATCATTCTTACTATATTCCTCCTTATTCAGGAAATTCCGTGTACAGTATGAGTTTACTATTTTTCTTTAGTATGAGTACGTCGCGACGTACAGCCTTACTGTTATAACAAAAATACCAATAAAAAAATTTAATAATTTTACTTACTTTTTGTACCGGTTGAATGTCCAAATAATGCATTCCAATACCATGAAAGAAGACGATTTGAATCCCTTGATGGCGCTGCACTGAGGGCGAGGGATGCAACAATAACCAGTAATGCCTGTTTATTCATATTCATTTTATTTGGATATGTGACTTAGCTGTAGTGTCAAGTCAAATGAATTTACCAAATACATTAGAATTATAAGAGGTATATGTATATTATTTATGCTCTATTTATTGTGAAACACCGTACCTACCTATTGTTATAATCACAATTTAATTATACAATTTTATTTGTTATAAAGTTAAAGATAATAATTAATAAAAATTGCAACATATTTTGCCATAAAAATAAAAGATTGCCATAAAGGAAAACTGTATCCAATTGAATTCATGAATGTTATTTTTCTGAAAACCATAAAAAACTTATGTATGTAAAAAATTTTTGTATTTATACATGAAAAGTGTTTAAAAACTATTATCGTATAACTGTAGCATATGTGAAGCATACGTAGGTTTTGTAAAAGGCCTCCCTTGTAATATAATTTTGGTTGTGAACCTTATTACTTAAGAGATTTAAACTACAGATCTCTTAAAAATAGTAGAACACATGCTGTCTGTCTGTACTACGAAAATAAAATGTGATACGTACGTACTTCGTACATACGGCGACAATAGGCTGGGGATATTCACTTTCTCTGTTGGTAATGGTTGTTGTTACGTTGGTAACCTTGTTCAACTTCAAGCGAAATAATAAAATAAATAATTTTAAAATATTGTATTTTTGGTCTATTATTATATTGCACAAGTTCTCAAGGATTTAAATCGGGAGGCTTTTAAAAGTAAATGTTTATAAGCATTCATATGGTTCAATAAAATATATACAGTGAGGTTTAAAACTCTGGAACGCCCCAAATAACTTTCAAAATATTGTTTTTTGCAAAAACACTCAGACACGTCAAATATTTGATTCTACTTTTCTGTATTTTTGAGGTATTGATTTATTTGTACAGTAACGTATCACTGAGGTGCAAAAAAATATATTTTTTTAAATGGCAACCTCAATTTTTTATTCGGAATTCATGAAAAACACATTTTTTTACGTATCTTTGACTAAAACTTTACAGAAAAGAACCTTTATAGGGTTACAGAAGAAATTTTTCGATATAAATGCAATTTACAGTTAAAAAACCTACAAATGTTCTCTAAATTTAAACCGAGTATGTTCTGGAATTTATTGAAACCAAACAATATCATTGCTTCATCTAATGTTAAAATTTTAATTGTTTAACAAGTAGCAAAAGTTAAATCCATAATTTTGGTATTTCATTGTTATTATTTTATTGTTTATCTCGTATTATTCATCTAATAATGTCTGTTTCAGAGAAAGAACGGATTGAGATATTTATGATGGTTGGTTACGGGGATAGAAGGAGAACTGCAACAGAAGTGTGTGAGCTGTTTAATAATACTCATCAAGATCGACCACCAATTGTGCGTTCAACAGTTAATAAAATTATTAGTAAATACAGAGAATATGGTCACGCTCGTGATTTACTTAGAACAGGTCGTACCAAGATTGGTGAAAATACTCAACTTGACGTTTTATTATTAGTTCAAGAAAATCCCCATGTTTGTGCCCGCCAAGTTGCCGCAACCATGGACATAAGTAAAAGTTCTGTTCGCAGGATTTTCCTGAAACATAAATATCATCCGTACAAGGTAACACTGGTTCATGAGCTTTCAGAAGGCGATTTTGATCGTATTGTAAATTTTGTGAAATCATGCAGGAACGTTGCAATAACAATACCATCTCAGTAAAGAATATTATTTTTTCTGATGAGGCCACTTTTTGTCTTAATGGGTCCGTCAACAGACAAAATTGCCGCTATTGGGCAACACAGAACCCACGGTGGATGCAGGAATCCCACACGCAATTTCCTAGAAAAGTTTATGTTTGGGCGGGAATAGTAAAAAACAGAATTTTGGGACCATACTTTTTTGATGGAAATTTAAATGGGGAAAGATATTTGGAATTCCTAAGAATGGAGTTATTCCCGACTTTAATTGGTTTATTTCCAAATGCGAATGATCCAAATTCAATTGATGACCAGATATGGTTTCAGCAAGATGATGCTCTACCTCACTATGCTCTTCCTGTTCGTACTTACCTAAATGAAGTTTTTCCTAATAGGTGGATAGGTCGACGTGGTGCAATAGAGTGGCCTGCTCGCTCCCCAGACCTGACCCCACTCGATTATTTTTTATGGGGCTACGTTAAATATCTAGTGTATGAGAGTAGGCCAGAAAATATTGATGAATTACAAAACAGAATTCAGCAAGTAATAGAAGACATTCCGCCTGATTTTATCAATAATGTTCAAAATGAATTCATCTCTCGTTTAGCTCATTGTCAGGCAGTCAATGGACAACAATTTGAGCATTTGATTTAATTGTAATATTATTGAAAGTAACCTAATTTTTGATATTTTGTTTCAATAAATTGCATTGCATTTATATCGAAAAATTTCTGCTGTACCCCTATAAATGTTTTTTTCTGTAAAGTTTTAATCAAAGATACGTAAAAAAATGCGTTTTTCATGAATTCCGAATAAAAAATTGGGGTTGCCATTTAAAAAAATTTTTTTTTGCACCTCGGTGATACGTCACTGTACAAATAAATCAATACCTCAAAAATACAAAAAAGTAGAATAAAAAATTAACGTGTCTGAGCGTTTTTGCAAAAAAACAATATTTTGAAAGTTATTTGGGGCCTTTCAGAGTTTTGAACCTCACTGTATATAACATACCTAACACCTTTAGTTAATTACAATGCATACCTACTGAATTTAAAATGTAAACGTAGGTATTCATATTTTTTGATATTCTGATTTATATTGTAAACTTATCTTAGCTTCTATAGTAAAAATAATTTATTTAGATCAGTAGTCACAATATTTTTTTATCTAGAACTAATAACTAACTAATTAAAATCAAATAAAAAAGAATTTGTGAACACAATTTATTTATTTTCATATAAATGTTACCTTAAATCTTTACTGTATAAAATATAATTTAAAAATCATAATAGCTTTTAAAACTAATGTTAAATATCACTCGGGGAAAGTAAGATTTTCTTTATTTTTGTCCCTTGATACCACAAGCATGTACAGGGTGATTTACTATATTTTGACGCCCTGTTAACTTTTTTGTTTACAGAATTATAAAAAATGTGAAATATAAAAGTTGCACGATTGTTTATGAAGTTCTCGAAAATGATATTAGAGAAATAAATGAAGCCTAAACAAAATGGCAGTGGAAATTAACTTTGTTAATTAAAATGGAATACCCAATGTCCTTTGAAACAAAAAAGTTCAGTCGGTTATCTTGAAAAATAAAGGTTTTATGGATTTGTACATAAATAAAAGTATATACAGGGTGTCCACCTAGTGCGCGTAAGTCCAATATCTGGGTTAATAAAAGAGATAACTTAATTTTTTTTTCTACAGGGTTGTCTAATATCCCGAGCTGCACAAAATGAAAATATATTTACATATTCAGGGTGTTCAGTTTTTCCTGGACAGGTACCTACCAACTTCGTTTTTCTAAATGGAAATATATATTTTTTATTGCTTTTTCGAACTAAACCCTTGATTTTAGTAGGACTTTCATCAGCCTTCCCTATACCTAACTTAAACTGTTTTTGAAATATTGACGGGTGAATATTGACATTTTTGCAACTTTGACACCCTGTAAAATCTAAACGGTTTGAGATCAAGCAAAACGGTTTGCACATTCCTATCTTAACTTTTCATAAGCTATCGTTTGGTACTAATTTCAGAATTATCCAAAAATTTAAAATTTTCTGAAAATTTTGAAAATTTTTTATTCCTGTATAAATTTGAAATTAGTATCAAACGATAGCTTATGAAAAGTTAAGATAGGAATGTGCAAACCGTTTTGCTTGATCTCAAACCGTTTAGATTTTACAGGGTGTCAAAGTTGCAAAAATGTCAATATTCACCCGTCAATATTTCAAAAACAGTTTAAGTTAGGTATAGGGAAGGCTGATGAAAGTCCTACTAAAATCAAGGGTTTAGTTCGAAAAAGCAATAAAAAATATATATTTCCATTTAGAAAAACGAAGTTGGTACCTGTCCAGGAAGAACTGAACACCCTGAATATGTAAATATATTTTCATTTTGTGCAGCTCGGGATATTAGACAACCCTGTAGAAAAAAAATTAAGTTATCTCTTTTATTAACCCAGATATTGGACTTACGCGCACTAGGTGGACACCCTGTAGATACCCTGTATATACTAATATTCTAGTATAATATATTAGTATATTAGATAACCTGTATGTAATAAAATATTTTAAAATAATTTAAGTTAAAATTTGCAATCCCATTGTGCATTGTGCATTGTCGAATTTTGTCGCATTAAACTGAATCAAATCTGATAATTTTATTAATTAAATCGCCGGACTTCGACAGAAGTAATGGACAATGTTGACATTTACTGCAGTGCAGACCAGACCCCTGCGGGCTGTGTCTGTAATGTATAGTATTTATATATTATATAAAATTGTAATTTGCATATGTTTTAAACTTAACGAAGATTCGAATGGGTAGGAGCCCATGTATATTTTCAGCATAGTATTTTTTTAAATGAAGTTCGTTTGGTCTGGTATCCTGTAGTTGATATATTCCCAGAAGAATATTTGACTACATTAATAAATAGCTCTGCAGAAGTTTAAATTAAAGACATGTGGAAGACTAAATTAAAGCCAATTACAGACATATGAAGTACCTCGAATAGTTGAAGTTAAATATATTCATATATGTATAATAAAATATATAAAGGTATCAATTATCAGTATGAACTGAACAACTTAGTTTATATTTTTTCCTAGTAATTTGCTTTAATAGCATTATTGATTTAAAAAGTTTCTCACACAAGATTGGTACTATGTGCCTACTATCTTAAGCAATTATTTGATTCCTTTGAAGTTGCAATATACCGAAGGTAAATCCTTTATTTAAAAATAAGTCATCACAATTAATTCATGTCCTTAACAACGGAATCTCCAGTATAAAATTTCTTTTATGACGTATCTTACTTATTGATTTATTTAGCAGTTAAAACATAATTTGATATATCCATTTAATTAAACTATCCAAATACTACGATCCTATGACATTTTAATTTTCCGTGTTCCGTACAGCATAGATATATGCAAAAAAATAACCTCATTGTTTAAAAAATTAAGTCACAGACAACTACTGGTGCGTCGACACCGGTCAATGGCAACGTAATATGCTTTTCTATACTATTTTTTAATATAATGTTAAATATAATAATTTTAAATAAGTATCTGCTTTAAATTAAAACATATTAAGTATTTATAGTGATCTATTGTTTATTATTTATTTATTGGCTTATTTAAGTGTTTGTACATTTATTTGTACGGAAATTAACTTTGAGATAAAATTAACGAAGTTATTTAAATACTAGGTTTCAATAGTGACCTATTTATTATACAGGGTATCCCAGTTTTATTCTGAAAAAAATCGGGAGCCATGAAGAACTAGTCAAAATAATTGGACTTTGCTCTATAAACTTATTTTCATATCTGTACCGTTTACGAGGTACAGGGGGTTGAATTGGAAAAAAAACAATATTTTTTTATTCTCTTTATATCTCTGACAGAAATAAATCAAATGTTTTAAAATTTCATTTGGTAGATACTACTATGAATCCTTACTTCCACACAAAAATGCAGCTTGATGGGAATAGCCAGTGGCATGCAACCAGCACTCTTGGGACTCCTTTTCGAAAAAATATGTTACGCAACTGACTACCGTTTAAAATAATACGAAATTTCGATGCCCATTTCTTGCGAAAGTCTAATACATCTACGTCTACATCTTTCTAATAAAATTATACCTATTATAGGTAAAACTTTGTTTGAAGATACTATTTTGTTATCGAATAAAATATCGAAATATCGATATACTCCGTAACAAGTTTTTTGATTAAATACGTATAAATATCTAAACAATATTATTTATAGCTACTTAACTTTACCTTACAATTTTTTAAACTGTTAGATATAAGTAAATAAATATGTTGAAAATGAAAGAAATAGTGTTTAAATGACTTGTCACATAACTTGCCATTTAAGCTTTTAAAGTTAATAGTAACTAAATAGAGTTACACCTAAGTTTGACATTAAAAGTATTAAATAAAGGGTCCCCCAAACCAACGCGAATTATTCGCAACAGATTCGTGACGGAAAGTTCGCAGCGAAATTCGTGGCGGAATCCGTAGAGAACCTCACACCAAAGCGAATGTAATCGCATCATATGCGATATTTTCAGTATAAAAAAGGCTGACTGCTAACTAAAAACAATTACATACTTAGGGAATGTCCGACATTAATGCCGCAATTACGAAACGACGAGAAGCGATGTTATGTTTTTGTTACCTTTTCCGAATATTTTTGTAATCGTCATGAGAAAGGTCGTATAATATAGGATACTTTCGCACTAATTCATTGATTTTTCCATTTTATTAATTATTTTCCTATTTAAGACACTGCGAAACTACTACGGATCCGAGAAAAACGCAGCCAATTGCGAACTAAAATTCCGTGCGAATACATACGCAGACAATTCGCAGTCTAAACGAAAAAAATCGTGCTAGTCTGAACTTGTATATTTATCGCAGTGGAAACAATATGATACGAATTGCAAGCGGTGCGAATTTCCGCAGGTGCTGCGAATTATCCGCGTTGGTTTGGTGGACCCAAACATGAATTAATTCAGTTTTAGTGTGTCTATCCCGATTTCTTAAATATTTAAGTTTAATCGCAGATTAATTATATATTTATTTTATTTGTGGTTTAATGCACCTAATAGAATTGATATATTATTGTTAATTGCACTAATTCTATAAAGTTCTCTGTGATAATGCTGTTCTATTTGTCTCCTTTCGGTATCTTTTAATAACTTTTTTGTATATCTTCTTGTCCATAAAATATCAAAGATCATGTTTTAAACAAACTATTTTATTTTATTAAAGGTCCTATAAGTTTTGTATCAAATGCAAACAAACAATCCGGGTTAGTAAAGTCTTTTGATTTATTTATTTTATGTTCGATAGGGATGTTTATGAAGCTAATGGATACTTACTAAGTAGAAATGCCGAAATTCCCTATTTTCTCTACACTGACCAAGTCCGATTGACTAAAATTCCAGATTCCGTCATGTTGGGTGGATTTCACCTCGAAATAATGTATGTACTTAAATACAAACCGTTTCGTGGTGACCACCTATTGGAATATGTCGGAGACTACTTAGATTTAACGAGTGAAAATTTGGTCACTGTATATTTTGTATATTTTTCCCATAGAGGTGTGTTACAAGAAAAAATAAACTTTCTCCAGGTGGTAAACTTTCTGGGCTGTTCTACCGTGATCGATGATCGATGTTTACGATATCTTAAACTAGTATTTCTGATAACTGTTGCATTTTACTTTTGTGTCATAGTATAATATACGTTTTCTGATACTACAGGTCAAGTAGGCAATCAAGGTTATATACCTCAATTTAGCGGAGTTCAAAATAATTTTCCAATGCAGCATGTTCAACCGAAAATTTCATTTTCAACAACACATCCAGGTTAGTAAACTAACTAGGTTTATTATTCAATTATTATGGGTATAAGTTTTTAAATATAATTAGAATATTTAGATATTAATAGTGTTTTACGTTACGTTAAGCCCAGATATTCCCAGATGCCCATTTCTGATAACTGTTAAACTGTGCTTTTGTGTTGTAGTAGAATATACGTTCTTTGATACTATAGGTCAAATTGCATCAGGTGGTCAATACATACCTCAACCTAGAGTTCAACATTATTCTTCAATGCAGCATGTTCAACCGAAGCTTCCATTTTCAGTAACCAGAAGTACAGAATCACTGAGCATGAGAAGATGAAAGGAAGAAATAATACATAAATAAAATACATAATACGTAAATTTAAAATTGTAAAATTTTTAATAATATTAAGAATAAGAAATTAAAAACAATGATATGCAAAAGAACATTATATTTTTCCAACGCATATACAACCTAATAAAAATTAATATGCTAACATCGTAACAAGCGTTAATTTATTACAGTTGCTATTTCTTCTGGGGTCAGGTTCAACGAGGTGAGCAAGAACATGGTGAATCACTAGTAGGTAGCTGTCCAATAACTGGACTTGGCTCTTCAAGTCAAACTGGATATTCATCAGATCGTCTTAAGATCCACGATCCAGATTTTATTTTGCAGGTCAGTAAAATCATCACGACGATTAATGTTAGTCTGGTATATGTATATGATAAATTGATGAAACTTACACCATGTATTCATCCCAGTGCATTACAGGAAGTGTAGTGTAGTGTGATCAATTACGAGTTCAGACTGTTACGAATCGTAAATTTAAATTTAAGTTGGCAGCAGTTACCTATATGATTGTCAGTGCCACACGACGGACGACGCGAAAAATAGCAGTTCAAAAAAAACAACAGACAACGGTTACCTAGTCGGAATAAACAATTTTTTGGGATGTTAAAAGACTTTTACAAAAACGAGTAATTTTCATTACATAAACAGTAATTTAAGTAATTTTAACAGCTTTCACTAGTGTAGTTTGTGTAGCTGACAGTGTCAGAAGTTGCACATGCTTTCAGTGTGCGACTCTAGTGGTTTTTGTATTTGAGTTTGTTAAAGATTGGTGGGACACTACCCAGATACAAGTAATAAAAATTGCCTTGAAGTATATAGCTTTGTTTATTGCCCAAAATTACTTTAAGGCTGGTCCTTCGATTTACAAGACAATTAGCAGCAATGTACAAATCGATACATTTTTTGGTCCTTCGAGCCGAATTGCAACACAGCGACGTATAGATAAGGAAATATCAAAATAGGTAAAACACAAGTTACTACTGGACGGGCGTACAGGAATTTCAGCAAATGGACTAATCTCATTGTAGCAGCAACGAAGCAGAGGAGCACAAAGGGATTTGAAGGCAGCACATACGGTCATATCTTAACAGTATCTGTAGTAACTGCACAGTATCTAATATACTGTTCGGTACGTTGCAATCTGCTTATGGTACTTTTGCATCCACCCATGGCGGTCACAAATGAGTAATAAATCGAATTAATTTACTAACATGGACTATTTATTTGAAATTGAACTTTAGGTTTAGCTTGCTGCCATGGATCACCATATTGAAGTCCAGGATGTTGAGGTATATAAGGTTGACCACCTGAAGCAGTATCAGAAGACATATATTCAAGACTATAACAATTGTAACAATTGTTAAGAATTGTTCTGTTAGTGGTATAGTTATTTGTTGCTTTAACTTTTTATTTAGTGTGACGGATACTTCCCGATTTGCCGGTAGGAAGTGTCACGTTAGTGCCCGAGGATCGGTTTATCTTTTATTTTGCCTCGGGCGCCAGTTCCTGTTTACAGTGCAGAAACACCACTACACAGGTTTCTTCAGTGAAGATACGGTTCGTCAGGCGGTCGATAGGGAAAATTAGACGTCACAGGACAGATAATAATATACCAATAATCCTTCAATACATTTTTTGAGTTACGACCTACTATTTACAAATCTACTCAGAATGCGGGCTGTCTCTTCCTTGGTCAAAACACACATGCGGGGTAAACAAGCAGGGGGTGAGCACACCTGGATAAAAAGTGCAAGCGGATTTCAACAAGATAATTGGAGTTATCTATGGCGGCTAACAAGCTACTAGGTCAACTACGGGCGGTGGTCGTGCGTGGATACCAGATGAGGAAGCAGTTATTAATAAGCAAACATTTAGCAATTAATAAGCAAATAAAAGCCAGGTACTATTATTAAATTATTTACACACTTGGCTATTATCTACGTTACGACTGTTGTAATCAGCTGGAATGAGATTAGAGCTATTCTAAGAATGAGTCCACTCCCCTGAATGACAGGTCGCGTGTGACAAATTGTTTTATAGCCGGCGACAATAGCTGGAATAAAAGGTATAATTAGCGCTATCCTAACAATGAGTTCACTCGCCTGAATGACAGGTCGCGTACGGCTAATTGTTTTATAGACCGACGATAACGGAAAGAGACGGAGGATTAGTAAATGCAAGGGCTTCCTATCCTAACAATTGACCCACTCGCCTGAATGACAAGTCGCGTGCGGCTAATTGTTTTATAGACCGGCGAAATCTGAAAGAGACAGAGAATTAGTAAATACAAGGGCTTCCTATCCTAAAATTGACCAACTCGCCTGAATGACAGGTCGCGTGCGGCTAATTTTTTTAAAGACCGACGATATCTGAAAGAGACAGAGACACAAACATATACGTTACAATAGCCAAGTGACAATTCCCTACTCGTTTTCTAGCTTACTTCCTTACTAACCTGGGCACGTCTGCTGTTGTCGGGCGGTCGGTGAAGAGTCGTGAACGGGAATGGCTGGTGAGTGAGCTTTTGTTACCTGCGCAATAGCTCCCTATTTCGACTTGTAATATTCTCGGCGTAGTCCACAAAAGTCGATGAAATTATACCAAGTCCCAATGACTGTGGGGACTTGTACTAATTTACTTACTGGTCTCTGGACACTGGTAACAGCGGTGAAGATGGACAGGTCTTGCTTGGATGCGGTGCGGCCACAGACTGAATGTCTGAATCGTTCGCAGCTGTATAAGAGGTTCTATGAAACCCTCGCGCCTGCGTAGAAGTGAAGATCTCGGACTTTGTATATTTTATACCAGACCTGTATACCAACAATCGGTAAAATTTATAAGTCCACACGTTCTTGTGAACTGCTGAATTTTACCTACTCTCCTGGAGTACTGAGACAGCTGTGGGATAGGCGGAACTCGTCATCGTGGTGTACAGCAACGGATTCTGAAGAATATCCTAGAAGGTAGACAAATTACTTACAAAATGTTCAATTTCTTTTGATACTTAGAAAAGTTTCACTCTGTCTATTTTGCGGACTTAGCCAATATTCGGTCAAGTAGACAGACGGCTAAAAATATGTCTCAATATCTTTTGACACTTATAAAAATTCCACTATGTCGGTTTTCGGACTTTGGCAAATATTTCTCACTTACTCTGCGGATATGTTGGTGGTAGTTGCGGACCAGGCAGGACTCGTTGTGCTCATAGATAGCCAGCTAGCTACTGAATATAGAAATTGTTCTCAGCCCGAAGACGGGCCAGTGAGAACGCGGACCGGCGCAGTAGTGAAACCAGAAGAATCCCAATATAGAATATTAATCGACTTAGCCGATTCGCACTCGTCCCCTTTTCGAACTTAGAAAAATAACTGGTAGATAAACAGACTACTAAAAATATATAAGTCCCAATTTCCTTTGGTACTTATAAAAATTTACTGTTGCCTTTTACGGACTTGTAAAAATTTCCTCACATACTGGTTAGAGTAGAAGTCGCGGAGCTTCGATCTCATGCAGGCGTGTTCTTCTAACGGTGGCACAGCACTGAAATCTTAGCATTTGATATTTCCTTTCGGTGTGAGCGGTGAAGACGTGAATGCGTGCGCATTCGGATTCTCAGTTCAGGTGTTGAATGATAGATTTTATGGAGTATATATTTTTATTTATTTACGGCGTTGGGTGGAAAATCATTCACAGGCTCTGAATATGCATTTTAACGGTAAAATAAAATGTACTTAATTACATTAGTTATATATTTGTCTACATATTTATTTATTTGTGCAGCATAAAATATTACACTAAGGGATTATTAATTACTATTATAATGATATTATTAAAATTTACATTTTTTTTACCTATCACTCAACTACACAAGATAATAACCAAATTGCACTATTTAATTATAACAACTTATCTTGAGATCGTGTCAATTTATTGCATTTTTTGCATTATTTATTTTTAATTCTATTATGATAATTTTTATATAAAAATATGAAGTCTCTATGATAGTTTGAACTATCAAATTTATGTGTAGTGCCGAAGGAATTTACCTGGTATAATTATGTATACTGGATTGAACTGATACGGTACAGCTATATCCTTAAAGTTATAATTAAAAGGACTAATAAAAGACACAGTTTGCACTGCACTAATTGTAAGAAGTCCAACAATAAATAATGACTCTTCAATAATTTTCATTCTGTGTTAAGTTAATATATGGTTACAATCCCACAAATGAAGTTAGAAAATAAATAATAATTATTATACGACTAGGCATGTTATAATACGTTCCTTTTATTTCAAAACCACTTATTATGACCTGAATTTAATAAAAATATTTATTAGCCATTAACTCAAGCATAAAATATTAAAAACGGAACAATTTTACTAATAAAATAAAATATTGTGATAAAGGAAAAAGTTACCTAATATATATCATTTTCGACATATTTCAGACTATCAAATTTTGTGAACATTTTTCCATTTAAAAATTTCTATCTATGCAGTAGATATCTCCAAATTAAGTTAAGAGAGGATGAGGAAATCGAAAACGATGAGTTAAGGAATGGCTTTGAAAAAAATTGTATAATCAAAGACATAATCATGCCCTGCTTTAAATCCAGAATGTCTTTAAGATATTTGAAGTACTTAAAAAAAAAGAAAAGAAACGAAAATAGAAACGAAAATATAATAGATAGCATTCAAAGAAAAGGTAAATTTTGATATGTTTATCTGCCATTACCAAGAGGGTGAAAACAGGGTTGAAGGACAGATATAATGATTATCAGGAGATGGCTCAGGTTGTGCCCTTAGGGACTCGTTGTAGCTTCCAAGAAGAGATGCGTAAGCCTGTCGTGCTTGATGGCGTCGTGTAAAAGCTGCTGTTCTTCCTATAGTTTGTTGGACATTGTGTTCATCCTTCAACTTTAACTACATCTACACAAGATAGGTTTAATTTCAAACTTAATGATATTATTAATAATAAATTTAGCTGTTCAGCATACTTTATTTCACATAATATATAAACATAATGATTTCACTCTATTGATACATATCAGTATGCTTTTTTTTTATAAGTATGATGCTTTTTCTTTCTTCCATCAATAGCTGTTACTGGAAACTAGCGCCACCTTCCTATCGTATAAAGAAAAATCATATTAGCAGTGCAGGGAAAGGAAATAATTACAAACAAAATTTATACCAGAAACATTAATTAACATCACTGCATCACAAAAATACTTCTTACTGACATATTGAATTTAAAAGTATCATTTTAAAGTTTATTACCAGCAGTAATTCCAGGTCGAGTGTAATGGTCGTGTCAAAAAACGGAAGTTTCGGAAAATTCACACCTGTAATAATGGAACATTTATTGAAATGCTAATACATTAATTTAGTATTAGCATAATACTTAATCTAAAGTATTAGTATTGTATTGATAAGATAAGTATCTCAAAGCATTTTTTTGGGTTTTGGGTTTATAGCCTCAACCAGAAAGGAAGATCGAAAACCTTTTATTTCTAAACTAAATAAAAATTAAGAACTATTTTGAAACAAATGTAAAAGACAAATATTTATATGAAAAAGGAGGACAAGTGTTTCGAACCAATAGAGCAATTTTACTATTATATTTTTCAATTTATATTTATATGGTTAATATATGAGAAATCGTTTTTGCAAACTTCTTCACGCTAAATTCAACTGAATAATAAATAAATCGAATAACTTTACTGACCTGGGAGTCTTGTTGAAAATGACAGTTTTGGAGGGGCAAATTTCACCGAATAATCATGTAGAACTCCGTTGGACTGAGGTATTTGAAGTTTACTATCTACTTTAAATTGTGTACCTAATGAAATCACATGTAGTATCGAAAAATGTATATTCTGCTACACTACACAACACTAAAAGTGCAATGCCAACGATTATAATCAATACCATTTATATATATTTTCATTCAACGTTTTCTCAAGCACTGAATAATTGTTTTGTCTTTGCAGTTCTTATTTTCCTGCTACTTGAAATAATTTTCGTAATATACTTTTTAACATAGCGACACCTATTTTTAGTGCCTGGACTGGCTGGATACATTCGACCAGCGAATATATCTTGACTAGGTATTATTTTGATAACCATAAAATGCCATGTTAACCTAGTGGGATAAATTATGTAATTATTTTCTGATGTCTGATTTACTGAGTCATATCGTATAAAGTTGACAAGAAAGTTTAGTATCGAACAAATACATGAAAACAATGCATTTTTTCGGATATTATTCAGTGATGTGTGATGTGAACTTCATCAGCACTTTCTGAAAACATCTTGCTCAAAATTTATTGCTCAAATTATTGCATAAGCTTTTGCAGCTATAAAAATGTTCCCTGCCAAGAGAGGCTATGTAAATTACAAACAAAAATTGATTCAAAATCTAGAATTTAGGTTGAATTCCTGAAATCTGAAGCCTTTCACTATTGAAGTAAATTGCCGAAATATTGCGGGAACTATTTCCACAAAAAATAAAAATAAATAATTAATTTAAATAACAAATAATAAAACTATTTCATACCCAAAAAACTGATTACGTCTGTTTTGTTTTTTAAATTGCATGTATACATTTAAAGTATATATACAGGGTTATTCAGAACTTATCTCTAAAACTTTGAAGATATGTGCATCCTTAAATAAGAAATCGATATCACCAAAAACATTTATAATAAAAGTCTTTGGATTTCCCGTAAACAATGTTAAAAGTTATACGATTATAAAGGACTACGTATATGGGCGACTGTACTTCAGAGACATCTGATATACCACATTCCTACAAAAAAAGTAAACAAGTTTTTGTACCTGGAACGCCTGGTCAAGACCGAGCGAATAGAGTTGGAGTGGTGAAAATATCTCTATTGTCTATCTGTGTTGCTCTCTCAGCGCCGATGGTAAACAAAACGAGGTCAGCCCAGCCTAGGTACTGGGTACATTAGAAACAACAAGTCAGTACTTGTTTGTTGTTTTATTTATCGTAGGAATGTTAAACTTTAAAATTTTCAAAATGGCTCATGTGTACAGTAATGCTGAGTTAATGGACATGATTCTTATTTATGGTGAAGTTGGACAAAATGCAGTGGCAGCTTCGCGCTTGTATGCGGATCTATTTCCCAATCGACACACGCCAAATTATGCAACTTTTACGGCAGCGGTACAACGTGGCCGTGATACTAGTAATTTACGTGCAAATCGTGGACGAGATGGTGGCCCGGGACGACCACAACGTATTTTAGCAGCTGAAGAATGAGTGTTGAATCTGGTCCGTGAAAGTCCGCGAATAAGTACAAGTCACATCGCTAGGCAGGTGCCTGGGGTATCCCAATCAACGGTGTGGCGCTTACTGCACGAAGCTCAGTTTTATCCATATCATATCCAGCGTGTTCAAGCACTGTTACCAGCGGATTATCAATTACGAGTTAGGTTTTGTGAGTGGTTGTTGCAGCAAAATGCTGAAAATCCTCAATTTACTGCTGATGTACTAATTACAGATGAAGCTTTGTTTACTCAAAATGGAATACAGAACATTCACAATTTCTGTTCAACGAAATCACTTCCAACACCGTTTTTCATTGAATGTTTGGGCGGGAATTGTTAATGAGCGATTAATTGGACCCTTCATATTGCCCAATCGTATGGATAGTTTACAATATCTCGAATTTCTTCGCAATGATCTGCCCGTCCTTCTTGAAAATGTACCCCTAGCTGTCCGACAGCGCATGTGGTTTTTACATGATGGAACACCTCCTCACTTTCGCCTAGCTGTTCGAAATTATCTGCATTAAGTGCACGGAGTACGGTGGATTGGACGGGGTGGACCGGTAGCATGGCCTCCGCGGTCTCCCGATTTAAACCCGCTTGACTTCTTTTTGTGGGGCCATTTAAAAAATGAGGTGTACCGTACCGAAGTGGAAGCAGAAGATTTGTGCGAGCGTATCACAGCTGCCGCGAATAATTTGCGTTTACAAGATCAGCAACCAGGAGGAACATTTAGTGCGGCAAAATTGGATAAGGCGTGCCCAAAAGTGTGCACAAGTCGAGGGACAAAATTTCGAACAGCTTTTGTAACAAGGTATGTGCAAATTTTTTATAAATTTCATGTTTCTAATACGTAGTAATCAAGTAGCGCAATTCTTCAAAATTAGTGTAACAAAATTTTATTCATTTTAAAGACACGTCACTTCGGTCACATCTATCTATCTTTCAGTTTATTTTAAAGTAAAAACGCTGCAAATCTTTTTTGCGTCGGGTGTCGGTATACTCTCAGAACTTCCGAAGTTTTTTCGTGCTATATGTGACATCGTCAGTTTGCATTGTCAGTCCCAAGGTCACTCAATTACAGTGGATCAGTATCCAGCGGCGTGCAATTAAAAATTTTAAAACAGTTTTCAGAAAAATTTTTTTTGCAATGGATAAGTTCTGAATAACCCTGTATACTATTATTTTTACCACTTTGGTGGATACAACTAAATAACAAATTAAACTAATTTACTAACCTGATTCTGGATGCTTATCCTCCGTTGAAGAATCAGGTTGCATTGGGCTAGGTGGAGGTATATAAATTTGACTACCTACTTGAGATTGACCACCAGATGAAATAACACCTGCAAAATAAAAAAATAGTAGATTGTTTTATAAGTTAAGAAAAGTGATTGTTTTCCAGTGAGTTTAAACGTTTCTATTCACGAGCGAGCGTTAGCGAGCGAGTGGAGGAAATTTACACGAAAATGGAAAATTCACTTTTCTTAACGAGTTGAACATGCTATTTTTTCGTGTACTTTATAAAAATTAGTGTAATTTGAAAACTTATTAAAGATTATGAAAAATTCTAATATATCAAGGTAGCATTTGTGGCTATAGCAATAATAAACATGCGAACATGTAAACAATTTATGCAAAAGTTTTCATGTCACATTCACGTAAAATGAATTCCTTAAATGAATATAATGAGGAAATTGCTCAATTATTATCAGAAGCAGAGTCAAGTTTACTACTTGTAAAGTCCAGAGCAAAATATGAGAAAAGTTACCAACAGTTTGGTACTGTGCCACTGGAGGAACGAGAAAGATGTGCAAGGAGCCAGTGAAGACATTCTAATTGCGTACTTTATTTGTTATAGGTACAATATTGTTATAGGTGAAAATTCTTAAAGCTTCAACACTCTGGTCACTGTACTCAATGGTGAAAATTACTCTGCAAATAAACGAAAACGTAGACATTTCTGCCTATAAAAAATTGCTAGCCTATCTGAAACGTCAAAATGACAATTATTTAGCAAAATTGTACATTTGTAATTAATTCTAATAAAATAAATGAATGAAAAAAAGTGTTGCTAACACGAAAACTGTTGCTAACGAGGAAAGTTCCTCTTTTCTTAACGATTTTGAATTAAACAATATGGTCCATTTCCATGAAGTATACGAAAAACGTAAATTCTACTACACGTTAAAGATACAATGAACCAGTTTTAAGCAATACCAGTTCCTTTACTTATATTTGTATTTTACATTATAACACATAATCGAAAATTTTCCCATAGCAGATATAACCAAATCATTTATCGAATTGGTTTACTAACCTGGTTTATTAATTTGAATTTGAGATAGTCCTGGTCCTGGTTGAGAAAACTCTCCTGGAGAGCCAAATTGAGCACCGTTGGGTTGATTGGAAGGAAATTGGCTACCTACTTGATATTGACCACCTGACGAAATCTCACCTGTATTAAACAAGTTATATACTGCTACAGCACTACACGTACAATATAACACTTCATTCTAATTCACTTATGATAATACTGATTACCTACAGGCATAGTTTATACTAACCTGGAAGGTTACTAATTTGGGCTGAAGGCTGAATTTGAGATAGTCCTGGTCCTGGTTGAGAAAACTCTATTGGAGAGCCAAATGGAGCACCGGTGGGTTGATTGGAAGGAAATTGGCTACCTACTTGATATTCACCACCTGACGAAATCTCACCTGTATTAAACAAGTTATATACTGCTACAGCACTACACGTACAATATAACACTTCATTCTAATTCACTTATGATAATACTGATTACCTACAGGCATAGTTTATACTAACCTGGAAGGTTTGTTTGAATTTGTATTCCTGGTTGGTTATACTGTCCTGGAGAGCCAATTTGAACTCCGCCTCGTTGTGAAGGATACGGACTGCCTACTTGATATTGACCACCTGACGAAATCTCACCTGTAGTTCAGACAACTTACATGCCGCTATAGCATTAAAGATACAATACTTAATTCTAATTCACTTATGATACATGTTCGCTTGAATTCTTAATCTCTCAAACAATAAAAAAATTATGCGTATACAGGTCTTCCTTTTTTCATAGTTTATACTAACCTGGAAGGTTTGTTTCAATTTGAAGTCCTCGTTGGTTATACTGCCCTGGATAGCCATATTGAACTCCGCCAAGTGGTGAAGGATATTGACTGCCTACTTGATATTGACTACCTGACGAAATCTCACCTATAGTTCAAACAACTTATATATCGCTATAACACTAAAGATACAATGTAACACTTAATTCTAATTCACTTATGATACATTTTCGCTTGAATTCTTTTCAAACATTAAAATATTGTGTATGTAGGTCTCACTATTTTTTCATAGTTTATACTAACCTGGAAGGGTTGTTTGAATTTGAAGTCCTGGTTGGTTATACTGCCCTGGATAGCCATATTGAAATCCGCCAGGTCGTGAAGGATATTGACTGCCTACTTGATATTGACCACCTGACGAAATCTCACCTATAGTTCAAACAACTTACATATCGCTATAACACTAAAAATACAATATAACACTTAATTCGAATTCACTTATGATACATTTTCGCTTGAATACTTTTCAAACAATATAAAATTATGCATATGTACTACTATTTTTAGTATAGGCTTTACTATTTTTTCATAGTTTATACTAACCTGGAAGCTTTGTTTGAATTTGAAGTCCTGGTTGGTTATACTGCCCTGGATAGCCATATTGAACTCCGCCAGGTTGTGAAGGATATTGACTGCCTACTTGATATTGACCACCTGACAAAATCTTACATGTAGTATTAAAGAACTTATATAATAATAATAATATAATAATAATATTTATTTACCAAATAATGTATGTACAATTAGAGAAAACATTTACAGGTCGGAATACGCAAATAAATAGGACAACCCCAAAAAAGGTAAAACCTTGAGTATGGGTATAAGTACAACCAAAATTATTAAAACATTGAACATCAAATGAAAACTATATCTACATATAATTCAATTTATACACATACATATACCTCTACATTCATACACACACACACACACACACACATATAGAAATATACACATAACAGTACATAGTATTATAAACTATAAAAAATATCAATAGGTATATAAATATGGGTACAATTACTAATCTATAATAATAAAAACATAATATAAAATGTATGGATATACCACTGATTATTACTATCTTCCTAAGTTCAGATTTACTTATATTTTTTTTATAATGAACCATATAAAAATGAAACTATAGGGTGGTAGGTAGGTAAATAAATATAATATACACTCGGCCCAATAATTTTAAGGATCAAATTTTTAAGATAACTTACTAGGCACTACGTTGGTTTTATTACATACAGTCATTGCTTATTAATGCATGAATGAGTAACCTAGAGGTCTCTCTTAACCAATTCTTTAATTTATTTTTATATTGATCTACATTATTAAGTGTCTTTAACTCATTTGGTATTATATGTATATATATATATATATATATATATATATATATATATATATATATATATACAGGGTGTCCACCTAGTGCGCGTAAGTCCAATATCTGGGTTAATAAAAGAGATAACTTAATTTTTTTTTCTACAGAGTTGTCTAATATCCCGAGCTGCACAAAATGAAAATATATTTACATATTCAGGGTGTTCAGTTTTTCCTGGACAGGTACCAACTTCGTTTTTCTAAATGGAAATATATATTTTTTATTGCTTTTTCGAACTAAACCCTTGATTTTAGTAGGACTTTCATCAGCCTTCCCTATACCTAACTTAAACTGTTTTTGAAATATTGACAGGTGAATATTGACATTTTTGCAACTTTGACACCCTGTAAAATCTAAACGGTTTGAGATCAAGCAAAACGGTTTGCACATTCCTATCTTAACTTTTCATAAGCTATCGTTTGATACTAATTTCAAATTTATACAGGAATAAAAAATTTTCAAAATTTTCAGAAAATTTAAAATTTTTGGATAATTCTGAAATTAGTACCAAACGATAGCTTATGAAAAGTTAAGATAGGGATGTGCAAACCGTTTTGCTTGATCTCAAACCGTTTAGATTTTACAGGGTGTCAAAGTTGCAAAAATGTCAATATTCACCCGTCAATATTTCAAAAACAGTTTAAGTTAGGTATAGGGAAGGCTGATGAAAGTCCTACTAAAATCAAGGGTTTAGTTCGAAAAAGCAATAAAAAATATATATTTCCATTTAGAAAAACGAAGTTGGTACCTGTCCAGGAAAAACTGAACACCCTGAATATGTAAATATATTTTCATTTTGTGCAGCTCGGGATATTAGACAACCCTGTAGAAAAAAAAATTAAGTTATCTCTTTTATTAACCCAGATATTGGACTTACGCGCACTAGGTGGACACCCTGTATATATATATATATTGATACACTACTAAAAATTCAATATAACAATTAATTTTGGTTTATTCTATAATGTACTTTCCTGGAAATTCTTTTTAAACAGAGAAAAATTATGCATGTCCAGGTTTTACTTTGTTTTCATACTTTATACTAACCTGGGAGCTTTATTTGAATTTGTTGTGCATTGTGGGGGTACTGCTCGGGATATCCATATTGACCTTCAATAATTTGAGGCATATAAACTTGACTACCTACTTGATATTGTCCACCTGAAGAAACCTCATCTACAATTTTAAAGAAGAATCTGCAGAAGTTTAATTTTCTGTTCACAAGATATTCTATATATATATATATATATATATATATATATATATATATATATATATATATATATATATATATATATATACAGGGTGTCCCAAGATAATGTGACACATTTTAATGGGTTATAACTTCAAGGCAAAATGAGATAGCGACGATCGGTTTTCACTGGTGCCCTTAATTTTGCAAAAAGTTTTCTTTTGTCATTGGTACTAGTTTCATTGGTTTTACTTCGACAGGTGCTTGAAAAAATTTCCACTTTTTACTTCAAAATTATGATGATTGTTCAAATGGAACACCCTATAGATTATATTACTGTTCGATAGAGACACCTTTCGTATTTTCAAAAATGTATAGTTTGATAGAGTTATACCAAAAAATAAAGGATTTATTTCAATTTACACACCAGCCCTTTTCAAGAGACCATAATTTTTTTAGAAGATGGCATTTTATTTTTTTTTACATTGTCAGTACAGAATAACGATATGCATCAACTAAAGCTATTATTAAGAAAAGAACTAATTTAATACAAATTTATACAAATTACATTGCAGCATAAATTCCCAAGTTATTGAAACAAAAACATCAATTAAGAAGAATTCAGTTTTAATATACACACATATGTGTTGTACATCTTTTATGTTTGAGGTTAAATTGATGAATGTGGTAACCGTTTTCTTCAATACACTTTTGCCCTTTTTAATAGACCATCACTTTTTTGGAAGATGGCATTTTATTTTTTTTTACATTGTCAGTACAGAATAACGATATGCATCAACTAAAGCTATTTTAAGAAAAGAACCAATTTAATACAAATATATACAAATTACATTACAGCATAAATTTCCAAGTTATTGAAACAAAAACATCATTTAAGAATAATTCAGTTTTAATATACACACGCATATGTATTGTACATCTTTAATGTTTGAGGTTAAATTGGTGAATTTTCACCGTTTTCTTCAATACACTTTTGCAATCTAAACTGGATATTGTTGAAGGCAAGTTCTAACATTTCCGGTGTTATGGTCTGAAAAACATTAGTCATTAGTTAAACGACCTTTGACGTAACCCCATATGAAAAATCAGGTACCGTTAGCTCGGGAAAATGTGCAGGCCATTCTATTGGTCCGGCTCTACCTATCTATCGTTTGATGGATTCCGTTATTCTGTATTGACAATGTAAAAAAATAAAACGCGATCTTCCAAAAAAAATATGGTCTATAAAAGGGCTGGTGTGTAAATTGAAATAACTTCTTTATTTTTGGGTACAACTCTATCAAATTACATATTTTTGAAAAGAGGAAAAGTGTCTCTATCGAATGGTAACATAATCTACAGGGTGTTCCATTTAAAAAATGATCACAATTTTGAATTAAAAAGTGGCAATTTTTTTCAAGCACCTGTAGAAGTAGAACAAACTGGTACCAATGACAGAAGAAAACTTTTTGCAAAATTAAGAGCAATAGTGAAAACCGCTCGTCGCTATCTCATTTTGCCTTGAAGTTATAAGCCTTTAAAATGTGTCACATTATCTTGGGACACCCTGTATTAAGGATTTAACCAAACATGATTAAATCAATTAAAATGTTAAGATTAAAGATTAAATAATCAGAACTACATATCTTTAGCTTTGTGATTAAAATTTATGTGTTGTGTATGTAAATTTAGCCTTAGCTGAACAAAATTAAAAAAATTGCTTCAAATTATCTCTCTTCTATTAAAATAGAGTATAAAGCAGTAAGTAATACACATATTTTATTCTTAATAAACCGACTTTGATGTCGTACTTTTCAAATGATATACGTATATTTGCCAATATTTTTGGGAGCCACCACAAGGTGGATACAATTAATGGAAAATAAATCAAACTACTTTACTTACCTGGATTATTTATCATATTATCTCCTGTATAACCATTTTGAGGCCGGCCAGGTTGAGAGAAATAATACTGATTACCTGCTTGGTATTGTTGACCTGCAGTAACTTTACCTATACGATTAAAAAATAGGTATATAATCTACTATGTTAAAAGTACGACGCAAGAATTGTTGCAAAAAACGTCATTTGATTTGTAATATCATAACGATTGTAAAGTACTTTTGTAAAGTAGTTGATTAATTCGTTATCATCACCCTGTAAAAAATTAAATATACTAAAAAATATTACGGGTGTTACTGATTTTTAAAAAACTGGGTTTTTGTAAAATAATTACTTTACAAAAGCACTCTGTATAAGTCTGAACTATGAACTATAGATAATTATCACTTTAAACTGACTAAATATATAATTACCACACCAAACTAATACTAAATAAATAAGTTTATTTACTTCAATAGGTACAATACTATTTAAAATATAAAATATAAAATAAAATTTGTTAAATAAACTGGTAGACCTATAAAGTATAACCTGTGCGTGGGTTAATATACCTTAAATATATCTTAGATAATAATATATCCCCTACATATGCCTTAAACATGCAATATATAGTTACACTAATATATAGGTAACAGAAAATTAATATATACATTAAACAATATTCCACATATGGACATACAACAAGCTATGAATAAACATATTATAAAAATAAACATGGAAATGCACATCCGTTCACGTTATCATACATACATTATCATACATACTTTACATACATACACACTTTATCCAAGAATATACATTTAAAAGATTTACGACAATAATAAGATTGAATCCATACTATAAGATATAAACTCGGATGTAAGTAATGACTACTCAGGTAAATATATTTACTTATTTTTAGGACGCCTGTCAGCAATGAATACCTATAGTTTTATTTTTCTTCCATTAGGTAATCTAGAAATTATGACAAACTGATTTTTCTAACCTGATTGTAAGGGTTAAGGTCTTTTTGTTTTTTAAGTTCATTTTGACATTCGGTAATACTGCCCACCTGTATTGTTTTCCTTTCTGGAGCGTTAAACTGTAATTTACAATGAATCCATCTTTTATTTACTAATAAACAAACAAGTAAATGGAAATAATTGTAGCTGTATATACCAGCTATTTTATATTAGTTTGTGAGTCAAGACCTTATTTCTTATATTTGTTTAATACAGATTTTTTCCAATTCTATGTGCGTTGTTTATGTCCATTATTGTAGTTTTCATGTTTAAAATGTTAAGCAAAAACTCGTAAATTGTTTCAAATATAGCAATATCTTGTTCTTTGATGGCAAAAATAATATTAGTCCTTCCACCGCACGTAGTCTCGCTTTGAGATTTTGATTTTCGCTTTCAAGATGTTCCGTATTTCGGGATAAATGTTGTATAGTTTCTTGCTACTTCTTCAGTGTGTATTTTATTTCCTTTATATGTTAGATTCTGCTAGGTGTTATTTATTTTGTTTGTAAAGATGTATGCGTAATCTTAGCTTATAAAAATTTGTAATCCACAGGAATTCATACCTATTTATATATACATGTATACCTCAATTCACAATTCATTTCAGACACTTCAGAGATTAAGATATATATCTATATACAGGGTGATTGATTTAAACCGTTTATTAGAGGTATTGGGAGTTCAGTTCATAATTTTTCCTGAAAATGTCAGGAAAATACACAGTGGGGTAACAGATACATTCAGTATACACTAATTAAGTATGTACAGAGGGTTCAAAATATAATTTTATAATAGCGAAAATTTGTAAAATGCAATACCCCGTATTTTTTTTCATGCTCTCATGCAAAATTGAATTATGCCTCGACTTGTAATAGCATTCCCTATGCCTATCTTCAACTATTGGGCTGTTGTTGTATTTTTTTTTATTTATATTTTATGTTATAGCGGATTTGATTTACTTATAAAGGGTGTCCCATGATGAACTGCGGCATATCGATAGATTATGGACATGGTAATGTCCATAATTAAATTAACTCGAGAAGCGGAATTGCTAACATCTAAAATATGCTTTACAGAAATAATGATCTACTTTACAAACTGTTGTAAAAAGCTTGTGAATTTGCATCATTCTTTAAACAATAAGAATTTACCAAACAAATTCTAAATTTATAACTCCATAAACTGGTTACAAAATAATATTTTATCATACCTAAACTTCTGACAGTAGGCAACATTTGTATCAAGTTTTGTTTCTGGTATAAGAAACAAACTTGACACTATCATTACAAAAATTATTTCTGAGTAAACCGAATGACATTACTAACTTGGTCCTTGTCCTGTTCGGTACGGGTATTGTCTCTTTGAAACACGGCCTAGCACAGATTGCACTGCACTAACTATGAGAAAGCCAATAATAGCAGGAAATGTCTGTTTAATAATTTCCATTCTGTTTGAATATCTGACTTGGACAAACCGTCAAATCAAGTGGAGCTACCTAATTTCTATAAATTATTTATGATCTTTTCATTGTTAAACTGCGCTATCAAATGTCGTTAATGTCAGAAATGAATTAAAATTTTATTTGTAATAAAATAAAAAAATGGCTAAATATTATATCGATAAAGTAGAATATTTCTCTAAACGCGAAAAATCTAAAAATGGTCAGCCGACTGTTACACAGTAAATGAAAGAATGCAGTTATTTAAAAAACTATTTTTTGATTAAGCGCCACACCTAAGCAGCTGGATAGTCATTTTCTGCTGTTCTTAAAAGACATAACATGGAAATAACCAAACCACGGAAAAAGTAATTAAATTATTGTGCTCAGGAGGTAACCACGGCACTCTTCGAAGGGCAAAATATCGGTCAGTCTTGTAACCATATATCCATACAGAAAAGTTCCCCCCCCGCACTTCCAGAAAAGGAAGATGTTATTATCAACAACTGTGAATTTTCAAACCCCGTTGTGCAAGAATGTTGATTTTGTGTTGTATGAAGAAGACTTTGTCGGTGATATGCGTCCTTGTATCAATGTAAGCTCTGTGAAAGGTGGATGCATGAAGAATGTATAGGGCTTACAGTATACGACTTAGACGAGGTCACATGTCCAATTTGTTTTCCATAAACATAAAACTATAACGTGGGCCTTATAACCCACCTATGTGTGAAACAAGACTTATATTACTTTTTAAAAATGGCGGTAATCTTAGATGTACTAAAGTTTTTGTTGTGGTTGGTGTTATGTATTTTATATTAGAAGAACTATATTTTTAAGTTTTCAATAAAACCTTTTGTTATTATCTATTATTTTCCTCAAACTTTATTAATTTTGTTCAGGTGGCCCTTATTACTCTAGGTTACCTTTAATAAAAAGTCATATTCGAAACATCCTGGACAAATAGGTTTTCGTCTGGAATATGTAGGGTTGCTGTGGGATAGAATATAAAACTAACAAACCCAGGATAAAATCATTGTGTGATTAGTTAATAAAAAATAAGAACCAACAAATCTTTATCGCAGAGATATCAATCCATTTTCTTTTGAGGATATAGATAGCTGTATACCTACTTCCATCATCCAAAGCGGTTATTTTTCATTGTCAATACCGAACATTCTGTCTATTAAACTAAATACTTATGGAACTAAACACTTGCTTGATTCTAGAAAAATCACATCAATAATTTAATTTTTTTTTTGTTTACAAAAATAACTTATGCATTAAGATATTTTAAGGATATGTTAATATTTTATATACCTAAAGAAATAAATAATTGGAAGAAAACTATATTTAAAAAATGTATTGATTAGTGTTTGCTGCTGTTTCCTATGTATCTTATAACAAACAAAGAGTAGAAACACACTTAATTGTTTCCTGAACCTGGAAGGTTTGTTTGAATTTGAAGTCCTGGTTAGTTATACAGCCCTGGATAGCCATATTGAATTCCGCCAGGTCGTGAAGGATATTGACCGCCTACTTGATATTGACCACCTGACGGAATCTCACCTATAGTTCAAATAAATCGCTATAGCACTAAAGATACAATGTAACACTTAATTCTAATTCACTTATGTTACATTTTCGCTTGAATTCTTTTCAAACAATAACAAATTATGCGTATGCAGGCCTTACTATTTTTCATAGTTTATACTAACCTGAAAGGTGTGTAGGAATTTGAAGTCCTGGTTGACTATACTGCGCTGGATAGCCATATTGAACTCCGCCAGGTCGTAAAGGATATTGACCGCCTACTTGATATTGACCACCTGACGGAATCTCACCTATAGTTCAAATAAATCGCTATAGCACTAAAGATACAATGTAACACTTAATTCTAATTCACTTATGATACATTTTCGCTTGAATTCTTTTCAAACAATAACAAATTATGCGTATGTAGGCCTTACTATTTTTCATAGTTTATACTAACCTGGAAGGTTTGTTTGAATTTGAAGTCCTGGTTGGTTATACTGCCCTGGATAGCCATATTGAACTCCGCCAGGTCGTGAAGGATATTGACTGCCTACTTGATATTGACCACCTGACGAAATCTCACCTATAGTTCAAATAAATCGCTATAGCGCTAAAGATACAATGTAACACTTAATTCTAATTCACTTATGATACATTTTCGCTTGAATTCTTTTCAAACAATAACAAATTATGCGTATGTAGGCCTTACTATTTTTCATAGTTTATACTAACCTGGAATATTTGTTTGAATTTGAAGTCCTGGTTGGTTATACTGCCCTGGATAGCCATATTGAAATCCGCCAGGTCGTGAAGGATATTGACTGCCTACTTGATATTGACCACCTGACGAAATCTCACCTATATATCAAACAACTTACATATCGCTATAACACTAAAAATACAATGTAACACTTAATTCGAATTCTCTTGTGATACATTTTAGCTTGAATTCTTTTCGAACAATAAAAAATTATGCATATGTACTACTATTTTTAGTATAGGTTTTACTATTTTTTCATAGTTTATACTAACCTGGAAGGTTTGTTTGAATTTGAAGTCCTGGTTGGTTATACAGCCCTGGATAGCCATATTGAACTCCGCCAGGTCCTGAAGGATATTGACTGCCTACTTGATATTGACCACCTGACGCAATCACACCTATAGTTCAAATAACTTACATATCGCTATAACACTAAAAATACAATGTAACTCTTAACTCGAATTCACTTATGCCACATTTTCGCTTGAATTCTTTTCAAACAATAAAAAATTAAGCATATGTACTACTATTTTTAGTATATGTCTTACTATTTTTTCATAGTTTATACTAACCTGGAGGGTTTGTTTGAATTTGAAGTCCTGGTTGGTTATACTGCCCTGGATAGCCATATTGAACTCCGCCAGGTTGTGAAGGATATTGACTGCCTACTAGATATTGACCACCTGTGAAATCTTACATGTATTATTAACTTTTATAATAATAATATTTAATTACCAAATAATGTATGTTCAATTAGAGAAAACATTTACAGGACGGAGTACGCAAATAAATAAGACAACCCCAACAAAGGTAAAACCTTGAATATGGATGTAAGTACAACCAAAAATATAACATTGAACATCAAATGAAAACCATATCTATATATAATTTAATTTATGTTAAAACATCCAATACAATATACAATAATTTTGAGCAAAGAACCATTAAAATATATATACACATATATACTTATACACACATATATATATACACATAACAGTACATAGTACTATAAACTGTAAAAAATATAAGTGTCTTTAACTTATTTGGTATTATTTGTACGAGTATATATATTGCTACACTACTAAAAATACAATATAACAATTAATTTTAGTTTATTCTATAATGTACTTTCCTTGAAATTCTTTTTAAACAGAGAAAAATTATGCATGTCCAGGTTTTACTTTGTATTCATACTATATACTAAACTGGGAGGTTTATTTGAATTTGTTGTCCATTGTGGGGGTACTGCCCGGTATATCCATATTGACCTTCAATAATTTGTGGCATATAAACTTGATTACCTACTTGATATTGTCCATTTGAAGAAACCTCATCTACAATTTTAAAGAAGAATCTGCAGAAGATTAATTTTCTGTTTACTTAGTTGTTAAGAAAGATATTCTATATATATATATATATATATATATATATATATATATATATATATATATATATATATATATATATATATATATATATATATATATATATATATCAACTCAATTAAAATGTTAGATTAAATAATGAGAACTACATATCTTTAGCTTTGTGATTAAAATTTATGTATTGTGTATGTAAATTTAGCATTAGCTGAACAAAATTCAAAAAAATTGCTTCAAATTATCTCTCTTCTGTTAAAATAGAGTATAAAGCAGTAAGTAATACACATATTTTATTCTTAATAAACCGACTTTGATGTCCTGCTTTTCAAATGATATATGTATATTTGCCAATATTTTTGGGAGCCACCACATGGTGGATACAGTTAATGGATAATACAAATCAAACTACTTTACCTACTGACCTGGATTATTTATCATATTATGTCCTGTATAACCATTTTCAGGCCAGCCAGGTTGAGAGAAATAATACTGATTACCTGGTTGGTATTGGTGACCTGCAGTAACTTTACCTATACGATTACAAAATATATAATCTACTATGTTAAAAGTACGACGCAAGACTTGTTGCAAAAAACGTTATTTGATTTGTAATATCATAACGATTGTAAAGTACTTTTGTAAAGTAGTTGATTAATTCGTTATCATCACCCTGTAAAAAATTAAATATAGGTACTAAAAAAAATTACGGGTGTTACTGATTTTTTAAAAACTGGGTTTTTGTAAAATAATTATTTTACAAAAGCATTCCATATAACTCTGAACTATGAACAATAGATAATTATCACTTTAAACTGACAAAATATATAATTACCACACCAAACTAATACTAAATAAATAAGTTTATTTACTTCAATAGGTACAATACTATTTAAAATATAAAATATATAATAAAATTTGGTAAATAAACTGGTAGACCTACAAAGTATAACCTGTGCGTGGGTTAATATACCTTAAATATATCTTAGATATATCCCCTGCATATGCCTTAAACATGCAATATATAGTTACACTAATATATAGGTAACAGAAAATTAATTATTAACCTTAAACAATATTCCACATATGGACATACAACAAACTATGAATAAACATATTATAAAAATAAACATGGAAATGCACATGCGTACACGTTATCATACATACATTATCATACATACTTTGCATACATACACACTTTATCCAAGAATATACATATAAAAGATTTACGACAATAACATTACATTCATACTATAAGATTTAAACTTGGATGTAAGTAATGACAACTCAGGTAAGTATATTTACTTATTTTTAGGATGCCTGGCAGCAATGAATACCTATAGTTTTATTTTTCTTCCATTAATCTAGAAATTATGACAAACTGATTTTTCTAGCCTGATTGGAAGGGTTAAGGTCTTTTTGTTTTTTAAGTTCATTTTGACATTCGGTAATACTGCCCACCTGTATTGTTTCCCTTTCTGGAGCGTTAAACTGTATTATATGAGTCCATCTTTTATTTACTAATAAACAAACAAGTAAATGGAAATAATTGTAGCTATATATACCAGCTATTTTATATTAGTTTGTGAGTCAAGACCTTATTTCTTATATTTGTTTAATACAGATTTTTTCCAATTCTATGTGCGTTGTTTATGTCCTTTATTGTAGTTTTCATGTTTAAAATGTTAAGCAAAAACTCGTAAATTGTTTCAAATATAGCAATATCTTTTTCTTTCATGTCAAAAATAATATTAGTCCTTCCACCACACGTAGTCTCGCTTTGAGATTTTGATTTTCGCTTTCAAGATGTTCCGTATTTCGGGATAAATGTATAGTTTTTTACTACTTCTTCAGTGTGTATTTTGTTTCGTTTATATGTTAGATTCTGCTAAGTGTTATTTATTTTGTTTGTAAAGATGTACGCGTAATTATAGCTCATAAATATTTGTAATTCACAGTAATTCATACCTATTTATATATACATGTACACCTCAATTCACAATTCACAATTCACAATTCACTTCAGACATTTCAGAGAAGGAATGAGATGGCTATCTATCTATATATCTATCTATCTATCTATCTATGCCATGCATTGTGAATAAAGTAACCCTTAAACTTTGCACAGATACATTCAGTATTACTAATTATGTACAGAGGGTTCAAAATATAATTTTATAATGGCGAAAATTTTCACCGACAAAACTCGATTTTTTAAAATACAATACTCCGAATTTTTTTCATACAGTGATGTAGAATTGAATTCTGCCTCGACTTGTAATAACATTCCCTATGCCCATCTTCATCTATTTTGATGTTGTGCCAGGCTTCTGGTAATTTTTTTTTATATAAATTTATTTGTTATAGCGGATTTGATTTACTTATAAAGGGTGTCCCATGATGAACTGCGGCATATCGATAGATTATGGACATGGCAATGTCATAATGAAATAAACTCGAGAAGCGGAATTGCTAAAATCTAAAATATGCTTTACAGAAATAATGATCTACTTTACAAACTCTTGTAAAAAGCTTGTAAATTTGCATCATTCTTTAAACAATAAGAGTTTAGCAAACAAATTCTAAATTTATAACTCTATAAACTGATTACAAAATAATATTTTATCATACACTATCATTACAAAAATTATTTCTGAGTAAACCGAATGGCATTACTAACTTGGTTCTTGTCCTGTTCGGTACGGGTATTGTCTCTTTGAAACACGGCCTAGCACAGATTGCACTGCACTAACTATTAGAAAGCAAATAATAACAGGAAATGTCTGTTTAATAATTTCCATTCTGTTTGAATATCTGACTCGGACAAACCGTCAAATCAAATGAATCTACAAAATATTGAGAATAAATTATTTATGATCTTTTCATATCAAATGTCGTTAATGTCAGAAATTAATTAAAATTTTATTTGTATTAAAATAAAAAATGGCTAAATATTATATCGATAAAGTAGAATATTACTCTAATTCCGAAAAATCTAAAAATGTTCAGCCGAGTGTTACACAATAAATGAAAGAATGCAGTTATTTAAAAAAACTATTTTTGTTTAAGCCCTACACCCAAGCAGCTGTGATAGACTAATGTTGTCCCTAACACATGTTCATTACAATCTACTAGTGGTTCTAGGGTACTTAAATAGCAATTGTGTGTGCGGTTTTTAAAAATTTTGAATGGAAATAACTAAACCTACCAAACTACGGAAAAGTCATTAAATTATCGTGTTCAGGAGGTAACCAGCCTTCGAAGGGCGAAACATCGAACAGTCTTGTAGCTTGTAACCGTACATCCATACAGAAGAGTTCCTCCCGCATTTCAACAGTTACAGAAAAGGAAACAAGGCCCCTATGTTACTTTTTAAAAATGTCGGTAATCGTAGATATACTAAAGTTTTTGTTGTGGTTGGTGTTATGTATTTTATATAACAAGAACTATATTTTTATATTTAATACTAAATACTTTAATAATCAAACTTTTTCTTATTATTTATTATTTTCCTCAAATTTTATTAATTTTGCTCAGGTGGTATTTATTTTACCTTAAATAAAAAGTGATATTCCAAACATCCTGGACAAATAGGTTTTCGTCTGGAATATGTAGGGTTGCTGTGGGATGGAATATAAAACTAACAAACCAAGGATAAAATCATTGTGTGATTAGTTAATGAAAAAATAAAAACCAATAAATCTATCGCAGAGATATTAATCCATTTTTTTTTGAGGATATAACTGTATATTTCCATCATCCAAAGCGTTTTTTTCATTGTTCAATACCGTTGTCATTAACATAAACATTTTGTCTATTAAACTAAAATACCTATGCAACTAAACACTTGCTTCATTCTAGAAAACACACATCAATAATTTAATTCTCTTTTTGTTTACAAAAATAACTTATGGTTTATTTTAAGGATATGTTAATAATTTATGTAGGTACCTAAAGAAATACTTAGATAGTTCGAAGAAAACATTTATTCTAAAAAATGTACTGATTAGTGTTTGCTGCTGTTTCCTGTGTCTCTTATATTATTAAAATAAATATTAAATTCAAGATTATTATTGCAAATATTAGTTAGTAGTATATCAGGTACTATTGGATCTGCTACCGCTACATATACTGGGTTTCCCATTTCATTTGACTAATGGCAATTAACATGGGCTATTACATTTCATTGAATTTTATATTCCCAGTGCACACTATGAGAAATATTGCTAACGGAATCGATAGTACTAACTGTCAAACACTTCTGATTACCAAAATACTAAAGCGAAATGCTTTTTTAATTAAAATATTAATAAAAATTTGTTTTAAGTTAATAGGTGTAGTTTACATAAACATTTTAGAAACATTGTTAAACGTCATCCGGTGGACTAGTTGGTTGAGCGGCAGTGTTTGTTACTGAACCGCAAAATTTTGCAGGTTCAAATCCCGCCAGAGACAACTTTTTTTTTTTACTTTTTCATTAATTACAAATTATTAGTGTTTACTTATTCGAATAAATATGGTTCATTGTCAGTACCTAGTTATTATTTTTGAAAGTCACAATATTTGCTTATCAAAAAAAAAAAAAAAAATAAAACATGTTTTAATTGATTCGTTTCCTTTATCTTTAGCTAAAGCTACTATCTCATAAAATAAGTAAACAAACAACATATTTTTTATTTATTACATGCACTGTGCTTTTACTAATAGTGTACTTATCTCTGCTAATAGTTACTACATATTATACCTCAATCTGGATATTGAGTTTAAACAGTTACAGAGGAACTGTGGTGAATTAGTAATAGGTTTTTTTTATTAGTTTTTTAAAATATGATGAGTTTTTTTAAAATACATTCTTATTTTAAAAAACTCATAATTTTAGAATTATAGTTTTTTATTTAAAAAAAACCTATTACTAATTCACGACAGTTCCTCTGTAATACTGTTTAACTCAATATCCAGATTGAGGTATAATATGTAGTAACTATTAGCAGAGTTAAGTACGCTATTAGTAAAAGCACAGTGCATGTAATAAATAAAAAATACGTTGCTTGTTGATTACTTATTTTATAAGATAGTACCTTTAGCTAAAGATAAAAGAAACCAACCAATTAAAACATGTTTTATTTTTTTTTTTGATAAGAAAATATTGTGACTTTCAAAAATAATAACTAGGTACTGACAATGAACCATATTTATTTGAATAAGTAAACACTAATAATTTGTAATTAATGAAAAAGTAAAAAAAAGTTGTCTCTGGCGGGATTTGAACCTGCAAAATTAACCGGTTCAGTTTGAAACACTGCCGCTCAACCAAGTAGTCCACCGGATGACGTTTAAGAATGTCTCTAAAACGGTTATGTAAACTACACCTATTAACTCAAAACGAATCAGATACTCATTTTGATAATCAGAAGTGTTTGACAGTCAGTACTATCGATTCCGTTAACAATATTTCTCATAGTGTGCCCTGGGAATATAAAATTCAATGAAATGTAATAGCCCATGTTAATTGCCATTAGTCAAATGAAATGGGAAACCCGGAACCTATATAATCAAGGTGAGGCCCGGTCGGTGATGCACAGACTTATGCGAGGCCAGACACAGATCACACTGCGACACGGGATGGAGCATCAGAGGCTTTACGCAGAATTGAAGGTAGGTTTTATTTTAGGAGTGTCAACGGACATAATGGACCCTAAGTATAGCTCCCAAAGAAACTTTGTAATCAAAATACCAGAGAGGGAAAACTGGAACAATGGTCCCCCAATAACAGCTCAAATAGTCTGATATACAGACGGGTCCAAGACAGAACAGGGAGTTGGAGCCGAGATTTATGGGACGAGGCCAATAACCAAAATCTCAATAAGTCTAGGCAAATGGGCAACTGTTCTTCAGGCTGAAGTAATAGCCATACAATGCTGCGCTAAGGAGGTGATAAGGCGAGGTACGATTGCCATTTTCTCTGATAGTCAAGCGCCCATACAGGCAATAGGGTCCCTAGAGGTTTCGTCAAAACTCATGTGGGACTGTCTGAATACCCTGAAAGAGCTAGGGAGCGAGAATAGAGTGACCCTAGCTTGGGTACCTGGGCACGAGGGGCACAAAGATAATGAGGAGACAGACGCACTAGCCCGAGAAGGCGCAACAAAAGACCTCATAGGACCAACCCAACCTTTCTGCGGCATAGCGAAGCCATGCATTAAAACATCCATGGATGAATGGATGAGAAACAAATCTCTAGAATGGTGGAGGAATCTGCCACAACTGAGACAGGCAAAGCTATTCATTAAAGAACGGACGCCTAAATTCACAGCAGGTCTGTTAGGCCAGAATAAAAAGGTTATCAGAGTAATAGTAAGTCTCCTAACAAGACACTGCAGGTTAAATAGGCACACGAATCTTATGGGACTGTCAGAAGATGCAACTTGCAGATTCTGTCAAGAAGAAGAGATAACCTCAGTACACGTACTGTGCCAGTGCGAGGGCCTGACAAAACAGATTTAAAATACTTGGGGAAGGAAGACCAAGACCCAATAGCTACATGGAAGAGCCTTTATCAAGGCTGTGGAGTCTAATGCAAAGGACAAAGCTGGACAGAGTGCTCTAAATAGGTTGGGAGTGTCACAATAGATGTTCTAGGTCGCGGTGGACTCCTACATAAATCGCGGTAGGGTAGGGGGCCGACTCCTACATAAATCTAATCTAATCTAATTTAGTAGTATATCTACCAAAAATCATTGGCGCCTTCGCCAAATTTGATTGTTTGGAAAATTGTTTGATTTCTTTAAAGTTATGATGGTAGAAAACCTTAATAATTACGAGTAAGTATATTATTTATTTACATGATAAAAAAGAAGTCACCGAGCAGACAGACATAGACTTTAGTATATTTTCCAGTAGTATTCGTAGTCCTTATGGTTTGAACATTTTCAGTTATCATTTTTTAAGACCTGATTGCATTTCGAATGATTTTCATGATTTCCAACATATATTTATGATTATTGAGTTCACACTGCAGTGAAGTTGCACTTTGAAACATAAGTTTGTTGTCTTACCCTGACCTGATATTATAGCAATTTCTGCTTCTTGTTTATTTTCATCAGCGCTAAACCTTTTATTATGTTTATGCCAAAGTTTACATATTATTTTTCCATAAATCCCTAGAACGTGTTGATGTATTCTTACGTCTTCACATTTTCCTTTAGTATATCCTTCATATAGATTATAAATCATATATAATATAAATCATACACTACGTCAGATACCTTCGTATCTGGCGACTCATATTTTTTATCTTTTCTCATAATTATTATCATCATATTACAGAGTCATAAAACACACGTGTTCATATTGTAAAGTACACCACTCACAAGAATTTTAATTAATTATTTAATATGACATACATGAATTTTATATACTGCCCTACACCTTAATGTGGTAAAAGGGCTTTCTGATAATATATATATATATATATATATATATATACAGGGTGAGTCAGTTTATACTAGCAGGACTCTGGCATTTGATAGAACACCTGATTTTAAGTTAAGTTTGTCATATAAACATATGTCGGGAATCGCTTCGTTTTTGAGATACAGGGTGTCAAAGTTTTGGTTTTTTTTTGTGTTTTCCACACAGCTCCTATAGTTTTTAATATAATTTATTCAAATTTTTACGGTAGATTACCTATGATGGTCCACAAATTTTGACATATGTTAACGATTTGAAAACGTACCGGGTGATATTTTTTCGGGGATCAGACCCCTTTTTATCGTCCAGAACTTTTTTGTGGTGCACCACTGGTTACTGATTTGCCAAAATTTGGATTCCATTTTCAATTTAGAAACTTTTTTGTCTCTTGCATTCTTATCAGTTGTTGAGTAATTTGAAGAAATCTCTGAAAGAATATGTTATTAAAAAAAATATTTTTATGAAAATTTTCACTAAAAACAATAATTATTGTCAAACGAAAGTTCATTAATCTAAATTATTAAAGATTACATACTTACAGTATAACTTTTGCCACTAATTATTTATTTTTTGTAGCATTTCAGAGACTTAATAAGTAAGTAAAATAATTAAGAACTAATAATAAACCAAGGCAAATACAAATAACTTTACAAATAACCCGAAATAATTTTATTTTCAAATTAAAATTTTCAAAATGTGATCCATTTTGTTGGATACATAATCGGCATCGCGTTTCAATAGACCTTCTTGCTGAAACTAAGTGATGAACTCTTATGTCTTCACAAGCATGCCTTATACGCTCTCTAAGATCGTCAACATCTTGAACAGGAGTGGCATACACTTTTTCTTTAAAAAAGCCCTACACAAAAAAATCCATTGGTGTTATATCTGGGGAACCTGAGGGCCGTGCGATTGGACCTCCACGTCCAATCCACCTCTCTGGATAATTGTCGTCTAATCAAGCTCTTACATTTTTTTCAAAATGAGCTGGGCAGCAATCCAACAGGAACCAAGCTTGCTGTCTTAAATTTAGAGGGACATCTTCCCACATATTAGGATGCTCGGTTTCTAGAAACTGTAAGAAGTTTTGCGAACTGACCCTTTCTGGCAAAAAATATGGTTCAAATAAACGATTTTCAAATTTTCAGTATTAACGTATGGGTAGACGTTAAATCTAAACTCATTTTGGAATTTTTTTGGCCTAATAGCACGTGGATTTTGCTCTACCCAAATATGTTGACTTTTGAAATTTACTATTTCATGTCGGGTGGAGCAAAAGATTCATCAATCCATAATACGTTGGATAAGAAAGTTCTATTATTTTCTAATGTGTTGAGGATCCAACGACAAAAATTCATTCTGCGTTGTTCGTCGCCAGGATGTAGACCTTGGTTTATTATTAATTCTTAATTATTTTACTTAGTTATTAAAGGTCTTTGAAATGCTAAAAAAAAATTAATAATTTGTGGCAGAAGTTGTACTGTATGTAACCTTTGACAATTTAGATTAATGAACTTTCGCTTGGCAATAATTTTTAGTGAAAGTTTTGATGAAAATATTTTTTTTTTTTTTAATAAAATATTCTTTCATAGACTTTTTCAAATTACTCGATAATTGTTTCAGCTACGATAAAAATGCAAGGGACGAAAAAGTTTCTAAATTGAACATGGAATCCAAATTTTGGCAAATCAGCAGTCAGTGGCGCACCACAAAAAAGTTCTGAACGATAAAATGGGGCCTGGCCCCGAAAAAATATCACCCTGTACGTTTTCAAATCGTTTCTATATGTCAAAATTTGTGGACTATCATAGGTAATCTACCGTAAAAATTTGAATAAATTATCTTAAAAACTATGGGAGCTGTGAGGAAAACACTAAAAAAAAACCAAAACTTTAACACCCTGTATCTCAAAAACGAAGCGATTCCCGACATATGTTTATATGACAAACTTCACTTAAAATAAGGTGCTCTATCAAATGCCAGAGTCCTGCTAGTATAAACTGACTCATCCATATATATATATATACCGGGTGTCCCGTTAAGCCTATCGACCGGCTGTATCTCAGAAAGTATATGTCCTACAGTTTCCAGAAAAAAGTTGTCTTAAGTAAAGTGGTGACGAAAATTTCAACTAAAATATTTTGAAGTTGCTAAGATGGCCAGTAGGGGGCATATTACCAATTAAAAATTGAAGAATTGCCATAACTCTAAAAAGTCAAATAGAAACACACGAATTTTTTAATGCATTCTGCATCTACTAGTCAATACCTAAAACTTTCGAAAAAAACTTTTTGTTCTAACTCTTCAAATAACAAAAATAAAAACAAAAGAATTACGTTACATATAAATCACAATAGCTCCGGTTTGGATTATCCAAATTAAATAAATTTGGATTCGTTTGAAAGCTAATTTATAGTAGAATAAGAATATGATTCCAAATATTTTCGCAAGTTCTTTACCAAGCCACCAGATGGCTCTCTTTCTAAATTCTCACAACTGTTGATGTTTTCTTATAAATTTTAAATGGAATGACATATTTTTTGTTAGGGTAGTCTATTCTTTAATGGATTTGAAGAAAAATAGCGCTAACCGGAAGTCTCTATCGTTTTTCTAACAAAAGTTATGACTTAAAATGTATTTATTAGGTTAATAAATCGAAAACGTTCAGTGAGAAATTTAAATCTTGCCAACTCCTAGTTACGATTTCGGCACAGGGGCGGCGTGACAATAGGTTGCTGAGTTACCCGCCATATTGCGGTTTTTGTCATTTTTACAAGGCTTAAAGGGCGCTTTTCAAAAAGTCGCTCCAAATCGTCGAGTAGGCTAAAGCCGGGCTGTCCTTTGAAATCTATCTCTGCTCTAACTAGTAAAAAATAATAATTGAAAAACAAATAAAAGTCGTTACATAAATACCTAACTGTTTTATTTGAGATGTTCAAAATGACCGCCATTATTTTGAATACACAAATCAATTACTCGGCGTGTTGATGATACAGCAGTTTCTACTTCTGCTACAGCAAGTGACTGTATTGCATTTTGTATGCGCAAAATCATGTCTTCCCGCGTTGTTGGTCTAGTCGTGTATACTATATCTTTCACTCTTCCCCATAAATAAAAATCTAAAACTGTTAAATCTGGGGACCTGGGAGGCCAAGCAAATGGACCACCCTTTCCAATCCACCTATCCGGAAACTGATTGTCCAAATACTGCCTTACATTACGGGCATAATGTGCCGGGCAGCCGTCATGCTGAAACCACATATTCCTGCGCGTCTCTAATGAAACATTTTCTAATAGAACTGGTAAGTGGTTCATTAAAAAGTCCAAATATCTTGCCCCATTCAAATTTTCTTCAAAAATAAACGTAATAATTGTTCCCTCGATAATACCACACCAAACATTTACTGAGAATTTATGTTGATGATCAATTTCAATCATCCAGTGCGGGTTATTGTCTGCCCAGTAATGACTGTTATGCAAATTTACTTTACCCGTGCTGGTAAACGTTGCCTCATCGGTCCATAAAATTCTGGACAAGATACCTGGATTTTCTTCAAACAAATAACGCATCCTTTGACAGAATCCCAGTCTCCTGTCAAAATCTAAAGCTGTAAGTGCTTGATGTAGTTCAACATGATAGGGATGCATTTTTTGACTTTTTAAAATGAGTTGGATGACTGACCTTGATACACCAAAATCTCTTGACATGTCTCTGATACTGGAGAGAGGATATGCTGTAACATACGCAAGAACGTTAATTACGTTTTCTTCATTTCTTGCTATTCGACGTCTATTGGCTGCTGTTATTGGCAAAACATTTCCAGTTTCCCTCAAACGTCTAGCAAGGCGGACAAAAACCATTCGGGAATGATGTCTTCTTTCTGGATATACTAAAGCATATTCTCGTGAGGCAATTACTGGATTTTCAAAACTTCGAAAAAATATTGCAAGCATATCATACACCTCTGCGGCAGTGTAAGACATTATTGTGCAAAAGGCAGTTAGTTTGATAATAACACACTAAAAGCACTTAACTAATCTCCAAAACAATTCGAAAAAGATAATTCAACAATGAAATATTGACAGATTTTAACATCTACTTGACAGTATCTAATACTTTTTGTTTCATAGTCTACTTGTTTTTTTATAATAATGCTGTAAGTATGTACCTAGCTCATTTATAAACCTAATGAATACATTTTAATTCATAACTTTTGTTAGAAAAACGATAGAGATTTCCGGTTAGCGCTATTCTTCTTCAAATCCATTAAAGAATAGACTACCCTAACAAAAAATATGTCATTCCATTTAAAATTTACAAGAAAACATCAACAGTTTTGAGAATTTAGGAAGAGAGGCATCTGGTGGCTTGGTAAAGAATTTGTGAAAATATTTGGAATCATATTCTTATTCTACTACAAATTAGCTTTCAAACGAATCCAAATTGATTTAATTTGGATAATCCAAACCGGAGTTATTGTGATTTATATGTAACGTTATACTTTTATTTTTATTTTTGTTATTTGAAGAGTTAGAACAAAAAGTTTTTTACGAAAGTTTTAGGTATTGACTAGTAGATGCAGAATACATTAAAAAAATCGTATGTTCCTATTTGACTTTTTCGAGGTATGGCAATTCCTTAATTTTCAATTGGTATTACGCCCCCTACTGGCCATCTTAGCAACTTCAAAATATTTTAGTTGAAATTCTCGTGACCACTTTACTTAAGACAACTTTTTTCTGGAAATTGTAGGACATATAGTTTCTGAGATACAGCCGGTCGATAGGCTTAACGGGACACCCGGTATATATATATATATATATTTAATATGAAACTGATGTTTAGAGCATCATTAAGTAACTTTGGTTTAGTTGGTCTCTGACTTTCCTTTACTTACCCCTTCTTCAGCAAATCTTTACTAGTTTTGTCTACTACCAGCATGCACCTTTGTTTGTACCAGCAGTAATTTTAAGTGAACCCCATAAACTCCTACATTGATCTACTGAATGGAAATATTCGATGGTTTTAATTTATATGGGAATAATAATTTACTTACTTCTATACGGTGACTGAGAAATGTTAAACCACTTGGTTTGCATTTTAATATATTTAAAAAATACCCACTAAATTAAATTACATATACCTTCAACATATCACTCTTATTATAAAATTAATAAATCGTATTATTGTACATAATACTTTATTTCATAAACATAAATAAATGTAATGAATTTGTTGCATCGTCACATATTTTAACAGTTTTCTTCTTTTTTATCACTTCTGTCGCTGAAAACCAGTCTTCCTAAGAAAAAACCATATAATTAGCACCCTTAAACATTAAATAGTTCGTTTTCTATTGACCAATAGTAAAATACGTTAAATATAGGTTCAATCACTTGGATGTATATATTTAATAATATATCTATTAATCATAGAACCCTTGTATCGTGGACACCTCCCAGCAATGAATTGGATGACTTTACTGACCTTTTTAACTTGAATATCTGTTTTCCATTGCATTACGTATGAATCTTTGTGACTGACCGAAACCAAAACCACTATTCACCGGAAGTACGTTTTGACTGGGGCCAAATCCAGTTGAATAGGAAATTCCTCCTTGAACTCCTTGAAATTTACCACTCCCTTGGAATTGATTACCCCCATATCCACCGGGTTTAAACTGACTAAAAGGTATCTGACCTGTAATAAAGAAAAGCTTATTACAAGGATAGACACAAAAAATAGAACTGATTTTTTGTACATGTTTGGGATTCTTGAATATTATGTTTTAAACAAGTTTCTTGTTTTGCGATTTGTATTTAGTTTCTAATAACTAATAACAAGTAAGGGGACGCTGACAAAATACCATTTTCAAGGCCAGCTAGTATATTTGTGAACAATTGATTGTCGTCAAAGGCAATAATAAATCTATGACATTATTTACAAATTTTAGCCTTGCACCTATAGATTATATATATAGATATATTAGATTTAGACCTAAAAATAAATAATTAGTCCCTAAGGGGCTAAATAATTAGCCCCTTATTATAACTAAAATAAACAAACAAAAAAATGAAAAATTGTCACATTTATTTGCCTCCAGGTTTTATAACTTTCACTTTGATTTGTTAATTTAATGTGTGAAATAAAAATGGATCACAAAACTAAATTTTCAATCTTTTTAAACTTATAGGTTGGCTATTCTGAAAAATGACATATACGAGGAGTGAAAAATTTGAGGTTAGGCATAACCCTGGTGTGAACAAAAGCGGACGCAGCCATCGTAATTTTATTCTCATAAATCACACACCGACATAAGAAGCCTGATCCTCCTTTCTTATATAATCCTACTAACAAATTTATTTCCTAAGAATTTCTGCTGTATCCTGTGGCTCCTTCCGCACTATCTCTTTAGATCAACTCTAATAACTTCTCGAAGTTGAATGTCTTTGAATAACCTCCATCAACTCAGGGCATTTTCTGGGAGCGATGCCATCTAGTTTGAGCTAGAGTTGGCCATGCTATACTATTTTTACTAACCTGGATAGGGTCCTTGAATTTGAGGCCCAGGTTGACTTTGTTGCCATGGATATCCGCCGGCTTCAGGCTTAGGCAATTGACCACCTGTAGTATAAAAACTATTCATTCTTCTGTACTATACTAATTATTGTAAATCAAACTCCGCAGTCCAATTACTTTACTAACCTTGAGATGATTGATTGGGTCCTTGTTGAGACTGCCATGGATTGCTTTGCTGACCTCCGCCTTGTTGAGATATATTGGGTGGTCCACCTGCTGCAAACTTACCACTTAACAAAATCTCGCATTTACTATGAAAATCGTTTATTCTACTACACTCTAATAGCAAAGCAGATCAACTAATTGTAAAACTAACTTAGTCAAACATAACTTACTTATAAAAGAAAATATTTAGAGTTATTTTCTACGAAGATAAAAGTAGAGTATTTATAGAATACAAAATCACATTAACTTATTTTTCGACGTCATGTTTCTACAGTTGTAGTTTTTATATTTGGAAACTTCACGGAATATATAATTGACTAATAAATTGAATTACCTTACTAACCGTTTGTTTGAGTTGGAGGTCCTTGTTGCTGCCATGGATTACCTTGTTGCTGCCATGGATTACCTTGTTGCTGCCATGGATTACCTTGTTGCTGCCATGGATTACCTTGTTGCTGCCATGGATTACCTTGTTGCTGCCATGTATTGCTTTGTTGCTGCCATGGTTGACCTTGTTGCTGCCATGGATTACTTTGTTGTTGCCATGTATTGCTTTGTTGCTGCCATGGTTGACCTTGTTGTTGCCACGGTTGACCTTGTTGCTGCCATGGTTTACCTTGTTGCTGCCATTGATTGCCTGGTTGAACTTCGCTAGGTGGAGAAGATTGAGTTCCTAATAAAATAGATCCCTTGCAATAAAAATAATTTCCTGTAGTTGATCCTCCACTAATAGTACAATACTTATCTATATCGGGTTATTCAGAACTCATCCCTAAAACTTTGAGGATATGTGCATCCTTAAATAAGAAATCGATATCACCAAAAAAATTTTAATAAAAGTAATTAGGATTTCCCGTAAACAATGTTTAAAGTTATACCATTATAAAGGACTACGTAGATGGGCAACTGTACTTCAACGACATCGGATATACATTCCGATAAAAAACAGTAAACAAGTTTTTTGTACCTGAAACGCCTATCTATCTTTAAGTTTATTTTAAAGTAAAAACGCTGCAAATCTTTTTTGCGCCGGGTGCGCCGGTTTTTTTCGTGCTAGCTAGTTTGCATTGTCAGTCCCAAGGTCACTCCATTACAGTGGACCAGTATCCAGCGGCGTGCAATGAAAAATTTTTAAATAGTTTTCAAACCCCGATTACCTTGTTGTTGCCATGTATTGCTTTGTTGCTGCCATGGTTGACCTTGTTGTTGCCACGGTTGACCTTGTTGCTGCCATTGATTGCCTTGTTGAACTCCGCTAGGTGAAGAAGATTGAGTTCCTAATAAAATAGATCCCTTGCAATAAAAATAATTTCCTGTAGTTCATCCTCCACTAATAGTACAGTACTTATCAATATATAATTAAGTAAATGTGAACCAAATCCAAAATTTTCATTATAAAAGTGTACCAATAACTGTGATTTACTTTTAGTAAATGTTATCATTTTTTCATAACAAATGAAAGTATTTCACACTCCACAACTTTTTCTACTATGTCCAGTGTTTTAAATTAAGTTAGCGTGTTATAAGGTCTTGGATTATTTCTGGAAACCTCTCCAAAGAATATATAATTGATTGTTAAATTGAATCATTTACTGACCTGCACTGCCTGTTTGAGTTAGGAATGGTCCTGGTAATTGCGGAACTGGAAAACTCTGTTGAGCATGGCCTGAAGGGATATACGTTTGACTGCCTACTTGATACTGACCACCTGACGAAACCGAACCTGTAGTATGAGAAAACCGTTTATGCTACTACACAAATTCTGTCATGCAAAAAATAATTGTAGTGCAAATTTAAAACTTTAACTTTTTATTAGAGAAGCAAATACAAGCCGAAAGTTATTTTCAACAAATTAATGGAAAAGCCTTGACTAAAGATTTAATAAGATGTGTTACTGAGCGGAATCCAAATTGTAATTTTACTCTCGTGTTTTTTATTGTTTCTGTCTTTGTTACTCGAATGTATATGCAACTTGTATAATTTTTGGAGAACTCTCCATAGTGTATAGAATTGAATAGTATATTGAATTACCTCTACTAACCTGGATTATTTGTTTGAATTTGCTGTTGTACTTTATTGCCTTGTTGATTGCCATGATTGCCTGTTTCGCCAGGATTATACACTTGATTACCTACTTGAAACTGACCACCAGATGTAACCGAACCTATCGTATAAAAAACTTTTATTCTACTATATATACGTTATTGGCAAAATATAGTAAGTTTGTACACAAAATTTGGTAAAATATAAAACTTTTCATATACTAACATATAAGGGTAAAACAAAATTTTTCTGAAATGTTTGTTAAATTATATTTTTGAGTTACATGTATGTTGCATTATATTTTTAAAACATCCTCATGGCATTGATAATCAATTATAATTTAATTAAATTACTAACCTGGATTGTTTGTTTGGATTTGATGCGTTTGGCTATTATGCTGCGATTGATGTCCACGTTTATTAGATAAATGTTTATTCAATTTACCACCTGTAATATCAAAAACGTATATTCTTTTAGAACACTAATGGTGCACTGCAATAATTAGAAATATGTTCAAGCACTGAACAGATATTCGTACGTATAACTATCTGATTACCATTTAAAACAATTCCTATAATAGGTATAATGAGGTTTGTGTCCGGTATTCAGATTTCACAGTATTCACAAAGAATCGGTATTTAATAAACAGACTTCACTGACCTGTTTTTGGTACAGCCTTCGGTTCGTCTTTGTTTCTTCGATTTCCATATTTTTTGGATCTCACTAGGGTTCCTGCTTTTTTAGTATAATCACTGTCTTCGTCTTCATCAGAATCAGTAAGAGCTAATTGCACTGAGCTAAATATGATAAGAACAACAATAGCAAGAGATGCTTGTTTTATAATATACATTCTGTTTGAATATGGGACTTGATTATTAAAGCATCAAATCAAAAAAATGTTACCAAATATTGTGACTGGGTATATTTATATTCTCTTTATTGCGAAACCATAATATCAGATGTCGTTAATGTCAAAAAATAATTAAAATTTTATTTGCTATATACTAAAATTGACAAAGTATTATGGATATCAATAAAGCAAAACATTGCGAAAAAAGAAATAAATAGTTGTCTACAGTTTCTCAGACTTTAAAACGTGCTTTTATTTAGAAATCGGAAAATACGACGAAAATGTTAGTATTAACAAAAACACATAGGTTTTTCAAGTAAAGGCGGTGCATTTAAGATATGCAATATCCAGTCTTTTTTGCTTATTTCGCCAGTGTTTCATGAACCTATCTGAGACCGATGTTTTTGTCGCTCTGGAAAGATTTTGGTCTAATATTTCTAGCATCTGATTCTTGCATACTTCTTTTAGCAGTGCCCATTAAATATAGTTGTTATATCTAAGTTGCTGGTACATACCAACAAGAGAAGTTGCAGTATTCATATACGTATTTACATTTTAATTTATAGGCATTCAACCAAGAAAAAATTATTAAGACCTGTATATTCTTAAGTAAGTTATAGACGTTTGTAAACCTCTGCCTTGAGAAAACCCAATAAGGAAAAATCTGGAGTACTAAGGTTGGGAGACCTAGACGGCCAAGCAATATCACTAACATATCTCTTAGTGCATTCATTGTCTGCCGTGCTGTGTGCGCTGTTGCTCCATCTTGTTGGAATAATGGGATAATTATCCAAATTCTGCTCCATCATGAGACAATCTTAACATAGTAACATAACACTCTGAATTAACTGTATTCTCCCTGGCTTCTCGTGCACTTGCTTAGGATTTTCAGCAGCCCAATATCTAAAGTTCTGGTTATTAACGTAACGTAATATCTACTGTCCAAAGGAAATGAGCCTTATCGCTCATTATCAACTAGTTCAGAATGTTTGTGTTGTCATTGAAGATTTCCAGAAATAGTTGACAAAATTGAATTCGGGAATATTTGGCTGCTTCATTCTATTTCTAAGCTATTTGAATTTTGTAAGGGTGAAATTTCATATTCTTTTTGACAATAATTCTTTGAAAACTTCTGTGTGAAATTTTAAAACAACATACAACTTAGAAACTCAACATGTTGGACTTAATTCAACATGCATGTCGTAGTATTATTTCAATGTTTTCCTGTGTCCTTACCATACGAGCAGAACTAATACCTATAAATCTCGAAGCAACACTGCCATGTGCATGGAAGTGTTTAACCCAATTCAAAATTGTATCGTATTTTCGTATTCTTCCATGTCTAGGAATTTGGAATTTACAACTAAAATGTCTTTGCGTATGCAAAATGCTCTGTGATTGAATACATTTCTCAACAGCGATCCCTTGTTGATTTAATGGAAAATAAACCGTAATGACCTGAATTGCACAAACTTTTAAAATTTTTTAGAATTTTTTAAAACATTTATCATAAAATTTAATATTTATTTTCAAGAGTTATTAAAGCATTTTTAATATTTATTTTCAAGAGTTATTAAAGCATTTTAAATTATATTTTCACCTGTCTGGGTGATAATGTTTGGCCCTATTAAAAATCAGTGTCAAAATTGCAATGTCGAAAAAATGAAGAATTTGTGCATTGTTTCGTGGAAGAATTGATAAATTAAGTTTATGTGGGGTTCAAATTGCAAGAAATCCGATTGGTGTTATTTTTTAACTGTCTTGTTTTTTGTGAAATTTTTCCTGAATTGGTGTAGAATAGTATTATTTGAATTAGAAGTTATGTACCTACACTTGCTTTTGCGGAGAAGATATTTGTTGTTGTTGTTGTTGATAGGCGGCGCGGTTACCCGCAGCACTCAGGTCTTTCGACCCATTGTGCCTGCCGCTAGTTGGGAGTTATTGGAAGAGACCCGTGCTGTGTGCATAGGCCAACACCCGTTGTAGGGGAAGCTCCCTAATGTCCTGAGGCAGAAGAAATGCTGCGCCCAGGTGTTTGTGTCTCTTGACCATGAGGCAGGCACAGCGACAGAGGATGTGAATGGAGTCCTCGTCATCGTGTCCGCAAAACCTGCACCTTCTAGTGTCACTAAGACCGATAGTGTTAAGGTGCTTGTTAAGATGTCCGTGACCTGTCAACAGTCCTGTGACAATCCTTATGCTGTTACGACTTAGCGCAAGTATTGATTGAGTTGCGTTCGACCAAGGCCCTTCAATTAAGAGCCTGGCTTGTCGCAGCCCAGTCACGTTTGACCATTCTTCCTTTGATCTTACCTTGATCCAGTTTCCAATGGACCTTGCTACATAACTAGGCGGAAGCCCCAGCACTGGTTCGGGCCCTGTAAACTGTATACTTGAGCCTCTCTTAGCCAGTGCATCGGCCTCCTCATTTCCTGTTATATTATGATGACCCGGTACCCAGGTCAATTTTACCTGGTTGTTCTGTCCCAATTGGGTCAGACCATTAACACACTCTAGGACCGTCCTGGAGGTGATCCTGTAGGAGATCAAGGCACGTAAAGCCGCCTGACTGTCGGTGCATATCTGGATATGCTGATTAGAATATCTCCTTTTGAGATTTTCCTGAACACATGCAGAGATAGCAAACACTTCCGCCTGAAAGACCGTGGCATACTTTCCCAAAGAGAAGGATAGTCTCGCCGCCCCGGACTCCCGCCCCTGAGCCCTGATCTGTCTTGGACCCATCCGTAAACCAGACGAGCCCATTCGAGACCTGAGCATCAGGATTTTCGAGCCAAGCTTCCCTGTCCGGTATCTCTACTGTGTAAGGTTTGAGAAACACATAAGTGGGAGATATCCTGTCACTGGGTGCGTCCAGTAGACTGTCTCCTCCCACAAGTTCCCCAAGAATACTTGTGTGTCCACCATCGTGGCTTTTACCTAGCCACCGCCCCCACTGCTTGACCCTATAAGAGGCCCTCCTTGCCTCTCCCTCAACCACTATATGCAGTTTAGGGAGAGACAGGAGAGCCTCCAGAGCCTCTGTGGGAGCCGTGCGTATCGCTCCTGTCGTGCTTACACACGCCACGCGTTGTAGTTGATTTAGCCGTTGCTTGATGGTAACCCGCCGGACGGCTGGCCACCATACAATCGACGCGTATAGAAAGGAGGGTCTAATAACCAAGGTATAGAGCCATAAGGTGGCTCTCGGATTAAGCCCCCACATTTTTTCAAAGAGCCTCTTACACGTCCAGAAAGACGCGGTGGCTCTCTGTATTTGTCTGTCTATGTGGGGTACCCATGACAACTTTTCGTCTAGGATAACTCCCAGAAATTTGACCATCTTTGAACGCTGGATGGTCTTATTGAAAATGGTTGGTGCTTTGAAACCATCCAACTTCCTTTTCTTAGTGAAGAGGACTAGATCGACCTTAGAGGGGTTAACTCTCAGCCCTTGTCCTATACACCATTCTTCTACGATTCTTAGGGCCCTTTGAGTGAGCTCACTAACTGTATTTGCAGATTTCCCCGCGATTAAGACCGTAAGGTCGTCTGCGTATGCTTGAGTCATAATCCCTTCCTCATTAAGCCTGCGAAGAAGACCGTCGAGCACAAGGCTCCATAGCAAGGGGGAAAGAACCCCCCCTGCGGGCACCCTGGGCCCACAGTCGCTCTAACTGTGACTTCATTGAGAGAGGTAGAAATCGAGCGGTTTGAAAGCATGGAATAAATCCACCTAGCTATGGTAGGTGGGAATCCGTGGTCCTCAGCCGCTGTTAGAATTGAATTGTAGGAGGTATTATCAAATGCCCCAGCTATGTCCATGAAGGTCCCGATAGCGAGCTCCTTCTGGCTAATCGTTTTCTCTATTTTGTAGACCACGGAGTGCAATGCTGTTTCCGTAGATCTACCCGTTTGGTAGGCGTGCTGTGAGCTATGTAATGGTATAGTCACTAGCGGGCCCTCTTTCAGAAATCTCTCTATGAGCCTTTCTTGTAGTTTCAGTAGAAACGATGTTAGGCAGATCGGTCTAAAGGCCTTCGCTTCATCATAAGAAGCTCTACCTGCTTTAGGAATGAAAACCACTCTCGCTGCTCTCCAGGGTTTTGGAATATATCCTAGAGCCAATGTTGCTATGTATAGATCACGCAGATGCTGGATGATGTATTCTGACCCTTGTTGAAAAAGAGCCGGAAATATTCCATCCATACCCGCACTCTTATATGGGGCAAAAGTGTTTATGGCCCATCTAATTCGCTCCACCGTGGCAACATTCGAGGCCATCCTCCAATCCATAGCTGCAACCTCTATGTGGGGAGTCCTCTGGTGTTGGATAGATCTGGAGCTTTTGGCAGAACCAGGAAAGTGGAAATCCACGAGGTGCTCCAACGCCTCCTTGGTGGTGCACGTATATGTACCATTAGGAAGCCTAAGAACATCGATCCTTGATTCGTGATTATATTTCATGATTTTATAAATCCTAGATGTGGCAGGGGTGTCTTCAATGCTTTCGCAGAAGTCTTTCCATGCCTGTCTCTTACTTCTTCGAGTACAGCTCTTAAATCGACGTTGAACCATTCTATATTGGTCCCAATCAAAGTTCGATTTTGTGTTCATGGCCCTGTTAAAGAGCCTGCGTGCTTCTTTCCTTGTTTCTTGGAGCTCAGAGTTCCACCATGGGACTGTATGTTTACTCCTAGTAACTTTTAGCGGGCAACTCTGTTCATATGCTCGGACCATGGCCCGGATAAGAATATCATTGCTTTCCTCTATCTGATAGTTTGTGCGAGGCCTAGAATGAGGTCTCACATTAGCCGACAGACTTTCTTTGGAGAAGATATTTACAAATAGTTCAATCTGAAGCTTTCAAGATTGGGTCCAAAGCAAATATTGCTTTTTCATATACATGTCAATTTGGAATTATTTGGATTAAATAGAATGTTTACAGTAATTTATAATAGATGGATATATAGTGTTAGAATGACTGTACTGAAGAGTAAATTCGTCCAGCTTATTTGTCGCGGCGATAGCTCATTCTGTTAGGTGCTGGGTGGCTGGGTGATAGCTTGTGACTAACAGAATGGTATATTGCTGCGCGAGTTCGAATCTCGCCAGGGGAGAAATGGCACCTCTCCCAGGGAATGGTTGTGTGTCTGCGTTTTTTTTATGTGTATCCGGAGTCCTGCTTAGGACTCCGGAATTTTACTATGGACAAAAAGCATATTTTTTTTGCTTAAAAAATACTGTTTAAATAATTTATGAAAAATGTGACATTTTTTGTTTTAAAATAATACGAAATTACAACATTGTTGAAATACTCATTGTTGAGATTCTGAAATACACCTTCTCTTTTAAACTATACTTTAAGTATAGTTTAGAGTACTTTTTTATATTGAAAAACATTGCACTCTTCTAACAGCTATATTTGTATTTAAATATTTTTAAAAGGTATCCATTGAAATTTATTTCTTCAATAAAAAAACAAAAAAAAAATTCTGTTTTTATTGTTTTCATTTTTAGAGGAGAATATTTAAAGAGAGCCAGTTGTCAGCCAGCTATTAGCTAAAAGCCTTCTAAAAATAAAGACAACAAAAAGAGAAAAAAAAGGTATTTATTTTGTTTTATATTGAAGAAATAAATTCTCCTTTCACACTTAACAACTTGGGCTTATATATAAGTATAAGTCAAGGTATAAGTATAAGGTTCGACGATTGTACGTGTTAAAAGACAGACGTGTTTTAAATCGCTAATTCTTTAAGAGTATTTATTAGTGCAAAGTTTTATACTTTATAAATAGAAATGATGTTGAAAGAAAATGAAGCCCACATCATTACAACAACTTGTTTAATGTTTAAAGTATTGTATTGTTTAAAGTGTTTGAGAATGAGAATTAGGGAAGATATTAACAAGTATGTATATTACTGCAACAAAAACATCGTTGTAGTAAGTTTGTATAGATCTCCGGATTCGGATTTACAAGTTTTTTTTGAAAAAATGTTTGAACTCTTGAATGTATTGACAAATTCTGAAACGGTATTTTTTATATTTGGAGATATAAATTTGGATTTAAAAAGTAATTCAAAACAAACGAAAAAATTTATATCTATTTTAGAATATTTTAATGTTAAAGTAACCATCAAGGACTATACCAGAGTTACAAGTTCATCAAAGTCATGCATTGATAACATATTTACTAATGCTGATTTTGAGTATCAAACTAATATTTTAGAATATCATGTCCGACCATAGAGCACAGAAGATATCTGTGTCTCTACAGGCTAACAGTAATAATTTATTTAGAAGTATGAGAATTATTAATGATAGTAATATTTCAATTTTTAATAATATGCTGGAAACCCAACCATGGGGGGTATTTATGAGTATAAAAGTGATAACGTGAATGGTCAGTGGGATCATTTTTTTCATATATTTCAACACTACTTTTCAGTGTGTTTTCCGCTAAAAAAAGTTAATGCTTGTAAGAATAAAAATTCATATGAAAGTAGTCCTGACATCATAAATAGTAAAAAAAGATTAAGTACACTAAATATGTTACTTCAGACCAACAGTGATTATAGGAGCATATACAATGAGGAAAAAAAAGTATTAAATAATCTGTTGGAAGATGCTAAGAAAAAATATTTCAATAAAAAATTTTTAGATACAGATAATGTAACAAGAACGATGTAGGATATTGTAGTATTTCAGATTTAACCATGAGATTAAATTTAATCGAAAATTTTTATTTCTGGATAAATCTGATATTAGTATCAAATGATAGCTTTTGAAAAGTTAAGATAGGAATGTGCAACCGTTTTGCTTGATCTCTAACCGTTTAGATTTTACAGGGTGTCAAATTTGCAAAATGTCAATATTCATCTGTCAATATTTCAAAAACAGTTGAAGATAGGTATAGGAAATCCTACCTGAAATGTGTTTAGAATACTTACCACGTAGAGTTCAACATTGCAATAATATACAGGGTGTTCCATTTGAAATAACGAAGTTGTGGTCTACTTCCGGTATAACCGGAAGTGATGAAAACCTGAAAATATTTTCATTGAATCGGAAATAATGGAGAACCTCCCCCCATAAAGAAATCAGATTTTTATCGTTAACCTAACCCCAAGAAAGTCTAATACCCGCTTTGCGTGAATAACCCTGTATATCTCAATTCAGTCACACAATTTTTGGGCATTTTTGTTGATTCGACGCTGAACTGGGTAGATCATATAGATGATTTAACGAAAAAACTTAGCAGTCGATGTTATAGTATGAGAGTAATAATAATATAATATAATAATAATAATATCTCTACCCCTCATTCTAATCACAAGGATTAGCCCGAAAGTCTGAGACTTGTGTGGGAGAGGGGGCGGCATATTATTATTTCGCGGGCCGCATTTGCGCCTCAGGAACGACTTACGTTGGTAGGCCCTAACCACCATTCAGTGCTGGAATGAGGGAAACCTGGAAAACCTCATTAGTTAGGGGGACAGTCAAACATCAACTGATTTTAATCTCTCACATTAACACCAAGTTGACATTCTTTCCATCCTAGACCATCGCCAGGATAGTTGCCAAGCCATCCCTGCGAATAAGTCTAGATCTACGGGCAAACAATTTAATTAAAAATTGTTGGCGGAGTGGGAATTAGAACCCACGACCTCTGGGTTGAGCGATCGAGACGCTACGCCCTGAGCCACCGGCTCGGTAATAAAGCCCTATGTTTCACAATCAGTTTTAAAAACAGTATATTATGCAAGTTTCTTGTCAAGGATGAAATTTGGAATTTTATTTTGGGGAGCAAGCACCAGTATATACAGGGTTTTTGTTATCCAGAAACAAATTATACGCTTAATCACGAATTTGGGGTTTAATAGCTCATGTAGGAATAAATTTAGATCATTTGGATATCTGACGACTATAGGTTTATACATATATGAATGTTTATTGTTTAATTTTAAATATAAAGGAAAATTTAAACATTTTATATCAAAGAAAAAATATAATTTTAGAAACAACAATTATGTTATGTTTCCACACCATAGGTTAAGTAATACTGAAAGGGGTTCTTCTTATGCGGCTTTAAGATTTTTTAACGTCTTGCCTGAGAGTATTAAAAAAATTGTTTACTTTAAAGTTTTTAAACGTGAGATTTTTAAATTGATAGTAGATATAGAACCTTATACAATTGCCGAATTTTTAGATGCATTTTACTATTGTCATGGTTTTACAACCCTTACCTACTAGTTTTTGTATGTATGATTGTATTTTATTTAGATGTCTTAGATTTTATGATGTATTGTATTTTCGGTTATACCGTTTTTCCCCTGACTTTGTTTCAACCCACTTTTGTATTACACTGTGTGGCAGTTTGAAATAAATATTATTATTATTATTATTATTATTATTATTATTATTATTATTACTATTATTATTATTATTATTATTATAAGCCCAATGCCTCTTATAGTAAAATTAGTAAATCACATGTTTGCTCATAATATTTTATTCCATATACATAAAGTAATATAATAGGTAACTGCATTACCACAGATTTAAATGGTTTCCTTTTTCTTACTTACTCTTCTCTGTCACTGGGAACTAGCGTCTCCCTACTAAAGAAAGTTCTATAATTAACAAAGTATGCATAATATGCCTAGAATAGTTAGGATAACAGCATCATTAGACCAACTTGGAAGTATTACCAGCTAATAAAAATATATATTTTATTAAAAAAATCACGTTTAACAATTGAATAATTAAAATACCAACAGTCATACTGTTTTGGTATACCCTGAATCAATTATTTTTCATGTAAAAAACTACATATCTACCGCAGAAATATGTACCTAACACGATATAAATAATTGAATCTGCAAGGTCTTCATATACTCTTAACAGATTATTTTGGTAAGTAACTAGAATTGGTGGAGCATGTAGAGGGATGAAATTACTAAATTGCCTTTAAAATATATTAAGGATGAAAGGTCGGTTGTTTAAATAGAAATCTCAAACAGCAAAATCATCCTTGAGAATTTTTTTGTAACATCTGGTGGCATCAAATTAATATGAAGATGATAATTGCAATGCAGTTTATGTCGCCAAAGCGTTTGGCGTTACGATCTCAGTTTATGTCGAGTAAATAGATAAGTCCAGTTTTGGTTGCGACAAATTAGGTTAGAATTATGTATATTTTCTCTAATTTAATATTTCTTATATCTTCTACAGTGTTCAAGATCTCAATACCACAACATCCCTAAGTTATCAGTTAGATAAGCTATATGTATAGGTAACTTGTTACAGCGAATACCTTTCCGCAACTGGTAGAATTTGATGACTTTATACTTACTTCCAAGTGAAAATCGAGTTCCACCTGAATATCTACCTCCACTTCCACCAGAGGTATCTACCCCTACTGTACTACCTCCAGAAGCTGTACCACCCGCTGTAATAGTGAAATGATTATTGTAGTGCTAGCATATTCATTTTTATTTTGACTTAATATGTGAATTAAGCAATTTTGACTTATCAATTACATTTTGATAAAGCATTACTCACTATGCTTTTTCTTAGGACGTAGGGGCTATTTAAAATATAGCGGCTATTTAAAAAAATTGTTAGAATTTTTTCATGCAAAAAAACCATCAATACATATTAAAAATGCAGTCAGAGGGGTACAGACCAAGAATACGAAAATGTTTATGGAAGCCGAAGTTGACTCTTGAAAACTAAGTTATGTACCTCTTGTTGTTAAGGATTTTCCCTACTAAGATAAATTGTCCTCATTATAATATTATATTTCTCTATTCATCTATAAACATGTCGGTGGGAAGAGTATTTGAGTCTAATGTTTTGGTATACTCTGAATCAATGTAAAAAACTACATACTTAGCACAGAAATACCTAACACGATATAAATAATTGAATCTGCAAGTCTTCATATACGTTTAATAGATTATTTTGGTAAGTAACTAGAATTGGTGGAGCATGTAGAAGGGATGAAATTACTAAATTGCTTTTAAAATATGTTAAGGATGAAAAGTCGGTTTTCTAAATATAAATCTTAAACAGCAAAATCATTCTTGAGAATTCGTTTGTAACATCTGGTGGCATCAAATTAATATGAAGATTATAATTCCAATGCAGTTGGTGACGTCAAAGAGTTTAGCTTTACGTTCTCAGTTTATGTTGAGTAAATAACTAAGTCCAGTTTTGGTTGCGACAAATTAGGTTAGAATTATGTATCTTATCTCTAATTTAATGTTTAGATTATAGTTTAGATTATATCTTCTACAGTGAGCAAGATCCCAATACCTCAACATCCCTAAGTTATCAGTTAGTTAAGCTATATAGGTAAGTTGTTACAGCGAATACCTTTCCGCAATGGATATAATTTGATGACTTTATACTTACTTCCAAGTGAAAATCCAGCTCCACCTGAATATCTACCTCCACTTCCACCAGAGGTATCTACCCCTACTGTACCACCTCTAGAAGCTTCACCAGCCGCTGTAATAGTGAAATGATTATTTTAATGCTAGCATATTCATTTTTATTTTGACTTAATATGTGAATTAAGTAATTTTGAGTTATCAATTACATTTTGACAAATCGCTAATCACTATGCTTTTCCTCGGGACGTATCCTAGAGTCACGAGGTCTTATCAATGACTCCGAATAATCCTTACATCTATACTACAATACATTCTACTGCTGATGGACTTAGATCTTTATTATTTTGATTGCTTGCTTTATTATTAAACAAAATTTGCTAATTAGCTAATTACGGGAATGCATGCAGCTTTTAAAGAAACAATGTATCAAAATATAGCGGCTATTTTAAAAAATTGTTAGAATTTTTTCATGCAAAAAAACCAATCAATAAATATTAAAAATGCAGTCAGAGGGGTACAGACCAAAATACGAAAATGTTTATGGAAACCGAAGTTGACTCTTGAAAACTAAGTTATGTATTTCTTGTTGAGGATATTCCCTACTAAGATAAATTATCCTCATTACAATATTATATTTCTCTGTTCAACTATAAACATGTCGGTGCGAAGAGTATTTGAGTCTAATGTTTTGGTATACTCTGAATCAATGTAAAAAACTACATACTTAGCACAGAAATACCTAACACGATATAAATAATTGAATCTGCAAGTCTTCATATACGTTTAATAGATTATTTTGGTAAGTAACTAGAATTGGTGGAGCATGTAGAAGGGATGAAATTACTAAATTGCTTTTAAAATATGTTAAGGATGAAAAGTCGGTTTTCTAAATATAAATCTTAAACAGCAAAATCATTCTTGAGAATTCGTTTGTAACATCTGGTGGCATCAAATTAATATGAAGATTATAATTCCAATGCAGTTGGTGACGTCAAAGAGTTTAGCTTTACGTTCTTAGTTTATGTTGAGTAAATAACTAAGTCCAGTTTTGGTTGTGACAAATTAGGTTAGAATTATGTATATTATCTCTAATTTAATGTTTAGATTATATCTTCTACAGTGAGCAAGATCCCAATACCTCAACATCCCTAAGTTATCAGTTAGTTAAGCTATATAGGTAAGTTGTTACAGCGAATACCTTTCCGCAATGGATATAATTTGATGACTTTATACTTACTTCCAAGTGAAAATCCAGCTCCACCTGAATATCTACCTCCACTTCCACCAGAGGTATCTACCCCTACTGTACCACCTCTAGAAGCTTCACCAGCCGCTGTAATAGTGAAATGATTATTTTAATGCTAGCATATACATTTTTATTTTGACTTAATATGTGAATTAAGTAATTTTGAGTTATCAATTACATTTTGACAAATCGCTAATCACTATGCTTTTCCTCGGGACGTATCCTAGAGTCACGAGGTCTTATCAATGACTCCGAATAATCCTTACATCTATACTACAATACATTCTACTGCTGCTGGACTTAGATCTTTATAATTTTGATTGCTTGCTTTATTATTAAACAAAATTTGCTAATTAGCTAATTACGGGAATGCATTTAGCTTTTAAAGAAACAATGTATCAAAATATAGCGGCTATTTTAAAAAATTGTTAGAATTTTTTCATGCAAAAAACCAATCAATAAATATTAAAAATGCAGTCAGAGGGGTACAGACCAAAATACGAAAATGTTTATGGAAATCGAAGTTGACTCTTGAAAACTAAGTTATGTATTTCTTGTTGAGGATATTCCCTACTAAGATAAATTATCCTCATTACAATATTATATTTCTCTGTTCAACTATAAACATGTCGGTGCGAAGAGTATTTGAGTCTAATGTTTTGGTATACTCTGAATCAATGTAAAAAACTACATACTTAGCACAGAAATACCTAACACGATATAAATAATTGAATCTGCAAGTCTTCATATACGTTTAATAGATTATTTTGGTATGTAACTAGAATTGGTGGAGCGCATGTAGAAGGGATGAAATTACTAAATTGCTTTTAAAATATGTTAAGGACGAAAAGTCGGTTTTCTAAATATAAATCTTAAACAGCAAAATCATTCTTGAGAATTCGTTTGTAACATCTGGTGGCATCAAATTAATATGAAGATTATAATTCCAATGCAGTTGGTGACGTCAAAGAGTTTAGCTTTACGTTCTCAGTTTATGTGGAGTAAATAATTAAGTGTAGTTTTGGTTGCGACAAATTAGGTTAGAATTATGTATATTATCTCTAATTTAATGTTTCCTATATCTTCTACAGTGTTCAAGATTCCAATAGCACATATCCCTAAGTTATCAGTTAATTAAGCTATATAGGTAACTTGTTACAGCGAATACCTTTCCGCAACGAATAGAATTTGATGACTTTATACTTACTTCCAAGTGAAAATCCACCTCCACCTAAATATCCACCTCCACTTCCAGCAGAGGCATCTACTCCTACTGTACCACCTCCAGAAGCGGCACCAGGCCCTGTAATAGTGAAATGATTATTTTAATGCTAGCATATTTATTTTTATTTTGACTTAATATGTGAATTAAGTAATTTTGACTTATCAATTACATTTTGATAAAGCATTACTCACTATGTTTTTTCTTAGGACGTATCCGAAACTCACGAGGGCTTATTAATGACTCCGAATAATTATTACATCCATAGTTACTACAATACAATTTACCTCTGTTGAGCTTGGATTTATGTTATTTTATTTGCTTGGTTTATTATTAAGCAAAATTTGCTAATAATTAGCTAATTACAGGAATGCATTCAGCTTTTAAAGAAACAATAAACTCAAAATATACCGGCTATGTAAAAAAATTGTTAGAATTTTTTCACGCAAAAAAAAAAAACCATGGAATCAATAGATATTAAACATGCTGTCAGAGGGCTACAGACCGAGAATACGAAAACGTTTATGGAAACCGAAGTTGAGTCTTGAAAACTAAGTTATGTACCTCTTGTTGAGGATTTTCCCTACTAAGATAAATTATCCTCATTATAATATTATATTTCTCTATTCATCTATAAACATGTCGGTGCGACATATTTATGCGCGGTTTTCTAAATAGAAATCTTAAACAGCAAAATCATTCTTGAGAATTCGTTTGTAACATCTGGTGGCATCAAATTAATATGAAGATTATAATTCCAATGCAGTTGGTCACGCCAAAGAGTTTAGCTTTACGTTCTCTGTTTATGTCGAGTAAATAAATAAGTCCAGTTTTGGTTGCGACAAATTAGGTTAGAATTATGTATATTATCTCTAATTTAATGTTTAGATTATAGTTTAGATTATATCTTTTGCAGTGAGCAAGATCCCAATACCTCAACATCCCTAAGTTATCAGTTAGTTAAGCTATATAGGTAAGTTGTTACAGCGAATACCTTTCCGCAATGGATATAATTTGATGACTTTATACTTACTTCCAAGTGAAAATCCAGCTCCACCTGAATATTCACCTCCACTTCCAGCCGAGGCATCTACTCCTACTGTATCACCTCCAGAAGCTTCACCAGCCGCTGTAATAGTGAAATGATTATTTTAATGATAGCATATTCATTTTTATTTTGACTTAATATGTGAATTAAGTAATTTTCAGATCAATTACATTCTGACAAATCATTAATCACTATGCCTTTCCTCAGGACGTATCCTAGATCCACGAGAGCTTATCAATGACTCCGAATAATCCTTACATCTATACTAAAATACATTCTACTGCTGCTGGACTTAGATCTTTATTATTTTGATTGCTTGGTTTATTATTGAACAAAATTTCCTAATTAACTAATTACATGATGCATTCAGCTTTTAAAGAAGCAATGTACTCAACTCATAGCGACTATTTAAAAAAATTGTTATAATTTTTCACACAAAAATTCCATGGGATCAATAGATAATAAAAATGCAGTCAGAGGGGTACAGACCAAGAATACGAAAATGTTTATGGAAACCGAAGTTGACTCTTGAAAACTAAGTTATGTACTGTTGTTGAGGATTCTCCCTACTAAGATACATTATCCTCATTATAATATTATATTTCTCTATGCATCCATAAACATGTCGCTGCGAAGAGTATTTGAGTCTAAGTTTTGGTATACTCTGAATCAATGTAAAAAACTACATACTAAGTACAGAAATAGCTAACTCGATATAAATAATTGAATCTGCAAGTCTTCATAATATACTTTTAACAGATTATTTTGGTAAGTAACTGGAATTGCTGAAGCATGTAGAAGGGATGAAATTACTAAATTTCTTTTGAAATATATTAAGGATGAAAGGTCGGTTGTCTAAATAGAAATCTCAAACAGCAAAATCATCCTTGAGAATTTTTTTGTAACATCTGGTGGCATCAAATTAATATGACGATGATAATTGCAATGTAGTTGTTGTTGCCAAAGCGTTTGGCTTTATGTTCTCAGTTTAGTTATGTCGAGTAAATAGATAAGTCCAGTTTTGGTTGCGACAAATTAGGTTAGAGTTATGTACATTTACTCTAATTTAATGTTTCTTATATCTTCTACAGTGTTCAAGGTCCCAATACCACACATCCCTAAGTTATCAGTTAATTAAGCTATATAGGTAGCTTGTTACAGCGAATACCTTTCCGCAATGGATAGAATTTGATAACTTTATACTCACATCCAAGTGAAAATCCAGCTCCATCTGAATATTCACCTCCAATTCCAGCAAAGGTATCTGCTCCTACTGTACCACCTCCAGAAGCTGCACTAGGCCCTGTAATAGTGAAATGATTATTTTAATGCTAGCGTATTAATTTTTATTTTAACTTAATATGTGAATTAAGTAATTTTGACTTATCAATTACATTTTGATAAAGCACTCACTATGCTTTTTCTTAGGATGTATCCTAAACTCACCAGGGCTTATTAATGACGCCGAATAATAATTACCTCCATAGGTACTGCAATACAATTTACCTCTGTTGGCCATGGATTTTTGTTATTTTATGTGCTTGGTTTATTGTTAAGCAAAATTTGCTAATTAGCTAATTACAGGAATGCATATAGAATGCTTTTAAAGAATCAATGAACTCAAAATATACCGACTATTTAAAAAAATTGTTAGAATTTTTCACGCAAAAAACCAGGGAATCAATAGATATTAAAAATGCAGTCAGATGGGTACAGACCAAGAATACGAAAATGTTTATGGAAACCGAAGTTGAGTCTTGAAAACTAAGTTATGTATCTCTTGTTGTTGAGGATTTTCCCTACTAAGAAAAATTATCCTCATTATAATATTATATTTCTCTATTGATCTATAAACATGTCGGTGCGAGGAGTATTTGAGCCTAAGTTTTGGTATACTCTGAATCAATGTAAAAAACTACATTCTTAGCACAGAAATACCTAACACGATATAAATAATTGAATCTGCAAGTCTTCATATACTTTTAACAGATTATTTTGGTAAGTAACTGGAATTGCTGGAGCATGTAGAAGGGATGAAATTACTAAATTGCTTTTAAAATATATTAAGGATGAAAGGTCGGTTGTCTAAATAGAACTCTCAAATAGCAAAATCATCCTTGAGAATTTTTTTGTAACATCCGGTGGCATAAAATTAATATGAATATGATAATTGCAATGTAGTTGGTGTCGCCAAAGCGTTTGGCTTTACGTTCTTAGTTTAGATATGTCGAGTAAATAGATAAGTCCAGTTTTGGTTGCGACAAATTAGGTTAGAGTTATGTACATTTTCTCTAATTTAATGTTTCTTATATCTTCTACAGTGTTCAAGATCCCAATACCACAACATCCTTACGTTATCAGTTAATTAAGCTGTATAGGTAACTTGTTACAGCGAATACCTTTCCGCAATGGATAGAATTTGATGACTTTATACTTACTTCCAAGTGAAAATCCAGCTCCACCTAAATATCCACCTCCACTTCCAGCAGAGGTATCTACTTCTACTGTACCACCTCCAGAAGCTGCACGAGGCCCTGTAATAGTGAAATGATTATTTTAATGCTAGCATATTCATTTTTATTTTGACTTAATATGTGAATTAAGTAATTTTGACTTATCAATTACATTTTACATAGTGAGTAATACAACAGCATTACTCACTATGCTTTTTCTTAGGGCGTATCCTAGACTCACGAGGGCTTATTAATGACTCCGAATAATAATTACATCCATAGGTACTACAATACAATTTACCTCTGTTGGCTTGGATTTTTGTTATTTTATTTGCTTGGTTTATTATTAAGCAAAATTTGCTAATTAGCTATTTACAGGAATGCATAGAGAATGCTTTTAAAGAAACAATGAACTCAAAATATACCGACTATTTAAAAAAATTGTTAGAATTTTTTCAAGCAAAAAAACCATGGAATCAATAGATATTAAAAATGCAGTCAGAAGGGTACAAACCAAGAATACGAAAATGTTTATGGAAACCGAAGTTGAGTCTTGAAAACTAAGTTATGTATCTCTTGTTATTGAGGATTTTCCCTACTAAGATAAATTATCCTCATTATAATATTATATTTCTCTATTCATCTATGAACATGTCGGTGCGAGGAGTATTTGAGTCTAAGTTTTGGTATACTTTGAATCAATGTAAAAAACTACTTACTTAGCACAGAAATAGTTAACACGATATAATTAATTGAATCTCAGTTTATGTCGAGTAAATAAATAAGTCCAGTTTTGGTTCCGACAAATGTGGTTAGAATTATATATATATATATATATATATATATATATATATATATATATATATATTATCTCATCACATCCCTAAGTTATCAGTTAATTAAACTATGTTACAGCGAATACCTTTCCGCAATGGATGGAATTTGATGACTTTATACTTACTGCCAAGTGAAAATCCAGCTGTACCTCCAGATCCAGCAGAGGTATCTACTCCTACTGTACCACCTCCAGAAGCTGCACCAGGCCCTGTAATAGTGAAATGGTTATTTTAATGCTAGCATTTTCATTTTTATTTTGACTTAATATGTGAATTAAGTAATTTTGAGTTATCAATTACATTTTGATAAAGCATTACTCACTATGCTTTTTCTTAGGACGTATCCTAGACCCACGAGGGCTTATTAATGACTCCGAATAATAATTACATCCATACTACAATACAATCTACTTCTGTTGAATTTAGATCTTTATTATTTTGTTTTTTACTTGGTTATTAAACAAAATTTGATAATTAGCTAATTACAGGAATGCATTTAGCTTTTAAAGAAATAATGTAGGTACTTATAATATAGCACCTATTTAAAAAAATTGTTAGAATTTTTTCACGCAAAATAAAAAACATGGAATCAGTAGATATTAAAAATGCAGTCATAGGGGTATAGACCTAGAATACGAAAAGTGTCTTGAGTCTTGAGAAACAAGTTATGTATCTCTTGTTGTTGAGGATTTTCCCTACTAAGATAAATTATACTTATTATATTATATTTCTCTATTCATCCATAAACATATCGGTCGAAGAGTATTTTAGTCTAATAATTTGGTATACTCTGAATCTATTATTTTTCTTGTAAAAACTACATACCTGCCAAAGGAATACCTAACACGATGTAAATAATTGAATCTGCAAGGTCTTCATATCTAACAGATTATTTTGGTAAGTAACTGGAATTAGTGGAGCATGTAGAAGTGGCGAAATTACTAAATACTTTTAAAATATGTTAAGGATGAAAGGTCGGTAAATAGAAATCTTAAATAGCAAAATCATTCTTTAGAATTTTTTTGTAACATCTAGTGGCGTCAAATTACTAATGAAGATTATAATGCCAATGCAGTAGGTGACGCCAAACGATTTGACTTTACGTTCTCAGTTTATGTCGAGTAAAGGCCGAGTTTTGGTTGCGACAAATTTGGCTTAGAATTATGTATATTTTTTCTAATTTAATGTTTCTTATATCTTCTACAGTGTTCAAGATCCCAATACCACAACATCCTTACGTTATCAGTTAATTAAGCTGTATAGGTAACTTGTTACAGGGAATACCTTTCCACAATGGATAGAATTTGATAACTTTATACTCACATCCAAGTGAAAATCCAGCTCCATCTGAATATTCACCTCCAGTTCCAGCAAAGGTATCTGCTCCTACTCTACTACCTCCACCACCACCTATAACCAATTGACCTCTTCCAGAAGATGTACCAGCTGCTGAAAGAGTGAAATGATTATTTTAATGCTAGCATATTCATTTTCATTTGTATATGTAATGTAATCTATTATAATTTGGCAGGGCAAACTAGACATCTTCTGTTTTAAGAAAAAAAATTGTAAATATAAAATTTCTAAATACTAACTAACCTGCTCTTTCCATGTTACCGCCTAGTTCATAGCCTAGACCACCTGAAAAAGGCGCATCTGCAGAAGCACCAGCGGCACCAAATGAAGCACCACCTATAGTAGCACCACCTATAAAAGCACCAGCAGTACAAAAGTTGATAATTTTACTACAGTATCGCTAAAATGCAGCAAATAATGGTAAGCCATATATTGCAGTTTACATTTTGGGTTAAGCGAGTGGCAAATCAAACTAAATTTTCTATTTTTCATATGAGTCATATAGAATCATGTGAATTAATTATGAATTATTATTATTATAATTATTAATTATAAATTATTAATCAAAAATTAGGTACTATACTAACTTGAATCTTTTATTTTGTTTTTAACTTCTGATTGAACATGCTGCACTGAAAAACTAGGTTGAATACCTATTGAAAATTGACCTCCTGCGATGAAAGCGCACCAAGTATTAATAAATAATATGTTCGTCTAATTTACCATCATAGGTACAGTGCAACAATAATTGTGACAAATCTCATTTACTCATTTAATTTAATATTAACTTTTGTACTAAAATTTCTTCTTTTCATGGAATATTCTGCTTTTACAGACTAACACTGACGTAGTTTTTCACATAACACCAAAACACTATACTGCACTTGACGCGCATTTCTCAAACCAAGTTGGCATCATCTGGAGATGATTAAAACCGAATTTTAACCTCCCGATCATGCCAACTTGGTTGGCGAAACGCGCGTAAAGTGCAGTGTAGTGTTTTGGAGTTATGTGGAAAACTACGTCAGGGTTATCTTCACACCAAAGGTTTCAAACCTCATTCAATTTTACGGGCTACAAAAATAGTAGGATAATGATTATTAATAATTCAATTAACTATATTTATTTGAAAATAAATAAGTACTGGATTATAAACTTTCTTTGGTCACAGAGGAGATGCAATTTTCTTGGAGTAGTACGAATTTATGCTGCAGCAGTCTCCTTATTATTTTGTTCTCTTCAGTAGATGTGATTATACTAAAAATATATTGGTTCAACTCAGCCATGACTGGTCTAACTACTTTAAATATACGAGAGAGTGGAAGCTCTCAAACAAATGATACACTTAGAAGCCAGGCACAATATTGAATGTTAGATGAATCTCATATCGTTTGTGAGCAAAATCACTTGTTACATCCTCATATTAAAAGTTTTTTTAAATATGCAGAATCATAAGATCAGAATGCAGATCTCATTCCAATACCTTATCGCTAACTAAGCTATTTTAAAGCAAATGCGACTACATCTTTTATAGTTATAGCAAAAAGTTGGAGTATTGGATGGCCTGAAATAAAAGATAACATAATTTTTGGAAGCGTGTTACATTATTTACTTACTACAGGTTATCTGAGCTCATTTTTTTAGAGAATGTAGAGAATATTTTCGGAAATACATGAGCAGACCATATCATAAAATCTTTATAATTAAGATTAACATTTCAAAAATTAAAATTGACAAAACTGCCCTAAAAATCATATGGATAATTCACATTAAACCGGAGCAAATCACTCCATTATTATTAGAAACATTCACATGACTCCATGATAAATGTAGTTGAATAATTGGCTAACCTGAATTTATTCCTTGAATTTTAAATACTTGTTGAGTAATTCCTTTACTACCTGCCCGGTTTGTGTCCGGTATTCAGGTTTCAGAATATTCACAATATATATTTAATTAACAGATTTTACTGACCTTTCAGATTTTCAGATTGTTTGGATCCTACTGAGAATTTTGCTATTTGAGCAGTGCATTGCACTGAGGTAAATATGAAAAGAACAGCAATAGCAAGATATGCATGTTTTATAATATACATTCTGTTGGAATATAATATGACTTGATTAAAACATCAAAGCAAAACAGTTACCAAATATTGTGACTGGGTATATTTATATACTCTTTATTGCGAAACTATAATATCAAATGTCATTAATGTCAGAAATTAATAAAAATTTTATTTCCTATAAATTAGAAATGACAAAATATTATGGATATCAATAAAACAAAGCATTGCGAAAAAAGAATTAAATAATTGTCGCCAGTTTCTCAGAATGTAAAACTTGCTTTTATTAAAAAAACGGAAAATACGATAAAAATGTTAGTATTAACAAAAACACTTATTCCAAGTACGTAGGAATATACAGGGCGGTGCATTTAAGTGCATTTAAGTGCATTTAAGGGCACAATATCCAGTCTTTTTTGCATATTTCACCAGTCAGGTTTAATAAACCTATCTGAAGCCGATGTTTTTTTCAGCCGGAAATGATATGTACCTATTTATTATCTTTTCACAAGTGTCGCAGATGATGGTCTAATATTTCTAGCCTCTGATTTTTGCATACTTCATTGAGCAGTGCCCATTAAATATAGTTGTTATATCGAAGTTGCTGGTACATACCGACCAGAGAAGTTGCAGTATTCATATACGTATATACGTTTTAATTTATAGGTATTCAACCAAAAAAAAAATTATTAAGAACTGTATACTCTTAATTAAGACGACGTATTAAGACGAAGAATATAGACGTTCGTAAACCTCTGCCTTGATAAAACTCCATAAGAAAAAATCTGGAGAACTAAGGTTGGGAGACCTAGACGGCCAAGGAATATCACTAACATATCTCTTAGTGCATTCATTGTCTGCCGTGCTGTGTGCGCTGTTGCTCCATCTGGCTGGAATAATAGGTTAATTATTCCAATTCTGCTCCATTATGAGACAATTTTGTAACAGTCACATAACGGTCTGAATTAACTGTGACTGTTTCACTATTCTTCTCATAGAAATAATGTCCAATTATTCTCCATGCAGACCAACGGTCACTTTGTTGCTATGCAATGGCTTTTCATGCAATAATTGCTTAGGATTTTCACCCGCCCATTATCTAAAGTTCTGCTAATTAACGTAGCTGTCCAAAGGAAATGAGCCTCATCGCTCATTATCAACTGGTTCAGAATGTTTGTGTTGTCACTGAGATTTCCAGAAATCGTTGACAAAATTGAATTCGGGTATATTTGGCCGCTTCCTTCAGTTGCTGAGCTATTTAAATTTTGTAAGGGTGAAATGTCATATTCTTTTTGACAATAATTCTTTGAAAACGCCTGTGTGAAATTTGAAAACAAGAGCAAACTTAGAAACTAAACGTGTTAGACTTTGTTCAATATGCATGTCCTCGCATTATTTCAATATTTTCCTGCGTCCTTGCCGTACGATCAGAACCAAGAAATCTAGAAGAAAAACTGCGCACGGAAGTGATTAATCCAATTCAAAATTGAATTGCATTTTGGTATTCTAGCGTGTCTAGAAATTTGGAATTTACAACTAAAATGTCTTTGCGTCTGCAGAATGCTCTGTGATTGAAAACATTTCTCAACAGATGGCCAAATACCCGATACTGATTTCCAGACGCTATATCCAAACGAAAAAGGATAGGCATGGGTAAATGAGCCAAATATAGAAGAATAGTAGATTATACACCAAGGGAGTAAAATGCATGATTTTTCCCGAGGTGCGTTTGTAGCACGAAGGCAAAGCGCAAGAGCTCTACAAAGCACTGACGGGAAAAAGCATGAACTCCCGAGGTGTATATACTATTTTTTGTAAGACCCAACATTTTAATTGAAAGAATTAAAACAATTATTATTAATATATTTCTAATTTAAAAAGAATTGTCAATATGACATTTCTAATTTATGAACATAAAAATCTGCATGGCATACAAAAATAAAATTGGTTACCATGATGACTGATAAATATTAGTAGCCATAATATTCATTAATTGAGTTGGCTATGCTTTTTACTCCCGCTTTTGAGGGACTAAAATTACTTATTATAGGATGGTGCAAAAAATATATTAGGATGGTATGGAGAAGACAAATGCTGATATATTTTTCTGGCTGTTAGGCATTACCGACATAGTCGAGAGATGACTTTGTATTATGCTTGAAGTTAGCTCCTTGGTGTTTGCCTTTTTAGATTGGAAAGATATTGGATTGGATTGGAAGAAGATTGGAAAAAGTATAAAGATAGACGTAATAAAGTGGTAGCTACTATACGTAGAGGGAAAAAAGAGTACTACAATCGTAAGATAGATTTAAATAAAGGGGACTCAAAAAATATGTGGAAGTCATTAAAAACTATGATAAACAACCAGAAAAGTGCTGTAGTCTGGAGTGACATTGATTTTGGAACATACACTGGCACCGTCAAGGAAAACTTCATTCAATTTTATGTTGATACTATACAAAACATTGTAGAAACAATAGATGCACCTGTAGGTGTTTACGATATTAATGTTAAAACAGATTTCTCATCATCTCCTGAATTCTTAGAGTTTAGAGAAATTTCTTTAAATAAATTACGTGCAATTATTTTCAATTTAAAAAACAAAGCTGTTAGTCATGCGGTCTTAAATGTAGGAGTGTTGAAATCATTATTTAATGTTATTGGGTATCCCCTGTTAAATTTGGTAAATACGGTGTTAAGGGTTGGAAAAATGTCTTTGGAACTGAAAATGAGTACGTTGATACCAGTACCAAAGATAAAGAATTCAAAGGATCCGAATGATTATCGGCCTATAAATCTGCTGCCAATTGTGGACAAAGTCATCGAAATTGTAGTGTGTGAACAGTTACAAGAATTTTTTGAACAAAACAGCTTATTATATGTTGGTTAATCTGGATTTAGAAAGAAACATTCCTGTGAATCTGCAATTCAGTTAGTGTGCGCAAAATGGAGGAAGAGTATAAGTGAAGGTGATATTGTGATATTGTGTGAAGTGTATTTCTGGACCTTCGTAGAGCTTTCGAAACAATAAATAGGATGATGCTAGTCCAGAACCTAGGTAGATATGGGGTGAAAGGTGTAGCAATTAAGTGGTTTAAAGATTTTCTCAGCAATCGTTGCCAAAGAACAAAAATTGAAAATCAGACTTCTCAAACAACAGAAAGTGTATATAGAGTACCTCAGGGCAGTGTATTGGGGCCACAATTATTCTCGATTTATGTCAATGATATATACCGGTATTTAAAAAATTCTTTTATAAATCTTTTTGATGATGATACACTTATCTCAGTTTCTGGCTCAAACTTTGGGGAAATAACTGATTTAATGAACTCAGAATTAAACATTTTGTATAATTGGTTGTGTTTAAATAAGTTAAAGTTAAATTCAGCAAAGACAAAATATATGGTGTTAGGAACAAAACTTCAGTGTGGTAGAATTAATTCTGAAAATTTTCATATTACTATTAACCATAGTAATATAGAGAAGGCATATGAAACTAAATATTTAGGGGTGATAATAGATCCCCAGTTATTTTTTAATAACCATTTAAAATATATGTGTAAAAGAATAGGAAAGAAAGTAGGCTACTTTTATAGAATTTCAGCAAATCTTTCCAGATGGGCAAAAACACTTACTTTTAACACAATTATTTTGCCACATTTTACATATTGCGCTTCAGTATTGTTATCAGTAAATAAAACCGAGATAAATAAATTGCAACTGCTGCAAAATAAATGCATGCGTATAATACTAAATTGTGGTAAGAGAACGTATGTAAAATAGCACCGACTTATTTTAACACGTTTCTGATAAAAAAGATCAAATTTGCATTCCTACCCTATTAGAACAGGTGAAAACTATCACATTGAAGATAAAAACCGGGCAAACTATTTGTTTAATGAGGGGCTGCGTCTCTTTAACGCTCTTCCTAGGGAGATAAAAGATAGTATAAATGTAAATGTATTTACCAAAAAGCTTATGTGTTTTTATATATCAGGAATGTCTTAGGCTTAATATAATGTGAGGAGAATAGGTATATGATGTTTATTGTAACTTTTATTGTAATTTTTCTAACAAAACTGCTAAATAAATTGTTTATTATTATTTCTCTATGTTTTGTCTATCCTTTAACCCTAGGTACACTGTTTATATACAAATTTAGGTTAGGTTATTGTCTGGTTTAACATATTTTTTATATAAGTATTTTATCTTACTCTAGTGTTTTCTATTGTAATATCTTTTTTATATCATTATAGTTTATTTTTTGTTTGTGGGTTTTTCTCCATATGTATAATTCATAAATCTTAGAATATTGTTTTCAGAAAATCAGTATAAGAATTTGTACATTGTTTCCTGGAACAATTGATAAATTAAGTTTATGCGGAGCTCCAATTGCAAGGAAAGCCATTGATGTTATTTTTTAACTGTTTTGTTTTCTGTGAAAAAATTTCTGAATTGGTATAGAATAATATTTATTTGAATTAAAAGCTATGTACACTTGCTTTTGCCGAGAAGATCCTTACAGATAGTTCCACCCATGTGAAGCTTCAAAATTCGGTCCAAAGCAAATACCTACTGTTTTTCATAAACTTGTTAATTTGAGTTATTTGGGTTAAATAAAATGTTAAGTAATAGTAATTTTAGGAAATACATTAAAAAGAGTTTTTTTTGTTTTTAATTGAAAAAATAAATTCTACTTTAACAGCAACAATTTTTCCAATATCATACCAGCATCTATTGGGCTTATATATAAGTATATCTCTTATAGTAAAATTAGTAAATCACATGTTTGCTCATAATATTTTATTCCATATACATAAAGTAATAAATTCACATAATAGGTTACTGCATGGCCACAAATTAAAATGGTTTCCTTCTTTTCTTACTTACTCTTCGCTGTCACTGGCAACTAACGTCTCCCTACTAAAGAAAGTTATATAATTAACAATGCATGGATAATACGCCTAGAATAGTTATTTATGTTACTAGTGGGATAGAAGCATCATGAGAACCACTAGGAAGTATTACAACGGCGAGACTGAGATAATTACCAACTAATAAAAATATACATTTTATTAAAAAAGTCACATTTAACATTTGAATAATTAAAACACCACCAGTCATAATGTAATATATAAAAGTTGGTATAACAGCTAAAATAGAAGAAAGCATAATGAGTGACGAGTAATGAAAGTTTTACCTCGCATGTTGTTGTAGAAATTGAGCTATTTATATCTTTTTCGTACTAAGATAAATTATACTCATTAAAATATTATATTTCTTTATTAATCTATAAACATGTCGGTGTGAAGAGTATTGGAATCTAATGTTTTGGTATACTCTGAATCAATTGTTTTTCTTGCAAAAAACTACATACTTACTAAAGAAATAACATGATAGAAATAAATGAATCTATAAGGTCTTCATATAGGTACTCTTAACAGATTATATTTGTAACTGAAATTATTGCTGGGGCATGTAGAAATGAAGATTATAACTAAATTGCTTTTAAAATAGGTTAAGGGTGAAAGGTCGGTTTTCTAAATAGAAATCTCATACAGCAAAATCATTCTTGAGAGTTTTTTTGTAACATCTGGTGGCATCAAATTAATATGAAGATTATAATTCCAATGCAGTTGGTGACGCCGAAGAGTTTAGCTTTACGTTCTCAGTTTATGTCGAGTAAATAAATAAGTCCAGTTTTGGTTGCGACAAATTTGGCTTCCTTTGGTTACTTATATCTCTTACAGTGCTCATGATCCCAATACCACACATGCTTAAGTTATCAGTTAATTAAGTTATAGATGCTTGTTACAGCGAATATCTTTTCGTAATGGATAGAATTTGATGACTTTATACTCACAGACAAATGAAAATCCAGCTCCACCGGAATAATCACTTCCAATTCCAGAAGAGGTACCTACTCCTACTTTACCACCTCCACCACCACCACCTAGCATGAACTGACCACCAAAACCTGAACCAGCTGCTGTAATAATGAAATGATTATTATAATCTTCAAAGGGGTTGGAATCATTGGTGTGAAGATAACATTGTTGTAGTTTTCCACATAAGACCAAAACACTATACTGCACTCGACGTGCGTTTCGCTAATCAAGTTGACATCATCTAGAAATGATTAAAATTGAATTGTAATCATCTCCAGATGATGTATAGTGATTTGGTGTTATGTGGAAAACTACGTCAGCGTGATTGTTATAATTCTAGCATATTCATTTGTATCTTGGATTAATATGTGAATTAAGTAATTTTGAGTTATTAATTACATTTTGCCAAAGCATTACTCATTAAGCTTTTTATTAGGAGGTATCGTAGACCCACGATGGTTTATTATATGACCACCAATAAGTAACACAACATACATACTACAATAGAATCTACTTCAGTTGGACCTAGATATTTGTTATTATGTTTTTTATTTGATTATTAAACAAAATTTGATATTTTGCTAATTACAGGAATGCACAGGAGTTACAATCAAAAATTTCACGCTTAACCAAAGTGGTAAAATCTAAAATATTGAATTACTAAACTAAACTAAACAAAACCTGGTAGCCCCTTCGACAAAATAAATAATTTCTTTAAACAATCAGTGAGTGATACTAATACTTCATATTCAATATTTAACTAATGTCTACGTTATCTATAGGTATTTTTTTGGAAACCTCTACTTGGTCGACGCAATTGAATAAAAAATCAATTATATAGTAATGAAATTTATTAACTATTTAATTATAGTAATGAATTTTACTTACCTGAATTGTTTATTTTAGCTTTAACTCCTGATTTAGCAGGCTGCACTGAAAAGCTAGGCTGAATACCTATTTGAAATTGACCTCCTGATGAAATCCTACCTATAGTGTTAACAAATATTGTATTAATCTCCCTTCGTAGGTATATGTACAACAATTTTGAATAATATGCTTTACTAACCTGCCGCCTTTTTTGCTTCAATTGTAAGTTCTGGTTGACCATACTGTACTGAATAGCCATGTTGAATTCCGTTAAGTAGACCGCCTAGGCCTAGACCGCCTAGGCTCAGACCACCTGAAGCAGTCGATCCTGCAGAACCGCCAGCGGAAATACCTATACTACCGCCTTTAGTAGTATAAAAAGAATAATGATTCAACTACAGTAACTTTACAATGCAGTACATAATTGTAAACCATACTTAATTATGAATTATTATTATATCATTATTAAATTATTATTATTATTATTATTATTATTATTATTATTATTATTTATTTTTTTTAATTTTTTTTCTGGAAATCTAGTCAACCGGTTCCGACCCTGGCTCCGATTCTCAGGGTCGGCCGCTGGTGGTTAACAGTAGCTACTTCCCCCCGTCCGTGGGGTGAGCAACTACTGTTGGTCACCCCACTCCGTCCGTCCGTCCACTAGTCCGTCCTGGAATCGTGTGCCCTGAATAAACGTAATGAGCCAAGAATGACCGCCTTCTGCATTCTTCCGGCTTAAAGATCTGCCGAATTTCGGCCATGCCGGTATGATCTTCAGTTCCGCAAGCAGTGTATCTCTTGCTCCACCGAGGGCTCCTATTATTAGTACCACAAGCTTCACAGTATGTTCTGGATGGAGTCTGCGGAGTTCGAAGAGAAGGTTTCGATATTTCGTTCGTTTCTCCTCCTCTTTCAAGACAACGTTGTTCTCGGCAGGAGCCGAGAACTCGATGACAAACATTGTCCTAAGCTGGCGGTCGAGGAGGACTACATCAGGCTTATTGGCTCGAATCTGTCTGAGTGTGGGAAATGAATCGTTCCAATAAATTCGGCACTTGTCATTCCCTACAACGGACTCAATAACCTCCGGAGCGTATGGCAGCACTGGTGTTTTGTCTGTCTCGTACGAGTGCCGTAGAAAGTAGTAGAGCACTCGTAAAGCCGCATTGTGTCTATGGATATAGGCCGAGACTGCATATGCCGTACAAGCGGAGAGCAGATGCATAATTGTCTCCGGTGCCCTATGGCAGGCCCTGCAGTTGACATCAGGGACCTCCATAACTATGACACGTGTTCTATGGACGAGGGTGTTAAATACACCATCCTGGCAAGCCATTATGAATCCCTCGGTCTCCGAGGGATTATTATTATTATTATTATTATTATTAATTATAATATATTAATAAAATTACTTTAACCTAAATTTTTTATTTTTGTTTTAACTTCTGATTTAGCAGGCTGCACTGAAAAGCTAGGTTGAATACCTATTTGAAGTTGACCTCCTGATGAAATCGTACCTATAGTGTTAACAAATATTGTATTATTCTTCCATCGTAGGTACAATACAACAATTTTGAATAATATGCTTTACTAACCTGCCTTTTTTGGTTGACCATACTCTACTGAATAGCCATGTTGAACTCCGTTAAGTAAACCGCCTAGGCTCAGACCACCTGAAGAGGTCGATCCTGCAGATCCGCCAGCGACAACACCTATACTACCTTTAGTAGCAGCTATAGTATTGATGATTCAACTACTTACAGTAACTGTTTGTAGTGGCGAGTTACAGTGAAATACACCGTAGTGGCCTCTTTGGGTCTTTGCTACTACCTGTCTGACAATTATTGTCTAATTGACTATCCCCCTTAGACAATCACGTCGCCAGATCATTCATCGATTCCAATACCTATGGCAATCTGATGAGATCATAACAAGATCAAAACTGGTCATTGTCTGGTATTTGGTCTTGATGAAGGATGTGGCGACATCCATGGAGATGTTGATGTAATGCAACGCCAGTCGGGGCATATTATTGCCCGTGGAGTACTTTTTTCGGCATCTCCAAATAAATACTTACAGTAACTTTACAATGCAGTACATAATTGTAAGCCATGCCAATTGCAGTTTACATTTTGATTTAAGGGAGTGGCAAGTAACTAAACTTTCTATTGTTCATATGTCATATAGAATCATGTGAATTAATTATGAATTATTATTAACATTATTATTATTATCATTATTACTATTATTATTATTATTATTTTTATTATTATTATTATTATTAATTATGGTATATTAATAAAATTACTTTACTAACCTGAATTTTTGAATTTAGTATTAATTTCTGATTTAGCAGGCTGCACTGAAAAGCTAGGTTGAATACCTATTTGAAGTTGACCTCCTATCGTACCTATAGTGTTAACAAATATTGTATTATTCTCCCATCGTAGGTACAATACAACAATTTTGAATAATATGCTTTACTAACCTGCCTTTTTTGGTTGACCATACTCTAATGAATAGCCATGTTCAACTCCGTTAAGTAGACCACCTAGGCTCAGACCACCTAGGCCCAGACCACCTGAAGCAGTCGATCCTGCAGAACCGCCAGCGGAAATACCTATACTACCGCCTTTAGTAGTATAAAGAGAATAATGATTCAACTACAGTAACTTTACAATGCTGTACATAATTGTAAACCATAATTAATTATGAATTATTATTATATCGTTATTAAATTATTATTATTACTTTTTTTGCTTTTGGCATCGACAGCTTAGGTCATTAGCCTTATCATTATTATTACAATGTAAGTACAATTTCCGTGTATTATAAGCAATATTTTTTTCGGTAGATCCAGTAAAGATTATAGTTTTGCGAATATATTGATAACTTTGAGGAATGCCAGTAATTTATTAATCGATTCTTTATTATTTGCTAGAATTTTTTGTAAGGTGTTATCTAGGTTCAGCAGTTGTCGAAAGCATGCATATATGGGACACTCTATCAAGATGTGTTCTACTGTTATTGTTACTCGGCATCTAGAACATCTTGGAGCTCTTTCTCCTCTGAGTAAATGAAAGGATGTTAGGTGAATATGTCCAATTCTAATCCGTGAAATTACTACCTGCTCTCGTCTAGTTTGTTTTAATACAGATTTCCAAGTAGTTACATTTGGATGTATTGTTTTATAACCTGTTTCCTTAGCGCTCCAGTTTGTTTGCCACTTCCTTTCATATTCTCTTTTAATCTCAACAATGACATCTTTATCTCTTACAGGGATATCATCATCAATATTATTATTATTCGCTGCCAAACGAGCGGATTTATCTGCCTTTTCGTTCCCTGGTATTCCTACGTGGCCCGGTGTGAAAACGAACTCCACTTTTTTGTTTAAGACGTGCTGGACGTGCTGAAGAGTAGACTATGGAACCGTAATCCATTTTGGACAGAATGAGTTATACACGGTGAGTAGTACTTCTTTTTCAGCCCCCCATCTAGCATTAGACAAACACCTTAGTATATTCAGTGTAGATTTACACCTAGTTAGTAGGTCCCGAATATGCATGTCCCAAGTAAGTTTTTTATCAAATATTAATCCTAAGAATTTTAGAGAATCTACATTTTGGATGGCCCAATTATTCAGTGTTAATTGAGGTTCATTATGCTCCTATCTAAGACGACAGAAGTGAATCACTTTCGTTTTTTGTTCAGAGAATCGAAAACCCTTTTGCTGTGCTTCTTTACTAATATTGTCTATAGCCAACTGGAGAGTAGTTTGACTGACAGCGTCAACAGTTGTTACAAGATCATTTATAGCAATAGCAAATAGGGTCACGCTTAAGGTGGAACTTTAAATTTTCTATTCTTGAGGAAGCTTTGTATAAATATTGGTAATCTTCCTCTTATACCCCACTCATATATTTTTTGTAAAATACCGTATCTCCAAGTCATGTCATATGCTTTTTCAAGGTCGAATGACACTGCCACGACGTGAGATCTGTCTGCAAACTTGTTTTGAATATAGTTTTCCAAGTAAACTAAATGATCTTGCGTCGAACGATATTTTCTGAAGCCCATTTGACCATTAGTTAATAAATTTTGATTTTCCAAAAACCAGACTAATCTTAAATTAATCATTTTCTCCATAATTTTACTGAGACAAGATGTAAGAGAGATTGGACGGTAACTAGAGGGGTTTTGAGGATTATTTCCCATTTTAAGGATAGGCACAATTGTCACTAATCGCCACATTTCGGGATATTCTCCTTCTACCCATATTTGATTATATAGACCAAGAAGCTTTTCTTTTTGTGATCGTGGCATATGAATAATAAAATCGTAGTGAATAGAATCGGGGCCTGGTGATGATTTTTTTGCTTCTGTCAGTGCATTTTCCTTTTCCTCTATGGAAAAAAGGATATTATAGGACAATGCATTATTTCCTGAGAAGTCTAGCTCCCTTTCGAGGTCGTATTTTCTCTGCAGAAATACTGGATCACAGTTATTGTCGCTGCTCATATTTTGGAAATATCTACCATAAACATCAGGTATTTCTGTCGGCTCACATATTAATTGATTATTTTCAGTGAGTACTGGCGAAGGTTCTGTGAAATTGCTGCCGGATACTTTTTTTATTTTATTCCATACATCAGCGGTGGGAGTGTCAACTGTAATAGATGATACGTATTTTTGCCAAGAGTTTTGTTTACTAGAGATAATCGTTCTACGTGCTTTAGCTCTTGCTTGTTTAAAAGAAATCATATTTTCTGGTGTAGGGTTGCGTTTGATTATATTAAGTGCTCGTTTTTTGTTTTTTATGGCAATTCGTACATCTTCATTCCACCAAGGAACGCATTTTTTGAGGCTATAGTTACCAGTCTTGGGAAAGCATTCATCTGCAGTCCTTAATATGCTTTTTGTAAAGTTGTCGACTGAGATGTTTATATCTCCTTCATGCTCAGGTAGTTTCACCTGTTCCGAGTAAGATGTCCAGTTGGCTTGGTGCAGTCGCCATTTTTTAATACCATAAATTGTATGCGTTTGATTTGTGAATACTTCGGTAACTATAGGACAATGGTCAGTGAAAAAGTGTTCATTAAGTGTATTCCACCGTAAATGTGGTGCAAGTTGAGGGGAACATAGGGTTGGGTCAATTGCCGAAAAGTTATTTGACCTAGAATTTAAATAGGTACCTTCTCCTGTATTTAGAAGTACAGCGTCCACCTCATCAATAAATTGTTCAATTATTCTTCCACGTGGGTCAGTACGAATGGATCCCCATAATGGGTTATGTGTATTGAAATCTCCTGTTATAATATAAGGTAGCGGTAGTTGAGCAGCAATGTCTGGGAGATTATTAATATCCCAATTGAATTCGGGTAAATATAAATTGCATATAGTAATTTTGCGTGGATATTCGATCTGAATTGCGACCGCTTGTAATTGCGATTGTATATGTATTTCCCTCGTTAGAATGTTATTTTTGGTGAATATCAATACTCCTCCTCGGGATCTTAAGCATGGAACAATCGTAGGTAAAATACAACAATTTTGAATAATATGCTTTACTAACCTGCCTTTTTTGGTTGACCATACTCTAATGAATAGCCATGTTCAACTCCGTTAAGTAGACCACCTAGGCTCAGACCACCTAGGCCCAGACCACCTGAAGCAGTCGATCCTGCAGAACCGCCAGCGGAAATACCTATACTACCGCCTTTAGTAGTATAAAGAAAATAATGATTCAACTACAGTAACTTTACAATGCTGTACATAATTGTAAACCATAATTAATTATGAATTATTATTATATCGTTATTAAATTATTATTATTATTATTATTATTATTATTTTTATTTTTTTTCTCGAAATCTAGTCGACCGGTTCCGACCCTGTCTCCGATACTCAGGGTCGGCCGCTGGTGGTTAGCTAGTTCCCCTCTCAGATTAACCATATACAAGATAAATAACAGTCAGAGAAAAATGTCCACGAAATGAAATATAATTAAATAAACAAATCCCACTGCATGCCATTGGTTCGTTACAGTTTTTGACGGACCGAGATATGCCGAAAATACACGACACAACGACTCGTGACTTCATATTTGTTTTGAAGTTTTGTGAACGTAAATTTATTTAAGTATTTTATGTGATATAAGTGGTCATCAGTCAATAATCTAGGCTGTGTTATAGATTTTTAGTTTGTGGAAAATCTTTGTGGACAGTGAAATGACTATTAAATGCATAGTTTTACATAAATCGGGCAAAAAAGGTGATGGGAGATCGTTCCACCGGTAAGTAAACAATGCTGACCATAGACGTATCATTCGTTAGGAATTCAACTTACGTATAATGTTCATGGGTAATATAAGTAATATAGATAATATTGTAGTTTTATATTATATATTTTCTATGGATAATAGTTTCTGATCCTCATAAAATTATTTGGAGACAATGAAATTTTTATCATTTTTCTTTCATCGTTCAAGGAAAATTTCAAATGTTTACCCCTCTTTGAAAAAAAAAATTCGAATAATTTAAAATATAGATAAGAGTATTAGATGTAGTTTTGATTTAGAATGGGAAGTGAATTCCGAACCGAAAAAAATGTATTTTCTTATTTCACTTTCAGGTTTTTAGTAGGTATAAAGTATTATGAATATCTTTATATTATATCGCTACTTTATTTGGGTATTTGGCCACAATTCTGAACAAATTAATAAAATTTTGAGTAAACAATACATACTCCTCGCTAAAAGACCAATTAAAGTTTTTTTTTAATTTGACTAATCAGTTCTCATACTAAAAAATGTATAAATATCATAAAACATAGTACACACTTTAAGTTAAAATAGCACTAACATTTCGGAAACTTCACTGTCAGAAGAATGTATTGTGTTCTATGATATTTATGTATCTATATTTAAGAAAAAACTCTAACAGACTCTTCGGTGCAGAGGTTTATTTTCTTACTTTTTTATTAGTTTTTTTCTGAATTTTATGAAAATAGCTAAATAAAGTAAAGTATGCATTGCGTATTATGTTATATACCTAGCTATCTAGTTTTTGTAGATGTTAGGGGTTTTTTTTTAATCGTGAGGCAATAGGTACTTTACGTTGTTATAAACACCTTTAAAAACATTAATAAACCCTCTTATTTTGAGAAATACTGGCCGCCACTGGTAGCTATTTACAAACAGTTAAATAAACACTCCCCCCTTTCGTAAATTGTTGTTTATTAGATGGACAGGCATATTAATGCTTTGGGTATTGCTGTTACTTATCTTTTACATGGTTAATCTGAGGTTAGAAACACCTTTAAAATATCAATAGACCCTTTTCATATTTTGAGAAATACCGCCACCACTGGTAGTTGTTTACAAACACAGTTGAGTAAACATCCCCCCCTCCGCAAATAACTGTTTATTACATGGACAGCCATATTAATGCTTTAGGTATTGTTGTTACTTATCTTGTACATGGTTAATCTGAGGTTCCCCTATACCTTCCTACCTATACTACTGCCTTTAGTAGCACCTATAGTATAAAAAAATGATGATTGAAGTACAGTAATTTTACAATGCAGTACATAATTGTAAGGTATGCCAATTGCAGTTTACATTTTGATTTAAGGGAGTGGCAAGTCAAACTAAATTTTCTATTGTAATCATGTGAATTAATTATGAAACATTAATATATTATTATTAAATTATTATTATTATTATTATTATTATTATTATTATTATTATTATTATTTATTATTAATTATGATATATTAATAAAATTACTTTACTGATCTGAATTTTCTATTTTAGCTTTAACTGCTGATGCAGCAGGCTGCACTGAAAAGCTAGGTTGAATACCTATTTGAAGTTGACCTGATGAAATCGTACCTATAGTGTTAACAAATCTTGTATTATTCTCCCATCGTAGGTACAATACAACAATTTTGAATAATATGCTTTACTAACCTGCCTTTTTTGGTTGACCATACTCTAGTGAATAGCCATGTTCAACTCCGTTAAGTAGACCACCTAGGCCCAGACCACCTGAAAAAGTCGATCCTCCAGAACCGCCAGCGGCAATACCTATACTACTGCCTTTAGTAGCACCAATAGTATAAAAAAATGATGATGAAGTACAGTAACTTTACAATGCTGTACATAATTGTAAGGTATGCCAATTGCAGTTTACATTTTGATTTAAGGGAGTGGCAAGTCAAACTAAATTTTCTATTCTTCATATTATTATGTCAAATAGAATCATGTGAATGAATTATGAAATATTAATATATTATTATTAAATTATTATTATTATTATTATTTATTATTAATTATGATATATTAATAAAATTACTTTACTGTTCTGAATTTTCTATTTTAGCTTTAACTGCTGATGTAGCAGGCTGCACTGAAAAGCTAGGTTGAATACCTATTTGAAGTTGACCTTCTGATGAAATCGTACAAACATTGTATTATTCTTCCATCGTAGGTACAATACAACAATTTTGAATAATTTGCTTTACTAACCTGCCTTTTTTGGTTGACCATACTCTAATGAATAGCCATGTTGAACTCCGTTAAATAGACCACCTAGGCTCAGACCACCTGAAGAAGTCGATCCTGCAGAACCGCCAGCGGCAATACCTATACTACCGCCTTTAGTAGCACCAATAGTATAAAAAAATGATGATGAAGTACAGTAACTTTACAATGCAGTACATAATTGTAAGGTATGCCTATTGCAGTTTACATTTTGATTTAAAGGAGTGGAAAATCAAACTAAATTTTCTATTCTTCATATATGTCAAATAGAATCATGTGAATTAATTATGAAACATTAATATATTATTATTAAATTATTATTATTATTATTATTATTATTATTATTATTATTATTATTATTATTATTATTATTATTTATTATTAATTATGATATATTAATAAAATTACTTTACTGATCTGAATTTTCTATTTTAGCTTTAACTGCTGATGTAGCAGGCTGCACTGAAAAGCTAGGTTGAATACCTATTTGAAGTTGACCTGATGAAATCGTATAGTGTTAACAAATCTTGTATTTATTCTCCCATCGTAGGTACAATACAACAATTTTGAATAATATGCTTTACTAACCTGCCTTTTTTGGTTGACCATACTCTAGTGAATAGCCATGTTCAACTCCGTTAAGTAGACCACCTAGGCCCAGACCACCTGAAAAAGTCGATCCTCCAGAACCGCCAGCGGCAATACCTATACTACTGCCTTTAGTAGCACCAATAGTATAAAAAAATGATGATGAAGTACAGTAACTTTACAATGCTGTACATAATTGTAAGGTATGCCAATTGCAGTTTACATTTTGATTTAAGAGAGTGGCAAGTCAAACTAAATTTTCTATTCTTCATATTATTATGTCAAATAGAATCATGTGAATGAATTATGAAATATTAATATATTATTATTAAATTATTATTATTATTATTATTTATTATTAATTATGATATATTAATAAAATTACTTTACTGTTCTGAATTTTCTATTTTAGCTTTAACTGCTGATGTAGCAGGCTGCACTGAAAAGCTAGGTTGAATACCTATTTGAAGTTGACCTTCTGATGAAATCGTACAAACATTGTATTATTCTTCCATCGTAGGTACAATACAACAATTTTGAATAATTTGCTTTACTAACCTGCCTTTTTTGGTTGACCATACTCTAATGAATAGCCATGTTGAACTCCGTTAAATAGACCACCTAGGCTCAGACCACCTGAAGAAGTCGATCCTGCAGAACCGCCAGCGGCAATACCTATACTACCGCCTTTAGTAGCACCAATAGTATAAAAAAATGATGATGAAGTACAGTAACTTTACAATGCAGTACATAATTGTAAGGTATGCCTATTGCAGTTTACATTTTGATTTAAGGGAGTGGCAAGTCAAACTAAATTTTCTATTCTTCATATATGTCAAATAGAATCATGTGAATTAATTATGAAACATTAATATATTATTATTAAATTAATATTATTATTATTATTTATTAGTCATTATGATATATTAATAAAATTACTTTACTAACCTGAATTTTCTATTTTAGCTTTAACTGCTGATTTAGAAGGCTGCACTGAAAAGCTAGGTTGAATACCTATTTGGAGTTGACCTCCTGATGAAATCGTACCTACAGTGTTAACAAATATATTATTCTAATTTCCCACCGTAGGTACAGTGCAATAATTATGACAAATATTATTTAATTTAATATTAACTTTAGTACGGAAAATTTCCTCTTATCGTGGAATGTTCTGCTTTTACAGGCTACAAAAATAGTAGGATAATGATTATTAATAATTCAATTGAATTTATTTATTTCAAAATAAATAACTACTGGATTAAAAACTCGCTTTGGTCACAGAGGAGATGCAAATATCTTGGAGTAAGAGCTACGAATATATACTGTGGCAGTTTCGTTATTATTTTGTTCTCTGCAGTAGATGTGATTATACTAAAAATATATTGGTTCAACTCGGCCATGACTGGTCTAACTACTTTAAATATACGAGAGAGTGGGAAGTTACAAACAAATGATATACTTAAAAGCCAGGCACAATATTGGATGTTAGATGAATCTTATATTCATTTGGAGCAAAATCGCTTGTTATATCTACATTTTAAAAGTTTTTCAAATATGCAGAATATTGGATCTAATTGGATGGCCTGAAATTAAAGATAACATATATTTTGGAAGCGTGTTACATTATTTACTTACTACAGCTCATCTCAGCTTGTTTTTCTACAGAATGTAGAGAATAGTTTCGGAAATACCTGAGTGGTGCATATTATAAAATCTTTATAATTATTAAGATAAACATGTTACGTAAATTTATTGGTTTGTTTTATTTCCAAAAATAATTGTTAGTAACAAAATTTCTTAGTAAAAATAGAAGGGATCGTATGCACATCTCAAAAATAAATTTAACAAAACTGCTCCAAACACTATATGGATAATTCACATTAAACCAGAGCAAATCACTCCATTATTGTTAGAAACATTCACATGACTCTGATTGGATAACCTGAATTTCCTTGAATTTCAAGTCGTTTTTGAGTATTCGCAACCAACTGTCCTTTACTACCTATTCCAAATTGACCACCTAACGTAACTGCATTTGTAAAATCAAATGTAGGTATAATGTATTGTATATTGTACAACATTAATCTATTATATTTTGGCAGGGCAATCTCGACATGTTCTACTTTAAGAGAAAAAATTGTAAATATAAAAGTTCTAAATACTAACTAACCTGCATTTTTTCTTTCATTGTTACCGCCTAGTTGATAGCCTAGACCACCTGAAAAAGTCGCATCTGCAGAAGCACCAGCGGCACCATCTGTAGCACCTCCTATAGTAGCACCACCTATAGTAGCACCTACAGTACAAAAGTTGATGATTCTACTACAGTATCGCTACAATGCAGCAAATAATGGTAAGCCATGCCAATCGCAGTTTACATTTTGATTTAAGGGAGTGGTAAATCAAAATAAATTTTCTATTCTTTTCATATAGTATCATATATTAATTAAATTATTTTACTACCCCGAATTTTTTATTTTACTTTTAACTACTGATTGAGAACAGCGCTGGATAACTAGATCCAACACCTATTTGATATTGACCTCCTGATGAAATCGCACCTATAAATGCTAACAAATATTATGTTATTCTAATATATCATCCTAGGTCCAATGCAACAGTTTTGAGAAATTTCAATGAATTTATTATTATTAACATTTTTATTGAAAATTTCACATTTTCGTACTATTGGGATAATGATTATTAATACCTACTGGGACATTTCCCTTATTATTTTGTTCATCTCAGTAGATGTATGCAATTGCTATGAATCAGCATGTATCGAAAATTAACGCTCTCGTTAAGACTTCATAAACATCACAGGCTATATTATGTGATAGACAAGCTGCATCGAACTTTTATAAAAAGTAAACAGAAATTGAGAGCTCTATTCAATAAACCAATTTTATCGCCATATACCTTATTATATTTTTCTATTTTGCGACTATAAACAACGCGTTTCATAAGGGCGTTCATCGCACATCTGACTGTATTTTTTTTCATAAAGTTGTTTAGTTGAGAAAAAATAAAACAGTAATGCTTTATGTGTTTAGGATAAAGTATAATTTATAAGGCAATTTGGAAATTTACTACTTGGTAAATAAACTTCGAGGGTAATCAAATCAGAGTAAAAGTACTCTTGTGAAAAATTTTGGTTGGCAAAATGCCTCAAGTCTGGTGCAATATTTTAAATCATAAGATTTACTCATATTGACTCATATAAAGTGAACACATCACTCAGTCTGGTGTAGATAGAAATTGGGACATTATTGAAGTAATTTGAGTAAGATTTTACCCATCTCCCCTTAAAGTGTATAGACCTTGGTCAGCTAACTTTGAATTTGGTATAAACGGACCACTTCTGGCTGTATATGTAATATATTATTGTAGCCAAGTAAACCAGTTATATCATATTTATTCCAATAATTTTTTCACCTTTTAGGTATTGCCTAACTTTTCTGGAGATACCCCTATCTTGGACGACATTAAATAATAAATCCAGTCAGTGTTGAGAGGTCCTGGAGATTTTCAAGCGCCATTTTCTACGTGTTAGAGCACCACCAAGTGCCAACTTCTAAAACCGCCCAGTTCTGTTAATCACACCTGAATTATAGATAACTTATTGATGAATTTTACGAATAACCAAGTTGCACTGAAAATTCGAATATTATAGTGTCGCTTTCTGAAATTCTGAATATACCGTGGCTGCTAGCCTGGCCAGCCTTAAAATGTTATGCTATATATGCATGAAAGAAAATTACTTTACTTGTACTTATTTGCTTTTTTACTTTTCTTGTAGTAGTAAAAAACGACATAGTTAGAGAGTCGAGGGGTTCTTCCCGAATCAAAACATTTTCAGCTCTTGTTTTCTTGTCTAACGTTTCTTAAACTCATTATTTTTGTTATTTTGGTTAGGACCTGCATCCATTTTCTTTATTAGAAACATGCATAGGTAGATCTACATATGTTTAAAACGATGATTAAACTTCCTATTTTGTAATAAAATATTTTTCGCTGTTTTCCCATTGCATAATATTTATAACTTTCATTACAAAACAATTCATAGACGGAAGATGAAATATGGAATGATGGAAATTAGAAATGGGAAACAGAGATAGCCACCAATAGGAATACCACGGTAAGGTATATGTAACTACAGAATAAGGAAACTAGTGCATAGTTCACAGTGCGAGGACCATATATTTCTCATTTATGGACTGGAATGCGAGTTACCTATCAACATGTTGTTAGTTGTCGCTCGACGCTAAGAGGCGCTACTTTTAAGCGCCTGGCGCAGTTCGTCAAAAAACAAGGGCCGTTTTGGCAATACTGGCAGTTAACACATCTGGCAACATGCCACATCTGGTAACACACTGAATCCAATTACGTTACTAACCTGCATTAGTTGTTTGAAATTTAAGTTCTGGTTGAACATACTGTACTTGATACCCATGTTGAACTTGAGGTACAGAAAAATGACTGCCTACTTGATAAAGACCACCTGAATACATCCCACCTCCAGAAGCGCCACCAACGACACCAGTGCCACCAGTACCACCACCTGCACGTATAAAAATTTGATGATTCTACTACAGTACGCTACAATGCAGCAGATAATTGTAAGTCATAGAAAATATAATAGCAAGATAATATATTTTCTATTTTCTACGTAATGCAATTGTAGTATATTTTGATTTGGGGGAGTGTCAAATCAAAATAAATTTTCTATTCTTTCATGGATTTTTAAAGAATCAAGTACTCTCTCAAGTAGTCAAGTATATAAATCTTTTAATACCCTATAGTAACTTTTAGCATTAAAATAATGTAGTGAGAATTACATTATGGACACTTGATCAGTCCCGATTTGCTACAAAACCAAATTATTAGTGAACGTTGCGGCTTACTCTCCGTATATTTCGCCCTGCATCATCGATTTCATCTGAGAGGTTCTCGGGCCTCATAAATAGTACCTACACACAGTGAGAGATATGTATACCCTGAGCCACAGACTCGATAATAACTCCATTGTAACATCAGGTTTCGTGTATTTACAAAAGTATGCCTGTAATAAATTGAATGACTTACTGACCTGCCCCTATTGTTACAGTGGATCCCAGCTGATGTTCTGTCGGCCCCAGAAACAGGTCTGCTGCTTTACTAGCCACTTCCTGTCCTGAACGGACCAAATTGTTGAATCCGCTTATCACTCTACTTAAAAGCGGAGCAGATTGCACTGGACTAACTATGAGGAGACCAACAATAACAGGCAATTTTTTAATAATTTCCATTACGTTCGAATGTGACCTGGGTAAAGCCTTAAATCAAACGAAAATAGGAAATATTGCAACTAGGTATATTTATATGTTCTTATTGTGAAACAATATTTATTAATATCGTTAATGTCAGGAATTAATTGAACTTTTTATTTGTCGTATAATAAAACCTGGCAAAGTATTACCCATACCATTAAAATAGCAAATTAGGATAAGGAAAAAAATAAATCATTGATTGAACAAAAAAGAAGGAAAAATGCAGTATTAAATCGGAAAATAAAAAAGTAATCAATAAATACAAGTTATATTCCATTATATGCAAAAATATACAAGGCGGCACATTTGAAATGTGAAATATTGCCTCATTTTCGGATAATATTATCAATCAAATGGAGTGAAAATATGTATTTCTAATGTTTGACCAATAACTTATCCAAGGCTGAGGTTTTTGGTGCAGATATGTAATGTTTTATTTAGATATTGTTATTTTACAGCAATGTGGCATATTTCCTTTAATATGTTGTAACATCTAATCCCTGTGTTGACTTCACTGTATAAAGACTGTTCCATTTAAATGGGAATCAATATCTCAGAACCTATAAAAGCTAGCGAATTAAAACTTGACCATTTATTGGAGGTATTAGTGGAATAGATACTGAATAAAAAATAGTGCGTACAGGTTTTGTTTAGTCCGAATGAGGGACTCCACCTCCTCTCGGTGCAGCTCCCTGGTCCCATAGGCTGAGCCTCTAGAAGGCCCCACATTGTCTGAGCATATGAAGACTTGTGTCTTCACATCACTCCATATATTCCGGATACGTTGGGTCCTCCTGTACCACTATTAGTGCCCAGTGCCCAGTTAGGATTTCCATCAGTTGGTTTAGAACCTATCGACTTAGGTGCAACAGCCTACCACAAGTATGAAAGCTCCATAAGGATCTTAAAAGTAGAAGGTCGAGATAGATAGAAAAAGGACTAAATGGTTAAAGTGTTTCTTGAATATATCAGAGTAGTTTTATATGGATGTATTCATCTTCTGAAACGTAACCAAGTGATTGGTTCTACCACACTACCGTCACCTATAGAGAATTTATATTTGTCACAATCCCACAGTTAATCTCAAAGTATATTCAGCCACCACACCATGACTACCGTATTGCAGTGATTGGTATTATCCTTGGTGAAAGATACTCAGAAACTATATTTTGGAGGAAAACATTTCCTCGGTATTTAGTTTAAGGATTTGGCAGTATAACTGAAGAACCACGAGGAACCTTAGCACCACAAATGGTTCTAGCAGATTATTTATGGTAAGATAAATAAGTATGTATTGCTATGTGTGTAGGAGGCATATGGCTGGAGCCTATACTATGTTTAAAATGCCTATGGTTTACTAATAATACTGGGGTCTACATTGTGTATTGTTGTATGTATATAGATGGGCTATGCAGTAAGCAACACTGTTTACGTATTGAAAATGATATACCTATTTAATTTTTTTGGTAACGGCTTCCATTCAGTAATAATCAGGAAGCAATTTTTCATATTATCTGATATAGATACCTACCTAAATTTGGAATTAAATAAATTTAAAATATAACGACTTGTGTGTACTATGTTTAATTCTACAACTGTATTATTCACAACTACATTTGCATAATTAATATTACTTCTTGATAATAATATACATTTATCGTTTAGCTCTCAAGAAACAAGTATATAAATTAACGTTTTAAAATGAATTCAATCATATTTGTAATCTTTGAAGCTGGTGAAAATTAAAACGAAAGAGGCACGAATATGTATAAATATAATTTTATTTTATGACCGGAAATCTGGCAAACTGTAATTGTGTATTCCAATGATCAAGCAAAGAAAAATCTTAACTTGATAATAAAGTAGGATGTTATAAACTCAAGAAACATTTTCCACTGGAATCTGCTCTGTATCCGTTTGGACAATTCGCACCAGGGTTTATAAGGGTTCTTGAATTCACCGTGTCACTAATATTCTTCTTTACTTGACTGCTTTCATTTGGTTTAGATACTTCTGTAGTTGCTGGTTCTCGCCCATTGTCTGTTTACAAAATATTTATTTAAGAGTAAAATACAGTAACAATAAAATAAGTAATATTTTCCCAATGGGACAACATTGACCACTGAAGTTCATAAATAATTCACTTCTGCCGCTTTGAAATATGGCTGTAAACTTGATAGATATTATTTTTGCCTAGAATATTTGATTAATTACGGTTTTTGAGTTCTATTCTAAATCTATTTCCAAAGTGATAATTTCATTATCACACTATGAAGCTTTGCTATAAACTAAATTATTAAAATCTTTCTTTTTTACAACAGTATGTAAGGCTAGCATCTCATTATCTTATTGGAGAACACGTGGTTATTTTTATGCAATTTTATTTTGTTACTGTAAATTGTAGAAACACATTAATGACATTGAATGTGCAATAATTTTAACTTAACTACCCATAAATTTATCTCAAACCTAAAACTTTTATTGTTCGAATTTTACATAAATTATTTCCGAATTACATTTATTCATGGAAAAGTTTGTACTGTACCATTGTAAACACGAAACTAGCATCCAAGCGGTGCACGTCATAAAGGATCCACAGTATTATTTGCCAGAAATATAAAAAATATATACAATTTTAATGCATCTCAACATAGCTTAGACTAATGGGATTTACTATGATTACATAATTACAAGGAAACAAATGTTTTAGGCGTGTTACCGTTATATTACTAATTTTATAACTGATGACGTGCACCGTTTGGATTCTTGTTTTAAATATATAAACCATACGTTAATGTCAAATGAGTAGTTTCGAAGCAATAGTGTTTTAAACTCGAATAACTAGAACAACTGATCTCCATCTTCTATATAGTTTTTATTGTCTGACTGAAATTATACAAGGAATAACAAATCGTGGAACGAATGGATTGGAGAGATTAATCCCTTCAATCAGTATGTGGGCACTACAATGTTGAAAATTTTGAAAATATGTTAGAGAATTTAAGGTGATCGAGTGAAAGATAGATAGAGATAAAGTTTTGGAGGTGATACACGGACATTTATTACTTACTTCAAATAGTAAAAGCTATTACTCATATGTCGAAGATGACTAAATGATACTAAACACTATTTAACCAATTGAAACACAATTATACAAAGATTTAATCGAAACATTTATGATTTTTTCACAATAATAAACAATATTCAATGTACATAATTGAGTAGGTACTTACTACCCGGGTACCTTTAATTTCAGTATCATTTTTCTTTTACTAACTACTTAAAACGAATGCTTCAACTTTATTCATTTTACCCATTTTTTAAATGTTGCAAAATACACACGTTACTAGGTCTATAAACTTACCTTTTTGGATTCCAGGGTATTTATTATTCGAATCATAGTTATTTTCCAGTTGGTTAGGTCCAACGTGTGATTTATCTTTACACGGATCTTCATGGTGATTATGATTAAATACCAAGTGTCCTAAATTGTGAACATTACATCTGATTTTGCTTACACCTTGTTCTAAAGTGTTCCGTAATGTTCCGGACTCGGTTTCACACACTATAATAAACACTACGATGCCCAACAGATTTAATGACATATACTTTTTAAACATTTTAGTCGAATCTAATTCCAACTTCTTATTTATGTAGATCAAGCAAACGTTATACACGTTTTATCGCAATGTGTACGAACATTATTAAATAATTGTTGTTTATTACATTTATCCTCTTTAATAATTATCAGTACTAAGAAAACTATTTATATTCTGGCACAGACACACTCAGCAATAAAATGTTATAAACAGTTCAAATATTCTAAAATATTTCTATAGTTGTTTATTAAACAGTAATATTGTTATATTGTTTACACATTTTTTATTTAGGTAATTGCCAAAAAAAATCACAGTAAGATAATTATTAATGAAATTATTTATGTTATGATAATATGTATTTCTAGTTTTTAAAATTCAATTTCTATTTTCAAATATTATACCAAGTGACATTAGATATTTAACCGGTTGAAACACATTTTTTTTTCTGTAAAATCTAAAATACTTTGTTGGCTGAATATTATTGGTAGTTAGAAAAATAATTTATTATTTTTTAGAACAAGTATTTGTTTCGAATGATTCTTCAAATACAAATTTCAGACTTGAAATTCGAAAAATATATTATAACCATCGATTTTATAGTGATGTTTTGTTCCAGGGAAGGGGGGTATCTAGGTAGGTACTCTATTTTTGATACTTCTGATTGGCTCTTCAAGCATACTACGGGATTGGCTCTTTGCTGAGTACCTTACTCCCCGCTCATACCGCAGAGCTCCAAGTCCGTGACTTTATGTTAACAAAACAATCTCAATGCTGTGAAATACACTATGCCGTATCCAGTACTATAAGATCGATGATTATAACGATTCAAAAGTAACATTTTTATAGATATTTGAATATTTTCAGGTAAACAAAAGTATATTGAGCAGAAATAAAACAAGCGTGGTATATTGATTATGATTTTATAAAAAAATATGCTAAGAACTAAGTGAATAAATAGATAAATAAAACAGAAGTAATACTCGTACAGACAATACATAAAATTATATTTTTCTTCTAAACGTCTTTATTATTTAGTGATTTTCAACTTTACGGATGATTTTACATTTTCGGTTTTCGATGCAGCTACATTTCTTTTCTTTTATAACTAGAACCATTTCTTCTGAACAATTTACTGGAACATCGGTTATGGCACCTAAAAAAATATTAACTTTTCATTGTTGTTTGCTATTTTGCTCCTTACAAATATAATATAAAATGTATATCCAAGAAATAATCTGCGGTTACTAGTACAATAAATTTATTGTCTAAAGATCGTCCACCATCGGAAACCAATATTTTGTTCATACTTATGACCTGACATACCGAGATACATAAAATCCAGAGAGATTTTGTCAGCAATCAAATCTGCTATAATTTTGATAAGTCAAACAAATAGTGCGTTCAAAATTTTTCAAAAAAAATGTTCAAAATATGTAAAGAAATATTGTTGAATATGCAAAATAAAATATAATATAATATTCAGTCTTGAAAACCATTTCTAAGTGGTACCTACTCTCTGTACCATTTCTAAGTGGTACAAGGTCATTCTGTTACGAGGTCTGATTATTTAAACTGTCACAAACTGTCAAATCTTTTGTTAATTAATTACCTATCGACATAAAGTTCGATAATATGGGAGTACCTACTTATTGACGGCAGAAATAAATTTAATTATTGTGTACAAATTTGAATTTTTGATAACAAGTTATACTATTTATATCTTTCTTTATATAGGAATGAAGCCAAAAAGTTAACTAAGAGATATATGATTAATGAGATTATGAAATATTATGGTTTAATTAAGTTTTTAATTTTCCCCGTTACCTATAATCAGGTAGGCAAAGGAATAACTTTATTATTTTTAAAATATGTCGAAAACAACTACTTTGCGTACAACAAGCACCGACTAACATTGAATTACTACGGCATATCTTCATATAACCTCAACTTATTACCTTGAATACATTTTTCTTTTTAATACTAATGTTGCGTGCAATAATGTTTATTGCACGCAAAGTAGTTGTTTTCTACTACTTCAACAATAATATTTAATTATTTTATTAATAATTTATCTCTTAATTAACTTTTTGGCTTAATTCCTATATAAGGAAAGATATAAACAGTTAAATTAGCCAATAAATAATATTAAAAATATATTATAAAAAAGTTAATACCTACTACTTACGTTTCGTTTTATTTTTTCTATACGGGCGCCCTATTTCTTGACCCGTTGCATGGGTAACTTTTTTATTAGTAGAGATACAAAAACGCTTAAATGAGCAAATTAGTGCAGTTTCGTATTAGTAATTCTACGGTAAGGCGAAAAATTATATACGGGGGAAGGTTGAAAAGTTATTGACAAAAAACGAAAAATCCAACTTTTCTATTATCCCTCGTAGCTCGTTCATTTGAAGAGTTAGAGAAAAATGCTTCAGATGTTTTTTGCAGTATTTTTCATGTAAAATGACATGCACTTGCTACTTTTTATATATCTCTTAAAATGGTTGAGAATCACAGTAAAATATATTTTTTTTAAATGTAATGGATAGGTGGCTGTGACATTAACCGAAAGTCCCCTTTTTTCTCTTTCAGATGATATAACATAGTCCATATTTTATCCTTACAAAAGTAATAATAATCGTTGTTTTTAAAGAAAGTTTATTGTCACATCAAGAATGCTATGGATTATGGAACAAAAGAATGTTTTGAGAACAGAAATTATTAATTAATTAATTATATTGAAGTAAATGTTCGAAATGACCACCATCCTGTTGGATACATAGTAAGCAACGTTTCTGGATACTTCTTAAAATATTATTTATTGTATGTCCATGTATGCTTCTAATTGCATCTTGAATCCTGACTTTTAGATCCTCTATATCTAGAGGAGCTGTCACATAAACTTTATCTTTCAATAACCCCCAAAGAAAGAAATCTAAGGGGGTCAAATCAGGTGTTTGCGCTGGCCAGTCGATATCCATTCTATTTCCTATAACATTATCAAACTGTTCATGTAAATATTGTTTTACCTCGCGGGAATTATGCGCAGGTGCTCCATCGTGTTGGAAGTATTTAAGATTTCTAAAAATATGAAGTGGTAATTCATTTAAATATTCCTCTGTTAGAGTATTCCTTAGAAAATGAAGGTAATTATTCGCATTCAAATTATCTTCGTAAAAATATGGGCCAATAATTTTGCCACAAAAAATTCCACACCACACATTTATCCCAAATTGACGTTGATTTCTTCTTTCAGAAACAAGATGTGGATTTTCTCGGCACCACATTATGTTATTATGGCGGTTAAAAATACCATTGTTGGTAAATCTACTTTCATCACTGAATAAAATCTTTTTCCAGAAGTCTAGATCCTCTTCGCATTTTGAAATGTACCATCGACAAAATGTCATCCTTCTTTGATTATCAGCTGGATATAAAGTATTGCATATGGACTAATGATAAGGCTTTAAATTGTTACCTTTTAAAATAGCTCTTACAGTTTCCTTGGAAGTGTTGCAGTGATGTGCAATTTCTGCAGTTGAAGAATCAGGTTTAAAATTTACATAAGCCAAAATATTTATTTCAGTGTCTTCATTGAAGTTTCTTTCATCCTTAGGCTTTGAAAAAGAACCGTATAATCGTATATTATTTTCCAGCTGTCTAAATATTCTATGATGGGGTTGTCTTCGTTCCATGTAAGTTTCAAAATAAAGATTCGCTGCAGCTTGTGCATCTCGATTTTGGTTATAATAACAAAATAGCATATCATTTTTCTCTTCGTTGGTGTACATATTTGCAACACTATTATTTTGTATGCAGTATTAATAATAAACAATAAACTACTTAACAAAAACTAAAAATGTCACTTATGATCTGTCAATAATTAAATGCCAACTAGACGTTTTTAAAAATATCAGGAATCTTATTTTTTGTTTTATTTCCATAGCATTCTTGATGTGACAATAAACTTTCTTTAAAAACAACGATTATTATTACTTTTGTAAGGATAAAATATGGACTATGTTATATCATCTGAAAGAGAAAAAAGGGGACTTTCGGTTAATGTCACAGCCACCTATCCATTACATTTAAAAAAAATATATTTTACTGTGATTCTCAACCATTTTAAGAGATATATAAAAAGTAGCAAGTGCATGTCATTTTACATGAAAAATACTGCAAAAAACATGTGAAGCATTTTTCTCTAACTCTTCAAATGAACGAGCTACGAGGGATAATAGAAAAGTTGGATTTTTCGTTTTTTGTCAATAACTTTTCAACCTTCCCCCGTATATAATTTTTCGCCTTACCGTAGAATTGCTAATACGAAACTGCACTAATTTGCTCATTTAAGCGTTTTTGTATCTCTACTAATAAAAAAGTTACCCATGCAACGGGTCAAGAAATAGGGCGCCCTGTATAAAACAGCTTCTGTATCATTCAATTTGAAATAGTTGTAACCAGTGAGGGGAAATACATCTTGTTTTTGGGTTACAGGAATTTCATCTCTCTCTTTCTCAAGTTTGTCCCTTCTAACACCAGTTTCGTGTCTCTTATAATAATTGTCATAGCTCTCTTTAATTTTTAAACGAGTCCTGAGGTGAAGGTCTGACGACTTTACTCCAGGTGCACAGTACCATTTCGTAAGGAGCATGATTAAACATATATATTTTATGGTGATTTCCATAATATTGCCTAGCCTCCTTAGAATAAATACTATAGACTAGTTGAAACTTTGGCAAATGTTGGGTATTTATACAATAAAATGGGAAGTTCCGTTATTATCTTGCTAAAATGTGGTTTTTCTATATTGCTAAAATTATGAACACGTAATCTCTTATATTATCTAGGGAAAATGTTAAGTTAATGGGTGATGTAGTACAATTTTTCAATAAAATTATATTTTCGTTTAGAATTTATAAAAATGTCTGACTACTAAATTGAGATTATGAGATCATGTTCTTCTTAGAAGACTATAAATATTATTTAACTAGTATTTGGTAAAAAATATGCGATAAATATACATAGACAAATGATAAAAGAGGAGGGTAATTGACAAACTTTGGGAATCAATAGAACTTGAAAAATACTGTCACTTCCTCCTGTAAAATGTAGGTATCTATTTGGAGCTCCCTAAGGAAGTTACAGGGTCTTAAAATTCACAAAAAAATAGAGTTATTTTTTAATATCTCTAAAACTAAAAAAGCTATCCAAGACAAATTTGGTACACTTGCAACAGATATCGGTTGCCACAAAATAGTGAAATATCCACTTGAACTAAAAACCAGTGGAGGAGATATGGGTAATTACTGATGCCAATCTCAAATCTCATTAATTTCGAATTCCCCCTTTATTTTCCACAAAAAAATATCTTCATGTTTGTTCGTATCTGCTACGGTTTCATGGCAATTTAAATTTTCTTAAATGAATACCTACCTACATGTTTTTTTTTACAGTACTGTACAGTTACAAGAGCACCAAATTTGGCATTGGATAACTTTTTTAGTTTCAGAGATATTAGAATATTTCTTTGCGAAATTTAACACCCTGTAACTTCTTTAGGAAGCTCCAAACGGATTTTGTAGGAGAAAGTGGCATTATTTTTCAAAGTTCTATTGATTCCCAAAGGTTGTCAATTTAAAGCTGAAACACCCTGTATAATAGTAGCTATAGATGAAGATTGTATAATAATATGGTATGGTAAGTTTTTCCCTAAAACTGCTGTACAAAAATCAATAGCCGTAGCCGTAGCAATAGGTGTAGCCGTAGGACGAGATAAATTATCGTCTCGTCCTGTCTGTGTGGAATTTATCCCTATTCTCGAGATAAGATAGGTCTTATTGGATCTCTGTTTTGCATTCACTGGGTAGGTTAGTGATATTGACTACAGCTTAGGTTTATATAAATGTTATTCGTATTATTTATCTTGTTTACTACTGAGAACTCTTGCAGTTTGTATGCAGATATTCACTGAGTTAGGTCAGTGTTCCTTTGTTTAGACTTGTACATGAGAGCTCTTTAGATCTTTCTTCTTTTAGAATTATATACGAATATGCAGTTGTCTAGTGCATTGCGAACCAAACTTCTTAATATTTTCCAATACCTATGCAGGGCGTTGAAACTAAAATTTCAAATAAACTTTTAAGTTTTTGACAAATTGATATGTGAAGGTTTTTGGGAATATTAAATTAAATATAATCTCAATTCTGAGGTATTTTATAACTTTTTATAATAAAAAATATTAACGTTAACACCATTTCTTAAATATTAATATTAGTATCCCCATTTATTATTCTCAATATTTTAACCGAAGCTATTCCTGGGTGCTCTGTGACCTATTACTTATGAAACAACCTATAAATTTACTTAATTTTTTATTTGTCATGGATATTTTGCTATCTAAAAGTATTCATTTATTTAGGCAGGATAGAGAACATTTTTAATAAAAACAAATATAATTCAAGAACATTATAACTGTAACTTTATGTCAGGAGTAGAGAATGATGCACATTTGTAAATCCGAAGAAAAACTCTGTCCTGTTCCACAATTGTGCTTCAGGTTGAACAGCCTTCGGCCTCTAGGTTTACGAGCAGTAGGAATAGAAGTTTCTTCATCGATGATATACACAACATTTTTATGAACTACACGTCCTGCTGCAATGCCTTCTGTGTAACAGATTACGAAAATTATAAATAAGAAACAACAAATGACGTTCATATTAACTTGTCACCAGTGGCTCATCCATGGAACTTTCTGAGAAAACAGTCGAGTTTAATTTCACTGTTATTCTTCAAGTATTGCACTTGATCCAAATAACACTGATAAACTTCTATATGTAGGGTTACGTTTTATCGCTTTTTCTTTAAAAACGTGTATAAAAAATGCGATTAATAATATAAATAGTATTAATAGCTAGCCAGCAAATGCAGTTTATTATTATTCTGGGAGAAACAAGTGGGTGAGCAAGTATTCGAATTCCTGTTTTATTGTTTTTACCCCAGAAGGATGTACCATGGGACTATATCAAATTATCTGAATTTGACAGTCTTTTTACATAATTATTAAACAAGGAATAAATAAAACAAAAAAGAATACAAAACGTATATTTTAAATTTGTTATTTCCATTTCTAAAAATTACTGCAGAATAAAATAAGGTAGAACATCAATAGGCGCAGGGTAGTCTTGGAGTGTAATGGGCCCTTCATAAATAGTACCATTGTTACCATCTTTTCATGAACCCATCGGCAAATACACGTTTCTTGAAAGTGCACCTTCAATAAGGACTGGAGCAACAAGGATATTTTCTCCAAGTAAAAATTCTGAAATTATGTTATTTATATCATTGCAGATTGACAATCTCTGCTGTAAAGTTATTTATTTGTGTACTGGTATAGATTTACTTCACTTCAAAATAATCTATTAATTAGATGTTTATAAGCCAAAAAAGTAATTTTGTCATCTTACCATCACCGCAAGCAAGAGCTATTTCATCGGATGGATCAACCTACCAAATTGGTGGATTCACAGGTGTGCCGTCTGATATACTAGCATTCATAGCTTTAATTATTTCGTCACCATATTCAGCATGTAGGTCGACAAACTTCCTTATTATTTCGGTCCCATTAAACTGCAAATAAATAAAACAAACCATTTCTTTTACTCAATACATATTAGACATACATTTAGGTTTTCCAATTGTACAAATAAACTTTAATAAATTATTACACTGATGCATTATCCTCCAGGATCACCTCCAGGGCGGTCCTAGAATGTATTAATGGTCTGGCCAAATTGGACAAGAACTATTGACCTGGGTACTGGGAAAGTATTCAGTTTACCGGATCCAATCTAGTGCTCGGGCTTCCGCCCAGTTATGTAGCGTAATCCATTGAAAACTAGATCAGAAAAAGATCTGAGGAAGAATGATCGAATGAAACTGGCCAAGCTCTTCATTGAAGGGCCCTGGTCGAACGCAACTTGAGGAATACTTACGCTAAGTCGTAACAGCATAAGGATTGTCGCAGGACTATTAACAGGTCATGGGCATCTCAACAAGCACCTTAATACTTTGGCCTTAGTGACACTACAAAGCGCAGGTTTTGTGAACACGATGGCCAGGACTCCATACTTTTCACCCGTCGCTGTGCCTGCCTCATGGTCAAGAGACACAAACATTTGGGTGCAGCGTTTCTTCTGCCCTAGGACATTAAAGAGCTTCTAGTAGCTCTGGTATTGGGTCTATGCGATTAGCACGGGTCTCTTCCAATAACTCTCAACTATTGGCAGGCACGAAATCCTCATAAGGAACAACAATAATTTAAAAACCGATTGCATTAGCTTGAGCCCACCTGATGATTAGTTCTGCAGTTGGTTGTGCCTTGTATCCATTTACGCCAACCATATCGGGTAATACCCTAAAATTATTAATTTCATTTAAGTAATATGATGCAACTTATAATGGTCTCATTTGAAAGGCATCTTCTGGGACTTTTTATCTATTTTGTACTTAATGTTTTTAGTCAGGATATTTTAAATCATCCAAATCGGTTTTAGTGTCATGTTACCAAGATAAGCATGTTGTAAAATAAAAAAACTTACATTGTATAACCGTTTATGTTCATTAGAAGTAGAGTGGTGACTAAACAGTACAAACCATCATCCTCTCCCCATACTGAATCTTTGTCAATCATCCTTACAAACATTGGAAGTTTTTGGGTTCTACAAAACCAAATCAATAATTTGTTTTTGCTTATTTTTATTTATTTTAAGCAATGAAAGATATCTTATTCGGCAAGGAGTGTGTGTAGCTATTTCATTTTAAAATTTTCAGCAGCTCTTCAGTAAATCTTAATTTATTTCAGTATGTTTTCCATGGAAATTATACATCTACTGTCGATTTTTAGAGATTTAAGTAGAGTTATCTTTTATTAATAATTATTTTGATACAGGTATTGATGAATATGTTATATTTGTTGTATCTGTATCTTGCTTTGATTAAAAAACAATTTAAAGCTTATATAGATTCGAAATTTGGAAAACCAAATCACAAAAATTGTTTGGACTTTCTTAATAATATTCTATAGAAGTTATATATAAAATTTATTTTATAAAAATATTAATTTCTTAATATAATAAAGCGAATATGCAAAAAAATCTATGTATATAGATAATTGGTGTAACAAATTGGTGAAATAATTATTAGTAACACAATTTACCTCCAAGCTGACCTAACTTCAATGAGGTCACAATTCGGCACAGGTTTTTACGTAGTGTATAGTTAGACAGTTGGGCACTTCCTCTGGATTCACATTCTCATAAAGGGAAGACTAAAATGTATTTTGTAATATAATCATCTTATTAAAGTTTTGACGAAAAATAAAGAACATTATGTTCATTAAGTTTTGAATTGATATATTATTAATAATTTTTTCATATCTAACTCCAAATTGATAGATTTTTTTATATTAATATCTACGGAACTAATTTTCTCACCGGAATAGCATAGTCCGTTTCTCATGCATCAAACTTAAAACCGTCCACACCAGGATCCTCTTTAATTACAGGGATTCTCGTTGAAAACCATTCAGCAGCGTCAGGGTTGGTGAAGTCTATTTGGTGCGCGTCATCGCTCTCCCACCACGGCCATCGTACTTCCATTTTAATTTTTAGCAAAGTATCCTAAAAAATAATGTACAATTTTCAATTCCAAAAATTTCAATTACATGCTAGTACTTAAGGTAATTGTGTTTAGGGTCTGATCTGGAAATCAATGTAATACTTTGTCAATGGCTTTCAAATCTCGAATCTTGTGTTTGAAACTCATAACTATTCGGAATTCAATATGGTGGATCATTTAGCCTCGCTTGTCCAGAGGATTTATCACAAAAGAAGTATTAAAAAAAATTGTAGTAAACTATAGATAATCGTATCTTCATCAACTAATTCAGAACTGTTTAAGAGAACGTTTAATTCTGAGTAACTCCAGTAACCAAAATACTTTTTTGGGTTAGGGGGATGGGGGCCAACAGTTAACATTAAAATTTGAATCAGGTATTGAGGATCTCGTCAGCGAAAATCAATCCATTTTAACTAAATCGCTTTATCCTCGTCCACTGAATCAATAATTTGTATTGGAGTTGTTTAAGTATGTGGAAAGAGCCTAATATTTTAATGATTAGGACAGAACAAGACATAACAGTTTTATATTGTTTTATATACCTTTTTCAAGTCCGACAGATGAATAGTCTTCACAATTGTTATTAACGAAGGGATTAATCCATAAGGTAACTCGGAAACCCAAACCCTTAATAGTTTTCACCGTGTCCTTGATATTTGCAAACTTGTCTGACTTAAATACATGTGAACCAAAACATGTCTGAAACGGTTTAAAATATATAACTCGTTATATAATACTTCATAAACTTCCACCTGCCCTCAATTTCCACCTGCCCTCCTGTAAACCCATGATTGACAGTATCGTTTGCAAAGCCTAGTACAGTATCATCGTCTATATCTCTTTTAAATTTAGCCCAGGTAGTCCACACTGATTCTCTCACCATCTTCTCGTTGGGATGACCTATAAGAAATCCGTTGCATAAAGAAAATATATTTTCTAATTTAGGTTTGCTCCCCAAAATAAATCTTTTTAATCACCCGTTATTGTAACTGTAGTATTTTATAAAATATTCTACCTACCTTTCGGTTTACCCAAGTGATTATTCACTGCATATATATGAGCACTTTTGGGATCGCTTTTAACTACTACCCTGTATTGTAGAAACACCTATAAAAATATATAAATTATAATTATGTCTCTGTTGAGTCGCATGAGTGTCAGTTGAGTCACGAGTACTATTTTACTATTATTTTAAATAATTTCATGTGGTTCAAGTGTCTACTAACTTTTATTTCATCGTCATTATTAAAGATTATATTTTACCCTTGATCTCGTTATATAGGGGTCCTCGGCTTTGGCATAAAGGCAGAGGGTTCCATTGGACTCGTTGTTCTGGTCAACGAACAGTGGCACCTTTTCATCTATGTAAATATAGGCACCCTTTGAATTCAACCAGTATCTCTCAGCAACTGCAAAATTATCTGACTTCTTGATAACGTAAGGATCATTTCCGTTCAGAACTTGGTTCTCTATTGGCCATTGCTGATCGTACCTTTGAGGGCCACCGTACCAGCTGTAGTTCAGGAGGTAGAAGCAATCCTTAAACACTTCTGAAGTATCATTTGTTTCCCATGTTAACAAGAAGCCCTCCAATGGATCGCTGCTATCCACTGTGTATGTAATATTGCCTATAGTACAAGTAGATCCATTACATTCTTGATTGGAAAGATCTCGGTTAGCCCTAGAATTATAGATTTATCAAACACTATTAACCCTAAATCATAGTTAGTTATTTGTGGGCATAGAGAAATAAAAAGCTTTAGTACCTAAATTTTGGAAACATAGTAAACACTGTCATTTATCGCCCTTTAAAAAGTAGCAACATTGGCTTAAATTAATTACCAGTCTGTACATAAATGAGTCTGAATATTTCTAGGCACTTTTCTGCTAAGAAGTATTTTTTGCGGGCCTATGAAAATTTCGACGTCGCTATTACAGTGATCAAATTTATAACATATAAACATATTTAGTAAGAGCCTATAATAATATTAGCACATTAAGTACCTATTCATAATCAAATTTAAAATTACTTGTTCTACCAACTTACCCAGTCTAAATGTTATGCCTTTACCAAGTGGATCAAATAAATCAGAGGACGAGTCGACATACTGAAAAGAATTTTGTAATGTATCTACATCTATTTCAGCATACAATGCTATGAAAAGGGCACTCAGAATTAGTGTAACTGAAAAAAAAATGACATTTTTCTTACCACCATTAATTTATATCAAAGCCAATTTACCTGATCTAAGGTGCATCTTATGTAATGTTATACATTACTTGTACATTATTATAATACCTGTTTTATTGAAATTATCATTTTTATAAAATATTAGTTATCTCTTATAGTAAAAATATAAACACTTTCATTCATTTTAAGTAATTCACTTATCACGAAAAAACATCCGGAAAGTTTTCAAGACTGTTTTTGAAATATCTCAAGCACAGTATGGTACTCAAATACTAGTGCTACAAGTACGTACGGTTAAAAAGTACACAAACAAGTATGAGATTTAGGTGTATAGTATTAGATGTATAGGTGTATATTTAGGAGTATAATGGTATACAGTGTGACACAGATTTATGGTATACACTTCTTCTCTCCCTTATTTTTTTTAGATACAATTTTAAAATTAGGTATGGCGGAAGCACTTGTTAAAGGCCAGTTTTTGACATAAAAATTACCTTTTTACCGGAAGATTTAACTATCAATTTTTATATGGAACATCCTGTATATTTTCGGAATCTACGCCGTTTTCTGAATCCAACGATATGCCAAATTTGAAAATGGTATCTAAAAAATAAGGAGGAAAGCGGGGTATACCATACATCTGTGTCACATTGTATACCATAACACTTTTTACTATATTTTTCTGTAGTAAGGATCAGTTACGAATAACAAGTGATAACAAAGGAAGAAAGCACTTTATTAGATGTTATAGCATAGATTCCTATAATTACATTCATTCACTATATTTATTATATTATATTATAGTAATATAATATAATTTATTATAATAGTGGTCAAAGTTCCTTTTGTAATGGTCCTTTCTGATAGAAACGATATATTATCTTGATAAAATTTTTAAATTAGTATCTACCATAGCATAATAAAACATTTAAAAATGAAGTTTCATTATTTATGCTCCACATATGTCCATGTACACAAATTTTGTATCTTTTAGACATATTGCATATGGTTTCCATTATTGTATATTATATTGGTATTATTCAATATATTTTAATAACCGGACATCTGTTAGTCAGTATCCATATTATATAAACAGATAAACGGTTATTAAGTTATTATTATAATATGGTAATTGTTTTCCAGGTATGATAAGTTAAAGGTCTAGCCATATGTTCTTTGAGGTGCTTGTCTTCTATCTGAAAGAATACAAAAATGGCGTTTTATAATTTTGATAAGAATGTAATAAAATAGACTTCAATTATTAATCAATACATATTATGATGATTCCAAAATCTTATTTTTAGTAAGGATTAAAATGCATTTTATCAATTAACTATAGCATCAAAATGATTGACATCATCTGCAGATGAATAAAACTCAACCAGTTTTAATCATCATCTCCAGATGATGCTACCTTGGTTGGCGAAACGCGCGTCGAGTGCAGTATAGTGTTTTGGTGTTATGTGGAAAACTGCGTCAGTGTTATCTTCACACCAAACGTTCCAACCCCTTTCACGATAGTAATTTGTTTAATACATTTACATACATTTAATAGGTTCGGAAATTCTTGCCCAGGTTTTATATCAAGGCAATTTATCCTGAGAACGATATGTTAAATTTATAAGCACTAGTTATATTATGATTTTTTGAACAGCATTTCACTGATTTACTACCCTTATATTAACTTTCAGTTGGATAATTCTCTTAAGACTAAGATGGTTATCGGAATCCTTTCATATAGTATCATATTATATATTAATAAAATTATTTTACTAATCCGTATTTTTTATTTTACTTTTAACTACTGATTGAGAACGCATCGCTGGATAACTAGATCCAACACCTATTTAATATTGACTTCCTGATGAAATCGCACCTATAAATGTTAACAAATATTATGTTATTCTACTATACCATCCTAGGTCCAATTGTCCAATAGGTCCAGTTGTGAGAAATTTCAATAAATTTATTATTTTATTAACATTTGTATTGAAAATTTAACATTCTCGTACTACTAGGATAATGATTATTAATACCTACTGGGATATTTCCCTTATTATTTTGTTCATCTCAGTATATGTATGCAAATGCTATGAATCAGAATGTATTGAAAATTAACGCTCTCGTTAAGACTTCATAAACATCACAGGCTATATTATGTGATAGACAAACTGCATCGAACTTTTATAAACAATAAACAAAATTGAGAGCTCTATTCAATAAACCAATTTTATCGCCATATACCTTATTATATATTTCTATTTTGCGTCTATAAACAACGCGTTTCATAAGGCGTTTATCGCACTTGTCCTTTAGAAAACTCACCGCTTTGCGGCTCGTTTTCTGAACTTGGACGCGTGCGATAAAAGTACGTCTTATGATACTCTTTATCATATACTATTATATATATGCAAATCTCCTCATGGTGGATAAAATTTAATTACTATATCTAATCTATAGTTATAAAAGTTACTTTACTAACCTCCATCAATCAGAAGTTTAGGCTGCACTGAATATTAGTGTCGATATTGAGGCATATAAGCTTGCCCGCCCATTTGATATTGACCACCTGCCGATATCCCACCTGTAGATTCAAAATCTGGTTATTCCACTACATTAAAAGTACAGTATATTATTTTTATCAATGCCAGTTCGTTTACATATATCCTGACTGTAATTTTTTCATTGTAAGTTGTTTATTTGAGCAAAAAACGACAATAATGCTTTATGTGTCTAGCATAAAGTAGTAAATCACTCTTATAAGGCAATATAGAAATTTACTACTTGGTAAATAAACTTCGAGGGTAATCAAATCAGAGTAAAAGTACTCTTGTGAAAAATTTTGGTTGGCAAAATGCCTCAAGTCTGGTGCAATATTTTAAATCATAAGATTTACTCATATTGACTCATATAAAGTGAACACATCACTCAGTCGGGTGTGGATAGAGATTGGGACATTATTTAATGTAATTTGAGTAAGATTTTACCCAGCTCCCCTTAAAGTGTATACACCTTGTTCAGCTAACTTTGAATTTGGTGTAAACGGACCACTTCTGGCTGTATACGTAATATATTATTGTAGCCAAGTAAACCAGTTATATCATATTTATTCCAATCATTTTTCCACCTTTTAGGTATTGCCTAACTTTTCTGGAGATACCCCTATCTCGGACGACATTAAATAATAAATCCAGTCAGTGTTGAGAGGTCCTGGAGATTTTCAAGCGCCATTTTCTACGTGTTAGAGCACCACCAAGCGCCAACTTCTAAAACCGCCCAGTTCTGTTAATAACACCTGGATTATAGATAACTTATTGACGAATTTCCCGAATAACCAAGTTGCATTGAAAATTCGAATATTATAGTGTCGCTTTCTGAAATTCTGAATATACTGTGGCTAACTAGCCTGGTCAGCCTTAAAATGTTATGCAATATATGCATGAAAGAAAATTATGCTTTATTACTTTTCTTGAGTCGAGGGTGAGGTTCGTCCCTAATTAAAACATTTTGAGCCCTTGTTTTCTTGTCTACCGTTTTAAAACACATTATTTTTTTAATTTTGGTTAGGACCTGCATCCATTTTCTTTATTAGAAACATGCATAGGTAGATCTACATATGTTTAAAACGATGATTAAACTTCCTATTTTGTAATATAGTATATTATGTATCGAGTTTTATAAATGCCATTTTAGTCACGATTTTTATTAATCACGAGCGAAGCGTAGCGGAGCGAGTGTTTAATAAAATGAGTGAATAAAATGGCGTTATAAAACGAGTTGCATACTATACTTTTTCTACGATAGCAAATATCTAAATAATTCCACAATTACTTTCCACAAAATTACTTCTCTTGTCACGCCGCGTCAAATTAGTTTGACAGATTGATTAAAAATGACACAGACAACTATCTTGATTTTTTCAATAATTTCAATCCGTGACTAAAGCGCACGAAGCCACGGCTTGTATGCACGAAGCCACGGCTTGTCAAGGTGTATTTAAAAGATCACTTAACGTCATGGAAACATATAGGTACGAAAAATGGCATTTTAAAGATGAGGAGTAGAAAAAAATATTTATCGCTGTTTTCCCATTGCATAATATTTATAACATTAATTACAAATAAATTCATAGACGGAAGATGAAATATGGAATGATGGAAATTAGAAATGGGAAACAGAGATAGCCACCAACAGGAATACCACGGTACGGTATATGTAACTACAGAATAAGGAAACTACTGCATGGTTGACAGTGCGAGGACCATATATTTCTTATTTATGGACTGGAATGAGAGTTACCTATCAACATGTTGTTCGTTGTCGCTTGACGCTAAGAGGCACCACTTTTAAGCGGCTGGCGCTGTTCGTCAAAAAACAAGCGCCGTTTTGGCAACACTGGAAGTTAACACATCTGGCAACATGCCAAATCTGGTAACACACTGAATCCAATTACGTTACTAACCCCTATTAGCTGCTTGAATTTGAAGTTCTGGTCGAGCATCCTGTACTTGATGCCCTTGTTGAACTTGAGGTACAGGAAGATGACCGCCTGCTTGATAAAGACCACCTGAATACATCCCACCTCCAGAAGCGCCACCAGCGGCACCCATGAAACCAGCGCCACCAGCGGCACCCATGAAACCAGCGCCACCAGCACCACCACCTACACATATCAAAATTTGATGATGTTACTACAGTAACGCTACAATGCAGCAGATAATTGTAGAAAGTCATGGCAAATATATCAAGATAATATATTTTTTTTCCAACCATACGAATAAAACACTATAACATTATGTTAGGGATTACCAAGTTGATAAGTCTACATTAGTAAAACATGTATGGGATAACGGTCACCGAGTTGATTGGACACAGGCTAAAGTTTTACAAAAGGAAGAAAAATCGGTTAAAAGAAAATTAAAAGAAAGTGCTTTCATTAAACTTAATGGTGATAATTGTATTTCGTCGGAAACAATATTCATAGATCAAACATGGCTTCCTCTACTCCAAAAAGATGTTACCAATGGAAAATTAATAATATCATAGTGATCAGTGCATGTGATGACAATTTAAATTAAAAATGTCAATCTGACAAGAACTACTTCTCGTTCATATAAAGAGTTCTCAACATAAAAATAGTCTACAGAAGAAGAGTTGAGGATCAACTCGAAACGTCTAGACGAAAGCTAGTTAAGTGTTTAATTTCTTTTAATTTTTTATTATAACTATTTTATTTGGACATATTTTAGAATATGACATGTAATATTATAAAATTTTGTATAAAACTGAAAAACCACTGATAAAATTTAGTCAATATATCAAATATTATTTTATCACACGTTAATACAGTGGTTTTTTGGGGCAAACTTTAGAAGTTTGCCTTGTTACTACACTTTGAATAATTAATTTGTATACTTCTGGTTTTCTGCTTTTTGTTATTTTACAGGTGGTGTAATCCCAAAAGAAACCAACTATGAACTATAACATTAAATTATTTTGTATAAAAAGAGGGCCATTTCGGGACTGTTTCAGATCACAATAGCAACTGTACAAAAAAGAGATTATTGTATATTTGTACAGTACCGAAAAGTAATTTGATATTGACATTGCATGTCACATAATATATTGAAGTTTAATTAAATAGACAGATAGTGACTCCGATGAATCGGTAAACTGGAGGTGTTAATTAGAAGCGGTTGGAAAAAAAATATTATATTAAACTCGTACAAAAGATACGTTTTCGATACTCGTAAAATTGCCGGACTCGGCTACGCATCGTCCGGCAACCCTTTCCCTCGTCCCGAAAACGTATATTTTGTGTACTAGTTAAACAAATAACTATTCTATGTTGTAAATAATGCAATTGTAGTATATTTTGATTTGGGGGAGTGGCAAATGAAAATAAATTTTCTATTCTTTTGTAGATTTTTAAAGAATCAAGTACTCTCTCAAGCAGTCAGTAAATCCCTATAATACATTTTTTTCCAACCATACGAAAAAGACTTAAATTATTTTGTATAAAAAGAGGGCCATTTCGGGACTGTTTGAGATCGCCATAGCAACTGCACCAAAAAGAGATTATTGTACAGTTGTACAGTACCGAAAAGAAAATCGACATTGACATTACACGTCACATAATATATTGAAGTTTAATTAAATAGAAAAATAGACAGATAGTGACTCCGATGAATCGGTAAACTGGAGGTGCTAATTAGAAGCGGTTGGAAAAAAATATTATGTTAAACTCGTACAAAAAATACGTTTTCGAGACTCTTAAAATTGCGGGACTCCGCTACGCGTCGTCCGGCAACCCTTTCCCTCGTCCCGAAAACGTGTATTTTTGTACTAGTTAAACAAATAACTATTAGCATTAAAATAATGTAGTGAGAATTACATTATGGACACTTAATCAGTCCAGATTTGCTACAAAACCAAATTATTAGTGAACGTTGAGGTTTACTCTCCGTATATTTCGCCTTGCATAATCGATTTTATCTGAGATCTTCTCGGGCCTCATAAATAATACCTACACACAGTGAGATATGTATGTATACCCTGAGCCACAGACTCGATAATAACTCCATTATAACATCAGGTTTCGTGTATTTACAAAAGTATGCCAACGGAGATAGCCACCAACAGGAATACCACGGTACGGTATATGTAACTACAGAATAAGGAAACTAATGCATAGTTCACAGTGCGAGGACCATATATTTCTTATTTATGGACTGGAATGAGAGTTACCTATCAACATGTTGTTCGTTGTCGCTCGACGCTAAGAGGAGCCACTTTTAAGCGGCTGGCGCTGTTCGTCAAAAAACAAGCGTCGTTTTGGCAACACTGGCAGTTAACACATCTGGCAACAAGCCACATCTGGCAACACACTGAATCCAATTACGTTACTAACCTCCATTAGCTGCTTGCATTTGAAGTTCTGGTCGAGCATACTGTACTTGATACCCCTGTTGAACTTGAGGTACAGAAAGATGACCGCCTGCTTGATAATGACCACCTGAATACATCCCACCTCCAGAAACGCCACCAGCGGCACCCATGAAACCAGCGCCACCAGCACCACCACCTGCACATATCAAAATTTGATGATGCTACTACAGTAACGCTACAATGCAGTAGATAATTGTAGAAAGTCATGGAAAATATATCAAGATAATATTTTTTTTTTCTAACCATACGAATAAAACACTATAACATTAAATTATTTTGTATAAAAAGAGGGCCATTTCGGGACTCTTTCAGATCACCATAGCAACTGTACAAAAAAGAGATTATTGTACAGTTGTACAGTACCGAAAAGTAATTTGATATTGACATTGCATGTCACATAATATATTGAAGTTTAATTAAATAGTAAAATTGCAGGACTCCGCTACGCATCGTCCGCCAAGCCGTTCCCTCGTCTCGAACACGTGTATTTTTTATACTAGTTAAACAAATAACTATTCTATATTGTAAGTAATGCAATTGTAGTATATTTTGATTTGGGGGAGTGGCAAATGAAAATAAATTTTCTATTTTGTAGATTTTTAAAGAACTCTCTCAAGCAGTCAAGTAAATCCCTATAATATCTTTTTTTTCCAACCATACGAATAAGATACTACAACTTTAAATTATTATTTTGCATAAAAAGAGGGCCATTTCGGGACTGTTTGAGATCGCCAAAGCAACTGTACAAAAAAGAGATTATTGTACAGTTGTACAGTACCGAAAAGTAATTTGATATTGACATTGCATATCACATAATATATTGAAGTTTAATTAAATAGACAGATAGTGACTCCGATGAATCGGTAAACTGGAGGTGCTAATTAGAAGCGGCTGGAAAAAAAAAAATTGTTAAACTCGTACAAAAAATACGTTTTCGAGACTCGTAAAATCGCGGGATCCCGCTACGCGTCGTCTGGCAACCCTTTCCCTCGTCCCGAAAACGTGTATTCTTGTACTAGTTAAAGAAATAACTATTAGCTTTAAAATAATGTAGTGAGAATTACATTATGGACATATTTATCAGTCCCGATTTGCTACAAAACCAAATTATTAGTGAACGTTGAGGTTTACTCCCCGTATATTTCGCCCTGCATCATCGATTTCATCTGAGAGGTTCTCGGGCCTCATAAATAGTACCTACACACAGTGAGATATGTATACCCTGAGCCACAGACTCGATAATAACTCGATTGTAACATCAGGTTTCGTGTATTTACAAAAGTATGCCTGTAATAAATTAAATGACTTTACTGACCTGCCCCTATTACTACATTGGATCCTTGTGGAGATTCTACCGGCCCCAGTAACGCGTCTGCTGCTTTGGCAAAAACTGTCTGTCCTGAACGGACAACATGCTTGAATCCGCCTAGAATGGTACTTAAAATCGGAGCAGATTGCACTGGACTAACTATGAGGAGACCAACAATAACAAGCAATTTTTTAATAATTTCCATTACGTTCGAATGTGACCTGGGTAAAGCCTTAAATCAAACGAAAATAGGAAATATTGCAACTAGGTATATTTATATGTTCTTATTGTGAAACGATATTTATTAATATCGTTAATGTCAGGAATTAATTAAACTTTTTATTTGTCGTATAATAAAAAATGGCAAAGTATTACCCATACCATTAAAATAGGAAATTAGGATATGGAAAAAAATAAATCATTGATTCAACAAAAAAGAAGGAAAAATGCAGTATTAAATCGGAAAATAAAAAGTAATCAATAAATACAAGTTATATTCTATTATATCCAAAAATATACAAGGCGGTACATTTGATATGTGAAATATTGCCTCATTTTCAGATAATGTTATAATGTAATAATCAAATAGAGTGAAAATATGTATTTCAAATGTTTGACCAATAACTTATCCAAGGCTGAGGTTTTTGGTGCAAATACGTAATGTTTTATTTAGATATTGTTATGTTATAGCAATGTGGCAGCTTTTGTTTAATATGTTATAGCATCTAATCCCTGTGTTGACTTCACTGTATATAGACTGTTCCATTTTAAAATGGGAATCAATATCTCAGAACCTATAAAAGCTATGGAATTAAAACTTGACTATTTATTGGACCAGACCAGATATTAGTGGAATAGATACTGAATATAAAAAATAGTGCGTACAGATTTTGTTTAGTCCAAATGAGAGACTCCACCTCTTCTCTGTGCAGCTCACTGGTGCCAAAGGCTGAGCCTCCAGAATGCCCTACATTGTCCCAGCATATGTAGACGCATGTCTTCCTGCTCCATACATCCCGGACACGTTGGTTTCTCCTGTACCACTATTAGTTCCCAGTGCCCAGTTAGTATTTTTATCAGTTGGTTTAGAACCTATCGACTGTGGTGCAACAGCCAACCACAAGTATGAAAGATCCAAGTATTGATTAAATATGTGTCTGGTCTGGTACGTTAAATGGTTAAAGTGGTTCTTGAATACATCAAAGTAGTTTTATAAGGATGTATTCATGTTTAAAATCTTCTGGAATGTAACCAAGTGATTGGCTCTACCACTCTACCGTTACCCATAGAGGATTTATATTGTTCACAATCCCACAGTTAATCTCAAAGAACAGGGTTAGGCAGAATGAAGTATCCATTTTTGAACTGGATTTATTCAATAATGTAAAAAGATCTAAATCCAAATCAAATTGCTATGTGTTCCCGATACATGGCAATCTATGACAGTTGCCAAACTGTTTGCGAGGAACGTCAGTTTAATAGTAAAAATGGAGCGTTATCATCGCAACGATATTAACTTGTATTCGAACTTCATAACGAAGCTTTAGACTTCCGAATACTATAGTTTCAGCAGGACAGAGCCACTTCCCATACTGCTAGGCAGCCTATGGAAATTCTGCGAAGAATGTTTCCTGGTCGTGCAATTTCAAAATTTGGAGGAGTCGCGTGGCCTGCACGGTCACCGAACCTGTCAGCTTGTAATTTTTTCTTATGGGGCTATCTAAAGTCAAAAGAATTCGCGAATCGACCTCGAACTTTGGAACAACTGAAGCATAATTTTCGAACCGAGATTAACGCAATCCCAATAATTGAAATGTTGCAGCGAGTGATGCAAATTTTTTGTGCTAGACTTCAGGAGTGCCAGCAGCGAGGTGGAGGTCATTTGACTGATGTGATATTCAGAAAATAAATTGCCATGTTTACTTAAGAACATTTTGTTTCAGTTTTTGATTAAAGTTTAACCATTAATGAATACTAGTACATAGAAAATAGATACTTCATTCTGCCTAACCCGTTATATTCAGGCACCACACCATGACTACCGTATTGCAGTAATTGGTATTATCCTTGCTGAAAGATATTCAGAAACTATATTTCCTGGAGGAAAGCATTTCCTCAGCATTTAGTTTAAGGATTTGGCAGTATAACTGAAGAACCACGAAGAACCCTATCACCACAAATGGTGCTAGCAGATTATTTATGGTAAGATAAATTTGTATATGCTATGTGTATAGGAGGCATATGGTTGTAGCCTATACTATGTTTGAAATGAAAGTGGTTTGCACCTTATATTCAATAAGTGCATAGGCCAATAACACTGGGATCTACATTGTTATATTGTTATATGTGTATAGATGGGCTATGCAGTAAGAAACACTGTTTATGTATTTAAAATTATATATTTAATTTTTTTGGTAACAGCTTCGATTCAGTAATAATCAGGAAGCAGTTTTTCATATTATTTGGGATAAATACCTACGTAAATTTGGAATTAAATAAATTTAAAATATAACGACTTGTGTATATTATGTTTAATTCTATAACTGTATTATTCACAACTACATTTGCTTCATTAATGTTACTTCTTGATAATAAATAATTAGGTTAAGTTTCCTGAGTTCTATCGGTCACAAGATAAAAAACTCTTTTAAAATAAACATTTATCGTTTAGCTCTCAAGAAACAAGTATATAAATTAGCCTTTTAAAATGGATTCATTTATATTTGTAATCTTTGAAGCTGGTGAAAGCTAAAACGGAAGAGGCACGAATATGTATAAATATAATTTTATTTTATGACCGGAAATCTCGCAAACTGTACTTAATTGTGTATTCCAATGATCAAGCAAAGAAAAATCAACTTGATAATAAAGTAGAATGTTATAAACTCAAGAAACATTTTCCATTGGAATTTGCTCTGTATCCGTTTGGACAATTGGCACCAGGGTTTATAAGAGTTCTTGAATTCACTGTGTCACTAATATTCTTCTTTACTTGACTGCTTTCATTTGGTTTAGACACTTCTGTAGTTGCATGTTCTCGCCCATTGCCTGTTTTACAAAATATTTATTTAAGACTAAAATAACAGTAACAATAAAATAAGTAATATTTTCCCATTGGGACAACATTGACCATTGAAGTTCATAAATAATTCACTTCTGCCGCATTGAAATATTGCTGTAAACTTGCTAGATATTATTTTTGCCTAGAATATTTGATTAATTACGGTTTTTGAGTTCTATTCTAAATCTATTTCCAAAGTGAGAGTATCACACTATGAAGCTTTGCTATAAACTAAATTATTAAAATCCTTCTTTTTTACAACAGTATGTAAGGCTAGCATCTCATTATCTTATTGGAGAACACGTGCTTATTTTTATGCAATTTTATTTTGTTACTGTAAATTGTAGAAACACATTAATGACATTGAATTTGCAATAATTTTATCTTAACTACCCATAAATTTATCTCAAACCTAAAACTTTTATTGTTCGAATTTTACATAAATTATTTCCAAATTACATTTATTTATGGAAAAGTTTGTACTGTACCATTGTAAACACGAAACTAGCATCCAAGCGGTACACGTCATAAGGGATCCACAGTATTATTTGCCAGAAATATAAAAAATATATACAATTTTAATGCATCTCAACATAGCTTAGACTAATGGGATTTACTATGATTACATAATTACAAGGAAACAAATGTTTTAGGCGTGTTACCGTTATATTACTAATTTTATAACTGACGACGTGCACCGTCTGGATTCTTGTTTTAAATATATAAACCATACGTTAATGTCAAATGAGTAGTTTCGAAGCAATAGTGTTTTAAACTCGAATAACTAGAACAACTGATCTCCATCTTCTATATAGTGTTTATCTCTATCTGACTGAAATTATACAAGGAATAACAAATCGTGGAAGAATGGATTGGAGAGATTAATCTCTTCAATCAGTATGTGGGCACTACAATGTTGAAAATTTTGGAAACATGTTAGAGAATTTAAGGTGATCGAGTGAAAGATAAATAGAGATAAAGTTTTGGAGGTGATACACGGACATTTATTACTTACTTCAAATAGTAAAAGCTATTACTCATATGTCGAAGATGACTAAATGATACTAAACACTATTTAACTAATTGAAACACAATTATACAAAGATTTAATCGAAACATTTATGATTTTTTCACAATAATAAACAATATTCAATGTACATAATTGAGTAGGTACTTACTACTCGGGTACCTTTAATTCCAGTATCCTTTCTCTTTTACTAACTACTTAAAATGAATGCTTCAACTTTATTAATTTTACCCATTTTTTAAATGTTGCAAAATACACACATGTTACTAGATCTCTAAACTTACCTTTTTGGATTCCAGGGTATTTATTATTCGAATCATAGTTATTTTCCAGTTGGTTAGGTCCAACATGTGATTTATCTTTACACGGATCTTCATGGTGATTATGGTTAAATACCAAGTGTCCTAAATTGTGAACATTACATCTGATTTTGCTTACACCTTTTTCTAAAGTGTTGCGTAATGTTCCGGACTCGGTTTCACACACAATAATAAACACTACGAGCCCCAACAGATTTAATGACATATACTTTTTAAACATTTTGGTCGAATCTAATTCCAGCTTCTTATTTATGTAGATCAAGACATATACACGTTTTATCTCAATGTGTATGAATATTATTAAATAATTGTTGTTTATTACATTTATCCTCTTTAATAATTATCAGTACTAAGAAAACTATTTATATTCTGGCACAGACACACTCAGCAATAAAATATTATAAACAATTCAAATATTCTAAAATATTTCTACAGTTATTTATTAAACAGTAATATGGTTATATTGTTTATACATTTTTTTTAGGTTATTGCCAAAAAATAGCCACAGTACGATAAATTATTAATGAAATTATTTATATTATGATAACATGTACTTCTAGTTTTTAAAATTCAATTTCTATTTTTAAATATTATACCAAGTGACATTAGATATTTAATTGGTTGAAACACATTTTTTTTCTGTAAAATCTAAAATACTTTGTTGGCTGAATATTATTGGTAGCTAGAAAAATAATTTATTATTTTTTAAAACAAGTATTTGTTTCGAATAAGTCTTCAAATACAAATTTCAGACTTGAAATTCGAAAAATATATAACAATTTAAAAATAATATTTTTATAAATGTTTGAATATTTTCAGATAAACAAACGTAAATTGACCAGAAATAAAACAAGCGTGGTATATTGATTTTGATTTTATAAAAAAATATTCTAAGAACTAAGTGAATAAATAAATAAATAAGACAGAAGTAATACTCGTACAGACAATACATAAAATTATATTTTTCTTCTAAACGTCTTTAATATTTAGCGATTTTCAACTTTACGGATGATTTTACATTTTCGGTTTTCGATGCAGCTACATTTCTTTTCTTTTATAACTAGAACCATTCCTTCTGAACAATTTACTGGAACATCGGTTATGGCACCTAAAAAAATATTAACTTTTCATTGTTGTTTGCTATTTTGCTCCTTACAAATATAATATAAAATGTATATCCAAGAAATAATCTGCGGTTACTAGTACAATAAATGTACTGTCTAAAGATCGTCCAGCATCGGAAACCAATATTTTGACCATACTTATGACCTGACATACCGAGCTGACACAAAATCCAGTGAGATATCAGCAATCAAATCAGCTATAATTTTGATACGTCAAACAAATAATACCGTTCAAAATACCTAACCAACCTAACATCGCCAATCCCTTGTCTATGTTCAAAATTTTTCAAAAAAAATGTCCAAAATATGTAAAGAAATAATGTTGAGTATGCAAAATAAAATATAATATAATAGTCAGTCTTGAAAACTATTTCTAAGTGGTACCTACACCTACTCTGTGTACCATTTCTAAGTGGTACAAGGTCATTCTGTTACGAGGTCTGATTATTTAAACTGTCATAAACTATCAAATCTTTTGATAATTAATTACCTATCGACATAAAATTCGTTAATATCGGAGTACCTACTTATTGAAGGCAGAAATAAATTTAATTATTGTGTACAAATTTGAATTTTTGATAACAAGTTAATACTATTTATATCTTTCTTTATATAGGAATGAAGCCAAAAAGTTAACTAAGAGATAAATGATTAATGAGATTATGAAATATTATGGTTTAATTAAGTTTTTAATTTCCCTCGTTACCTATAATCCTAGGTACGCAAAGGAATAACTTTATTATTTTTAAGATATGTCGAAAACAACTACTTTGAATTGAATTACAACGGCATATCTTCATATAACCTCAACTTATTGCCTTTACTTAATACATTTCTCTTTTTAATACTAATGTTGGGGTGGGGTGCATATTGTACGCAAAGTAATTGTTTTCGACATATCTTAAAAATAATAAAGTTATCCCTTTGCGTAGGTACCTAGATTACAGGTAACGAGGAAAATTAAAAACTTTATTGAACTATAATATCTGATAATTTTATTAATACTTAATTTATCTCTTACTGAACTTTTTGGCTTAAGGAAAGATATAATAAATAAAAGTTAATACTACTTACGTTTCGTTTTATTTTTTCTATATAGTACAGCTTCTGTATCATTCAATTTGAAATAGTTGTAACCACTGAGGGGAAATACATGTTGTTTTTGGGTTACAGGAATTTCATCTCTTTCTTTCTCAAGTTTGTCCCTTCTAACACCAGTTTCGTGTCTCTTATAATAATTGTCATAGCTCTCTTTAATTTTCAAACGAGTCCTGAGGTGAAGGTCTGACGACTTTACTCCAGGTGCACAGTAACATTTCGTAAGGAACATGATTAAACATATATATTTTATGGTGATTTCCATAATATTGCCTAGCCTCCTTAGAATGAATACTATAGACTAGTTGAAACTTTGGCAAATGTTGGGTATTTATACAATAAAATTGGAAGTTCCGTTATTATCTTGCTAAAATTTGGTTTTTCTATATTGCTAAAATTATGAACACGTACTCTCTTATATTATCTAGGGAAAATGTAAATTAATGGGTAATGTAGTACAACTTTTCAATAAAATTATATTTTCGTTTAGAATTTATAAAAATGTTGACTATTAAATTGAGATCATGAGATCATGCTCTTCTTAGAAGACTATAAATATTATTTAGCTAGTATTTGGTAAAAAATATGCGATAAATATACATAGACAAATGATAAAAGAGGAGGGTAATTGACAAACTTTGGGAATCAATAGAACTTGAAAAATACTGTCACTTCCTCCTGTAAAATGTAGATATCTATTTGGAGCTCCCTAAGGAAGTTACAGGGTCTTAAAATTCACAAAAAAATAGAGATAGTTTTTAATATCTCTGAAACTAAAAAAGCTATCCAAGCCAAATTTGGTACACATGCAACAGATATCAATTGACACAAAATAGTGAAATATCCACTTGAACTAAAAACCAGTGGAGGAGATATGGGTAATTAGTGATGCTAATCTCTAATCTCATTAAATTCGAATGCCCCCTTTTATTTTTCACAAAAAAGTATCTTCATGTTTGTTCGTATCTGCTACGGTTTCATAGCAATTAAATTTTTTTTAAATGAATACCTACCTACATGTATTCTTTTTACAGTACTGTACAGTTACAAGAGCACCAAATTTGGCATTGGATAGCTTTTTTAGTTTCAGAGATATATAAAATATTGGAAGGAGATGCTGAAAACAACTACTCCACGGCCAATATGCCCCGACTGGCGTTGCATTACATCAACATCTCCATGGATGTCGCCACATCCTTCATCAAGACCAAATACCAGACAATGACCGGTTTCGATCTTGTTATGATCTCATCAGATTGCCATAGGTATTGGAATCGATGAATGATCTGGCGACATTGATTGCCTAAGGGGCATATGTGAATGTTTGTAGTGGCGAGATACAGTGAAATACACTGCAGTGCCCTCTTTGGGTCTTTGCTACTACCTGCCTGACAATTATTGTCTAATTGACAGACAGATAACGATCTGCAGAAAAGCAGATGCCATTACAGCGACTTCTATTGTCTTTGAGGAAGACAATCCTACTTAATTATTGGAAGGAGATGCTGAAAACAACTACTCCACGGGCAATATGCCCCGACTGGCGTTGCATTACATCAAAATCTCCATGGATGTCGCCACATCCTTCATCAAGACCAAATACCAGACAATGACCGGTTTCGATCTTGTTATGATCTCATCAGATTGCCATAGGTATTGGAATCGATGAATGATCTGGCGACATTGATTGCCTAAGGGGCATATATGAATGTTTGTAGTGGCGAGATACAGTGAAATACACTGCAGTGCCCTCTTTGGGTCTTTGCTACTACCTGCCTGACAATTATTGTCTAATTGAGTTGCATTACATCAACATGGAGATGTTGATGTAATGCAACGCCAGTCGGGGCATATTGCCCGTGGAGTAGTTGTTTTCAGCATCTCCTTCCAATAATTAAGTAGGATTGTCTTCCTCAAAGATAATAGAGGTCGCTGTAATGGCATCTGCTTTTCTGCAGATCGTTATCTGTCTGTCAATTAGACAATAATTGTCAGGCAGGTAGTAGCAAAGACCCAAAGAGGGCACTGCAGTGTATTTCACTGTATCTCGCCACTACAAACATAAATAAAATATTTTTATTTTTTGCGAACTTTTACTCCCTATGATTTCCTTAAGGAGCTCCAAACGGATAAATTTTATAGGAGAAAGTAGTATTGTTTTAAAGTGGTAAGTTCAAAATTTAAAACTGAAACACCCTGTAAAATAGTAGCTGTAGATGAAGATTGCATAATAGTATGGTATTGTAAGTTTTCTCGTAAAACTGGTGTAAAATCAATTGACTAGTGTAGCCGTGGGACGAGATAAATTATCGTCTCGTCCTGTCTGTTGTCTGTGTGGAATTTATCCCTATTTTCGAGATCTCATTTAATATCTGTTTTTCATTCACTGGGTAGGTCAGTGATATTGACTAAAGCTTAGGTTTATATAAAAGTTATTACTATTATTTATCTTGTTTACTATTGAGAACTCTTGTAGTTTGTATGCAGATATTTACTGAGTTAGGTCAGTGTTCCGTTGTTTAGACTTGTACATGAGAGCTCTTTAGATCTTTCTTCTTTTAGAATTATATACGAATATGCAGTTGTCTAGTACATTGCGAACCAAACTTCTTAATAATTTCAAATACTTATACAGGGCGTTAAACTGAAATTCTTCAAGAAAATTTCAAATAAACTTTCACTGTTTTTGACAAATTGATATGTGAAGGTTATTGGAAATATTAAATTAAATATAATCTCAAGTCTGAGGTATTTTATAACTTTTTATAAAAAAAAATTTTTAACTTTAACACTATTTTTTTAAATATTAATATTAGTATCCCCAATGTATTATTCTCAATATTTTGCCCGAAGCTATTGCTAGGTGCTCTGTGACTCATTACTTATGAAACAACCTAGACATTTACTTAATTTTTTATTTGTCATGGATATTTTGCTATCTAAAAATATTCATTTATTTAGGTAGGATAGAGAACAGTTTTAATAAAAACAAATATAATTCAAGAACATTATAAGCGTAGTTATATGTCATGAGTAGAGAACGATGCACATTTGTAAATCCGAAGAAAAACTCTGTCCTGTTCCACAATTGTGCTTCAGGTTGAACAGCCTTCGGCCTCTAGGTTTACGAGCAGTGGGAGTAGAAGTTTCTTCATCGATGATATACACAACATTTTTATGAACTACACGTCCTGCTGCAACGCCTTCTGTGTAACAGATTACGAAAATTATAAATAAGAAACAACAAATGACGTTCATATTAACTTGTCACCAGTGGCTCATTCATAGAACTTTCTGAGAAAACATTCGAGTTTAATTTCACTGTTATTCTTCAAGTATTGCACTTGATCTAAATAATACTGATAAACTTCTATATGTGGGGTTACGTTTTATCGCTTTTTCTTTAAAAACGTGTATAAAAAATTCGATTAATAATATAAATAGTATTAATAGCTAGCCAGCAAATGCAGTTTATTATTATTCTGGGAGAAACAAGTGGGTGAGCAAGTATTCGAATTACTGTTTTATTGTTCTTAGCCCAGAAGGATGTACCATGGGACTATATCAAATTATCTGAATTTGACAGTCTTTTTACATAATTATTAAACAAGGAATAAATAAAACAAAAAAGAATACAAAACGTTTATTTCAAATTTGTTATTTCCATTTCTCAAAATTATTGCAGAATAAAATAAGGTAGAACATCAATAGGCGCAGGGTAGTCTTGAAGTGTACTGGGCCCTTCATAAATAGTACCATTGTTGCCATCTTTCCATGAACCCATCGGCAAATACACGTTTCTTAAAAGTGCACCTTCAATAAGGACTGGAGCAACAAGGATATTTTCTCCAAGTAAAAATTCTGAAATTATGTTATTTATATCATTGCAGATTGACAATCTCTTGCTCTAAGTTATTTATTTGTGTACTGGGATAGATTCACTTGCTTTGTTGAATATTCTTTCATATTTCTCATACAATTTAAAAAATAAAAAAATCGAACCCATTTATGCCAGCTAGAAGAATCAGTAAAGAATTGATGTTTTTGAACTATACTTGATCCTTTGGACAATAGTGTCTTTCTTTTATTAAGAATATGAAAAGATAACAGAATTTTCAATAAACCAACGTTATCATCATTAAAACTCAAAATCACCTTAACATAAATATTTTGTAAATGTTAATAGTTTAGATAATTTAAATATACTTCAATAAAATAAGCTATGAATTAGATGTTTATAAGCCAAAAAAGTAATTTCGTCGTCTTACCATCACCGCAAGCAAGAGCTATTTCATCAGATGGATCAACCCACCAAATTGGTGGATTCACAGGTGTGCCGTCTGATATACTAGCATCCATAGCTTTAATTATTTCGTCACCATATTCAGCGTGCAGGTCGACAAACTTCCTTATTATTTCGGTGCCATTAAACTGCAAATAAATAAAAAAACATTTTTTGAGCATTACCTATTATAAGACATAAATTTAGGTTTTCTAGATGTACAGATGAACTTGTGATACATGTGAACAGTGTAATAAATTATTACACTGATGCATTATCCTCCAGGATCACCTCCAGGGCGGTCCTAGAATGTATTAATTGGATTTGGCCTGATAAAATTGACCTGGGTACAGGGTCATCTTAACTGGAAATGAGGAGGCCGGTACACTGGCTATAGAAGAGGCTCAAGTATTACAGGTGTAGAGGGCCCAAACTAGTGTCAGGGTTTCCGTCCAGTTATGTAGCGAAGTCCAATGAAAACTTGATCCGAAAGAGATCTTAGTGTCGAATGGTCGAATGGAACTGAGCTGCGACAATCGAAGGGGTCTGGTCGAACGCAACTCGATCAATACATACGCTAAGTCATAACAGCATAAGGATTGTCGCAGGACCATTAACAGGTCATGGGCATCTCAACAAGCACCTTAATACTTTGGCCTTAGTGACACTACAAAGCGCAGGTTTTGCGGACACGATGGTCAGGACTCCATACTCTTCCCCCGTCGCTGTGCCTGCCTCATAGTCAAGAGACACAAACATCTGGGTGCAGTATTTCTCGTGCCCCAGGACATTAAGGAGCTTGCAGTAGAACTGGTATTGGTCTATTGGTCTATGCAATTAGCACGGGTCTCTTCTAATAACTCTCGACTAACGGCAGGCATGAAATCCTCATAAGGAACAACAATAATTTAAAACCCGATTTTTACTTACTTCATTAGGATAATCCCAGATTAGGTAACTGAACTGCATAGCCGGCATAAGCGCATTAGCTTGAGCCCACCTGATGATTAGTTCTGCAGTTGGTTGTGCCTTGTATCCATTTCCGCCAACCATATCGGGTAATACCCTAAAATTATTAATTTCATTTTCGTAACATGATACAACTTATAATGGTCTCATTTGAAATGCATCGTCTGGGACTTTTTATCTATTTTGTACTTAATTTTTTTAGTCAGGGTATTTTAAATCATCCAAATCTGTTTTAGTGCCATGGTACAAAGATAAGTATGTTGTAAAATAAAAAAAAACTTACATTGTGTAACCGTTTATGTTCATTTGAAGTAAAGTGGTGACTAAAGTGTACAAACCATCATCCTCTCCCCATACTGAATCTTTGTCAATCATCCTCACAAACATTGGAAGTTCTTGGGTTCTATAAAGCAAAATTAAATAACGTGTTTTTGCTTATTTTTATTTATATTAAGCAATGAAAGATATCTTATTCGGTAAGGGGTGTCTACAGCTATTTCGTTTTAAAATTTTCAGCAGCTCTTCAGTAAATCTTAATTTATTTTAGTCTATTTCCCATAGAAATTATACATCTACTGTAGATTTTTAGAGATTTAAGTAGAGCTATTTTTTATTAATAATTATTTTGATAGAGGCGTTGTTAGAGGTGTGGTTTTTATATTAGTAATGTAAGTTTGATTAATTTCATATAGCCCAATCGTAAATATTTAGTTCTTTTTAGTATAATCAATTATTTTTGCAACTAAAACTTGTTTCCTGAAAAATTTGGATAACCAAATCACAAAATTTGTTCGAACTTTCTTAATATACTTTATAGAAGTTTTATATATAATTTATTTTATAAAAATATTATTATCTTAATATAATATTAGGTGAAATTGATGAAATAATGATTAGTAACACAATTTACCTCCAAGCTGACCTAACTTCAATGAGGTCACCAAATTCGGCACAGGTTTTTACGTAGTGTATAGTTAGACAGTTGGGCACTTCCTCTGGGTCCATATTCTCATAAAGGGAAGGCTAAAATGTATTTTGTTATATAATAATCTTATTAAAGTTTTGACGAAATATAAAGAATATATGATTAATATTCTTTTTATGTTTAACTCCAAATTGATAGATTTTTATACTAATATTTGCTGAACTAATTTTCTCACCGGAATAGCATAGTCCGTTTCTCCTGCATCAAACTTAAAACCGTCCACACCAGGATCCTCTTTAAGTACAGCGATTCTCGTTGAAAACCATTCAGCAGCTTCAGGGTTAGTGAAATCTATTTGATGCGCGTCATCGCTCTCCCACCATATGGCCTTCGTACTTCCATTTTCATTTTTAACAAAGTATCCTAAAAAATAATGTACAATTTTCAATTTCAAAGATTGCAATTACATGCTAGTACTTTAGGTAATTGTGTTTAGGGTCTGATCTGGAAATCAATGTAATACTTTATCATTGGCTTTCAAATCTCGGATCTTATGTTTGACATTTATAACTATTCGGAATTCAATATGCCGGATCGTTTAGCCTCGTTTGTCTAGTGGATTTATCACAGGTGAAGTATTAAAAAAAGTTGTAGTAAACTATAGATAATCGTATCTTCATCAACTAATTCAGAACTGTTTAAGAGAATGTTTAATTCTGTGTAACTGAGTAACTAAAATACTTGTTTGGGTTAGGGGGATGGTGGCCAACAGTTAATATTAGAATTTGAATCAGGTATTGAGGATCTCGTCAGCAAAAATCAATTCATTTTAACTAAATCGCTTTATCCTCGTCCACTGAATCAATAATTTGTATTGGAGTTGTTTAAGTATGTGGAAAGAGCCTAATGTTTTAATGATTAGGTACAAGACAGAACAGTTTTATATTATTTTATATACCTTTTTCAAGTCCAACAGATGAATAGTCTTCACAATTGTTATTAACGAATGGATTAATCCATAAGGTAACTCGGAAACCCAAATCCTTAATAGCTTTCACCGTGTCCTTGATATTTGCAAACTTGTCTGACTTAAATACATGTGAACCAAAACATGTCTGAAATGGTTTAAAATATATAATTCGTTACAAAACATTTCATAAACTTACTTCCCAGTCCTCATCAATTTCCACCTGCCCTCCTGTAAACCCATGATTGACAATATCGTTTGCAAAGCCTAGTACAGTATCATCGTCTATATCTCTTTTAAATTTAGCCCAGGTAGTCCATACTGGTTCTCTCACCATCTTCTCGTTGGGATGACCTATAAAAAATTCGTTGCATAAAGGAAATACATTTTCTAATTTAGGTTTGCTCCCCAAAATAAATCTTTTTAATCACCCGTTATTGTAACTGTAGTATTTTATAGAATATTCTGCCTACCTTTCGGTTTACCCAAGTAATTATTCACTGCATGTATATGAGCACTTTTGGGATCGCTTTTAACTACAACCCTGTATTGTAGAAACACCTATAAAAATATATAAATTATAATTATGTCTCTGTTGAGTCGCATGAGTGTCAGTTGAGTCACGAGTAATATTTTACTATTATTTTAAATAATTTCATGTGGTTCAAGTGTCTACTAACTTTTATTTCATCGTCATTATTAAAGATTATATTTTACCCTTGATCTCCTTATATAGGGGTTCTCGGCTTTGGCATAAAGGCAGAAGGTTCCATTGGACTCGTTGTTCTGGTCAACGAACAGTGGCACCTTTTCATCTATGTAAATATAGGCACCCTTTGAATTCAACCAGTATCTCTCAGCAACTGCAAAATTATCTGACTTCTTGATAACGTAAGGATCATTTCCGTTCAGAACTTGGTTCTCTATTGGCCATTGCTGATCGTACCTTTGAGGGCCACCGTACCAGCTGTAGTTCAGTAGGTAGAAGCAATCCTTAAACACTTCTGAAGTATCATTTGTTTCCCATGTTATCAAGAAACCCGCCAATGGATCGCTGCTATCCACTGTGTATGTAATATTGCCTATAGTACAAGTAGATCCAATACATTCTTGATCGGAAAGATCTCGGTTAGCCCCGATAACTCCTGTCAGTTTAATTTCATTGCCTGGAATTATCAATTTGTCAAACACTAATACTAAAGCATAGTTATTTGTGGGCACAGAGAAATAAAAAGCTTTAGTAAAAAGCTATATTTTGCAAACATTGTAAACACTATCATTTATGGCCCTTTAAAAACTAGTAACAGGGGCTCAAATTAATTACCACTCTATACATAAATGAGTCTGAATATTTCTAGGAACTTTTCTGCTAAAAAAATTTTTTGCATATTTATGAAGTCGCTACTATAATTTATAACATATAAGCATATTTAGTAGGAACCTATACCTAATAATATTAGCATATTAAGTACCTATTTATAATCAAATTTAAAATTACTTGTTCTACTAACTTACCCAATCTAAAAGTTATGCCTCTCCCAAGTTCATCAAATAAATCAGAGGACGAGTCGACATACTGAAAAGAATTTTGTAATGTATCTACATCTATTTCAGCATACAATGCTATGAAAAGGGCACTCAGAATTAGTGTAACTGAAAAAAAAATACATTTTTCATACCTCCATTAATTTATATCAAAGCCAATTTACCTGATCTAAGGTGCATCTTATATATAATGTTATACATTACCTGTACATTATTATAACACCTGTTTTGTTAAAATTATCATTCTTATAAAATATGAGTTATCTCTTATCGTAAAAATATAAGCATGTTCATTCATTTTAAGTAATTCACTTATCGCGAAAAAACATCCGGAAAGTTTTCAAGACTGTTTTTGAAATATCTCAAGCACAGTATGATACTCAAATACTAGTGCTACAAGTACGTACGGTTAAAAAGTACACAAACAAGTATGAGATTTAGGTGTTTATTATAATGGTATAGAGTGTGACACAGATTTATGGTATACACCTCTTTTCTCCCTCATTTTTTTTAAGATACAATTTTCAAATTAGGTATGACGAAAGTATAAAAGCCACTTTTTTTAAAAATTACCTTTTTACCGGAAGACATACTAACTTTCTATTTTTATATGGAACATCCTGTATATTTTTGGAATCTACGTCGTTTTCTGAATCCAACGATATAAAATAAGGTCCATTTCAGATATCAAAGTACTTTTTTATACTTATTTGAATTTAGAGTGTTTTGATCATCCCCTATTAATTCTAATATCTATAAAACTTGGACCATAGCAACCATCAAAAATAGAGTTGGCATATTCTTATTTTATCTGTAGGACCAACACAATATCTGAAATTATAGTTGAGAGAAGGCACTTTAGATTCAAAATTAAAATAGAGACCAAAAAGTCTCTTCCACTTCCGGTTAAACCGGAAGTGGATGAGAGGTAATTTTTATATTAAAAAGTGACCTTTCATAAGTACTTCCGATATGCCAAATTTGAAAATGGCATCTAAAAAATAAGGGAGGAAAGCGGGGTATGCCATAAATCTGTGTCACACTGTATACCATAACACTTTTGACTATATTTTTCTGTAGTGAGGATCAGTTACAAACAACAAGTGATAACAAAGGAAGAAACCGTTTTATTAGATGTTATAGTATAGATTCCTATAATTACATTCACTATATTTATTATATTATATTATAATAATATAATATAATTAATAATAGTAGTCAAGGTTTCTTTTGTTATGGTCCTTTCTGATAGAAACGATATATTATCTTGATAAAATTTTTAAATTAATATCTACATAGCAGAATAAAACATTTCAAAATGCAGTTTCATTATTTATGCTCCACATATGTCCATGTACACAGATTGAAGACTTTGTATCTTTAGACATAGTGCATATGGTTTCCATTATTGTATATTATATTGGTATATTATTCAATATATTTTAATGTTTTTATAAAACATAAAAAATAAACCGTACATCTGTTAGTCAGTATCCATATTATATAAACCGATATACGGTTATTAAGTTTAAGTTAAGTAATTGTTTTCCAGGTATGATAAGTTAAACTGTCCAGCCATACGTTCTTTGAGGTGCTTGTCTTCCATCTGAAAAAATATAAAAATGGCATTTTATAATTTTAATAAGAATGTAATAAATCAGACTTCAATTATTAATCAATACATATTATGATGATTCCAAAATCTTATTTTTAGTCAGGATTAAATACATTTTATCAATTAACTATAACGTTTGTAAATGATTGACATCATCTGGAGATGATTAAAACTCAATCAGTTTTAATCATCATCTCCAGATGATGCCACCTTGATTGGTGAAGCGCGTGTTGAATATAGTGTTTTTGTGTTATGTGGAAAACTGCGTCAGTGTTATCTTCACACTAAACGTTTCAACCCGTTTCAAGATAGTAATTTATTTGGTACTTTTAATAGGTTTGAAAATTGTGGCGCAGGTTTTATGGCAATTTATCCTGAGAACGATATGTTGTGGCGCAGGTTTTATGGCAATTTATCCTGAGAACGATATGTTAAATTTATAAGCACTATCTATATTATGATTTTTTAAACAGCACTTCATTGATTTACTACCCTTATATTAACTTTCAGTTGGATAATTCTCTTAAGACTAAGATGGTTATCGGAATCCTTGATCACCGTTAGTCAGGGTCATCCCATCATTGATGGTCATCTGATTCACCGTTCCTATACTTTAAATTTTCGATATTGCCACATTGCTGAATTAAACAAACTGAACTGTTGCTATTGGTTAGGCATTTATAGGCAAGTTCAATTTGCGGAACATACGTCTATCCTTTACTTGGAAAATGTTTATTTTTGCACCAACTTTCGCTGCCACTTTTATCTTAAATCTTTAGATTTATAGAACTATAAATACTCACCAGTACTTCCAGGGTAATTTTCGGTATTTGGAATTTCTAACTCTGGAGTAGGAGGTGTTGTCAATGTTGTGGATTTGCCGGAGCAAGGGTCTACGTCATGCTCATGATGCTTGACGAGTTCTTTTAACGTATGGAACCCACAATGTATCCCCTCGTAAGCCACATTTAACCCTTTCTTAACACTATCTAGTACTTCGCCTGCGTAAACTTCATTTAAGGTTGCTGTTACGAAAATAAGTAGAATAAGATATTTAGGAAAGATCATTTTCCCTTGATTATAATTTAAACTATCTCTGTTAATAGCAAAGGTTTGTGTCGGTTAGAGCAGAAATGAAAACACATTAAGATAAGTTATCATAAATATTAATAAGGCATTGGCTACTTTTAATAGTTATCTAAAGGATTTTATAGCTTATTTATTTGCATAATATAAACACAGATCTATATGAAAATCCTACTATTCATTCAACGAAAGGATGAAAAGTATTTAATTCATGAGTAAGGTCTCGAGTTAGTGCGACTTTAAAACTAAACTGTAGCATCTAATATATTGATCAATATATAAATTTTTATTAAATCAAGAGGTCGAAGGTTAAAATAGAATTTATCACTAAAATATTTCGTTAATTGTGTTCATTTATTTATATGTTTGTAACATGAACTTCAAAATTATCTAATTGCGTCATCACAAGGTGACTATAATTGTGATAACTCCATACAAAATGTCTTTAAGAAGAGCTCATAAAATCCACTAAAAACCATTAAATAAAAATAATATAGAAATATGTAAATATTTGGTATGACTGTTACCAAAGTATTATACATTGCGTCTCACCAGGAACTGCGTCGATCGATATCTTAGAAAGTACTAGTTCGAAATACTTGAAAATTTGGCAACATGGGAAAATCTCTAGGGCGAACGTAAAAAAAATATGTAGAACTCTCCAGCACTTCCGGTTATACCGGAAGTCGACATGAACTGCGTTATTTTAAATGGGACACCCTGTATATTATTGCATTTTTTGATTCTACGGAAAATTTTTGTGTCAATTTATCTGGCATTCCCTGCTAGGAGTTACGCATTTTGAGATATTAATATTTAAAGAAAAAAATTGACGTATGATATGGTGCGCAAGAGTGTCCGCAACTTTTTCCGGGAAAGTGATTTAGTAATTTCAAACAGCCATAACATTATAAACTCAAATGGAACGCCCTGTATTCGAGTCTATCTTGCGTACACATTGAAATTCTCTTTCAACCCATATAAACATTACTAGGTGATTATTACTTTTGATTATATTTGCAAATTTCTACTATTTTGGCAGTTTTTATCATATGTGGAATGTTATCAAATTTGCCATGGACATAAACATTTCAAAAACAATAAAATCGGTTTGGCATGAGTCAAATACATATTATTGTTTGTTGTGTCTGTAAGTTACATGTACGTATGGATTGGTGGTACATTACTTTATCACCATATAGTATAGAAATGAGATAAACCTGGAAAACCTCATATTCGTGTTAATCTCTCACATTAACACTTGGTAGGTAAACTTCCGATTTTGGTTTTTATATAGAGGTGATGTTTACTTCCGGTAGAAATATGTACTATCGTTATCTAGTCAGAACCAAAATGTGAAATTGTTCAGAACTTCGACTTATTGTTACACATACTATGTGTAGATTTTCAAAAGTGCCTATGAATACTGTAGAATATACTTATATTTTACCAATTTTCACAAATAGACAATGTCTTTATTAAAATATGATATTCTAAATATATATTTATTTATTTATTCATTATTCTTTACAATGTATGAGTAAATAACAAAAATCCTTATGTAAGTATATGCATTTAAATCTAATTGGTCAAGTTGGATATCATTCTTTGCATTATCTTCGTCCATATCTGACCATACACATTTTCAAATCCGTCGAATAGATCTCATTTGACCCGCAATTGTATTTAACATTGACTAATTTTCTGCCCTCCTGAGTAAAGGATGTAGTGGTTTCTTCACCCTCATCGATGTGGTAAAGCATATTGCTGTTCACAATGTAACCTGCTCCAGATGCTGATATTAGAAGTAAAATTGCTAAAAAACAAAATTGTGAATGCATGTTTATTAGTAGTAGTTATTGCCAAGTATTCGAATAAAATGTGACAATTTGTTGCTGACCTAAGACCTAACTGATGTTAGATAGCTTTTAACTTAAGATATGAAACTGTATATTATGTAAGACAACTTCCATATTTATCTCTTAACAGTTGTAGAAGCAGATAATTGTGAAGTAAATTTTTATGTAAACAAATAAATGTTATAAATTTTATTGTAGTTTGTCAATTGGCAATTGGACAGTAAAGTTGGCGAGAGTATTTTTACTCACTACTTTTGCCCACCCATTCCCATAGAAATAACTTGAGTGAACAAAACAAAGGGCTTCAAATTTTGCTAAGCAACAAACTGCATGTTTCAAGAGGAGGATTAAATAAAACTCCCTTCTAGTATTTATACTATTTATCTAGACTATTTATCCGTATAAACATACATGTGGCTCTCATAATTAGTCCTGTAATAACCCACAACTGTTTTAGTTGATTAGCCTTTAATTAAAAATACTCTACGTATATTTTCTCTTGATTTAATGGCCATTCTACAGTTGTTAAAGCTTTATGTTATATAAAACAAGGAGCCCTTATCCCTTGTCTTCGTTATCACGTGAACAGCGTGTGGTCAAGTCGCAAGAGGGGGAAAAGTAAGACGAGTCTTAGGAGAGAAGTGGTAAGGGCAAGGGAGTGTTGAGTATGTCTTGTAAGAGGACACACGTATTACTTATATTTTGCACGCATCAATTTGTACTATAAAACGATGTTCGTGCACATGAGAAGTTTTGAATTAAATCTAGTTTACAGTCCACTGTGTTTTAATATCATCAAGAAATTAAGCAATTAATTCAAACATAATCGTGGTCCTTCGAGCCGGATCACGATTATGTTTGAATTAATTGCTTAATTTCTTGATGATATTAAAACACAGTTGACTGTAAACTAGATTTAATTCAAAACTTCTCATATGCACGAACATCGTTTTATAGTACAAATTGGCCGCATTCACCCGGTCCCAACGTTTGCAAACGTTAGCAAACTATTTATCTTTGTTCCGGTGAACACTTACGTTGATTTAAAACCTGTTCAGTAAACGGTTGCCATTTTTGCAAACATAAAATTTTAATGTTTGCGTTTATCAACAGTTGTTTATGACCATAGAACATACCCTGACCCTATGAAAATGGCGGGTACGTCAAAGGACGAAAGAAGCTATTTTTATAATGGATTTACATATAAAATTACAGAAACAGATGATGTACATCGGAGGCTGGAAGGTAAGTGAGAATGCGTCAATTCACCAGAACATTCAACACTCATAAACCGTTTACAAATAAAACGCAAACTTGTTGTTAACTGTTTGGACCTGGTGAATGCAGCCATTGATGCGTGCAAAATATATGTAATACGTGTGTCCTCTTACAAGACATACTCAACACTCCCTTGCCCTTACCACTTCTCTCCTAAAACTCGTCTTACTTTTCCCCCTCTTGCGGCTTGACCACACGCTGTTCACGTGATAACGAAGACAAGGGATAAGGGCTCCTTGTTTTATATAACATAAAGCTTTAACAACAGTGTTCAATGCACTAAAAGAAAATTAGTTACTACGTTAATGTAAGCTCAATAAATTGTATGTAGGAAGAGCTATATGCTCTATCTAGACCCAAAATACTCCTTTAAGGAAAGTCATTCCTAAGAATATACAGGGTGTCCACCTAGTGCGCGTAAGTCCAATATTTGGGTTAATAAAAGAGATAACTTAATTTTTTTTTCTACAGGGTTGTCTAATATCCCGAGCTGCACAAAATGAAAATATATTTACATATTCAAGGTGTTCAGTTTTTCCTGGACAGGTACCAACTTCGTTTTTCTAAATGGAAATATATATTTTTTATTGCTTTTTCGAACTAAACCCTTGATTTTAGTAGGACTTTCATCAGCCTTCCCTATACCTAACTTAAACTGTTTTTGAAATATTGACGGGTGAATATTGACATTTTTGCAACTTTGACACCCTGTAAAATCTAAACGGTTTGAGATCAAGCAAAACAGTTTGCACATTCCTATCTTAACTTTTCATAAGCTATCGTTTGGTACTAATTTCAGAATTATCCAAAAATTAAAAATTTTCTGAAAATTTTGAAAATTTTTTATTCCTGTATAAATTTGAAATTAGTATCAAACGATAGCTTATGAAAAGTTAAGATAGGAATGTGCAAACCGTTTTGCTTGATCTCAAACCGTTTAGATTTTACAGGGTGTCAAAGTTGCAAAAATGTCAATATTCACCCGTCAATATTTCAAAAACAGTTTAAGTTAGGTATAGGGAAGGCTGATGAAAGTCCTACTAAAATCAAGGGTTTAGTTCGAAAAAGCAATAAAAAATATATATTTCCATTTAGAAAAACGAAGTTGGTACCTGTCCAGGAAAAACTGAACACCCTGAATATGTAAATATATTTTCATTTTGTGCAGCTCGGGATATTAGACAACCCTGTAGAAAAAAAAATTAAGTTATCTCTTTTATTAACCCAGATATTGGACTTACGCGCACTAGGTGGACACCCTATATACAGAAGATGATATAAGTCATATAAGGATAAGATCATATACACTACATCTCCAGCTCAAATATAAAATAAAACTAGAAATATCTATCACCCAACATAGTTTAATTATATTCTTCCTACTGGCTATGTCTTAATTGTAGCCCATGGAATAAAAATGTAAACCATGATTATATCGGTCGATATATTCAGTAATCTTTATAAATAAACAACATATAGTCGACCCAAATCGATATACATACGAGTACATGTACAGCTAACCACTGTGATTTTAAGTAGATCTTAATGACATTTTATCTTCGGAAATTAAATTTATTTCAATTAATTGAATAGGACTAAACACACAAGTATTTGATTAGCATTGGTTAATACAATTTGTACGTAAAATGTATTTATTTGAATTACAATATAACAGTAGTAATACTTTTTCATATCAGTTGTAGTTGTAGGATAAAATATTTAATAGAATATAAAATTTATCTATCCGATTATGACTAGCCATGTGTTGAAATATTATACCTATCTAATTTTAATAGCCTTGATTTATATACTTAAACAGCAAATAATCAGTAGTCGAAATTACTCCAATATTGATCCAAATATGTTACTTGTGTACATCTATAAAGTACTTCTGTAACAGTGGTTAAAATAAACACAATCATCTACTTCAGCGCCCCTTATCCATGATTACATCAAGAGATATCTTTGTTTTATTATAGAATCCCAAGATGGGGAGTGTTGCAAGGGGTAAGTTATTGAATTTGTCACAGAATTACCTTGTGCAATGGTTTTTTCGTAATAATTTAGCTTTGCTTTGGTTTTTACTCTTATGACAAGACTGATTCAAATTCTAGAGGGTTTGGATTTATTAAAAAGATAATATTGTTACATTTCAGCATCTAATTGGTCATTGTTACTTCTGCTGGGTACTGCAATTAGTATAGTTCGATCGCAAATTGTGAAGGCACATCCAGAACTGTCTCTTATACCAACTGGAAATGGAATTAGGCTGAAGCTCTCAAAAGGTGCGTTGAATCTGAGACTTTTATTCAATATTTTCCTCAAACTATTTTAAGCAGAAGGAACAGAAAAACTAGTTGGCACTATTGGATTGGGATATGACTTTACCCGTTCTAAGTGCGTTGGTCTATCAAATTGTTCCATTGGAAATATAGTATTAGACATCCAAGCAATTATGGATGGCTTTCGAATCACTTGGACCACAGAATCCCTAACGGCTGTCTTTACAGACTGCTTTGACTTACAGAAAGGAAAATTAAATTGGTTTGGTGGTCCGCAGAGGTTGACCCAAGAGTGGCCGATAGAGAGACTCAACATTTCTTCTGATGAGGCATATATTATTAGAAGGTATGACAATTTTGGAGTAGCCGAAAGATACTGGTTGAACTCCTTGGGTGCCTATATTTTCCTGGATGACAGAGTTCCACTGTTTGTAGACCAGAATGTTAAGGAAGAAGGGAAGTTGTGCTATATTTCTAAGTTGCAAGGCCCTTATATTAATAGAACGAGGGTAAGTATACCACCTGACATGTTTTTAACAGGATATGGCTTGCTTGTGTCCGAATATCGAAATAAAGAGTGCATTATCTCAAGCGCAGTAGTCATATAAATACTAAATTAACTAATATTTGTTGAGATGATATGGTTTGGGATCAGCTGAGGAATTGATAAAATAATTTTGTCTAAACTTTATTTCAGACAATTTTGAATTATATAATTATTGCTCGTGACGATCCAAAAGATGGTCATCTTCATGCCATTAATAATTACTTAGGCAAACCTGAAGGTAAGTACCAGATGTTTATTTATTTTATACATTTTATATGATTGAATTATGTACTTGTTTAATCCTGCCAATCTATAAATTAGACTAGACATCAGTTAATCTTGAAAGGAGTATTACCGTATCGATTGAAAGAAAAATTAGTTTATTGTCTGAAATACTAATAATATTTCATTACCTTGATATATTCTTGCAGTATAGTAGGGAAATACGTTTTAAGGGAGAATGTTCCTCTAATGTGCGGTGGCTGACAGTTTGACTTGTTTCCTGGTCTGACTCTATCTTTAGTCACAGTACAGTCAAGAATATTTCCAGAAGTAATACATACAATTTTCTAACCTGCATTCATTTTAGGATACCCTGACGAAAGAATGGTTAGAGAACCAATATGGACAACTTGGGCTAAGTACAAGACAGACATCAATGACCAAGTTGTTCTTGACTTTGCACAGGACATTCTGGATCATGGATTCGAAGGGGGTCAGTTAGAAATCGATGATGACTGGGAAGTATGTCAGATGACAATAACAAGTGCATTATCTAAATAATATGTTTTTAGAGATGTTATGGGGCACAGGAATTTAAATTTGCAGAATTTGCAGATATAAAAAATACAGTTGCCGCTTTGAAGAAGAAGAATTTCAGGGTCACTTTGTGGGTTCATCCCTTTGTCAATGTTGGCTGTGAAAATGTTTCATCTGACGGATTGCAAAGAGGTGTGTGTGTGTAAGTGTGTGTGTGTGTGTGTGTGTGTGCTACAATGATGTCATTCTCTGAAATGTTTTTTCTAGAAGTTACATTTGCTGACTGTTTTCTTCTAGTCTCAGTCACTTAGATACAGCGACAGCATTAAAATGAAACCTATTTTTAAGGCAAACCCCTAGTATGTTTTACAAAAAACATAGATGACATGGAAAGTGTCCTACCTGGAAACTTTCCTAATAAAATTCACTATTTTCTATCACGAAAAATTTCTGGTTTATGATTTAATAGTCGAAAGTATAACGGAAAAGATATAACACTAATGGTTATATCACTAATGGTTCACTATTATATCATTTCAACCACTTCTCTATTTTATATTACTATTATAGATTCATGAACCATTTAATGTAGACTATATAATTGTAGACTATTTCGTGAAGAATATATCTGGTAACTCAGTAGGCTCATGGTGGGATGGAGATAAAGCACATCAAATTGATTTTACTAATCCTCGCGCATCTAGTTGGTATGCTGCTAGGCTCAATAAGCTTAGAGGCTCTTCTGGAATCGATAGCTTCAAATTTGATGCTGGAGAAACTGATTACGCCCCACAGGTAACTACACTGAATACGTATTTTCACAAATTTTAGTGAATTATTAAAATTAATTGGTGCAGTATTATTTCGTAGCCTGCTGCTTACCCTAATATTGACCCAGAACTGATACCTAATGTCCTTACTGAATCTTACGTAAGAACGTGTGCTAGGTTTGGAAGACTTGTTGAAGCTAGATCTGCTTGGAGGTATGAGAAACTGATTTTTTAATTTGTAAACTACCTAGTGACTTTAATAATGTTTAATATTGCAGGACTCAAGACTTGCCAATATTTACTAGAACGTTTGACAAAGATTCCGTATGGGGTATCAATAATGGACTATACACACTTATAACAACTCTATTGCAAATGAATATGAATGGGTATTCATTGTAAGTATTACAATGAATGTGAATATTGATGATATATTCTACTAAAGTTTTTCTTAAAAAAAATGCTTCAACATTTTAGTATTTTGTTATTTACCATCAACTATTAAAAAACATTTTCAGCGTTTTACCAGACATGATTGGAGGTAATGGTTATGGTAATTTACCAACTGTAGAACTTGTCGTTCGATGGACACAAGCCAACACCTTCATGCCAGCCATGCAATTTAGTTTGCTACCTTGGGACATCGATACCAATGAGGTAAATTTATCCATTTTTAATTTATACATTTTTCTTTAACTTCTATTCTTACATGGACTGCAGTTACTTTCTGAAGTACTCTTTTAAACAAATTAAAATCAAAGTTAAATTATAAAATTTAAAATGGAATCTACATAAATGTCTTCTTCTTTATCTGCATAAAAAGTAAGAATTATAATTAAACTTTTAATAGATAATGATAATGATGGTAATGATAACGATGATAATGAATTCAAATTTTTTTAGACCAACTCAGTTGGTACAGTTAAGAGATTTGTGGAACTGCACAGAAATTATTCTGGAGAGATCATAAATGCTATGAAGGCCAGTGTAGAGAATGGTAGTCCTGTAAATCCACCAATATGGTGGATAGACCCTACAGATCATGTTGCATTGGCTACAAATGACGGTAAGTGGCTTTTATTCTCAGTCACAACCACTGAATCATACAATTTCATGAATATTTATTGTCTGATAGTCTAGGATGTTTAAATATAAATTATTCATTTAATGTATTGTCTTGAGTTTTAAATTTTATATTTTTAAGCATGAACCAAAGAAACGAAAACATAAAAATGTTAATTTTATATTGTGTAAATTGAGGGCGTTAGTTCACAGTTAACCATTTCTCATCAATTGATATATAATACATTTTCAGAATACCTTCTTGGCAAGAATATTCTTGTGGCGCCCGTGATTGTTCAAGGAGCCACATCTAGAAATGTATATCTTCCAAAGGGTATGTGGAGAGATGGCAACAGCGACACAACTTACGAAGGGCCAACCACTATTGAAGACTACCCTGCTCCACTTGAAGTGTTGCCATATTTCATTAAAAAGTAATAACTTTCTTACTGCAGTATTGTCTAATTGTTACTACCTCTACATAAATAAATCTATTGAGTACCTTCAAATTGTTTGTTTATATTTACATAATTGTAATATTTAAATAAAATTATGTCAACGGATGATCACACACATACACTTTTATTATGCCTATACAGCGTATGGGCACAATATCATATCACTTTTAAATTTTAGTTAATATTGTATTATAAACTTTGGCGTAACTTCACTGTGTCTAAGTACATCTTTTAACAGTACATATAATATATAATTATAGTGAGGATAAGACTGATATTTTACAATATTATAAGCATGAGATATTAGTTACGAGCAAGGAAAAAAGTAATAGAGTAATAACTGTACATTAGAGTAAAAAGTATAGATCCAAATTTTTTACGTGGGTATACTGTGTCATTATAGTATCCTTCCAAACCTGAATGTCCGCAGAAAGTAGCTTCATACGTAAGATCCAGATTTTAAACCAAAAACATATATCAAGCAGTATATAAGTTTATCAGGACATTCCTCACGTATATACTACTTATAAAGATAGAAATGTCAATGTCACCACCACATAATTGTCAATCACCGGTGGTAACATCACAGACAGCTGTTCCCAACTATATGGTAGATAGATTTGTCCCTCAATTACATGCTTAGATATAGGTACATAGGTATTGTATGTAATATATTTCATGGAATTACAAAGGATATCTAACAATCCTTCAATTTTATTGATTAAATTTATAGTTAGCAAAGGTTAACAATAATACAATAATTCGAATATTGTTTTCAATTTACAATTATACGTGTTCTAGAAATCTATACCTATTAGCTAAAATACACACTCAAGTTTATCTATTTGAGAGTCGTTTATATACGATTACAGCAAGAGATAGTAATATTAACTTATATAATTCTCCTATATTGACAAATTTCGATTATTGTTTTATTGTTGATGCCGTGAGGATGGGGATTCTAACAACGGGTAAAATTATTTATTATCAATTTATGTTATGTTAAGGATAAAGTATTAACGAGAACATTTCCTTAATTTCAGCAACTTGTTCAATATTATTCCTATTGGGGTCTGCGATTGGTAGAGCACATCTACAAAACGTTAGAGCCCATCCAGAATTATCTCTAGTACCAACTGGAAATGGAATTGAGTTGAAACTTTCTCAAGGTGCGTAGAATCTTGTACTGCTATCACAAAATCTCAAGAACAAAATACAATTCAAGCTGACGATCTTTCGGCTGACATCATTACCATGTAGAAGCTATTTAAATTATTCATTACATTTTTAAATAATTTTCAGATGGCACAGAGAAGCTAGTAGGCAAAGTTGGGATTGGATATGACTTCAGCGATTCAAACTGTATCGGCTTAGCCAATTGTACTGTGGGTAACATAATGTTAGACATTGAACCAATCACAGATGGATTTCTAGTCACGTGGACAAGTGAGTCACTATTCACTATCTTCACAGACTGCTTTGATCTAGACAGAGGAAACCTGAATTGGTATGGTGGCCCACAAAGGTGGACTCAAGAATGGCCGATTGAAAAACTTACTATCTCCTCAGATGAGGCATATATTATTAAGAGATCTGACAATTCCGGAGTAGCTGAAAGGTACTGGTTGAATTCTTTGGGTGCCTATATTTTCGTAGATGACAGAGTTCCACTGTTTGTAGACCAGAATGTTAATGAAGAAGGCATGGTATGTTATATTGCTATGTTGCAAAGCCCTTATATTAACAGAACCAGGGTAAGTAGTTTGCCTGACTATAGAAATGTTTCAAATGCAATTTATCTCTAGAGTATTAATATTAAATTATATAAAAATTTTATGAGATGATTGGTTTAACTATAATTTTGATTTAGCAACCCTGTTGCAGGCGATTTTACAGTACACAATTATTGCGAGGGATGATGCAAGAGACGCCCATCTCCATGCCATTAATAATTACTTGGGCAAACCTGAAGGTAAGTTGGAAATTATTCCTAATATCGTCCATGGCCCTTACTATGGAAATATTGAAGAGCTATTAAAATAATTACTATAGTTTTTATAATGGCAATGAAAATATGGAAAATTAATTTTACTTATAATAATTAGAGTAACAAGCTGACAATTTTTAGACTTGATATAAGATAGTCCTGAGAAATCCCTAGAAGGAGATCTTTCTATGCATTATATAGAGTTCAATGCCCTAAATCTGATCTCATGTTTCAGGATATCCTGACGAAAGAATGATTAGAGAACCAATATGGACAACTTGGGCTAAGTACAAGAGAGATATAAATGACCAAGTTGTTCTTGATTTTGCACAGGACATACTGGATCATGGATTCGAAGGGGGTCAGTTGGAAATAGATGATGACTGGGAGGTATGTTAATCATATAATAATATTAATAATAATAACCATTCTATCTGATCAATAAACTTTTAGAGGTGTTATGGGGCACAGGAATTTAAAAGTGCACAATTTGCAGATATAGAAAATACAGTTAGTACTCTCAAGGAGAAGAATTTCAGAGTTACCCTGTGGGTTCATCCTTTTGTCAACATTGACTGCGAGAATGTGTCATCTGATGGATTGGAAAGAGGTATATCACAGTGATATCAATCTGATAATTTACTAGTAATAAACTGATAATAAATCACAGGGTTACCCATTTGTGCGGTAAAATTCAATATCGGTTCTATTACGGGTACCTACTGGAAAAAAACTGAAACACCTATAGTGTCAAAAGGCGCACATTTTAAAAATATTTTTAAATATATAGGGTGACTCACTACAGAGGAGCACCTTCAAGGTCATTTTTGCAAGTTCTCAAAGCTGCAAGGAACAGCAGCTTTGAGAAGACGACTTTTAGGAAAGTGAAAAACCTCGTGATTTTGGAGAAAAGCAAATATTTAAGATTGTCATTCACACTCTACTATTGATTCTTTACTCTTCAAAATTTACAGGTTTCAAATATCAAACTTGTGTTTTATATTTAACAGTTACTAGTATCGATTCTTTCACAATTATAACTAAGCTATTGCATCTAACCATATATTTTTAGACTATTTCGTCAAAAACGGCACTGGGGATTCTATAGGCACGTGGTGGAATGGAGACGCGGCACGTCAAATTGATTTTACTAATCCTCATGCATCCAGTTGGTATGCTGCTAGACTCACCAAGCTACGAAACTCTCCTGGAATCGACAGTTTCAAATTTGATGCTGGAGAAGTCGATTATTCCCCACAGGTAACTTATTTAGATAGATAGATAGATAGATAGATAGATAGATAGATAAATGCCTTTATTTTTGAAATATACAAAATACAAAAAGAAAAGAGAAAATTAAAGAAAGGTGGTGACATCCAACAGAGTTGCTCATATGCAACTACCTTATTAGATACATATAATAATACAATAAATGCCTAATTATTGTGTGTACAAGAATCACTTCGCAATGCAGATAGCACATGCACTACAAATACACAATCTATTTTAATAAATTATTTATGTATTTTAATTCATTTTTGATGATTAAAAATATTGTTTTTACTTGTATTAGCCAGCTGTTTACTCCACCGTCGATCAGGAACTGATACCAAATATTCTGACTGAGACTTACATTAGAACGTGTGCTAAATTTGGAACACTTATTGAAGCTAGATCTGCCTGGAGGTAATATCTAATAATATATGAAAAACTGATTATTAATACGCGATGTAATGACTAATTATTTCTAAAATTGTAGAACTCAAGACTTGCCAATGTTTACTAGGATGCTTGACAAAGATTCCTCATGGGGCATTGAAAATGGCTTATATACACTTATTACAACCTTGTTGCAGATGAATATGAATGGATATCCACTGTAAGTATTTCTGAAATACCAGTTTTAATTACTTGGGAGTAATGCCTTTTGATTAATATTTATTTTTAAACCAAAAAAGTTGGTAACCTGTGGTCCACAACCATAAAAATAATTGCAAAGTGAATTTGTAGAGTTCAAAGTCATGGAAGACTTGAGATAGCCATCTATAGAGCACAATACAAGATGAAAGTGAACCGCACTTTTTAATATATTTTAGAGAATCTGGTCCAGGTTTCTCAGCTACACTGTTGTCATCGAAAAGTAGCGATACTAAAATACTGGGAATGGTTAAATAATATCACTTGGGAGCCACGCTAATTAGAAACTTATTTATATTAACGTGGAGTAAATGTGACAGCAGTTTTTGTAAATCCTCTTTGAAGAAATGCGTTCTGAAAAGTACGAAATTCTGCTTAGAAGTTTAAGTCTGCCCAACATTATTTAGAAGTTAGGGTTAATATCCTACTTCCTCGGTAGACCTTAAGCTAAGAAAACTTTTGAAAATCGTTTGGACTCATTCACAAGCAAGGAAATAAAAAGAATTTGTGAATTTTTTTGTGTTCTGATTCTGGGCGGGATATGCATTGTTATTTATTCCTATACAAATTTAGGTCTCCTAGGAGGACAGAGCTTCCTGACAAAAAATTATATTAAGAAGAATGGATTTCCAGCTGGACACCCATTTAAGCACCATTTTAAAGGAGGATTTACAAAAATTGCTGTCGTGTTAATTGATACTGACAAAGCTGACAATTACCTACATTGGGAAATGATCTTGTTGGTGGATTCAAATACATTTTTTTAAAGATTTTTTAATGGTGTTTTCGATGTACTAAATATTTTTTATTCAAGCGTTTTGCCTGACATGATTGGAGGTAACGGTTATGGTAATTTACCAACTGTAGAACTTGTCGTTCGATGGACACAAGCCAACACATTCATGCCAGCCATGCAGTTTAGTTTCCTGCCTTGGGATATTGATACCAACGAGGTAAGTTCGTGGTGAAAACCTTAGATGTGGTCAGTGGTCTGTTTATTTATATAATTCATTAATGTTTAGTTTCACATGAAGAAGTTTGTACATTAATATTTTAATGTATCCATTGCAAGTATTTAAAACAAAACTAAAAGTAAACCGTTAATTTATTAATTAATTAATTTAAATGATTATTTTTAGACGGAATCGTCTGATATAGTCAAGTCATTCGTGGAACTGCACAGAAATTATTCTGGAGAGATTATAAATGCTATGAACGCCAGTGTGGAGAATGGTAGTCCCGTAAATCCACCAATATGGTGGATAGATCCCACAGATCCTGTAGCGTTAGCTACAGATGATGGTAATTGTTATTTTCTATTTTATTATTGCTTTTATATCCAATAAACACATTGAAAATTGGCTTCAAATGGCATATTTACCTCTTGGGTCGTATGCCATTTTACCTTCATAATATTTATGCCGTTTTACCCGTACGGGACAAACTACATTTAACCTAAGGTATAGCTAGCATGTTTGTGAATTAAACTGAGATTGTTGAGGTAGTTTATGAACAAATATATGGTAATAGATACATATGTCACAGATTTCCAATGCAATCACTCTGTATAAAATTACAGAGAATTTAAATCTTGAAAGATAAAATTTTCAAGGGCACGAAAACACAACAAGCACTCTAAACATTATCTAGTGCGGGTAACCATGTTCTCTATTGAAAAGGTCATTGGCTACCAATCATGTGGTAAGTTCATTCTATCTGTAATTTGCGCGCGTATTTCAAAATAACTCCTATGTTATTTTATCCAAGTATGCCATTTTAGGCCAGTTTCTTCTATATATGAAGTTAAAGAAATCATTTCTGCTTAACCTTGACCTTTAATGTAGACATTTTTAAATTTATTGTTGATATATCAAAAACGAAACGAGGAAGTGGAAAAATGATACCTTTATAGATTCTGGTGTTAACTCAGATTTATACAATTTCTTGTAGAATTATTTGCAATGCATTTTCAGAATACCTTCTTGGAGAGAATATTCTTGTGGCGCCTGTGATTGTTGAAGGAGCGACATCTAGAAATGTATATCTTCCAAAGGGTACATGGAGAGATGGCAACAGTGACACAACTTACGAGGGCCCAACCACTATTGAAGACTACCCTGCTCCCCTTGAAGTGTTACCATATTTTATTAAAGAGTAATTACGTCGTTTATATTTGTCTCTTTACCTCTACAGAAATAAATCTACCTACCTACCATCTCGAGTTTCTTTTGAACTTCTTTTTCAACACAAACTTTTCTCTTATTTAGTAATGCAAATACATTGTTAAATTCACTGGAATGGGTGGGTACGTAAATATCATTTCCGAGTACATTACAAACGTATTTCAATAACGATATTATCAACTGTTTAAATATATCAAATAATGACATGTAAAAAGGGCAATTTTTCCTTAGTGATCACCTTGTATTCGGTTAGCCATCATAAATAACACTCACATGACGTAACAATAAAACAAATTTTCTAAAATATGGTAGATACATAGACAGTATATTTTATTATATGCTGTTTACTTACAAATCAATATTTTTATTATCGTTCTTCTTTAGCCACATCCTTCGTATTTGGGTCACACATAAAATATTTATAATATTGACAAAATTTTTTTTTTTTAATTATAAAACACAAAAATGTGTTTTATAATTTACAATATTTAAAAATTTCCACCAAAATGTAAATAGTGAAGTATAGTCGTGTAAAAACTATATCACATGTTCCGAGAAATGTTGCAAAAAAACATTTTTATATATATTTTCTGGTCAGTTCATATGTCGGATAACCTCTCACCTCTCAGCCGTTCGTATTAAGTACAAGTTCCACGTAAACAAAGGTCAACGGGAGCTTTTTAGCAACGGAAATATTTCGTATATTTCCATAATTTTTTGCGATTTACAGTACAGAAACAGTTAAATCATATTTTACTATCAGATCTTTCACATGATCTTTATCTAGCAGAACTTCTATATATTGAATCGACAATAATAGTGTTATATATTTGCACATTATTTATTGACTCTAAATGTAATTAATATGTAAATATTTTCATATTTATTCAGTAATTAAGCAAAAAACACAAATGAATTGTTCTTGAAATTATTTAAATATTATAGTGTACTATACTACAGGGTCTTTCAACGAAAACTTGATTTCCCCTATAATTATAAAACTGAAAAAAAATTTGAATTTGCCGAGACCCGTCGATTTCTGTTCTTGGGGGGAGAATTTTTCACAGTCAAGCCAACTTGATAACAATACGTTCATCCCCTAATCCCTAGCAAACCCTACTTTAAAATTTCAAATGGAACTACCCCACTTCTAACACATTATTTTAAAGCCCTTTCCATTGCGAATACACTGGTGTATCGTGGGTATCGGTTGAAATTTGAATTGAGTTATTTGTTGAAAACGTAAAGCTGACAAACCGATATACAGAAATGCCCACCAATAATAAGCTTTTAAAACAATGGTCTTTCTATCTCTAATAGATTTTGGAAGACTGCTATAAAATCTACTTCCCAAAAACAGATGGTTTCTTTGACCAATTTGTTTTTTTTTTGGCAAATTAGTTTGTATTTTTTTCATTTACTTTTTGTCTGGTGTCGTAGATATGGCTTACAAATGGTAACAGATGTTTATATTTAAATTGTTTCGAAACAATTTTATAGAAATAATGTCATATATCTAACACTGCCGCTTCAGCCAAAATCAGATCAGACAAATATTTTATTGGTTTTGATAATATTATTATTTTTAAAAATCTTTTTTGGATGATTTCTAATTTCATTAGATGGTTATCAGTGGCAGCACTCCAGCCCAGTATTTCATAGGCTAGACGTGGTTCTACTAATGATTGATATAGTATTTTTAATTGAGGAAAATTCAATATATCTTTAAGATATTTAAATTTAATGAGTAGGGTACGGAATATATTGCATACCCCCATTTTCCACATGTTAACGACGTAAATACCAAAATTATGAAAAAATACCTACTGAGTATTCAAAGAAAACTGTAGATATATGGAATATTGCGAAAACAATAATAATTATTATTTAATTACTGGAGCGAATAAAAAAACATTTTCTTGGATTAATAAGATTATTCTATAATAAAACAAGGTGCCATACACAAATGTAGTATAGATGTAACATATAATAATAATAATAATAATAATAATAATAATACATTTATTCTCAACGGGTTTACCCAATTACAGAGAAAATGTTGACAATAGTATAAAATATACAAGACAAATTTAAGAGAAAAAATAAAAAATAAAATACAAAACAAAAGCAAACATTAGTTGCGTTAATCATGGAGCCACTGCTTATAACTATTAACAATACAACAAGAACAAATAAAATACAAAAATAAAAGTAAACATTAGTTGCGTTGATCATAGAGCCACTGCTTATAACTATTAACAATACAATTCACACTATCAGAATGTTTGTCGCATATATGGGAGACATTGTTAAACAACTGAGACATTTTATAAACAGGTGACTTGGACAAAATATTAGTTCTCGGTGTTACACAATAAAAAGTCTGCGTCTGTCTCGACTCCACTCTAGGCATCGACAACTTAAATTGGCCCAACAAGTATTCACACTCTATCATACAGCTAAACAGTTTACTCAGAAATGTCAAAGCAGTACAATTTCTTCTGTCAGCCAGGGTCTGCAAATCAAATGATGCTAATAGAACCTCCTGATCATATCCTCTAGGCGGATAGTAACCATTACATTTTAAAAACATATATTTTAGACATTTCGCTGGACAGACTCGAGTTGTTGAACATAATTATGATATATAGGTGACCATATCACTGAACCATAATCACACTCACTTCTAATAAAAGTTACGTATAATAGTTTTAAGGTATTAGCATTCGAAAAACCGCCCCAGTTTCTAACAAAATAACCCAATAGCTTATAAGCCGAGGAAACAGTATCAAAAATGTGCTTATTAAAAGTGAGCTCAGTGTCAAAAACCACTCCCAAGTCCTTAAATGTTTTACATCTTTCTAATGCAATGTTGTCAAGTGAATAATTATAGGTGATAGGATTTGGTTTTCTATGAAAAGACAATACTTTACATTTAGATAAGTTAAGCTTAAGATAGTTATCACTGCACCAGGCCTGAACTGCATTAAGTGCTTTTTGCAATAAAGCACAGTCACTTAAAGATTTTACCTCAAGATAGATTTTTAAATCATCGGCATACAACAAATGCTGTACCGGTATTCTTGTAGATATATCATTGATATATATTATAAAAAGCAGAGGTCCCAAGTTGGACCCTTGCGGTACTCCTGAAGTAGAAATATAGGTGTTAGACTTTACTCCACCATATTCAACAAACTGAGACCGATTTAATAGGTACGATTTCATTAATTTTAAGAGGGAAGCTGAAAATCCCATTGAGTGCAGTTTTGACAGCAAATGATGGTGGTCAATCTGATCGAAGGCTTTTTTAATATCGGTATATATAACATCCACCTGACTTGCAGCGTCGAGAGTGCTAGATATATAATGAGTAATGCAAGCCAGATTGGATACAGTCGACCTTTTTGACATAAAGCCATGTTGGAAGGGCGTAATTGAAGATTTTACTGAATTGTAAATTGTTTCATAAACTATAATTTATATGTACACAGTAAAAAAATCCGACTGATTTTAACACTGAATCCACACTCATCAGTGTGTTTATAGTCCACACTTGGCAGTGTTAGACATATCGGTGTATTATTACATTACATAAAAGTAATTTAACACAGGAAATTTTACAAGGTAATGTGTAATAGTTAATTATTCACCGTGTAATTATTCCGTATTTATGGCGGATTGATTCATTTTTAACACAGGGTTTTCTAAATTTTACTACAATTTATGAGTACTTCTACAAACTTGGCGGGTATATCGTTCGTGTAATATGAGTTCTAAAGGTTTAGTTATTATACTACCAAGTTCGTGTTAAAAATAACACTGCAGCAAATTACGATTACCATTTAGTAATTTTACATTTGTCTTTTTTTACTGTGTAAACATAGAGATGTATTCTATATTACGACTAATTGATGAGTACTCGTTTCCTCTTTCCAAAACTAACAACAAATTATTTTAAAACCATTATCGATTATATTTTGACCTATTTGCAACAATTGGGTACGTCTGAATTACTGCAAAATTTTCAGATAAAAAAGTGCCTACTATGCATTTTATATCATATTACTTATTTAATTTTATCAGTACTGAATTAAGTATTTAGTAACCTCACAAAAGTTCAATTCAAAATAGGTATATATAAGACTTTGAACTAATAGATTTTATTCCTATAAAATTGACAAGAGGTATTTGAAAAGAGCAGCAAATATGGTTCTACTGAAAATACCTTTCTTCCTTGTATGCACTATAATTGTAGTAAATTCCTATCCTGGAAAAAGCTCAGAAGAAAAGAGGTCGTGGTTAGATGATGGATCGTCCTCGTTTACCGAACAAGGAAATGATGTAAGTAGTCAGGAGTAAGCATGTCAATATATACATTTGTACCTAATTACCTTAGGTACGTGGATTAATAAACTCGTAATTTATTTCTTAAAATTTGTTGATACCTACTTACACGGACACGTCTTATAATGCAAAATTTACAGAGACAGCAAATTAAAATGAAAAGAAATGGAGACGATTATGGAGCAAATCAACGAGAACAAGGCACTCAAACTGGATTTTGGCACGAACGGCATGCTGAGAGTGATGAAAGGTATCAAATGGAAGAAAATCCACGTGGTCAAAGAGGAGTAAGTAATAGCGGACAAAGTGATACAAGCACTTATAGAAGAGAAAGGTTAATCAGTCGAGAAAGGCCACAAGGATTAAGAGGGCAAAAATTGGAAATAAAATATTCACCCTCATCGTCATCATCCGAGGAGAATTCTAGCGAGTCTCACGAAATTCAACAGGTGCAGAAACAATATCATGTGAGTAGCTCTAGTTCTTGTTTATCTTGTTTCACTCTTTCCTACTTCTTGAGCATAACAATAAAATAACTAAATAATAAATAATAACTAAAGTGTTAGTTTAGAAAAAATCACAATTAATACAAACTACTTATTAATCTGCTATAAATTTTTACTTAATTTAAAACTAGCTAGAAAAATTAACTATACCTCATGTAGCATGAGATACAAATTAATCATATTTTCTTTATTATTTATATTATAAAACATCTCAATAAATGAAAAACGCTAGTGAAACTATAAATATTAAAACTTTGTAATGTTAAGTTATTTTTATTTAATGAAAATAAGATCAAGTTATTTTCAATGTAGTATTTTTTTTGGGATTACACCACCTGTAAAATAATAAAAAAACATGAAACAGAAGTATTCAAATTCAATATTCAAAGTATATGCTCGGAAAGCTCGGGATCTCGAAAAATATTCGGATTATTTTATATAGGTATTGTACTTTGAATATGAGTGATAATGAAAATTCTAATGTTCCAGAATACCATTCCACACAACAGTGGTAATGGTCGTTGGGTACAGAGTCAGATCCAACCACGAACCCGTACTGTACCAAACTTTGTATCGGCAGACTTTCAAGAAGAAAGGACACGCAATGTAATCGATAAGGATAATATGTAAAGCAATTGACAAAAAAGTTCTACATCTACAAAATCTTGTAAATAAAGCTGCAATTTACTGTAACGTTTTTCTTTATTCTTACCAAATAATTATCGTAAGTATTATACTACCTTTTTTAAATTTAAATTTATCAAAGAATTGTAGCTTATCTCAAAATTTCTCTAAATCAATAGTTCTCTAGTAGTAATCTTAGTAGTAAATAGTAATCTGTAATGTGTTGACTTTGTTTTTAAAGTGATCAAATTAAAATATAAAACAATGTATGTTAAATGATTTATTACCTAAACAATTTTAGGTAAAATACCTAAACTACCTAAAACAATTTTTTCTGTTAAACTGCAGACAATGTGCAGCAATTCTTTGTTATTAAATTTTTTGAAAAACTCATCCATCTTGATGGATGATACACTTTGTCTTTTAAACCTCTATTTAAATGCCTACTATTTATAAATCATCATAAAATGAAAGACTGATTAAAAATAGTTGCTGAAGTATAAACATTTAAAAAAATTGCAACTATTTATCTCACAATCTCTCAGAAACTATTGCCGTTAGCAAAATTAGAAGAGGTAAATTGTTTATATGTAAAAATACTAGAGAATTTTAGGTTTGTATTAAAATTGCATAAGATAGTCAATAAAAAATGGTAAAAAGCAGCAAACACATTGTCCAAACATATTCTGAATGTTAAATTAAGTTAAATCGAGTTATGCCTATTCGACATAAAAATCAAAAACTGAATCGTTACCACTAATTCTTCTAACTTAATATTCGATTGTTACTTTAATAAGATACATATAGCGTCCTCCCTCAATTATAATTAGTGTGGATTTGATAAGGTTCTGGAGGTTCTACAAGGAATAAGAAAAGTATTTCATCCTGGAGATCAGTCAAAGGTATCATGAAATATAGGGCGTCAAGAAATAAATGTCATAAAATTCATCAACAAATTTTGAAATAAGTAGGTATTTGTATTTCAACATTTGTATAATATGTATTATCAACTGTATTGTTGTAAATTATACACCTATGCATCGTAGAAAACGAAAGTTGCAAATAAAAATAATTGAATTTTGAATAGCTACGTTCTTAATTGAAACAGGTTATAGTCGGTATTGACATCGTTTAAATTTGAAATTTAAATGTAAGTAGTCCAATTCAAAAATATTATAAACGTATTCGCCGATTAATTATGCATCTATGCCATAAAAACAATTGTTAAAGAAAACAATTAAACGTTGTCGGTCGAATGATTCAGTCGAGATTCAAGTAAGTGACAATATTTTTATAATTTTTTTATTTGGTGTTCACATAATCGTTATAATTATTCTTTTCTATGCATTCAGTTGCATTATTTTTTTGTTTTCTTCGAAGGGGTTGGAACCTTCGATGTGAAGATAACACTGACGTAGTTGTCTGACGTAAAACTGATCAGCAGCGGTAGCAGCAGCATATAGTAGTTTTAATCATCTTCAGATGATGCTACCTTGGTTGGCGAAACGCGCGTCGAGTGCAGTATAGTGTTTTGGTGTTATGTGAAAAACTACGTCAGTGTTATTTTTTTTTTTGTTTATAATTAATAGTTCTAACCCATATAAAATTGAGTTACAACACCTTAGTCTCTTTTTGGGTTTTCTTAAACGTTACCTACCTGGACCTAAGTCTCTGCACAATGTATCAGCTGAACAAATCTGTAGTAAAGATATCTTAGATAAAAACATCCCGCTCGCTATTTTCAATAAACTAGTATGAAAAATTATCAGCTTGCTATAATTTATTTGAGAAGGCACATCAAAAATTAAAATTTCAACGCTCCGTATCTCTTAAAGTAAGGGAGGTGGAAGGATTTGTTACATATTTTCATACCAGAAATCACCTTATCTCTTTTTAAGCATAATGTGTTCAAGCATATCTTATTTCTATAATTATCGATAGAAATCAGAAATCTTAGCTTTCACTGGCGCATTCACCATAATTTGCAAAAGTTTTACATTTCCAAATAATTATCAATTTATAACGCTCACTTGAGAATATTTAAATGGAAAGATATTTTAAATCAGAAGGATGTTTCTCATCGATATAGGTACCTATTATGCAAAAATACTAGTTGGTATAAGTAGAGAAATCTCTTGTAGTGTACATTTAAAATATTCCATTTCTCCCACTTTGTTAACATTTGGCGTTTAAGGGTCCGTTCTCTGTAGATTTGACAGGCATGAATGTTGGGTCGGATTGAGAGAATGGTTGGGCGATGGGTGGAGACTTATATATTCCAACTATCGAATTATTAAGATTTCGGAGGTGCACGTAAAGCCGAAGTAAAAAGGCACATGGAAATAAAGTTAGCCCTCATTGCAAGGGTACCGGATTTGTCTTATAATTGCAACAAAATTTCTTTTTAATGTTACAAATTATATATCACCGGAAAGATCAAAAGATAAACTAGGTATAGTAGCAAATTTTTGTTTAATACATGTATTTTAGAGAAAATAATTTTTGAAAATACGCTATTTTAGTACAAGTTTGCCTGGAATTTTAAAAATAAAAAGAAATACCAAAAATTACTACTATAGGGATTAGATTAAAGTCTTATCTTTCAATACTTTTTTACTAAAAGTCGCTATCTTTTATAGTTTTTTTATAATTAGACACGAGACGAACGCCGATTTAGGGCTTTCGACCTAGTGAATGGACTCTTAACGGTTTTATGTGATGTACTAAATACTTGTCCATTTGCGACATATAAGATAGGATAAACACATTTCAATTTGTTGACTTTTAATGAAACAGTTTTCACAAAAGTCACTCTAACGATAGATATCTTGGTTTTTCCATCAACAGATCAATTTTCACTCCTAAAAATTGTTGATATACAGTTTAAAAGCAAAATAGTATTCGCGTGGTAGGTATATTGTTGCTTTACTTAAACCAAGGGAAAATTTAATGAAAATATGCATTTAAATATATGATTTTATTTTTTTTTTTATAAATGTATAAACATAAGTAAACAGTTTGTCCTTAAATATTAATTTTATATCTACGTATACTGACAGGGCAAGGTTTTCAGATATTTTCTATTTACTTTCAATCTTATTTAACATAATCAAATAATTAAAATGGTTTATAATGTATATAATGGTGTCTTTTAAAATCAATTTAAATACCTAACACTAAAAATATTAATTTAATACTATTGAGTGTTACGGTACCTATATACGCTATAACATTTTTATTTATTTGAGTATTCTTATGGGATAAGACAAAATAAAAAAATAAATATGAATATTATAGCATATTCTTTAAGCTAGTTTTAAATTACCGAAACTAACTGGTGTTGTTATCTACAATTTACGGATTTTGTAATCTCTTTTATGTAGGTCAAACTGGTGACAAATTTAAAGCTAGATATCCGAAGCACTATTGTTCTTTTATTTTTCAAAAAGCTGATTATACCTTTTCTATTCATATTTTAGAGTCAGGTCGCTGTTTTTACAACTTTAGATAATATAAACAATAAACTTACAATATATACTTATATATCCAAAACAAAAGTTTTAATTAAATTTAATTTACCTACTTTACTTTAATATCTTAGTCAAGTGCTACAGAATTAGTTTCTTAACGACCAGGAAGACCTTTTCCAGACACCTCTCTATCGCATCCAAATTGTCAACCAAATTTTGATTTACCAGATTTTCGGTTATTTTAGATCATATTGCAAATGTAGATACCTACTTGATCAGTTCACTTGATAGCTCTCTAAAATAGACGCTTTATGTTAACGATCTCTGAAAAAAGTTTCGGAGACAAATTTATCTTATAAGAAAGCTTAGAAAAATGTTAAATAATGAAACACTTATAAGTGCTTATTGTGCATTTGAATTTAACTTATGGTGTCATATTGTCGGGGAACCCGTCAACGTTCTCAAACTTCAAAAAAAGGCCGTGTGTATAATTGCAAAGGTTGGTCACAGGAAACATTGTAAACCTCTTTTTAAAAAATTCAAAATCATTTTATTACCTTCAATATACTCTATATATTCTATTGTTTGATTGAAATACATGATAATTATTAAAATTTTTAAAGTAACTCCGAGTTTCACAGCTATTCAACAAGATCTGCCAACTTGCTTAGAACTTAGGTTACAGAGATCGGCTAACAATTATCTTGACATGAATATATATAAAAAACCTGCATCAGAAGTAAAGAAATTAACCAAAATGCAATTTAAACACAAAATAAAAGTCATAATGAACACTCATTGTTTTTTCAATGGATCAATATATGGAGATCCCGTCTCTGTTGAGTTTTTAAATATACTATGCTTTTACTTTTGATATGTTGTATGCATGCGTTTGTATAGGTATTTATTGGTCCTGTATTTTATTTTTTTCCTTACATGACTCGCTACTATATTATTCCACATGTACCACCAGGTACCTATTAACGCAGTCAATAAATGAATTCTTCTTCTACTTCAAATTACTTCGATAATCTTTTCGCAATATATAATTTTAGATTTTAAGTATAAATAAGTAGGTAACTCCAACCTTATATGATTGTTGATTCATTATGAAACTAATGAAAAGTGCAGTGAGGATTAGTTACAATTAAAAAGTCATAGAAACATAAATTTAAAAATATATCAATAGAAATAAATTTATCTACTTTTAAAATATAAGAAGGTATTACCTACTAATAATTAATTTCTTCAACTTTCAGAGATGCACTTATTGGCTACCTTACTGTGCTTAGGAATATCTCTTTCCCAGGGATATGAAAGAATGCCGCCGAAAACCCCTCATTGCGAGTACGATAATGCCCAGCGCAGCTACAACTGTAAATACATCCGGGATACCTTTCCAAAGCTATCCTACGGGAATTACCATTTACAGTGCATTCATTGCGACATTAGAATATTTTCCCCTCAGACATTCACATATAAAAACAGCATTATCTCAGTGAATATGTCGAATAGCGGCATACAGCATATTTCCTCGGCAGCATTCTCGATTTTCGGAAACGTACAGTATATTTACTTACAGAACAATAAAATTACGAATATATCCAGAAATGCTTTCCATGGGCTGAGACAGGTCTATCAGCTACAGTTGGAGAACAACCGCATATCAGATTTAACGCCAGGATTTGCGAACGAGCTAGAGACCAGCAATTTAATCCTATCCCACAACAGGATCATAGAATTGTCCGATAACGTATTCAAGGGCGCATTAACTTTATTAACTTTGAGCCTGGATAATAACAACATTCAAAAGATCCACAGAGACGCATTCGTAGGATTAGATAGTTTGGAGTATTTGGAGCTCCAGAATAACAAGCTGTGCTACTTACCCGTCGGCCTATTCAAGGATTTAAGCACCCTCCGTGTTTTGAACTTGGCGGACAACAAATTGACCAAATTTTCCCTTGGGACTTTTTCGGGGTTAAGGGAGCTAAACAGTTTAATATTGGCAAATAATTCACTTAAAGTATTTGACGGCACCGATATATTACCACTGAACCATCTAACAAAGTTGGACTTGAGCGGTAACATCATTTATTATCTGGATTCCAATGGTATATACGTAAATGCTCCGAGTATCAGGTTTCTGCATATCGAGAACAATGTTTTTTCGTGCCAACTACTCATGAATGTCCTTCAATATTTTAAGAGCAAAAGTATTGAAATCGTTAGTAACAGGGGGAGGTACGATGTTCAGAACATTAATGGTATAGCTTGTATAGAGTCTGCTATAGTGGAGTCAGTACCGTTTGACTTTTTCATGAAGAAAGTTATCGAAGAATCAAAAAATGAAGTCAACACATGCCCCAACCCAAATTAATTATAAAATACTGTTTTTTAAATTATCTCATAATTAGCTACAGATAGTTGGTATGAAATAAAATAAGACCAGAACACTATTTTCCATATTTATCTATTTTGTAGTAAAGATAATAAATCACCATCCGATGTCAGGTTCAAAAAGAAATTACCTATTGTAATTTGAACGAAAAGTAAAAAAATATATGATATTGGAAAAGTTGTTGGCTGTTAAAAGTTATTTCTTCAATAAAAAAAAAAAACAAGAAAAGAGGACATTCAGCCAGATACATGGACAAATATCCTACGTTTCGTTCGAGTTTCCGGACTTTATCAAGGTTACCTACTATACTGCGAACCAGAATTAAGCAAAGTGCAATGACCTCGCCGATCTGGTAAAATGCAGTGAAGCATGGGCGTGCGTATTCTGTTTTACCATTGGGCACATTTCAGTTAATATTATACTCGTATACTATTCTATAGAATACTTCTAGTCCTATATATTAACTGAAATATATCCAGTGGTAAAAGAATCATTTTTAGATTTGTCATTAGGGGAAAAATTATTTGCTTTAGCTTAAAACTCTCAAATTGTCCTGAAATTTTGCCTATCCCCCTATTTTCGGGTAAGCTGAATACCAATCTAAAGTTATTTTTTGTGGGCGAATGTAGTTTTTGAGGAAAAATAGCAGCATTTATAAAAATAGTGGTAGACAAAATTTCAGAAAATTTTAATAGTTTTACGCTAAAGTAAATAATTACCGACAAATTTCAGTGGAAAACTGTAAAAAACTAATGTATACATGTAAGTATGTAATATAGGTACCTATAATCTCCGGTTGTCTTCGACTGAAATATAAGTTCACCATTTTCCAAAAATCCTGTATCACTTCCTATATGTGTTACTATTAATCGACGACCTTTTCCTGATGGCATTCGATTCTTACACCAGTTGACCAACCTTCTAACACAGCTTGACGTGCATTTTTCACATTTCCATCTTGCCATACCTTCTTCACTGTATGTCCTTCGTTGACCCATGTTTCATCCATGTAGTAAATTTTTCTTCCTTGCTGTCGAAATTCGTTAATTTTCATAAGATATTCGTTTCTCCATATTACTATATTATTTCTTTCAATAAGAATGCTCTTCCTGTCAACCTGTCCATATCTAAAATTCATCTTATGTAAAACTCTCCTTAATGAAGTCTTGCTCAGTTTAGGAATTGTTTCGTTCTCGTGGATGACGTGCATTATTTTATCGAATGTTGGCAATTCATTTTTAAAGAAAAAGCTATGAACACCGCGTCGTATAGCATTCATTGCATCTCCATCAATCTCCACTTCTCTTCTACCTCGGTCATGTAGTTTAGGTTTCTGCACCTCTCCATATATTTTTTCTTCCCTCAAAACTTTATAAACAGCATATTTTGTAGTACCTGTATACTCCGCACATATATTTCGACTAATTCATCTTTTGAGCACGGACGATCCCTTGCAAGGCACTTAAAAACTTGGGCTATAATTTTCTTTTCTCCAACGGATAAAGGCGATCATCTTTTAACTATTGCTGGTCCCGGTATATTTTCCATTATTCAATATCACTATGAAAACACGATATATCACAATAAATAATAATAATAAATGAAGTAATACACACTTAATGCACTTCCACTTTCTTAACTAACACAAATAAGTATAAACAGTAACACTGACACAAAGAATAAATACACTGATAATTTTACCACAAATTTTTACCGTTAAGAAACGAGCGCGAAATAACCCAATATCACGCCACTGTTTCCCTACTACCTCGTGCGCAGTCTCTTGTTGGTTCCCATTGGTTCCTGATTCGACCAATCAACGTCGTTGAAGCTCAGAGAAAAAGAAAACGTAAATGCAAGAATATGTATGTTAAATAAGGATGAACAGCTTGTCGTCAACTTTACGGCTTTCGCAGTTGCCACATGTTTCGGAAATTCCTTGATATTATCACCGAACATAAACAAAGTGTTTGTTTATGTTCGGTGATATTTGATATTATTAAGTAAAAGACAAATTAAACATTGTGTTTGCTTTAATAAAGTACAATAGAGATAAGGGACGTTAAAGACAAGTAAAAAAATGGGTAAATAAGGTAATTAATACATTTCCTGTTTTAAATAAGAATTCTTTAGAAATAAATGTGACAACACAGATCTACTCTTTTTCCGGTCATTGCACTTTGCTTAATTCTAGTTCGCACTTTAGCTAATATCAATTTCCTATTTTAATGGTTTTGTTTTCATCTTTTTTTTATTGTTTCAAATAATACAATCTGGGACCCACGTGTAATTTGAAGAGATAAGCATTCTCTGCTTAACTCTTCAAACTACAGGTACCCACATTGCATTCTTTTAACAATAAAAAAAGATGAAAACAAGACCATTAAAGTAGGAAATTGATATTTAGCCATTAGGTAACCTTGATAAAGTCCAAAAGCTCAGACGAAACATAGGATATTTGTCTCTGTACCTATCTTGCTGGAAGTCCTCTTATTGTTTTTTTATTGAAGAGGTAAAAAATGTAGTTTTTGGGTAGATAATGTATATTTTATCTTATCTCCATCTGGAGACTCATATTTTTATTTTTAGATAAGTTGTTTGAAGTTCTTGATTATCTACCGATTTGTATACTTAAATGAATACATCTATATAGTCGTTTGCTTTGATCTTAATAAAGACCTGCTTAAAAATATAGTTTATAAAATATACTGTGTACATTGTTTACTGTTAAGTCTTAGCTACTTTAATACCCATGTATGAAATTTTATGGCATAATTGATAAATTCTTCATATATTTCAAAGATAGTAGTACCTGTTATGGTTTTAATAATGTAGGATATATTACTTATTAAAGTATTTCAACGTCAAGAAGGACAGACAGTTGCATTTTAATTGCAACAGAAATTTTAAATTACCTACACAAATAGGAATCCCACTTCTGATAAACATGCATAACGATCGAGGTTAAATGAGTAGTTTATGCATGAATAAGTAGGAACCTACTTAATTCTCCACAGAACTATAGTGACCTTTTGATTAATAGGTATGTTTTATAATTTCCAACAAATTCACACTCGGGATTGAAATACCTACTCTTTTGACACTCTTACGGTAGAAAAGATATTGATCGAGGCTATGTGATCGAATATTGTGATCCAGACTTTATGATTTGCGTCCAAAAGAGTACTTAATTAAAAATAATAAAATCAGGAAGAAAAAGTAGTCTAAGCTAATATAGAAAGAATATAGCTACCTACCTAATCAAATAATGATTATCTAGTTCAGTTTGTTTGTATGTCTTTTGTTATATAGGTATGTAGTTTTTTTATTATTGTGCTTATCCCTAACATATACCTAAATTAAATTTCGCTAATTAAAAATTCTATCATAAATATAGTAGTCGGACCCACCTTAATTTGGCCCCAAAATACACTCATACAGGGTACTTTCCGGCAAAATTGAGATTCCCTTGATACTGATGCCCTTGTGAATAGTTCTAATTTATCTTGGGGGGGGGGGGGGGGCTGTTCTCAGTATTTGTACCAATTTGTACGCAGCGTCGTTGCGTGACCAAGTTGAATAAACTTGGAAAACTTTATTAAGAATTATTAAAATTATAGCTTAGTTAGATTCAGCTTACCTATAGAATAAATTATTTACAAAAATAAAATGAAAATGTAATAAAAAATTCATGTTTTATCCAAGATTAGAAATTGCATAAAATTTTGCGGAGCTTTTAAATTGGCGTTGAGAGGACAATACGAATCTGTTGCAACGGATCGTAGAATCGAATTAACTTTTTAGAAAATAGGTAAAATCAACATTTATTTGAAGAACACCTGGTTTTTTTTCATCACGAGCCGCCCCTGACCATACTTATCACTTATCAGTCACCTTGTGCGCATGAAGTTAAAATATAGATATTCTATGGTCTATGGCAGTGTTAGTAACTCTACGGATTTATCCGTAGATCTACGGATTTTGTAATTCTTTTCGGATTTTCCGATAAACGTTGATTTTCTACGGAATTAAGCCAACTTCAGAAATGAACAATAGTACCTCGATTCTGAGTACAATCTGAGCTATAATAGCATGAAATATGAAGTATAAACAAAATTCTGTATGACCATAAAAAATACGACATTTTTATTCTGATGAAAACTGAGATTTTAATTAAAATATCTATTTACAGTGCACGCCAAAAAGCAGTGGTCACTACTAAGTATTTAAGGTGTTTAGTATATACCTATCTAGATACCTCATCTGACACAGTTCAGACTGAATCAGTGATAATTTCTTTATAAATAATGTAGAATTACGTTTTTCAATGTTTTCAAAATAAAATTGTAGTTCGCATCTATTGAAGATTTAAACAATACATTTTTTGTGTAAAATATTTTGTGAAATGTTGTACCTACATGCCTTTTTTTTCTCTTTCGAAAATAGTATTAATGAATTTATACAATAGGTACCTATACTTATAAAAAATACCATTTAAATTATTTGTCTAAATTTAAAAGTGACGCTTCCACTACCTATATTTTTATTTTTCTGATATTTTTATAATACTATATTTAAAAGAATGATATTTTTTTAATGGTTTTTATTTAATTTTTTTATAGGTAAATAGGTAATATAAAAATTTTATAAAATTATTATTTATTTGCTTTTAAATTTCCTTCCATGTTCTGTTCACTAATAGGTGCTACGGATTTCTACGGATTTTTTGGTGCACGTCTACGGATAACCTAGAACGAAAAGTTACGAACACTGGTCTATGGTTAAAATGTGGTTAAAATGTGTTCTCTTGTGTATGGTATGTGATGTTAAAATTATGAAATTTTCACTGTCACCGGTTACTCTCTTTACTTTTACTTATCTTCAGTTTTGGTTTTTGGTTTTGTGGTATTGTTTGTGCTACCCTGTTATTGAAAGATATCTACCCCTACCCACAGATATTGAGTGCTGATTGATAAATAAAACATGATTAAATGAGTCTCACTTCCTTCTCTTGTCAGTGCTTAACACAACTCCATTTGTTTAGGGTTAGAATAAGTTTCCAATTTATTAACAATATGAGCGTAAACATGATTAAGAAATATTCAACGTCTGCCATAACCATCGAAGATGCAAAAAAAATAGCAGCTCGTCGGGCTGTGGATTTACATGTTCATAGTGGTAATATAGTTGGGATAGGAAGCGGTTCAACTATTGTTTTTGCAGTGGAGAGGTTAGCCGAACGTGTAAAAAATGAACATTTACAGGTGAAATGTGTGCCTACATCATTTCAGGCGAGGCAATTGGTAATAGAACACAGTTTACCTTTAACAGATTTGGATGTATATCCAGAATTAGATGTTTGTATTGATGGAGCCGATGAAGTGGATTCTCACCTTAATTTGATTAAAGGGGGCGGAGGTTGTTTACTTCAAGAAAAAGTAGTTGCGAGCTGTTCAAAAAAACTAATTATAATAGCAGACTATTCCAAACATTCACAAAAATTGGGGGATCAATATAAAAAAGGTATACCAATTGAAGTTTCACCTATGGCTTATGTTCCTATTCGTAATAGAATTGAAAAGTTTTATGGCGGTAAACTTGACTTACGGATGGCAATATTAAAGGCCGGCCCAATAGTTACTGACAACGGAAACTTCATTTTAGATTGGAAGGAATATAATCAGGACGTAAACTGGAACAAAATTAATACAGAGCTGTTATCTATACCAGGCGTTGTCGAAACTGGCCTTTTTATAGATATGGCTTCTAAGGTTTTTTTTGGAATGCCAGATGGTTCTGTGAAAGTACAGGACAGGACTACATAATAAATATAGTATTTATATTTTTCATTTATTACCTACATAAGATGTAAACATGTTTTTGCTATTGTAATCTGAAGAGGTGTAAATATTTATTCGAAGTGTTTAATGTAGGTAAGCATATTATTTGTGATCTTCCTGTTCAATATATTTTTCAGAATATTTGCCTTACATATTATCCTATCAAAATCCATGATATGAATAATTTAGTATTTGAAAACAAGTACTATGATGAAACCAATTATTTTTATTGAAATTATTTAAGTGCAAATAAAATATTCATGATTAATTGACAAGTTAATTCACATATTTTTTGAGGAGTGTTGTTTAATTTTATCAGGAGCACGTTATCTATATCCAATATATGAATTAATTTTTGGTTCTTAAATTTAAGTAAAAATTATACGAACTAGATAACTTGAAAGTGAAACATGTTAAAAGATAATAAATATTTTATTACATTACATAATATGGAAAAAAGCCAAATAATTATTTGGTACGTTAGGTACCAAAGACAGAACTTGGTGTTTTTTAAGTCATTACAAAAAGCTAACTACATCATTTCAGTTGAACGCATTAAACTAGATATCTGGTAGGTCAACACAAAGGTTTTTGAATTTTCAGTGGATTTTATGTAAACTATAAATTATGTTTATGTAAAGTGCATAAATATATAAATTTACAGAATACATGCACTTTAATATCAAGAAATATTAGAACAAAGACATATAAATTAATATAAACTAGTTTTCTTCATAATTCGAAGAAACTCTTCTTGATTAATTTCGCCATCTCCATCTCTATCAGCTTCATCAATCATTTCCTGCAGTTCCTCATCTGTTAAGTTTTCTCCTAGTTCTTTAGCGACTCGCTTTAAATTCTTAAAACTAATTCTTCCCGTCTCATCATCGTCAAATAAACGAAAAGCTTTCATTATCTCCTCCTTTGAATCTTTTTCGGCCATTTTAATTGACATCAATTCGAGAAAGTCGTCAAATGAAATCTTACCAGTTCCATCTTTATCAATGTCGGCTATCATTTTTTTAATTTCTTCCTTTTTGGGTTCAAACCCTAATGCTCTTATGGCAACTTTTAAATCCTTAGCATCTATCTTTCCAGTTCCTTCATTGTCAAACAAGTCGAATGCCTCTCTGATATCAGTTTTCTGTTCCTCACTCAACTCAAATTTTGGACCAGATTTCTTCCTAGGAGCACCACCACTTGTTTTTATAAATGTTCCTGTTGTAGCCTTAAAGATATAATTCCATATAAATTTGCATGTACCTACCTAGGTACTTAAAATCAAAAAATATATACTTACCATTAAGTATATTTAGGTTTGATTGATATGTGATATTGAATATTGCTGTTATAAGAAAAATTTTTCTATAGGTACAATATTTTCTGGTTTGTTGTGTTCAACACAAATTTTTAAAAACCATGGAAATTGAAAAAGTAAATAAAACAAGTGACAAGTAACTGTAGGTGTTACGTGCAGTGCTGTCAACAACTAGATATGTGTTGCGATTTCACTGTCTGCGATTTTGGCACTGCGACTTTGTTATCGCAATATAAAACTGCTACTGATGTAAAATCTCGAGATGGTAGAAGTAACAGTGCCGGCTAGGAGCAGCTGTCGGGCGTCGCGGTACTTTCAGCGCGTTTACAACGTACATATAGTTTAGTAGCAGTAGCAGTGGCATTTGTACTGCTGACTATGTGACAGATTTATATTTATTATACATCTGTGCAGTGATGGGTTTTTAGCCGCTAATTATATATTTAGCCAATGCTAATTATATAATTAGCATTTAGCCGGCTAAAAATATTATAATTAGCCGTTGGCAGAATATACACTTTTTTAGTTTTTCACACATCAGAATAACTTTTTCGCAATTACCAATAAAATATCTATTTGTTCTTACCTACTAGGTAGGTAAGCATAATAGATATTATTAGGTCATCATATTATAAGTCATAGATAAGGAGAAATTAAATCTAGAGATAGGGATTATTTTGTATTTTATTTTATAATACCGCAATCCTCATCATTTAATTAAATCACCGAATTAAGTACATCAAAAATAAAAATAATCGTACAAATTAAAAAATAAAAAATAAAACAAACTAAATTAAATTAAAAAATAAATAAAAGTTCCAATATACCTCCCTATGGGGCCATTTTTACCACTGGCACTATAATAATTAGCCTGCTAATTTTGAGAGGATTTTTAGCCGACGGATAATTATCGATATGTCTGGTTAATTATAAATGGATAATTATCCGGCACATCACTGCATCTGTGGCTGGCACCATAGATTAATTACGAGAGAAGTGCCAGCATAGATGGCTGGCACTGCATGCTAAATCAGCATTAGGATTAGGTCGTGGTCGTAGTCACTCCCACTCCCACCATAGATAGGCGGCCAATGCGACGATGACGTAGTCGCAGCTATTTTGGCACTGCGATCTTACCGGAACAGTCGTACTAGGCGCTGCTCCACAAAAATCGCAGTTTAGCACACCACTACCAATGACAACTGTTAAAAATAACCACTATATATATATAGAGGTATAAAATACAGGAACAGGATTACCCTTCTTTATATTAAACACGCCTGAACATACTGCTCTATTATTTATTCTGTGGTTGTGAGTTATGGTATGGTGTATACTTATGTCAGGAATGTCTCTGCGAGTGTATGTATAGAGTTCTGTAATCGTAATCTTATATGAAATATAGTTCTGGGGCAAGATTTATAAAGTTTATACTCCTTTAGAAACCTTTGTTCTGATTAGCATTGTGGTAGTAGCATAGCAGTATTAAGATTTGTATATATTCTGTGATTTCTGGGTGATACGGAATCTTAAGTTGATTTTAAGAAATCCGTGGTGTGTCGTCACTGTCGTCAGTCTGTTAACAATGGTCGCGTTCAGCAGATACAAACGTTAACAAACAATTTGTGATTGTTCTGCTGAACGATAGTTGAAAATTATGTTGAATGTCAACATGTTTTATGAGCGGTAGCCATTTTTGCAAGCGTAAAATATTAACGCTTAATTTTCTCAACATGTTGAAAGCATAGAAAAAACGATAAAAAGGTTATGTTTACAGATTTTGTTGACAGTTATGAGCTGTCGTAAAACGAAAATAATATGGAGAAAGAATATTTTGAAGCCAAATATATCCATAATGGTGTGGAATTTCAAACCACCATATTCGAATTTCAAACCAACGGAAAATAAAATTAGATCGTTCAGCAGACTGTAACCGCCACTGAACTATATATATATAGTTCAGTGGTAACCGCTGAATAAACGTTTTGCGTTTAAAGCGTAAACATGTTACTACAAACCGTTTGCTGTCTGCTGAACGCGGCCTATTTTGTTGATGGTCAAGGATTTTTAACTTATATTAAAAATCCTTGGTTGATGATTTGGTCTTTTAAGTGTTCTGTGATCTATTGTTTTCTTTCTCTTTCTTTATTATTCTCTGATTGTATGTTCTGTGTTCAGTAGTCTTATAAATATTCTGTGGTATGTAGTTGGTGAAGCTTTAAATAAATTAGATTCAGAAAAATATTTAAGCAAATTTCCTCCGATTCCGAATTTAAATGCCCCCAAAGTTATTTGTGTGGGCCTTACCAATATTTGTATACCTCTCGAACATTTCCTGATCTGTGTTAATATAGAGGTTGTGTGGTAATTATTAAAAACTTTCCTGAGAAAGAAAAGATGTCTAAGCCTGAAGAAGCAGTTGAAACGCCTGACACAGCTGACGCCGGTGAAACGTCTACAAGTGCTATGGATGTTCAGGTACATAAAATCGTTGTTTATCGTTTATAAATTGTTTGAAATTCTTAATGTACAAATTGAATTTTATTTATGTATAAATTTAAGGAATTGGTGCAGAATGAGTCGTCTTCTGATACTACATCAAAAGGAGAAGACTTTGATACTAAAGTTGAATCAGACAGAGGGAAACGATTTGACTACTTATTAAAACAAACTGAAATATTTTCTCATTTTATGAACCAAGCCAAAACACCTACTAAACCAAAATCAGGGCGCCCAAAAAAAGAAAAAAAGGAAGAAGCGGCACCAGAGTAAGTAGTATAAATTAAATGATATGAAAATTATATATCATGGAAAAAATTATTCTTATCAGAATTACTTAATTTGTTTTCAAATTCTGTTTTATAGATAATGTTGGCAATGCTGAATATTCATGTAGATGCCTGTTAAATAAAAGATGTAGCTTATATTATTATTTATTATGTAATCTTATGTTATTATTATTATCATTTTTCTTGACAGTCATCGACATCGAAAAACAGAACAGGAGGAAGATGAAGAGCTACTTGCTGAGACTAACCAAAAGTGCAAACCTACCATTAGATTCGATGCATCTCCAGTTTATATTAAAAATGGAGAAATGCGTGATTACCAGATTCGTGGTTTAAACTGGATGATATCTCTTTATGAAAATGGTATCAATGGTATACTTGCCGATGAGATGGGTTTGGGTAAAACTTTGCAGACTATTTCTCTGCTTGGTTTCATGAAGCATTATAAAAATACTCCAGGTCCACATATTGTCATTGTTCCTAAGTCTACATTATCTAATTGGATGAATGAATTTGAAAAATGGTGTCCCACTCTTAGAGCTGTATGCTTGATTGGTGACCAGGAGGCTAGGGTACGAAACAAAAACTTTCTATATTAATTAAATTTGGTTGATATGAAACTTTGACATTTCTGCATTATGAGTGTGCTCCTTTTCGATACGTCTTTCTCTACCAAAACCAATTTTCTACCCTTCATGCAATTTTAAAAACTAATATCGATGATTTAAGTATGGTTGTTTTTGTGTTACATTCTAAGCTTCACGTCTGAATTATTAGTGGCAGTACTACAGTAAATAGTAAATATTTATAAAATTTGTTACCTATCTATCTAGTGTATGGAAGTTTCACTATGATGAAATTGAACCCCACAAAATTTTAAGCTTATTTTGCAATACTTTATTGAAGGATGCCCAAATATGAAAAAAAACTGGCGGTGTTCTATTAAAACATGTTTTTCCCTCTTCATCTCTCAGTAACTGACCATCGTTTAAACTGTTAAATAATTTTGAAATTGTCTTCCTTTGCCACCTGCCACTATACCAGATTTCATTTTGATATTCCTCAAATGTAGGAGCTAATAATGTGTTTTGAATTCTGAAAAGTATGAATGTTGCTTTGAGAAAAGCAATTATTTGTTTTTTTGTTAAAATCAGCTAATGAAGTTCAATTAATTGTTCCAGAGTGCCCTTATCAGAGATGTTTTGATGCCGGGTGAATGGGATGTATGCGTTACCTCCTATGAAATGTGTATCAAGGAAAAATCCGTTTTTAAGAAATTTAACTGGCGATACATGGTAATTGATGAGGCACATCGAATAAAAAATGAAAAATCCAAACTTTCTGAAATTCTCAGGGAATTCAAGACTACAAATCGACTGCTCCTCACTGGTACTCCTTTACAAAATAATCTTCATGAGCTTTGGGCATTGCTAAACTTCTTATTGCCAGATGTATTCAATTCATCTGATGATTTTGATGCTTGGTTCAATACCAATCAGTGTTTAGGCGATAACCAGTTGGTAGAACGTTTACATGCTGTCTTAAAACCTTTCTTACTTAGAAGGTTGAAATCTGAAGTAGAGAAGAAGCTGAAGCCCAAGAAAGAAGTTAAAGTGTATGTGGGTTTGAGTAAAATGCAGCGCGAGTGGTACACTAAAGTCCTCATGAAAGATATTGATATTGTAAATGGTGCGGGAAAAGTAGAGAAAATGAGGCTGCAGAACATTCTCATGCAGTTGAGAAAATGCACTAACCACCCTTACCTGTTTGATGGTGCCGAACCTGGTCCTCCGTACACCACTGATGAACATCTTGTTTATAATTGCGGCAAAATTGTTCTTTTAGACAAATTGTTGCCTAAATTAAAAGAACAGGATTCCAGAGTTCTTATTTTTTCCCAGATGACCCGTATGTTGGATATATTGGAAGATTACTGCCACTGGAGGCAGTTCCAGTATTGCCGCTTGGATGGCCAGACTCCCCACGAAGACAGACAAAGACAGATTAATGAATTTAATGAAGACGGCAGCACTAAATTTATTTTCATGCTATCTACGAGAGCTGGTGGTCTGGGTATAAACTTGGCAACTGCGGATGTCGTTATTATCTATGATTCAGATTGGAATCCACAGATGGATCTGCAAGCCATGGACAGGGCTCATAGGATTGGGCAGAAGAAACAAGTAAAAGTCTTCAGGTGAGAAAAACTTTTAAGAATTTAGGAATTTTTCTTATCCCAAATAATATCCAGATAAGTAAATATTTACTCATTTCTTGGCCTATGGAATATGGGGCGTATAAGAAATTCAAATTTACGGTGATTGGAGCAGCTGGTGTGTTAGTTATCTCATTTATTAGTATTTTTTAAGATTACTTTAAAGGAGAAAGTTGCTAAAATCACATCTAATAATTCAAATTGTATAGAAATACAAGTATAAGTAGTATATTTTAGTCATCATGTTTGTTTAAATGAACTATAATATCAGTAAAATTTATTGCTAGGTACTTAGTTCATCTGATTCTATTTTATATTTGCATATTGATAGTGTTCATATTTTAGATTTATAACTGAAAACACGGTGGAAGAGAAAATTGTTGAACGAGCCGAAATTAAATTGAGATTAGATAAATTAGTTATACAACAGGGACGTTTAGCAGATTCAAAATCCCAGTCGCTTAATAAGGACGAAATGTTAAGCATGATTCGACATGGTGCCAATCACGTCTTTGCTTCCAAAGATTCAGAGATTACGGATGAGGATATTGATAGTATTTTACACAAAGGCGAGATGAAGGTATGCTTTGAAGGTTTTGAATATTTCTTTCAATTTAACAAAAAGAATTTCATGAAATTATCTTTTGAAGTACAAAATAATTCTTCAAAAAATCATTATTTGTTTTTGTTGTAGACTGCACAGTTTGCTCAAAAAATGGAATCCATGGGTGAATCATCTCTGCGTAACTTTACGGTTGATACTCCCACTGAATCTGTGTACCAATTTGAAGGTGAAGATTACCGCGAGAAGCAAAAGTCTATCGGTCTCAGTACTTGGATTGAACCACCAAAACGTGAGCGGAAAGCCAACTATGCAGTTGATGCATATTTTAGGGAAGCATTAAGGGTGTCCGAACCGAAAGCTCCAAAAGCTCCTAGGCCTCCAAAGCAGCCTATAGTACAAGATTTTCAATTTTTCCCACCGAGGCTATTTGAGTTACTAGATCAAGAAATTTATTATTATAGAAAGTCTTTGGGGTATAAGGTTCCCAAAAATTTGGAATTGGGACCTGATGCTTCAAAACAACAGAAGGAAGAACAAAGAAAAATTGATGAATCAGAGCCTTTGACTGAGGATGAACAGCAGGAGAAAGAAACATTACTAACTCATGGATTTACTAATTGGAGCAAAAGGGACTTCAATCAGTTTATAAAAGCCAATGAAAAATATGGTAGGGATGATATAGAAAATATTGCTAAAGATGTTGAAGGAAAAACTCCAGAGGAAGTGATGGAATACTCAGCTGTATTCTGGGAACGCTGCCACGAATTACAGGATATAGACAGGATAATGGCTCAAATCGAAAGAGGCGAGGCTAAAATCCAACGCCGGGCAAGTATTAAACGAGCACTTGATGCCAAGATGGCAAGATATCGGGCACCATTCCATCAGTTAAGAATATCTTATGGTACAAACAAGGGTAAGAATTACATGGAAGATGAGGACAGATTTCTGGTTTGTATGCTGCACAAGTTAGGTTTTGACAGGGAAAATGTGTACGAGGAACTAAGAGCAGCTGTTAGAGCTTCTCCACAATTCAGATTTGACTGGTTCCTGAAGTCGAGAACAGCTATGGAGCTGCAGAGAAGGTGTAATACACTAATCACCTTAATAGAAAGAGAGAACGCCGAATTAGAAGAAAGAGAGAGAAATGAAAAGAAGAAGAAAGCTTCTAAGTCATCTTCTATGAGTGGAACACCTACTCAGGTCAGTTCAAAGTCCTCACAGAAGAGAAAGAATGATAGTACAAGTGGGGGAGTGGAGAAAAAGAAGAAGAAGAAATGAGATAAGCATTTTTTAAATTTTTTTACACATACTTGATTGTTTGAATGAGTGAATGTCTCCTTGTGGAGTTTTACATGTGTTTAGTACTTCATAATTCCTTTGTATTATTATGATACAGCGAATAAAAACCATAACACATTTATATTTGTTTATTTATAAAAAGAATAGAAAATGTATATATCGTCCCTTTGACGTCTATCTGAGAATTTTTTCCAATTTGAGATATGCCACCTTTTATAATTTTGGAGGTGGCATCATGAAGTGTATCTGAATTCCTAAAGGTATTCGAGATATAATAGTGTTCATTGACAACATAATCTACCTCAATTTAGTAATAAACAAATGAACAAACGTATTTGCAAATGTGGACAGATACAACAGTTCGTATTGCTGCATTCTGTGAAGATCTTATTTCGGCGTATCTACATGTGAGTTATTGCGTTTGCGTAATGAAATAAAAAAAAGCAAGGTGTGTTAGAAGTTGCCAAATGAATTTTGAAAGTTTTGGAGGAGTGCTATAATAGGAAAAATAAGAGTGTACATGTTTTCCGACGGTTGCTATGGGCAGAATAAGAATACAATTGTAGCCATGCCCTTGTATGCTTTAAAGGGTCTACCATAATTTGAACGAGATATCACTGAAATACTTCGAGACGAACCATGGCCAGAATGAGGGCAACTCGTGGCCATGATATTGAAAGCTTTAAACTCTTACAACCTAAACCCACTGACCTATAGGGACTTTTTTAATTTTAAAAGTTGGTTCTAAAAGTTAAGAATCCTATGTGTTCACACTTATTTGAATTTTATTCTGGCAAAACTATCAATTGGATTGACATAATGGAAGTTAAAGTTGAAGCATTACATGGAAACAATTTTTTTTTAAACTAAAACAAAATTTTTCAGTCATTTAGATGAAAACTATGACTTCATTTTGCTACAAAGAGCTATTGCAATAGATGAGTTAAACGTCGAAGCATTTATGCATTGCCAATCAATATTTATCTTAGGACAATTTTGTGAAGCGATAAGTTTCTGTTTTTTATTGACTTCTTTGGTCCTTTTTAACAATTATATGATTTATATTTTTTCTAAATAAAATCAGCTTGAAAAAGTGTATAGTGTTTTGGAGTTAAGTTTTTTGTCTTTTGTTTTACTCTTAATTTTCATTTGATTTCCATACAAACTACCTCACTTTCCCCAAGGAAAATGTTTTTCTCTTTTTTTTTTTGTTTTGTGTTGTGGTAGATGTATTTTATGAACATGTGATATGATGTTTCTAAACATCATTTCATGAATCTTATGCACGAATGCCAATAATAAAATAAGCCACTTATAATATTTTTTTATTTTTATAAGATGTGTAGTTATAAATGTTGAAAATTATATACAATTTTCCGCCAAATTAACTATACTGACTAATGTTTGACTAGTTTTAACATGAAACATGTACAAATATTTATCTTATTACCAGATTTTACAAAATAGTACTTCTTATAGTAATGACAAAACTCTAAATCCTAGGGTATTCCTAAAGAGTGTAATAGTTGTTATATCTTTTTCTTCTATCTCTAAATATATCATATAGTGTATGTATTTTTAATAGATAAAAGAAAATGTATACTTTATATATAAATATATATATATATATATATATATAAAGGGTATAATACTAGATGCATATTACTTTACAATTCATTACCCTACCTAAATATAAAAGAAAAATATAAAAAATAATACATTGTATAAAAATAAATTACCTATTACCTATAGTTTACATTTCTGCTTTTGGTAGATCACGTCTTTTGCTAAAGTGTATAAGGACTGCTTTGCACTGTCTTAATTTATTTTATACAAAAATTATTTCAGGTGTTTTCTAATCAATTTACTTTAGTAATACAGAAAAACTAGTCCTATAGCTATTAGTTTTATAGTACCTAAGTACTATATAATTAATTAGAATTTACTATGTATATAGGTATGTATAAATAAAAAAGGGATTTCGAATATTTCAGTTTTCTTATATATGCACCACAAATTTGAAATTTTTTATTTATAATTATAATTTGCCTTTCAGAGTTAATTAAAAATATTAATAAGCTATTGTCTCATGTGATATATTTTCTAGCTGATGGTTTTAATTATAAAACAGTCCCTGATGTTTTACTAGCTACTCTTGTATTGTTAAAAATGTTCTTTGGTTTGCAGGTATTGAAAATTAAGATATATTGTATTAATCCCTTGTGGCATTAAATTACACAAACGTTAATGTTATCATTAACGTTTATGTAATTTAATCCATAGGGTTAAGTAAGTCGCTGCATGCATTACACTCCACATAAACACAATCAGAGAAATGTTTGACATTAAATCTACTTGAGACATATCCATTTCTGCTAGAAATTTCTTTGGGTCTTCATAATGGCAATAAACTTCTTCATCTGAGCAAGACAGCTCTGTTCTGTTCAGACCATATATAGTAAATACGAGACTCTGAAATGCTGCTCGGTAATAACTTATGTTAAATATCCATTTAAATGCTGGAGGAGTGTCAAAATATCTAATACAGAATCCGAACACAGACAAGAAACAGGCCAGAACTGGTGCCACAAATACTGCAACCTGGAAAATAAATACGAATTAAAAACGACAATTTATAGACTCCTAGGATTTAAAAGCAATAAAATTAAATATGCGAAATTACAAAAATTTTATTTAAGGTGGTCATTTATAGCTTGAAATGTGAAGATGTAATTTTAAAGTTAGACATTTTTTTAAACAGTAGTAAAGTTACATTAAGTAATGACTCATATATACTTAGATATTGAGAAAATGGAAAATAATTATACACTTTAAATTAAAACTATTATTGAACTATATGTGATTTTATAAATATAGAAAATGCAATATAAATTTCAGTAATTTCTTATATTTCTAAATGAAAAATTAATACACCTAGGTACTTATAAATATAAGAAAGATATACTTAGAAATATCATTGGCACTGCACATAATTTTTTTGATTATTTTTCCTGCTGGTTAGTTGGAGGTTTCTTTTGCGAAAGTTTATAAGTTTTACTATAACTAGATAATTAGGTATATAATGCATATGAGAAACGGTTTTGATCTTGACAGGGTACAATGTCCAGTAAATTCTCGTAAGTATATGTGATTCAGTTTATGTTTTATTTTAATATTATTGCCAAACTTACCTTTATAGGAGTAGTAGCTCCTATAAAATATCCCATAGATTGTGCACAAAGAGAAGCAGCTGTGCAAAATAAAATAAATAAAAACACTCGGAAGTCCACAGGCTGACTTGTCAATGTATATGTAATTGCAAGGTAAATCCATACACATATCACCTGTAAAAAGAAAACACAATTTAATCCATCAAATATAAGTGTATAGTTGTGAATTAAGTAGAAATTCATTATAAAAATCTCAAATATTCACTAAAAAAATCATATACAGGTTGTTTCACGGTGACCACCCATTATTGGAATATATCAGAGACTACTTAGATTTACAGAGTGAAAATTTGGAAATGGGTTTTTGACTATGCTCTCACATAAAATAATGGCGTTCTCGTATCACTTCCGTTTCATACCGGAAGTTGCCGTTAACTTTCTTATTTTAAATGGAACACCCCATATATTATTCCATTTTTGGATTGCACCTGTTATTTTAGGAGGACTTTTATAAAACTTCCCCATACGAATTCTCTTTTTCCCTTCCCCTTTTCAAGAAATTTAAAGATTTTTGTTATTGTAATTATAAGAGTCTTAATAACATTAAAACAAAAAGAGATAGGTATAGGGAAGTGAAAAACAGATTGACAGAGAATAAAATTCTGCATCATAATATGCTATAATATACAGGGTGTTCTATTTAAAAAAGTCTACCTGTCTAGGTGCTTGAAGTTAATGAAACTTGATGCTAAATTTTCAGCACCCTGTATGCATTTGAACAACTGTTAAGGTACAGTAAGAAAGCTCAGATATTCAACAACTTCCCATATGCATATCCTTGTTAAATATACATTTTTTTAGAGAAATATTTAATTTTAAGTTAGGTAGAGAATTTTACAAATCGTTTTTTAAAAATGAATTTTTTCAAAAACGGCTGAGAATTCGTATAGGGAAATTTTATGAAAGTCATCCTAAAATAACGCGTAGAATCCAAAAATGCAATAATATATGGGTGTTCCATTTAAAATAACAAAGTTAACGGCGGATTTCGGTATAACCGGCAGTATCACGAGGACGCAATATTATTTTATTTGAGGAGAGTAATAATCAAAAATCTCAGTATCCAAATTTTCACTCTAAGTAGTCTCTGACATATTCTAATATGAGTGATCACCGTGAAACACCTTGTTTAAGTAGGTCTATATTCTTATGTATAGCGTATAGCAGTAATTAAGTGGAACATTGTGATATACCTATAGGTACCTAGCTACTTGAAAATTGTGTACAATATACTTACTTGAAATGGAATTTCAATTAGTATCACAGACAATAAATAAGGGGTCAGTTTGTACCATCTATTAAAATGTTCTCTTGTCAATATTCTCATTTCCAACGGAACTAAAAAAAAAAACATCAGTTATTTATTGTTTCGCACTTTCATAGTCCATAAAGTTAGTATCTTAAATAATAATGACATTTTAACACTTGATTCAATAACTGGCATCCGGTCCTTAGGTCTGCTAACAAGAACTGGGCGCTATAGGCCTCTCTGAAATATCCTAAGTTATAACTAGTTAAAATTCAATTGAGCTCCTCAATATCTCTAGAATTTTTGGAATCATTATTGCTCTTAATATTAGCGTAGGTACTCGAGAAAAACAAATTTTCGCATTTCGGAAAAATATTGATAAATTCACCCTCAGCAATCTCTAAAATTTAATAAATTGTAATAACGATTGCTTAATACAGGGTGTTACAACATTGTATGTCATCGTGAGTGTGTTCTACGAACAAAAACAAGAAAAAAAGTTCTTTACACTTTTGTCATAGCTTTGATTCGTGTATGGTTTATTTGCCTATGTGTATTTTTTGTTATAAATGTTTTTTATAGCCATATTATTTCGAGTTTCCTATTTATATGATACTTTTACAACAAATAATAATATTCATAATCTGAGTATAATTATAACATGTATATATTATCCAATAGTAGGTATACCTCTCTAAGGCTGGTGAAACTAATATTACTTAACATTCCGACATTTATGGTAGAGGTGTCCATAATGAGTGATGGGAATGCCGTACGAACACCATTGACAATAATTGTTCTTGAAATTTATGGTTTGCAAAACTAATTTGCAGGCAAAATTGTATTTATTACTGAATAATTCATACTGTATATACCATTCAAATTAAATATCATTATTTGCCATTTAGCTACGTCAGAAATTATGGAAATATGTTTGTATGGTAATACGTATTGTAATAAGCGGTTTTATTTTTTGTTGCTATGTAGTATGTACTATTCGTCTGTATTGACTATTTTCACCATTGCTTCATCAGCCACAGGCATATAACGTTATGACAGTATGGTTACATGCATTCTAAGTACAACAAAAAGTCAATGGTATGTGGGAAAACTAGGTATATGTATTTGGAACAATCCAGCACGTTTAATAACCACTTGGTGGACCATGCCTTACGGACCTTAGGTCTTGTAAAGACCGCACGCGAAATCTCAGTAAATTCATACCATACCTTTATATAAAAAAAAATGGTTTCAGAAGCTTAGTGGAGGAGAATATTAAAATTAAAACCAGAAAAATTTGCTGCTTGACCTTTATTAAAAATTTCCAGGTTAGGGGTTGCTTGTTTCCTGCTGCGATTGGCCTTAGTTGTGGAAAAAAGCATTAAATAAAAGAAACAACATGCTATTTTTGGAATCTGATTAATTTCTCAACATGAATAATCATGATTCATGACTTCGCACGTATCCCATTAGTAATGTTCTACTAGTTATTATAGTGGCTATTATTCATACTTATCAAGCCAACATTTTTTATCTCCAATAATTTATAAGATGTATCTGGCCGAAAGCTCCAGTTGTGATGACTCATGGGCGGCAAATTTTATTGGTATATTTTAATTATAAATAAAGCCCCTGGCTATTGCTACTTATATGCGTAGCGTTTTATTGCCCATTTTATGTTTATGATTAACAAAACTAAATCCTATTACTTTGTTGTTTGATGAAAAGTGGATGATGTAACTTTAATTTAATAATAGTTTCAGTTACAACATCCGGATCACGCGCATATGAGATTTTTCTTCCCTACAATGTTTTCTATTCAAATATTAAAAAAATAACTGTACCTACTGCGCGATGCAAATGAAGGAACAATCACTTATTAATTCGATTTTTAGGATTTACTTTTTTGGCTTAGGCTAATGTGGCTAATAAAACTGTACATTATCATAAGTCTAAGGAATAGCAAAACGTCAACAAAGAATAACGTTTCTTATGCCCATAATGAGATAAATGCGCATGAAGGATACTTTGACCCTTGACTATAAAAGAGAGCTTTGACTTGTTAATTTGAAATAATTAGTGTGCCCAAATTGTTAAATTTGATATTTCATTTAGCATAAAGGCATTAATTATTACCGATATTCCGAATGCTAATTATAAGGAAATATTTTATTTATTACGTACTAAATATAAACATATTTACTGATTATTTATGGTATCTATTTATTATAATATTTGACCTACAGAGCAGATTTGGCACACCAGCCCATTAGGTGCTGGTGGTGGACTGTTATCACGTTATCAATTTCTTGTGAGAGCCAAGAATAAGGTCACCAAATAAAGTCATTCAGTGATGGACCCTCAAAACCAATAATGACAAGGGCTACTTGTTATAAATGTTATTATATTTTGTTACACAGTAACATATAGCTGCTGAAACTATGGATGCATGGCTTTAACTGACATGGATTTAATTGCATCTCCTTTCCGTGTTGAAAATCCGAAAAACAAAAACGTTCATGACCTAAAAAATTTTGTTGCAAAAATTAATGTTTGATTTTCATATATAAAGGTAAAGGAAGTTTAAAATATGGGTATATAACATTCGAAATCTCAACCACGTGAAGGCTTTCAAGAGTATTTGCATACTTTGTTGTATTATCTAAGTTATGAAATGAAACACCTCTTTAATAAACATATAACGAAATAGATAACTGCCGTAATTGTATACGGATAAAATACATGCTTTGAAAAATTAAAGGTTTCAAGACACATATTGCACGATAGTTGTGAAAGTACTTTAAAGAATAATATAACAGGAGCAAGGTCGATGTACCAATTATAATTTTTGTATACTGATAATAGCTTCATATCCACAACTTTCATAACAAAACTAAGTATAAAGTGTAACTTATAAAACTGACTAGAAGCATAGATAGTATAACATTCAAGGCTCTTATAATGTATGAAAACTATTTTATATTTAGGATTTAGGTACCTACGAGGTGAATTGTTTAGTAAAATATCTTTGATTGTTTGATAAATAACATTCGATAACTGTCAAATTCGCCTTCAGTGGAATTAAAGTTAACTCCTCTGATCTCAGATTAACTATGGTTAAATCTGAGCCTTAGATAAATGAATGAAGCAGCCCGTATGCATCAGACATTTCAATAAATCACTATAGGTTACGATTAAAAATACCATGAAGTATATTACAAACGAACAAAAACAGTACTAGGTCAGGAAGTACCTAAATGCTGCCCAGAATGAACCAGATGATTTCACTATGTTTGTGAGTAGTGAGTAGGTACCACATTGAGTTAGAATACATAGTAAAGTAAATTATAGTAAGTAGGCAAAATTCGTGAAGACCTCACTACCTACTTGATCTTTGAACAAGATTCTTTAGATATCTAGATACGTGTGCTATCTTAAAAAGTTATATACATATTTAAAATGAGTATATACGTACAAGATAGTGTCACAGGCATCATCCCAGTGTATACAGTGAGAAGGAGAGTACCATAAATATATACATAGTTAGCTAAAATTGAATTGGCTCCAATACCAACGCCCCTGTATAAGTAGCCGAAGATGAAACCGATGATGATATGTGCCAGTATCCTGTTGAGGGCGTTAAGCTGAAATAAAGAGAGATAATAATTGTACTGTAATTTCTCAACAACTTTAGTCTATACCTAATACTAATTCCTAAAGGCTCCTCCTACAAGTGTAGGAACCTTTAAAAATAATAAGTAGGATAAAGATCTCAATTATAAAATAAATATTACTTGTATAAATGTATCTAATACAAATAAATACTAAAACTTATTTTTGTATAATGCTAGGCGTAGCAGCACAGTCCGTAAATGAAATTTTTAGTCATATTATAAGCTCCTTCCAGATTTGGTTAAGTAATTTATCTTGAAAGATATAAAGTATATACAGATGCGATATTCCTGTTGTAAAAAAGGAGTTCATTAAGATAATAACGTCAAGAGAATTATTTTGAGTTTTCTATAATGTAAAAATGTCTTCAATTTCAATTGTTTCGTTACCTGTAATCATTTGAAAACTACCCTTGATCTACATAAGCCATAGGTTTGTTACCAAATAAACCTTACAATTTATGATAATTATTAAAAATCGAATGGATTTAGGTAAGGAGCTCGAGCAAGTTACCCAATATCCTCCCTAATTTAAAAAATATTCACATGATTTGTTAATTTTGTACTTCACGGTCACTACGTTTGGTATATTTAATCAATAATTCGCTTATAGCACGGTAATTTATACGGTACGGAAATAAAAGTATACCGCTCTACTCTGGCAAAAAGTTTAAGTTAATTTTTTTCTATCTGTATAAAAATATTGTACAGTATACCGTTAGTTTATATACTAACCAATTTTCTTCTAAATTTGGTTGTAAGAAGAAAGTTTTTTGTTACCAAAATAAACATCCGATTTGAAATTTTTGGCTAATCTTTGAAGGTATCACCAAAAAGGCTAGACTTAAAAGTTCATATAAAGTCAGTATCTACAAATAGAAAAACAAAAAGAAAAATACAATTGTAGGTATGTATTTTTGATTATATTGTAATAAATTTCGTCTGCATTTATTTTTTATAATCTCGTCAAGTTAACATCTTGTGATTGGACATTGAAATGTCGTGATTGCCGACCTCTGAAAGATAAAGTTTAAGAGCTAAGAATAGGGACTAGAAACGTTAATGAATGGTCCTGGTCCTTAAATACATACCGTTGCATTTGACTGTGTTAATACAACATATTATTTTAATGTTGCCATGACATTTGCAATATAATTCGCAAATCATAAATTATTATCTGTCAAACTGGGTTTCTGCAGCTCCGAGGCAAATAAGAAAACACACTGTCATTAAGGCTGTGTATGAATAATATTTTATAAAACGCGAATGCATCAGTAGATTTATATTAATCTACTTCTTACTTAAATTGTAAATTGATTTCCTCGTGCAGTAAATATTGAGTATTGGGCATCTAAAAGATGTTTAAAATAGTTATTTGTTTAACTAGTACAAAAACTATACGTTTTCGGGACAAGTGAAAGGGTTGCCGGATGACATGTAGCGGATTCCGGCAATTTTACGAGTCTCGAGAACGTATTTTTTGCACGAGATTAACATAATATTTTTTTAATAGTGTTTTGAAAAGTTGTACATTTAGTAACTAATTTGAGTTGTTGTTGTTGTTGATAGGCGGCGCGGTTACCCGCAGCACTCAGGTCTTTCGACCCATTGTGCCTGCCGCTAGTTGGGAGTTATTGGAAGAGACCCGTGCTGTGTGCATAGGCCAACACCCGTTGTAGGGGAAGCTCCCTAATGTCCTGAGGCAGAAGAAATGCTGCGCCCAGGTGTTTGTGTCTCTTGACCATGAGGCAGGCACAGCGACAGAGGATGTGAATGGAGTCCTCGTCATCGTGTCCGCAAAACCTGCACCTTCTAGTGTCACTAAGACCGATAGTGTTAAGGTGCTTGTTAAGATGTCCGTGACCTGTCAACAGTCCTGTGACAATCCTTATGCTGTTACGACTTAGCGCAAGTATTGATTGAGTTGCGTTCGACCAAGGCCCTTCAATTAAGAGCCTGGCTTGTCGCAGCCCAGTCACGTTTGACCATTCTTCCTTTGATCTTACCTTGATCCAGTTTCCAATGGACCTTGCTACATAACTAGGCGGAAGCCCCAGCACTGGTTCGGGCCCTGTAAACTGTATACTTGAGCCTCTCTTAGCCAGTGCATCGGCCTCCTCATTTCCTGTTATATTATGATGACCCGGTACCCAGGTCAATTTTACCTGGTTGTTCTGTCCCAATTGGGTCAGACCATTAACACACTCTAGGACCGTCCTGGAGGTGATCCTGTAGGAGATCAAGGCACGTAAAGCCGCCTGACTGTCGGTGCATATCTGGATATGCTGATTAGAATATCTCCTTTTGAGATTTTCCTGAACACATGCAGAGATAGCAAACACTTCCGCCTGAAAGACCGTGGCATACTTTCCCAAGGAGAAGGATAGTCTCGCCCTCGGGCGCACGCCCCGGACTCCCGCCCCTGAGCCCTGGTCTGTCTTGGACCCATCCGTAAACCAGACGAGCCCATTCGAGACCTGAGCATCAGGATTTTCGAGCCAAGCTTCCCTGTCCGGTATCTCTACTGTGTAAGGTTTGAGAAACACATAAGTGGGAGATATCCTGTCACTGGGTGCGTCCAGTAGACTGTCTCCTCCCACAAGTTCCCCAAGAATACTTGTGTGTCCACCATCGTGGCTTTTACCTAGCCACCGCCCCCACTGCTTGACCCTATAAGAGGCCCTCCTTGCCTCTCCCTCAACCACTATATGCAGTTTAGGGAGAGACAGGAGAGCCTCCAGAGCCTCTGTGGGAGCCGTGCGTATCGCTCCTGTCGTGCTTACACACGCCAGGCGTTGTAGTTGATTTAGCCGTTGCTTGATGGTAACCCGCCGGACGGCTGGCCACCATACAATCGACGCGTATAGAAAGGAGGGTCTAATAACCGAGGTATAGAGCCATAAGGTGGCTCTCGGATTAAGCCCCCACATTTTTCCAAAGAGCCTCTTACACGTCCAGAAAGACGCGGTGGCTCTCTGTATTTGTCTGTCTATGTGGGGTACCCATGACAACTTTTCGTCTAGGATAACTCCCAGAAATTTGACCATCTTTGAACGCTGGATGGTCTTATTGAAAATGGTTGGTGCTTTAAAACCATCCAACTTCCTTTTCTTAGTGAAGAGGACTAGATCGACCTTAGAGGGGTTAACTCTCAGCCCTTGTCCTATACACCATTCTTCTACGATTCTTAGGGCCCTTTGAGTGAGCTCACTAACTGTGTTTGCAGATTTCCCCGCGATTAAGACCGTAAGGTCGTCTGCGTATGCTTGAGTCATAATCCCTTCCTCATTAAGCCTGCGAAGAAGACCGTCGAGCACAAGGCTCCATAGCAAGGGGGAAAGAACCCCCCCCTGCGGGCACCCTCGGCCCACAGTCGCTCTAACTGTGACTTCATTGAGAGAGGTAGAAATCGAGCGGTTTGAAAGCATGGAATAAATCCACCTAGCTATGGTAGGTGGGAATCCGTGGTCCTCAGCCGCTGTTAGAATTGAATTGTAGGAGGTATTATCAAATGCCCCAGCTATGTCCATGAAGGTCCCGATAGCGAGCTCCTTCTGGCTAATCGTTTTCTCTATTTTGTAGACCACGGAGTGCAATGCTGTTTCCGTAGATCTACCCGTTTGGTAGGCGTGCTGTGAGCTATGTAATGGTATAGTCACTAGCGGGCCCTCTTTCAGAAATCTCTCTATGAGCCTTTCTTGTAGTTTCAGTAGAAACGATGTTAGGCAGATCGGTCTAAATTCCTTCGCTTCATCATAAGAAGCTCTACCTGCTTTAGGAATGAAAACCACTCTCGCTGCTCTCCAGGGTTTTGGAATATATCCTAGAGCCAATGTTGCTATGTATAGATCACGCAGATGCTGGATGATGTATTCTGACCCTTGTTGAAAAAGAGCCGGAAATATTCCATCCATACCCGCACTCTTATATGGGGCAAAAGTGTTTATGGCCCATCTAATTCGCTCCACCGTGGCAACATTTGAGGCCATCCTCCAATCCAAACTAATTTGTGTTAGGCAAAGTTCAATTTTTCCTAAAATCATCCTAAAAAATACATCCTAATTCTTGAACTAACTATTCATTTATTGCCAACTTAAATAATTTCTTATCATTATTAGGTACTTATAAATTTTAATTATCATTTAACTATCATCATCAAGTAGGTTTTATCATCGCTGCTTCTTTCTGATTTTCTCAGAACGGAATTTTCTCAATTTCTTTGTCAATATTCTTTTCTACTGCCAATGTTGTTCTTATCATTGAGTAAAGTCTTTACTCAACCACTGGTATACTCTGGATTTTTGTTCAAAATAGACTAGTAGAACTGCCTCAGTTATAACAGTTACTCCCTTTTGATGACTCCAATCTTCAAATAAGCGGTACGCTTTTTCATATTTATCTTTGGATTTTGTGAGCGATAATGATTGAATCGCGATTTTTGCTGATTCTTCTATATCATCTTCCATATTATCGTTTGAAGCAGAAGATTCGGATATTTTTTGAACTCCTTTTAGCACGTTGTTATCTTTATCGTTATACTGAGCATGCGCAGTGCCAAGAAGAGTATCATTTTCAAAACGAAAACCTAATAAACAAACTCGTTTCTATATCAACATTCCCTCAGGATTCTTGATGCATATTTCCAAAATTCACAATTTTCAATAAAAAATTATGATAAATATAATTATTTGAGCTATTTTCAAAACACTATTAAAAAAATCATGTGTGCAACTCGTAGGAAAAGTGTCTTTTCTGCATATGGCACTCACTTTCTTTTAGTTAGGAAAGTTAGGAAGTTAGGAAAAACTTTATGGCCTTTTGATACAAAATAATTTAATGTTATAGCACATTATAGTGTCTTTGTGTGGTTGGAAGAAATTAATATCTCAGTTAAAGAATCATTTCCATTTTTTTTGTTCATAAATGTATTGATGCAATTCTTTTCCTATAATAGATAATTCAGTTAAGGCGTTCATTCGCATCAAAAAATAATTTTAGAAGCAAAAGCTACAATTTGCACTGAATTCTTGAACGCTGATGGAATTCGTTTTTTAATGGTTTTGAAAGAATCCGCTATTGTTTCTCTGGAGCCATGGAAAACATACATTTGAACCACCCGATACATTATCGTTTGAAAAAGGTTCGTTAAATAGCGTGATTGATTTTGCTTTTACTGAAACCGTTGAGTGTCCAAGTTTATACAACTTGATCACTCAACGGTATAGTATGACGGTATAAGATGACGTATCAGCTAGCCTTTTGTTTTAAATTTCATATACGTACTAGGCGGTTCTAACCTTGGCATTAAATTACTAGAACGAAACATGCATGCACTTACGTAGAATCTTCTTGTCGTCAATAGATTTCTTTTGTAAAGCAGCAGGAATTGCATTATGACCGCCGCAGGAACTGGCGTCGCCTCATCGGCAGGTAGGAATAGATTTTCTTTATGTGAAGAATGTTCTAACAAATGTTCTTTTTCTGTAACAATGAGTAGATAAATAGAAATATGTAAGCTGTTCAAATATATGTATATTTACTTAAACAAATAGGGCTGCCATTTTGTGATTTAAATTCTTATCCTAAATATGCCATGAAACTCAAAGTAAAAATGGAAGGTCAGTAACTATTAATAAATTTAAAATTTAGTGCTTGAAATTTTATAATTTTTTATTGATATATAGGTATTGCAATCAAAGGGCAGATAACAATCAAGTAATAGTTTATTGTTAAATAAAACCCTTAAGTAAACTTATAGTGAAGGTGGGAGATCTGTTCATTTTACATTATTACCCCATACTGATTAAATAATTTAATGTCAATAAAAAAATTGTATCACCAAAAATTGTCTCAAGCTCGTATTTATTCCCTAGACTTGAATTTTTGTGACTTGGTAATAGAAAAATTTATATCCAAAGCCACGCATTCAAATAAAATTAACGGAAATTCATTTAGGTATTGAAGAAGCATAGAGATAAGTATAACGACACCGGTTTGTTTTGATAATTCATAGTCATTATACAAGAGGAAATTTGCGGAACAAAATGATAACGCTATCAAAGTCAAATAAAAATTGAAAAGTTGCTGATTTGCGTGAACAGATTATTCACTTTCTATTATAATAATTCTGTAAATAACTTCAAAGTTCTTTAATATGATGTCATGTATATATTTACATTGATTGGTTGGGGTAGAATTGCAATTTTCCTTTGACTAAATATTAAACATTACCTACATTAATATAACAGAGTACAGAGTAGGTATCTTTAAATAAGTCGGTACCACAGCTTTGCTAAGCTAATAATCTTTTATTCTATTGTCTTATCCTAGTGCCTTTAAACAGTAATGTCAATTTAGGTATCTATGGAGATATAAATTCACATTTTCATATTTATTTTACACAAAATAAAGTCATTCATTCGATAATTAATATGATATCTTAATTTTTTTCTTATGCTACTTATGTACCTTTTTTGTTTTTGTTATTTAACGGCGTCCTATCCGCGACTAAGGCCAATCACAGACCAATCATCATCAAGTATTTATTTAATGAATAAAATAATTAAGAATTTATTTATTACCATATCATTAGTAAAGCAGTATGTGATTCCTATTTCTAATATATTGTTTACGAAAATACATCTTATAAAGTTAAAGTAAGTATCCTACTGAAGAGAAAATATATTCACAGTTTTATGATTAATAATTAAAGCGTTTGATGTCGACTACATAATCAAAATGCGGTTTCCTTTTATTTAAATGATTATGTGCAAATTATCACAAAGGAAATTTGTGAAGGACAAAATGATAATATGTCCAATGTTACACATCCCACCTACTGGTTCAAGCTTTGGTCAAACTATGACCACTATTTCCGTCTGAAGAGAATAGAAGATAAATTTCTATCATAGACTATCTATGTCTATGTTATAAATTTCATTCTTAAAAATGAAGGTTTTACCTAGAAACGAAAATGAATGTAAATATTTTTCCCAATAATCCCATAAGTTTCATGGAATAAACAATTTGGAGGTCATCCAATAATCCAAGAATACTCACCATTGGAGGTTGCAGTTCCGTACACCTTCAGCTGTTGGTTGGTTTTGGCTGAGTGTGCTAGCAGTGGTATATCCGCCCCATGTTCTCCAATCGCCACCTCCATCACTAGTTTCAAAAGAATATTATTGAATACCTTGAGAATTTTTGTATCTAGTACTTACAGTAATCAGCGGGGTTGTGATAAGGCGGGCACCGAAGGTCCAAATTACCCAAATAGCTTACTAAGTTACTAGTTTTGCCGTCGTATATGCATTTGCCGTCGGCCAATGCATACAATTTATCGAACATTTCGAACAATAAGGCTGAAGGTTGATGGATGGTGGCTATGACTGTTCGGCCTTCCTGAGCTAGTCTTTTGAACAACGAGATACATTGAGTACAAGATGAACTGTCCAACCCCCTGCAACAAAAATAAAATCTAGCCAATGTTATACAGGGTCTTTCAACGAAAACTTGACCCCCTTTTATAGAGTGGGGTCAAGTTTTCGTTGAAAGAACCGTTGAAACCGGAAACAAAATTAGAATTCGCTGAGACCCGTCTATTTTTGTTCCTGGGGGGAGCATTTTTGACAGCTAAGCCAACTTGATATGTGCATCCCCTAACTCCTAGCGACCAAAACTTTAAAATTTCAAATGGAACTACGCTACTTCTAACATATAATTTTAAAATGCTTTCCATTGCGAATATACTCGTGTATCATTTTTCAGAATAGGTTGAGATTTGACAGAGTTATTGGCTAAAAACGAAAAGTTGACAAACCGACATTCGCGAGCTAATTTTCAGACAAATGCCCACCACTAGTAAGTAAAATGCTCCCCCCAAAAACAGAAATCGACAGGTCTCGGCGAATTACATTTTTTTTTCGGTTTTATAATTATAGGGGGGCAACCCAGAGTCAGTTATTTTAACTTAAAATGTGTATCCTGTAGATCTTACTGGTCTACAGTGATCAAAATTTATATTTAAATTATCCTTGAAGGGAATATTGATTCACACATTTATGAGACATATGCCAATAATAATTATTCTTTTATTGGTTATATGATTACAAGTTATATAGTTATCGTAATGATTCCATGTAACATTATTAGAAGACGATTCGTGCTATAATATTTTTAATTCTAGAAGTACGTAGCTTTATTATCTTGCTTTAGTTTTAATATGACTATTCCTCCTTGAAGCTATACTCGACAATTTGGTGAGTTAAAAATATTTTCTGTTGCCATTAACTCTTAGCAGGACTACCCTGTGTCAGGAAAAATACATTTAAACTATTGGATGTTGAATAAAAATATGTACCTATGTGAAAGTAGGAAACAAAACCCTTGTCGATTACTATGAAATATATTTATTAATTTGGTAGGATCGTTAACTTACGTTCCGAGAAAAGAAAAAAGGGAAATCGTTTGCATGTCGGCATATGGGTTGACATTATCTAATTTTGTATTATAGTCAAAGAGAATTGCAGTAAGAAGAAGTAGGTCAACATTCATTAGATACAATTAAAATTTTGTTGCTTTTCTACAACAAATGAGGCAACAAACCTGAATATTTTTTAACAACTATTATTATTTTACTATCATAGTTGCTAAAGTTTGCAATTACCGCGGCCATTGATTCCACAATTTTGTTTATAATCTACGTTTAGCAATTTAGAAATCCTTTAGCCTGATTTTTGCGGTTTAATGCTTTCCACATAAAAAGATTAGTTCTTCAGAAAGAAAAGCGAATTTGTTAACAACTGCTAGTACATACTTTTAGAATAATGCTTACATTATTCTTCTAAAATGAATTATACTTACTATATCGAATTAGCAATTAAAATTATGCAATAATCATGCTAATAATAGTAGCAGTAGTAATAATATCAATGATATCCTTTCATTCATGACTCTTGCCACAAGATGTTGATACAAACAAGAGTTTTCCATTTGTTCCCGTGTTAGATTTTAAACTAGTGCAGATTGAAAATGTCATCAATACATTTACAGGGTAAAAATAAATATCCTAATTTAATTTTATCATATTGGTTAATTGATGGGTTTTGTTTCTTATTTCAAATTCCTATAAGTACACCATGGCTTGGCCTTTTGTTGTAAGAGTCCCAAATATTACACTGTACATACCTACAATATGTGTGCATAAATATTTTAGTTTGAAAAATAAATTACTAATTATATATTTTTACGACATTTGTGGTTAATAAAATTTATGAGTCTTTTGTGGATGCATTTCACTTATCAAGTTTTTCTATATTAGCTTGCATTTTTGAAGTAGAGACGCGTAGTATTGCGTCGAAATGTGAATCAGGATTATCTCAAAAAGTAGACAGAATTGAAATCTGAAAATTCGTATACAGGGGTTTATCAAAAAGATCTATTCAATGAAAATAGTGTCAATTTCCTCGCACTGCCGGTTATAGCAGAAGTGATCATCAACTTGTTTATTTTAAATGTAACACCCTAGATACTATTTTATTTCTGGATTCTACGTAAAATTCTAAATACATTTCATGTAGGAAGGATGTCCTATAAGAACCTATATTTAAAAAATATACTTACGTTGTGGGTTCATCCAAAAACAGAATAGGGGGATTACTGATTAGTTCCAACGCCACAGCCAACCTCTTTCTCTGACCTCCTGACAAATTGCAAGTCAGTGTGTGCTGACATTGATCTAGACCCAAGAGTTCCAATATCTCAACAACCTGCAACAATCATTAAATCGATATGCCAGTGAAAAACAACAATCCTTTACGACACATAAATAAATGTTTCTGAAGTCGTGCACAATGAAGGTCAAATTTGTTACGCTCATTTTTTATAGCTTTTTATTGGGAAGTAAATTAAGTGGATGACTAATAATACTTTGTAGCGTACTTAGAAAATCGGACTAGTGTGTATTTGTAACCATTGCTTAACCTATTATAGTAGGTATTTACATATTTATTTCATTTAGGATGTTTGTTCAGATGTTAGGTAATAATGAGTACCCACATAACGAAGATAAATAGTACCTACCAATTGTCCTATACGTGGTTTTCTAACTGCACACAAATATTTCCTAAAAATAATGAATTAAAATACTTATTGCAGTATCAAGAAGATGATAGATTTTTTGGCGAGTCAAAATCTAATGGAGACATTTTATTTTAGAAGGAAAAGCTTTTCGTATTGAGATACAGATAACAGAGTTGTTTTGAAAATATAGTATTAACTGAAATGCAGATATTCTGCAATATTGTGAGCATTATAAGTATCTCACAATATTTTAAAGTAACTTAAAGCAATTGTAACTCTTGTTATCCCTCTAAAGTCTATTATGCAACACGTTTTCGAGGAAACAGTCCTGCCTGAACAGGACAAGAGTCTCAGAACTGTCATTTTTAAAAACTGTAGATTTCTATCAAAATAACTTGCATTTTAGACAGGAGATTCCTGTCCTGTTCAGGACTCTTAGAACTGTCAAGTCTTGAAGATATTGCAGGATATTAAAATGCAAGTTATTTTGATAGAAACTCTACAGTTTTTAAAAATGAAAGCTTAAAAATGTATCACAAAAGACAAGGGCCGCGTTCATCAGAATATAGCGCTACCTGAGCGCTCATCAAATAACTGTTCTGATTGGTTATCAGATTCAAAGTAATCAATCAGAACAGTTGTTTGGTGAGCGATCAGGTACTGTGTGTTTCACGAAGTTGTATCCCGGAGTGGAATGTTCGGATTGTCAGGATTCGCTGGCAAATTCCAATCCGGGATACAACTTCGTGAAACGCACAGTAGCGATATGTTCTGATGAACGTAACCATGGTAAAAATATACCTACATGCACCTAAAAATTGCATTTGTTTACATCCAAATATCTCTGCACTAACTGCACAGCAGTTACTTAAAATACTATTATTTCTTTACCTTACGATAGGTAGGTACCTAGGTATTTAAAAGACTTGAGGGATATTTATATTTATAGATTATTCTCACGAACTGTATTGAATAATTCAGTAGTCGTCCACCAATTTACATTACGTTAAATATCCATTTACGTAAATACTGTCCATAATAATTATTATTGCTTATTATTCATGGTTTATTGCCATTTATATTTACGTTCTGCGAATGTTTTCTTTTTAACGTAAATATTCATGATTCAAATAATAGGAAAAGTAATTCTAAAATCTTTCAACTACGCGAAAATGGGTAATGTCATATTTTTTTATGTCATAATTTTAGAAAAACTTCTTTATATTTCAAACAAATTTATGAAGTTAATGGTGAAACCACCATTTTATTCTTCTTCTTATGACGCCCTCTCCCTTCGGAGGTTGGCGATCCACATAGCTAACATTGTTCTGGACACAGCAGCTCGAAAGATTTCAATGGAAGTGCACCCAAACCATCTTCTGAGGTCTTTCAACCAGGAGTTCTGACGTCTACCAATAGATCTTTTCCCTTGAATCTTTCCTTCAATTATTAGTCTCAGCAGTTCATACTTGTTGCCTCTCATAATGTGGCCTATGTATGTAGTTTTTCTTTCGGGCCATTAGTTCTTTCGGCTTCTTCATTCGTCTAAGCACTTCTTCGTTCGTAATTCGTTGGATCCACGAGATGCGGAGCATACGGCGATATAAGTACATTTCAAACGCCTCAATTTTCTTTTCTGTTGCAGGGTGCAGGGTCCAGCATTCACATCCGTACAGCAACACACTGAGCTCCAAACTCAGATCAGGACTAGTAAAAAATCTTTTCATGTTTATGAATGTTTTCCTGGCTTGTTCGATTCTGGAACGGATCTCTCGTTTCGGATCGCACTACGCGTTGACTATTATGGTACCCAGATATTTAAAACACGAGACTTGTTCAATCTGATTGCCGTTAATCAAAATTGTTTCAGCAGTGGGTTTCTTGGAGAAGACTAGCAGTTTGGTCTTTGATATATTCATGTCCAATCCATGATGCTCACTATATTCAGTTATTCTATTAATCATATTTTGTAGATCTGATATGTTATCGGCAAGGACTACGGTGTCGTCTGCGTATCTTATATTGGTGATACATACTCCATTTATTTTGATACCTCCCATGTCTTCCGCTAAAGCTTCTTTGAAAATTGCCAACATTTTGTTATGAAGTCTTTTTATATAAAATAATGTAGCTGTGTAGAATTGCACTCCTATTTAAATTCAACATAAGAAATGTTGATTTAATTTACATATACATTGTCTTCATTTGAAGATTCCCCCCCCCATATTTTTTACGCGACGAAAAATTTGAAAATCTTTTAGTCTTTCGATCAAAAATGATCTTTTTTAATCCTACATACAAAATCATGATATATTTATCCCTCAGACCAGATGAAAATGTTGATAGTGAATAAATTCCTTCTGTCTGGTTCGTGAAAGTGAATAAACTCTGGTTCGGTTTGATTACCTCAAATAAAACTTTTTGATAAAGATTTTTCAAATATAATGTACGTTAGTTAAATAACTTTACAGTTACTGGGTTTTATATTAATAAAACTTAATAATTATTTAAAATTGTCAGATGTTGTGGGTATATATTCGTTAATGACTAGTAATTATTATCTTATACTGAGTCATTAAATACAAATACTGAATATTTACCTTCTCAATCAATTTTAGTTATTCCAAAAAAATATTTACTGTTTTATAATGAGGACAAGGCTGTAATATTAATATTAAATACATAGGTGTACAAAATTTATTAAATCATTCAGTCACTAACATAATTTATGTAGAATCGATCAGTAATAGGCATATTTTAGACCTCATTAAATTCCAAAACTAAAAGGGTTTTCTTGGCCTTAGGGTGATACAACTTTTTATGACTTTGCTGTGTAAATGTAGATGAAACTGTGTCACCATCTGTTGATTTTGGCAGTATGGTTCAAAGTAATATCTATACAAATAAACAAATAAGTCCTTATTATTTGTTCTCGTCCAAATGGGGCTTTACAGTTCAGATTTAATGCTTCCAATTAATTTGATTTAAACTATCGAGTATAATATAATAATTATTGATGTGAAATAAGGATTATTCATGTTCCAGATATATTCATTATTAACAAGTAAGGTTAATTCAAACTGACCAGCTTTAATTAATTTATTAATAATCATGATTAATCAATAAGTATCGGCAAGGATGAATATTGACCTTAAAAATTTATTAGATTACATTTTTCTATGTAAATCAGACAAATATAAATTATTATTTTTCTATTGCATCACTTAAAAGGCTTAAAGTTAAACTCATCGACATAAATAGAGATTTTTTTATATTTATGTTTAAACGAGACGTACCTGGAATATAAAAAATATCAAAAATGATATATACATAAACAGATAGGTAATTAAAGCTGGTGAGGTGTTCGGCCATTCTAGGGCGCTAACAACGCAGGGATAACGACCAACATACAGCAGAGATACAAACGAGATACAGCCTATTGCTTTGGAAGCAACAGAAATGCAATTTTCTCTTCCAGTTACCCTATGGGTAACAAAATTTAAAAAAATCCACTATTGTCCTATTTGAAGGAAAGACCCACCATGGTAAAGTCATCAAATTAGTGAAAGTATAGAGTTATGATTTCTGCACGCTAAAGCTTCGGTTTCCTATGAAGCGGTGCCGTCTTTGAACGGCCGTCAAAATACGGTGGGTGACATCACAAAAACGGCAACAAAAGTGTAAAAACGGTAGTGTAAAGTCTGAAAACGAAGTGTCACCATGGATGATTTTGACGTGGCATTTGTAACTATTTTAGATAACGAAGAGTCATCGGAAGAACAGACTGAAACAGAACCTGAATCTGAATAAATTATAACTAATAGAAGATCTATCTATTCCTTTATTTATTTACCTGTTCTTTTAAGTATATCTCCAATTTCATAACACAAACGTTATTTTAATTGACTATTTCGATACTTCTTCAGCTGGATATTGTCAAGAGTTTCATGTGCCCTGATAAAGTCAATCAGTATTTTGTCTTGTTTAGCAGATTATATAGCAGTTCTTTCCAACACTTCTGTAGATACAAAACATTATTTAAACTTGGAATATAAGAAAGAGCTTTCCAATGATAATGAAAATAGTTTTAAAATTACAAAACCACTTCACCGCTATACACAAGACACCGTAAAAAAACGTTGATGAACTGATTCGTACCGTATGGCCCACCACTTCAAATGAGACGGCACCGCTCTGTTACGTTACAGTGTGCGCTATCGTTCTCTTGGAAAACACTTCTTCCACAAAACACTTCACTTATTACATGACACCGTTTTTTGTGACGCCACCCACCGTATTTTGACGGCCGTTTAAAGACGGCACCGCTTGCTAGGACCCTTCGCTTCAATAGGATCAGATAAAACATAATTCTGCTAACAATATTTTGGTGGGTTTTCTTCTCGATTGGATCATTTTTATTTTTTTATAAATTTTTCATTGAAGAGCCAAGATAAAAAAGTTCAAATTCCAGGATGTGTACCATCTGAGAATGGTAAGAGAAAGCCTCTCCTTCAATTAGCTTAGATAGTAGACGATTTTATTTTGACATTACCATGGTGGGTCTTTCCTCTAGATCAGACGATAGTTAATTTAAAAAAAAAAAGTTTCCCCCCCCCGTATAGTTCATTGTTATTTCTGGAGGTTTGCGTAAAGTTAAGTTATTATACAGATTATAGAGCATATTATAGTATGCTGGTATAGTAACTAGATATTTATTTTATACAGCAAAAAATAATTACATGGTAACTTACAATTATTATACATACGCTAATCATCGAGCTTTCAAACTCACGACAACTTCCCTATTAGATTAACCAACGTAGAAGGAAATTGTATATAAAATTAATATTTTTAATTTTAAAACATAATTATTAAATATGTATTAACAATTTAAGCTATATGATGTATGATTTACAGTTTGTTTTCTTTAATGCATAATTAAAAATATATTAGGATCATAAGTCAACTACTCAGTAAGTAAATAATAATTTAATAAATATTATTATCATTCAAGATACAGATAGGCTAAACTTTCTGTAACAACGGAATTTTTATATAAAAAATGTGTTTTCGAGTTGAGGATGATAATCTTAATTACCTATTTAATACTGGCAAGGATCGTGACAAAATTTATTTTTAAGGTATCTTAACACTCCCGTAGTTTTCCACTTAACATCAAAACAGTATACCGCACTCGAAATCATCTGGAGATGATTCAAACTAAACCTATGCTAACACTGTCCTGTTTACAGGTAAACTATTGTTACGGTTCAGTGAATTACCGTGATTTACTAACCAATAAAGCGGGTTGTATGGGAGTGGCCCTTTGTCACTATTCGTACTATTGCCTAAAAGTTTTGTAGTTCTCACATATCTATATATTTAAAAACCTTATCAAAACCACGGGTGAAACGAGGATCGTATATGTAGAATAGATATGAATGTTCTCTCTCATTCTAAAAAGTCGAGGAATTTCGAAGTGCCTCTTTAAATTTATGTTTCCTAATTAAATATTTTATCAATTAAACTGACAGAATATCCATTACTCGCAGCTATATCTCTAATCAATCCCTTTTCTATTTCAAACCTCTTCTTATTTAGGAGGAAGCTTAATAGGCGATGAATTAAAAATTGAAAGGCCATTTTGTGTAGAGCCACAATGGTGAGAATCCTTAGAGATATATTTTAAGGAACTTGTATATTTTCTATATATGTCATCATCTTATTTTCACTGTTTCTAATTATTAATACATCTAAGAATGGCAGTCATCCAGAGTTTTCGATATGATATGTAAATTTAACTGACGCGAAATGACATTTAGATGTCCAATGTTCAATTTAGAAGCAAAGTTGTCAATATCAGTCACTTTTGTATCAAAGACTGCAAATATATCATCCACATATTCAAACCAAATCTTGGGGAAATATTCGAATTATTCTTTACCTCCGTTTCAAATCTGTTCATGAAGAGATTGGCAATGAATGCTGACAAAGAGTTATCCATTGCTGTACCCTCATGTTCGAAGAAATTACCATTAAATCGGAGGCAATTTTGTTTCATGCAATGTTTAGTGAGTGAATAGTGACAGAGGACCAATTCCATACAGCCCGCTTTAATGGTTAGTAAACAGTAAATGGTAGTTCACTGAACCATAACAATAGTTTAGGTGTAAATAGGACACGGTGTTCGCATAAGTTTAGTTTTAATCATCTCCCCCAATATTATCTTCCCAAAGATAGTATAAATGTATCTATATATTTTTAGCAAATCCTCTTAATAAGATGAGCCTTTTTTCCACTTTAGGAATGAGAATTTTCTAAATTCTGAAAAAGAAAAACTTGAAGTTGTCTTAAATGAGTTATTATTTACTAGGTAAATAATATGGCCAATTAGGAGTGTCAGCAGAAATAGAGCCCATAAATTTGAAATATTGAATTTTATGCAAACTTAATACTTATCATGTAACTATTTTTTTGCTTTAGAGGTTTACTCTAGTTGTAGCTATGCTAGCTCTATTTCGTTACACGGTGTGAAACACAGAGATTACAGTAGACGTAATTCCGCCACTATACGTATACGTAATTGAAATGTTGTGTCATATGGTGTCATATTTTTCGTATTTGATAAATATTTGATTTGATTTGATTTTTCCAATGTAAGTAATACTGATAGAAATCTTTCACATGCCGCAACTCTTTGGTTTTTTGATAGACATTCTGTTGTAGATGATAGAAAAAGATAACCAGAAAGTTCAGAGTGTAGGAATGAGACTACCCAGTACCCAGGACTATCCAGGCCCAGTTCAGTTTTTTATTTTTTCACTAGCTTTATATCTATTGAATTAAGATGAATATGAGTAGAATACACTGTACGAATATATTTTAAGGAGGTAAAAATCAGAGTTAGAATATCATATAAACTGTGGTATCTGTGTCTGAAATAAAGTTTAAATTTAGAGCATATGTATATGATAACATCCTTTTTACCTGTTAAACATGTTTAACCTTCACACATTCCAGAACCAGTATTATTAATATTTACATTTGTTTTAAATTAGTATATGCTACAAAATAAAGTATTTGGATTCCGGCAACGAAAATTAAAAAAGCATATTTGCTTTTGTATTTATATATTATTTTGGTCTGGTCTGTTAGTGTTGAATAAATATTGTGTATGGAATAGAAAAGAAATATTTCATATTTTTTACGGCGGAAGGAAATGGAAGGGTATACTTATAGTTTCTACATATTTTTATCTCCTTCTAACACTGACTCCCCTCTTGGTGAAAGTCCGTTATGCAGATATACTTTCAGAGAAATGCGCAGAACTAGGGTAAAGGAAAAGTAATAATATAAAAATAACAATAAAAATTAACAGGCAAGCATAATCTTAAACTTTATTTTTAAATATCAAATAATGTTATACCTGTTTTATTTTTAAAGCAGTACATATTCCAAAGCATTTTTATAATAATGTTGACTTGATGTATGTGGGTGGATTATACAGGGTTATTCACGCAAAGCGGGTATTAGACGTTCTTGGGGTTCGGTTAACGATAAAAATCTGATTTTTTTATGGGGGAGGTTTTCCATTATTTCCGATTCAATGAAAATATTTTCAGGTTTGCACCACTTCCGATTATACCGGAAGTAGACCACAACTTCGTTATTTCAAATGGAACACCCTGTATATTATTGCAATTTTGAACTCTACGTGATATTCTAAACACATTTCATGTAGGATGTCCTATACCTATCTTCAACTGTTTTTGAAATATTGACAGGTGAATATTGACATTTTGCAACTTTGACACCCTGTAAAATCTAAACGGTTAGAGATCAAGCAAAACGGTTTGCACATTCCTATCTTAACTTTTCATAAGCTATCGTTTGATACTAATATCAGATTTATCCAGAAATAAAAAATTTTCGATTAAATTTAATCTCTTGGTTAAATCTGAAATTAATGTCAAACAATAGCTTTTGAAAAGTTAAGATAGGAATGTGCAAACCGTTTTGCTTGATATCTAACCGTTTAGATTTTACAGGGTGTCAAAGTTGCAAAATGTCAATATTCACCTGTCAATATTTCAAAAACAGTTGAAGATAGGTATAGGACATCCTACATGAACATGAACATGAAATGTGTTTAGAATATCACGTAGAGTTCAAAATTGCAATAATATACAGGGTGTTCCATTTGAAATAACGAAGTTGTAGTCTAGTTCCGGTATAACCGGAAGTGATGCAAACCTGAAAATATTTTCATTGAATCGGAAATAATGGAAAACCTCCCCCATAAAAAAATCTGATTTTTATTGTTAACAGAACCCTAAAAACGTCTAATACCCGCTTTGCGTGAATAACCCTGTATATCCTGGTTTACAAAACTTGAACAAGTTGGTTCCTGTAGCTTTGAAACCGCTTGTACAAGTGTTGCCAACTTAGGGACTTTACCCCTAAATTTAGGGTTATTGTGAATCGGGATATTTTGGGGAGAAAATTTTTCATTTTTGGACTAGATTAAAAACATAAAATCATGTGCGATATAAGAAAAAATGGGACAAGAATGGACGGACACTCATGATCGATGACAATGCCAATTTACCCCCTACAAAAATGTGGTAATTACATACCTGCTGTGTTTTGTACTCTGTAGATACACCGTATCCTAGCTTAAGATGAGCAGCAAATGTCATGGCCTCTCTGGCTGTCAAAGCCAAACGCAGTTCTTCGTCTTGGGGGATATAAGCGGATAACTTTCTAAAACGGGGACGTGCATCTCTCACGGTGTCATTGAGCTTAACCACACCAGTGCTGCCTCGTGTTCTGCAACAATTGAATAGAACAATAGAACTAATTAATCAATACTAAACTGTTTATGCAAACTTGAAAAAGACCTAAAAGTAATGTGAAAACATTAAATGTTTTCACATGAAACTAACTTATATCCTCTATAAATGTATATACAGAGAGTTCCAGAATGATTGTCCGGTACGAGAACGCACCCCATCCTGAATATAATTAAAATTTATTTCCATTTGCTAAAATTACTTTCTTTTTAACTGTCAATTTGAAATTTTCATATTTGACAGCATTTGACGTTTGACTCAGTGACGTTCAGCATTTTTCGTGTTTAAATTGTTTTACTGAAGTATGATTTGCGTTTAAAAGAGTATTTTTCAGAAATTAATATAAGTACCATAAATTCATGTTTTTTAACGCTCCACAATTCACAGTTTGAATAGGTTATACTGGTGATACATAGGAATAGAATAATACAAAATAATAACTATATTATTTAACCTATATTTGCTGACGTACCATGGCATGGAACAAATCAAATCAAACCAGTAAATTCCCTTGCCTGCGCTCATGATTCTAGTGCAGATACTAAAAATAGAAAGGCGGCACATAAATAATCATTATGAAGCGGCACGGACAATCATTCTGGAACTCTCTGTATAATTCTTATTGTGTAGTTATCTAGTTGAGATTTTCTTAAACATTTTTCCTTTAATAACCCAAATGTGAGTGAAGATCTTCCTTATAATTCACATGTTTCAGTAAAAAGTTTTAAGGGAGAAATTGAACTATAGGACCTCATTTACCATTTTTAATAAAAACCGATACAATTACTCCATATAACATCAGTAACGATTATAATGGTTTTTCTTCCCATTCCTGCAGTTGTCTTTCTTACAATCAATGATTTGAAGATTTGAGGGTATTTGTAAAACATTTACCTACTATTTGTGAAATAAAATTTGCAAGGAAATTAATGTATAAGAAAATAAATAGAAATCATAGTTTAACAATCAGTTAAACAAAAAAGATTTTACATGAAAGGAAAATAGTTATTTACCTTGCAAGTGCTAACTAAACAGAAATTTATTTTGTGAAAAATTAGCTGCGAGGTAAATTTGAATAAAATTTGAAGAAGCTCTTATAAAATTTATGCCAGCTATTATAGACTGTATTTCGAGTAAAGATAAAAGTAACATTATTATGTCTACGTAACTCATCACCTGACATAGTGATGCATTTCATATCGTGATCTAAAATGGTGATGAAGACGATGAATTTCAAAATTAAGAACATTAAGCTTATAATGGCTACACCAGTCTTTTTATAAGAGAATGAGATTTGACTTTGACACCCAATTGATCGAATTCATGATGGGACTATGACTATAGACACAAATTTTCATTAGAATCCGAGTTATGGCTGCTGGGATTTTACCCTAATATACCGCTGTGTAACTACATTACAATAAAGGTCCCCCAGGAATGATTTTCAAAAATTTTTGTAGTACTAGTTTGCCTCCAAGAAATAAATGAGTGTCACTCTTGTTTAGTATGGTGTCCCAGTAGGTCAAGGTGAAGGTAGCCATATAAAATCTTTTCGGTATTTAATTAGATATTCAGTTTACGTAATAACAACTCTAGTCTGGTTCGTATTAACACACATCAATTTATTATATTACGTCAGGGTTCAAGTTCTTTATCATTTTTTACGAAATCTCTTAGAAAGTAAGTGGGTCTTGGATAGTAACCTGCTTGAAAAGTGCATTGTGATGACTTTGTGTTGGTGAAGATGAAGACAGCGGGTCAGTAACCGGCATCTAAGAAAGTTATAGGAAATTTTATCAAAGAAATGTTTATTCCTAGCGTTTAAGGACATGCTGCCAATAGCTGCAGCTGCATTTACGGTTCGCAGTAATTAAACACTTAGTGTCTTAATATAAATTAATAAATGTGTCATTAATTTTTAGTTCTGAATTTGTATTTTCTATTTCGAATCGACATTCTACAAAACAGTACAATTTTGTTTGTGCATCTTCTAGCTTTTTACAAATCTGGTTAGAAATACCTGGGAACACTCACGAATACGTTATTACTTATTACAAATGTAGATTTTTTTCTGTCTGAGAAACACCCACTATAAAAATTCTGTCCTAATAATATATGGATAAGTTTCCTTTATAAATTACGGTTTCAATGCTTTGTTGAATTACTTACAACAATTATTACTGTACAGTTTGACATTAGGGTATAACTACTGAACTTTCTTACACTCGCTTAATCACTAGATAGGTACCTTAAAAATATATTGAGGCAAGAAAACGAGACAGCTAGCCTTGAGGAAACTATTTTGTTTTAATATTTTTCAGATGAATAAACATGCTGTTGCTAACGGTAATTTTTAAGAGCAGGTGTAAGCTTTTGATCAATGGATACTCTAGGTTAGGTTTGTAGTGTAAATCACAATTCCATACTGGCTCTGAGCACTTTGTCACGATTTCCCAACATTAGTAAATGAAGAATCTATGTAAATGCTCATTGACATTGTACATCTACAATGATTTTTTAATTTGTAAATAAAGTTAATTAATTGTCACCTTGTCACCGTTGATTATTTATAATTTATCTATTAGGATAGGTATTAATTACTTGTTCCTAATGATTTTGTAGAAAAATATTCAGTAATTACTTTTTATGAATTGTTTTAGTGATTAAAGGATAAATAGTTTTTCGGTTACTTATTCAATGTATAATTAAAATAATTCTGTGAATAGTAACAAGATCTTTTTTTCTATGTTTCTAGTGTACTATTTCTAGTCTATTTTCTTCACGTAGTAAAGAAAATTATATTCAAAGAGTATAGACATAACCTCTATGTTGTCTATAATTTTTTAATGCCAATCTATGAAGTACTCACTGGTACCCACTTATAACATATTCAGCAGCTTTTTCTTCTTGTTAATAGAACCTGTATTTTAGTAGTAGTGAGAAATACACCGTAGTGTCCTCTTTGGGTCTTTGCTACTATCCGTCTGAGAATTATTGTCAAATTGACAGACAGAGAGCGACCTGCTTTTCCGCAGGTGCTATCAGGTGCAAGTTAATACTTAATCCATCAGTCATGGCTGACTGATGGATTAAGTTATTTAGGCAATGATCTCACACATTGATAACTTTGAATTAATAAAATCAATTTTTTCACGGTCGGGAGTAGAAATCAGTTTCTATGACATCAAAATTGAAACAGAAGTAGTCGATTATTCCCAAGGGAGTATAATGCTCCCAAGGGAGTTTACATTATGGAGAACGTTTTTCATGCAAAAAAAGAGGTAACATTGAAATTATTTATTGACATAAATTAAATGTACAATTTTCAAAATTAATATTAGAAGGAATATTACTTTCGCTTACATTTAAAGTTTTTGTGATTGCGCTAGTGGTGGTACCTACTAAAACGTGATTACCAATTTTGGTCTTATTTTCAATGGAGTTCTCGACATAACCCTCAGCGACTGTCGTTGATTTCCAACCAGCATGACGCTTTATTGTCGTGATATCCACACCAGCATCTGCCAGTAATGTCGCTGAAGATCTTCGTAAGCAGTGACCAGTATAACATGCAGCATCAGGTAATTTTAAATACGAAGCTACTACACTAGGAATTTTTCCGATGGTATTCTTGCCAACTGGCTGCGAACTACATTTTCCTGCTTTGTAGTACAAAAAAAGGCGCTTATGCTTGACGTGGGGAGAACGAAGGGACAGGTATTTTCGATACAATTCAAGCATATTTCCCACATCGGTAACCACAAAGGTTCGTGGAATCTTTGTCTTAGTGTTTGGAATTTTTACAATCAAGGATGAGCCTACATCCTCAATATCATCTACAGTTAAATTGACTAGTTTATCAGTTCGACAAGCTCCGGCAATCCCCAGAATTAATACAACCCATAAAAAATCAAAATACTAAATAATTGAAATACCTAACAACAAAAGTAATCTTACCTTAATCATTAAGAATTCTTTGTCATCTGCAGTTGATAGAAAACTGTCGATTTCACCCTTTGTCAATATTTTCGATTTTTTCGCTTGATATCCGTCACCGGTTCTTTTCAAACATGCGATCAGTTTGGGGAATTTGCTTATATCTATGTTGTCGTAAATTATCAAGCATGACTTAACCATAGAATATTGCGCCCATAATGTGGAAGACTTGTAATTCTTTGCATTTTCACTGAAGTATGCCAACAAAACATTCTCGCTGTATACTTGAATATTTTTCTCGGCGCACCACGTCTTGAACCGATTGTAAGCTATATCGTATAAAGATCTTGACTTCGTAGGTAACAAATTGCTTATTGCAATATTTGCAGCCTCCACAATCTCTTCCGACTCACAATTATTCATTGTGCACTAAACAAACTGTAAACTAAACCAAACTAACATCTTAATTTGACAATTCTTTTTGTTTGTTTATTTTGTAGTTATGACAATAACTAAACGACTACTAAATAAATGCTCAAATCCGAATACAATAATTCTGGTGCTACTTACTTCATAATAACAAAATATGTGTTTTTAATTTAATGAGACCGTGGAAAAAATAGTATATACCATTCGGGAGAAATGCTATTTTGTCCTCGGTGCATTGTAGCCCTCTGGCTTCGCCCTCGGGCTTCAAATTGCACCTCTGCCAAAATAACGCATTTCTGTCCCTTATAGTATAATATACTATTATATCTGAGTAGGACTGGCCACTCTTTCGGCCACCCCAATAAAATTCAGTGTATCTATCTATTTGAATTTGTTTTATGTGAAATCACTGTACTTATATATATTTATACAGGTATCACTTAGATATACTATACCTAGGGGTCTGACGTGTAAACATTTTTTCTACTGCACTTCAAGGTACATGTGATTAACTTATTATATCTTGTTCTAAAGATGTGAGGTATAATGTGCACTATTAACGTTAATAATTGTGCAAATAACAACTGTTGACAGATAAATCATCCTTTTAAATACCTAATTGTTTAATTTACGTCTTCAAATTTTTTTACTAATTAAGTACCTGCAATTATCGCTGTTATGACTTATAATTATTTCCATCAATAACACTATTTGCTGTCTCAATTTTGTTATTTGTAACTGTCACTACATTAATTTCCTTTTGTTTGGAGGTAAAATTAAACTTGAGAATTTTCTCTATTTTTACCTCTTTCTGGTTTTATCAGTGTCAGAATTTTCCTTTTAGTTAAACAAAACTAAATAAAAACAAACTCTTGACTGACGCTGCTGCTGTAAGTGATTACTTTCTATTTTTTTTTAAAGTTTTAATCCAGTAAAGCGAAGAATAAAACCCGAGAAACGTAAAAGAATAAGTGTAAATAATATGCTTACAATTATCAACATATAGTATTACAGTAAAGGATTATTGGAGAGCTCACAAATTTCTGCTGCAAAGTTTAATTGTATGAATTCAGTTTGCCTTCTAAATCAGTTTTGGAACGGACCTTGGCACTATAAATAGACGGCAATAGGTGCTAAAAAAATATACTATGCCTTATTAGTAAGGTAATACTTAATATCTTAATTACAACATTCAATAGTAAGTACTAACGAGTAAAGAAAAATTCAAGGTGCCCAAGTATTACATTCAAACTCAAGCAGCAATGAAATTTGAAAACGATATTTTCGAATAACTGAGATTGAAATAATTATTGTGGACATTTTCTGGTAGAAAATTTTTGCATTACTATATTTGAGAAACACAACATGTAAATTAACTCACGAAGTAGATATCTATATAAATGTTTTAATAATCAATATTAAGCAAATAATATCGTGAATTACACGTGTTGTTATTAAGATAAAAAACGACACAAGCTTTTATACGTAGGTATTAGTAATGGAATTTATGAATGAGATGCAAAGATATACTATCAATTTTCTCATGATTAATGCAACTGATACAAAAGCGACAATTAAATTGTAACATTTTCTACATTGTAAACAACTTTTCTTTATTACTTTCTGTCAGTTGTACACGTGGTTTGACTTATTATGGTAATAATAATTACATTAGCCAGCATTGACGTGACTATTGTAAACTGGATTAACTGAAATGTTCTTTTTATGAAACATAAAAATCAGTCCGTAGGATCTTTTGTTGAGCTTAGATTTAGATTAAGAAAATTAAACCGTTTGTTCAAATATAGGTACTACAGACTATGCTAAAAATGTTGTTGTAGGTACCTACGATTTACTGCAAAAGTCATTGGCATTTCTCCACATTAAATAATAAGAGAACCGAGACAACAAAGACATAATTGTCAGATCGACTAGTTAAAATTTGACTAGTTGATCTGAAAATTTTGCCTTTGCTTTGAATGACGTTCAAAGCAAAGCCAGCAGGCTTGATGTTTTCAAGTGGGGATGATTATGTAAAAATGGAGTAACATCAAAGTTTCTTGATTCGACAGTTGTCTGTTGACAAAATTGTTATAGATACGTTAATCATGATTAAATAAAGCAATCGCACGCACTTTATTTATGGATGGTTACCTGAAATATAGTAACGTGAAAATTTCATGAACTAACGGTTGTCTGAAGATTAAAAGTGGCATTAACATGCTAAACATTATAAAATAAAGCACAAATAAGGTTTTCAAATGAGGATGATTACATAAAAATAGAGTTACGTCAAACTTTCATGATCCAACAGTTGCATGTTGACAAAATTGTTATAGATACGTTAAACATGATAAAATAAAGCAATCCATACCACGCATGTCTTTTGACATAAGGTTTAATGTTTTCAAATGGAGATGATTACATAAAAATAGAATAACATTCATAGAAATAATAGAGTTATACCTTCATGATCCAACAGTTTTCTCACACTTACAGGACATCTAACAAGACGCCATATCATCCTTCACATTTGCATAATTTAACTGTTAATTAATACAGATGTGAAGGATAATGTCCTGTTTAAAATTAATATGACAGAATATATAAAAGAATACATAAAACTCCAGGACAATCTTGCAATTTATTTGGATTACTTGAAAGTAATATCATAGTAATTACGTACTATGACAATATTTGCATCAAATGAAAACATGTACCTATCACAAATAGACATTTTATAAGTTTAGTAAGTCTTTAAAGTTTTTAATATTATTATATCACAAACACATATCTTTCTAATAACTTACTGATAATATTTGATGACTGATGGTGATACTTATTACTGATATATAAAATGTAAGTACTATAAATATACGTCATATATTTGAAAAATAGGAATTGTACTACCTTCTTAAGATTTAAAAAATAAAAATCTCTAAGACTGAGTATCTAGTTATTTGTTATACAACAACAATCAGTTTGTTTTATACTTAAGTACCGTAGATAGATTATCAAAACCAGGTGACGACAAAATAACATGTACTTTTCGTCTCTTAACAGTTCCTGCGTGCAAGCACATAATATGTGGTGCAAGTTTAGCTAAATTGGCTGGTTAAAACCTACTTATATATTTTACAAATACAAATAACTTATATAGGCTTAATATTGGCACTTATATAGGTTTGGTTTTCCAGATAATTTATTTTTATATACTGCTTCTTTTTCAGTACCTAATTAAAGATGACAGGTATAGTAGGCACCTAAGTCAACCACAAATTAATGTGTCACTTCTTATATAACTATTTATTTATTCATTAAATATTTGCGATTTGGCGTTAAAATTGTTGTTTGTGTGTAAAAATATAAATATTACCATAATCGGCTAGATCAAGTCGCCTGGTCCCGACTCGGCGACGTGATTTAGCTGATTATGAGATTACGTGTACTAATCTCTGATATTACCTACCCATAAACAATAAGTCAAACATTTTAAAGAGTGTATTCCAAATAAATGAGTTTCTTAGTATATTTATTTTAAGATGCAAGCAGAAAATTATATTTCATTTACATTTTATATCGATCAGTTTAAAAGACGCGTCATAACGCCTAATTAGTAATTAGATTTTTAGCATAAGTGATTTAACGAAGGTATGGTAGATGCTAATTTGTAGCAAGTGGAACAAACTACCGATTTATATATCAGTTGAATGTATCAGTTTAGACTGTATTCGATGTACACTACTCTTAAAACGGTATGTGATCTAGTAGGTTGAATTTTTATGAATCTGCTTCGGTACCCTGAAGATAGGGATAGAATTTATTTAAGAAAACGAATGTGGCATTCAGTCGAGGATATATTTATGAAAGCTATATCTCTACGACTGTAAGTAGTTGCTTATTAATAAATTATAATTCTGGGGTCACCGCCACAGTTGTATTTAAAGAATCAGAAAATAAATCTATGGATTCATAAAACCTTCGTTTCCGAGTGCAATGGGTATGCGGTATTGATAAATAAGTCACTCCTTAAGCTCTAACTTTAGGCGTAATCATTGTGATAAGAATGAGGGGTAGATATATTTTCTATAGTATATAAAGCTAGTAATATTAAAACCTATTTGCACTGTGTCAGTGGTTACTAGAAGTGTTTATTAATGCGGGTACATCTGTTTAATGAGATGGTGATATTCAGATTGATTTTTCAACACCACATACTTACACAAAACCAGCAAGTACGTTCAGTAATGTACTTTTTCCTGCCCCCGATGGTCCCATAATGACGGACAACTCGCCGGATTTAAATTGACCGGATACGCCATGGAGGATTTTCTTTGTTTCTGAAATAAAACAATTACTATTATGTTTTTATTAATATTGTTTTAAGTAAATGTTTGGCTACTACAGAGAGTTCCAGAATGATTGTCCGTGCCGCTTCATAATGATTTTTTATGTGCCGCCTTTCTATTTTTAGTATCTGCACTAGAATCATGAGCGCAGGCAAGGGAATTTACTGGTTTGATTTGACTTGTTCCATGCCCTAGTACGTCAGTAAATATAGGTTATGTTAAAAATAAAATAAAGACGATTTATTAAAAATAATATAGTTATTTGTATTATTCTGTTCCTATGTAGCACCAGTATAACCTATTCAAACTGTGAATTGTGGAGCGTAAAAAACATTAATTTATGGTTCTTGTATTAATTTCAACATTAATTTCAATATTAAGAAATACAAAATTACCAACCTGATTTAGGACTCTCTGAAACTGTATAGTATTGAAAAATACTCTTTTAAACGCAAATGATACTTCAGTAAAACAATTTAAACACAAAAAATGCTAAACGTCACTGAGTCAAACATCAAATGCTGTCAAGTATGAAAATTTTCAAATTGACAGTTAAAAAGAAAGTAATTTTAGCAAATGGAAATAAATTTTAATTATATTCAGGATAGGCTGCGTTCCCGTACCGGACAATCATTCTGGAACGCTCTGTATTAGGCACCTACACACATACTCTTTTTTCTTTGAAAGACCGATAGCTTCGTATAACAATTGTAAATGAAATAACTGTGGAATGAAACTCTAAATGTTGTTGTGAAATGATTTGGTTCATACGTCCTCTAGGTAAGAATTATCTGATAAAAATAAATTTTTTTGGAATGAAAAATTAAGTTATGTTATATTATTACGTTAGTTAGTTTCAAAAGTGAGCGAAGCGAAAACCAAACCCTCCACTACAATGATGTGGTTCATTCTCATAGCTAAAAATTGACTTAATATTTACCAGTCATTTTGCAAAACACATGGAAATTTTTCCACATTGTTAGCCTGAAGGTTAATATTTGTTATGGTAATTTTGTCTTTAAATAGTTCTATATGAATAATCAAATATTCGTATATTCAAATATTCAAATATTCGTGCTGATCCGTATCCTATGATTTCTTGTAAAATCAACATATCATAGAATATTTATATAACAAATTATGGACATTGACATTATTATTATGGTACTTATTTGCTGCTTGCTGATTATATTTGGCAAATACAAATTTATTTGTCAATGGTATGGCAAAAGATATAATGGAATTTTGGTCTAGTAAAAAGATTAGTAAATATGAAAGAATTTAAATTGTTGTATGTCTGAATGATAACATTAATAAAAAAATTGGGAAATCACGTATTCTAATGGATTTTTAAGGACCCATTCATTTAAGGATTCATTATGTCGGGTTCATTAACAAGGAGCAGGTTTTATAATTGGTTATATACGTGAGTAAACCATACCATATGCTATTAATTTAAATTCGATAATTTATCAAATTAAAAACTTATTTTCGGAACAACAACTAATATGAAAAGGCATTTGTGTGGTCATTAAATTTTGAACGATTTTACATAATACCTATTAATATTAGACAGTTTTACTGATAGGAACATACCATAGTGCCCAGAGAATAAACCTGTACATACCAAAAGGAACCAAGTAGTTATCATATGTATAGATATATTTTATGAGCAAAATAAAGCAATTTTCTGTCGGAACTCTTAAATAGATTAATATGTATATTTGTAATATCTAAATCTAAACTTGTCTAAAATTAAAACTTTCAGGTTCAATATTATATGCTATATTATAGTTTCCTGACGTAACTATAATAATTCGAAATGCCAATCCATGAAGTAGTCTTAATTTTTTTTTTTTTTTTAATTTTATAAAATATAGGTACTAAAATAGGTACGAAATTCTTATACTTTTTTATTGGTGGTAGGTAAACATTTATATTTTCATATTTAGTAATATTCATACATCTAGGGACCTTATTAGTTCGTTGTAAAAAATACTAAAATAATATGTCCCTATACAAGTAATTTTATAAGATTTTATACCTAAGTGCTGGTACGTGTACAACAAGAAGTAAAATATTTTGTATATTTTTCAGATAGAAAATAAATAATATTAAATGATATTAGGTCAAACAATATTATCAATGCTTGCCCCTAAATTTTTAACATTACTTGTCTTTATTTATTCGTTATTGACTTAATTGGGTTAAACTATCAAGAACAATGCTGTTTCTTAATGATCTCTTTTCATGGTTTGTATCAATAATAATTAAGTAGTATACGATTTTATAACAATCGTTACGTAATAATATAGTTTGTAACAGATTATTTATCTCTACAACAATAAAATGTGAATTTGCAAGAAATTCGTCGTTTTATGTCGCATTCTTGCGGCAATTTTGTAAACTAATATGCATTTATTATTTAAAGGAATAAAATTATAGAATATATTTTTAGTTCCCAAGAATTGGAAGGATATTTTCGACCAAATATATTACTTATTGCTCCAATTCCCACCGATAGCAGAAAATTTTATTGTATGTATTACATTTGTTAATTTTAAAAGCAAATGACGTATTTACTACAAAAGCAAATGTTTATGCAAATATGCCTAACATCGGTCGATATGCTTGACATCGTACAACGAACTTGTGAACTGCACGATCCGGGTTTATTTGTGATAACAGTTTTTGAAAGTACTACATAGAGTGAGTCCTAGAAGTAATGTCTTTTTAAATTCATTTAAAATTCAGCGGTGTGTTTTTTGGAAAAACGCTCGGACCCGTCGCTTTTTATTTTTTAATGCGGTTTTTCTAATGCTAAATTCATGTGTACAGGGTAGCCCAAAAATAAGTTACGACTATCAACTTTATTTTTTCAAATGAAAAAATAGGATAGGACATGGTACATTTCATGTACCATGTCCTATACCTATCTTCAACTGTTTTTTAAATATTGACAGGTGAGTATTGACATTTTGCAACTTTGACACCCTGTAAAATCTAAACGGTTTGGGATCAAGCAAAACGATTTGGACATTCCGATTTTAACTCTTCACAAGCTATCGTTTGACACTAATTTCAGATTTAACCAAGAGATTTAACCAATTTAATCGATTTTTTTAAATTTCTGGTTAAACTTGAAATTAGTATCAAACGATAGCACTTTATCCTTGCCCGCTCAATGCATATTAAATTGGTGTTAACCATATAACAAATCCAAATTAAGATCGGCCATGATTTGTGTTATTTTAGGAACAAAGAAGTAGATTGGGTTAATGTATATAATGCATAATGTATAATGTGTATATAATATCTATTTATTGAAACTATTTATTTATTTACCCTCAGACCTTACGTTCTTCATGTCCTGGTAATGTTTAGAATCTAATACAAAATATCAACTACTTAATTCTTAAATCCTTTAAAATGGAACATATTGCGGTGTTATTAATTTATTTAATAACATTACCCTAATCGTTTAGATATTTTTAAAAATTGGTAATATCATGCATAAAAAAATTAGGATTAAAAAATAACTGGTTGAGTAAAGTTTAATATAATGTCTTTGAAACAATTTAGATGGCGTTTCTGCCAACTGTAAATGAAAAAATAAAATGACTATTATTTTCGATAGTGGTGTGTCATCAATAAAAATAAATCTGTAGCAGGAGAACGCGCTCGTGTATTTTTGTTATTTTAGGATATTTGCATATTTATATAATATATTTTATAAATGCTTTTATGTAGTTTTTTAAATCATTAAATGGGAGTGATAGATAAATTAATATGTAAAATAAAAAATTCGTCACAAATCTCAAAGAGATACTTACAAGTGCCTAAGTACCTACATCGCATAAATTAAGTAACCACATAGATAATATTTTTTTAGTTGACTGATGGACTTAGGAATAGTTGAATAACATTTTTATTAATACTTAATTGCTCAATAAAGCAAAAAGTTACCAATTGTGTTTGTAAAAGCTACACGCGCGCTAAAAACAGAGCTAAAAATACTAGCCCTAAAAGCTAAAAGCTCAATAAAATATTTTAATAATTTATTGTTATTGAAAACTACTTATACAATTATTTATTTTATTATTATTATTACTTTATTGCTCAAAAAAATACAAAGTTTTATAGCAAAAGTCTGGAAAGGTTAGAAAAATGTTATTTAAAATGAAATTATTTTATTTTATAATATATTTTATAAATATTTGAAAATCCAATTAGGTATACTTTCAGATTTTCAGAACTCAATGAATGAAAATGTAATTACACTGGTATTTCAGAAGGTAATGATTTCGATGGCCAAAATTTATTGATCTTTGACATTTATTGGAATCTCTTATTGGATACCAATTGAAGATAGAACTTCCATTCCTCCATTAATGTGTCGTAGGAGAATGACCTTTACAGTCATAGTTCATTTTCCACATGACACTTCTGATAGTCCAACTAAAATCCAGTTGAATTCGCATGAGCATTCTATTAAAAATGTAATTAGAGTTTCAATTATTAGGGGTCAATGACCTCGATGGTAAAAGTTCATTACCCTCAGTTATTGGACACTTTATTGGAATCTAGTTAGATTTATGCCCTTTAGGAATTATTGGTATTCAATTGAAAAGCTAAGTAGAATTTGAATTTTCAGAGGTCAATGATCTGGATGGTTAAATTTGATATAGTTATGTACTGTAGTGGGTGAATTGAATGTACCTATTTTAAATTGGTCACCAATTTTTAGTGATCTAAGTTATCTAGTGGTCTAAGTTATGGTGTGGTTACAATGTCAAGTAGGCATGTTCTATTGCATATTTATGTAGAATGGTTTATGGTGACAGTTTATTGTGATAGAGTTACTAGGGTGGGATTCGTCAAAATAATACACTAAAACCTTAGATAGAAACTGTTATTCTCATGTTCACAGATGAGATACAAAATGTTTAATAGCCAAAGATGACTAAACTAGAAAACATCCCGCTCATTTGTGGGTTAAACTGCATCATACTAAGATAATATAATGTGCAAAACATACAATTATTATACAATAAATAATTGCTATGCAAGCTAAATGCAGCTTCAACGCATTCAGGAAACACCAGAATCGTTAAAAAAAAAACCGCAGATCGTGTACACGTGTCAAGTATTTGATTATTAATTCTGTACTTGAGACGAGAAAACCAACTAATTTGCACTGTAGTAATAACAATAGTTTGCCTTATGATGATGCTATTAGGTAAGCTTTACTATTAAATCTAGTTCTTCTAATCTAAATGAAGTCTTTAAATGATTCTTAAATAGAAGAACCCATAGTGTCCTTGTAGTGAAAGTATAATACTTATGTTCAAATACTATAACCCTCTCCAATCATGTATACATGTATATTATTCCATTTCAAGGAACTGATTTTTTAAATTCTAAGTGTCATGAGAATAAAAGGATAAAATGTCCCGCATATGATTGGGACTTCAAATGTATATTTTGGTGCATGTTTTTTAGATGTCTACTCTGAATGTTGAAATGATTGCAATTAAAGTTTCCGCACTGAATACTGCTGCGATGAGTAATGCTTGTTACTAATTTAATTTATCAGATAACTGCATACTACTTACTACATGATTAAGTATTACAATGACAACTACATTGCAGTTATTTGTGTGTAAAAAGTAATTTTATCGCAAGCTATAAATATAATAATGTAAAATGTTAGTTAGTAAGTAGTGTGACAAATACTGGAACATCGCGATATATCAATATGGCCTTGAGATACCACGCAAGGAATTAAATATTAGATTTTTCTATCGCATCTTCAAGTTTCACCGCGCTAGAACTGAATTTGTTTCAGTGTATATCTTGCAAGGTGTTTACCTGCCGATTCTGATCATGTTATGCAATTCCAGCTATGAATAAATTTTTTATAAATTGCATTTTTTGCAGTTAAAGGTAGATTTAGCTTTAAAGGCAAAGACAAGTGTATTGGATAGTTTTTTGAATCAAACTCGTTAGAGGACCTTGTAATAGATTTCTGGCAGACATGAATTTAATTGGAGTTGCACCTCTGTACCAAATCAGTGATTGTACGTTCGTCTATCAAGTGGAGCGTGATTTCACTAATAGGCGTTTCCATTATTTAGTCAACTAAAATGACATACATTTCATTCCAATAACATTCCTTCAAATATATAATAAGTAAATTGTTAGTAGCCAGTGGAGTTGAAAGTGGCAAAATTAAGGTAAAGAAATATGAGTTTGAAGCGCACTTTAGTTCTCAAACGCTATGAGAATAATCACGAGGATTGTCTGTTGCAGTCACATTTGAGAAAACAATATGTTTGCATTTTGAACACTTTCCAAATACAGAATTAATAATACTCTGTATTAGACAGATTTGAGCTATACAAGTCTGTCTATTGATGATCTTCGATCACACAAATTATAAAAAAACATTGTCCTAAAAACAAATTATCTAAAAAACTATGCCTAATCGATTTCGTTATATTGGATTTTCTGAGGAATTAAAAATGCAGTAATTAGGATTATACCCTATGCATGAAAATGCATAAACGTCAATTCACGATTGCATTTCTGCGAATTTCGTTAATATCTCCGTTACTATCACCGTTTTTGCATGATCGCCTAACCGTGTCAAATGATCGTATAGAGTTGCGATATTACAATCACTAATGGTTTACTATTATACGCTTCTGTAAACCAAAATGTCTACCTGCAAGAAGGACATGCTTCACTAAGCGAAACTTTTTCCGAAGAACAGAAAAGGCCTTAAATGAAAGCTTTGTGTTCCTAAAATTATTTAAGGAATAGAACCCGTGAGAACAATAGAAAATAGAAAATCAAAAAGTTAATAATAGCGTAAAATATGTAGCGTCAAGGTAAACATTAGAATGGATATACCTATATTGAAATATCTTTTACTTCATAGATATAATATGCAATTTGTATGCATTATTCAGTTATCAATTTGTGCTAATACCAGATGAGAGGCTTTTATACATATTAGTTGAGAATTGTCATTATCGTAAACTGAATAACCAGAAATATGTTTGAAAAACGTATTTCTATCTATAAGTATCAGACTTTTATTTAAATCGGAAAGTCTAATCCCGATTGTTTACAAAATAAATAAATATCTAAGATTGTGTATCAAAAATCAGTTACAGTGCAGTAATATAAACATTATACCTTGTCACAATTCTGAGAAATATTATTAGAGTAAATAAATTTCTTCCATAAATTTAAATTTTCTATGAATTAACAAGATTTTTCCCAGTTATAGATGATAACTGATTACCAAAGGGATCTATGTACTAATTTTTTGGTATACAGATAATAGGAAAACAAGTAGGTACCGAGTAATCTTCTGATTACTTATAAATAATATAATATTTTAAATATTTTCACAGTTTGTCCAACGAGTTACATGTAAATGTTTGAAGATCTAGTAAACGTTAGGAATTCTACTTAATTTATTTTCTTAAAACTTCTGCCATTCTCATCATATCACACTTTTTCCCTTCATCATCCCTTAAACCAGGCAAGGTGGAGCTCGATAGTTACTTATAACGGAAAATCTAATTTCTATAAAATTTTAAAAGCTACTTTTTTTGATCGTAGATCGTTTCAGTAGAAAGAAAAAAGAGAAAGAAAATAGAATAGAATGCAAATACGAACATATTGACTGGAGATAGAGAAATAATTAAAAATCTCAGAGTTACATCAGTCAAAAGACAAGAAAACGTAGATTTAATTTTTTAGTTCCTTAAATATTTAGATAATGATGTTTTGTATTCTAAGCACGTGTACGTTGTATCTATGACGCAAATAGAAAATTCCAATACTAGATCTTAATAATATTAATTCAATTAAGCTACGAATTGTATTTAATAATATTGAAAGCTTTTAATTTTTTAATAACAATACTGGATTTTTTAATAATATTTGAAGCAAATCTTCTCTAAAATATATTTTCTTGGACTATTTGCTCCTTAACATGATTTTTTAATAAGGCATCTTTTTCCATATGCAGTCAGAAGAAAATTGTTTAAATAATTATAACAAAACAAAATTAACATTAACATATTACTCTTATATAGGGTGTTCCTTCCTTCATGTCCACACTATTGAAGCTAATTCCTTGTCCAATTTTATGACTAAGAGTGCAAATATTAATGTGTCCTAAATTGCCTCGTTTTCAAGATACAGGGTGTCAAGGTTTTTATAAATATCGTTTTTTTTTATTAATATATTTAAAACTATTTCTCCAATTTGGATGAAACTTGATACATTGGTTTGAAGTAGTAAGGGGCTTAGTTTCACTTGAAAGAATTAAAATTGTTGGCTCCAATGGCGTCAAGGAGGGTAACCTATTTAAAATTTATAGGAAAAAACCTTGGACGCCACTGATTTTTACAAATTTTCGATTTATTTTTACTGAAACAACTTTAACTGAGTCAATTTCAAATACAACTTTGTTGTTTCTTGCATTTTTTCGTACCTTGCTTCGTTTTCGAGAAAAAAAACTATTACATTGCATGTCTAAATATTTATTATTATAAAAGTAACAAAACTGGGATGTCTTCATTTTTATAGCAGCAATTTACTAGATTCTATCTACATACACTAGAAAAAATCCAAGATACAAACCTAAATAATAACTACAAATGACTACAAATCTTCACACCCTGTATCCCCAAAACGAGGCAATTTAGGCACACATTTATTTGGACTCAGGCATAAAATTTGACAAGGAATTAGAAGCTCCTACAGTATGGACATGCCATTAAGAAACACCTTGTATATTGCAAATTAATCAAAAACATACTCAAATTTAGTTTTTTCTAATGCGAATATAGTCAAACTAAATTCCTTATTTTCCTAGTCGAAATTATAAAATATTTTTTATCAATCAGTGTTTTTTTTCTATCATATACATCTGAACGCAAAGGAATATTACTAAGGGTAACTAGCGTACTTATACTTTGCAAATATGAATTTTTATTTCCATATTATTTGATTGCTGGTCATACCTTGCATGAATTATCTATCTACAACTTATCTTATATTATCTCTCTAATTATCTATAATCAAGAAGATGACGATTCATTAAAAAGAAACACAGAAGATTAACAAAACTTGTAACTGCTTGGACTGCAATAACAGAACAATTAAAGTATTAATAGCTGGAAAACACTTTTGCTCTTTAATGCTTCACCTTTATTAAGAGATTCACACACTACATATGTTTCGGTTTGTTAAGTCTTTTTCAAGAGTAGAATGTATATGGTATAGTATCCAGAAATATGATGTATACTGTACAGTATACATTAATAGTGGAGTATTTAGAGTATACTCTAAATAAAATTAAAGCATTAAAAGGCAAAAGTGCTTTACAACTATTATTAAAAAAATGTTTCACCACTATTCAACAGTAGGCTCGGTAAAGTGTTCTAAATCAACCACTGTTCATGAAACTATTTAACCATGAACTTTTAATGTATAAAATATGTAAGTAGTGATAAATACCTCTGTTTTTAGTTAGTGGAGGTTCTAGAATCTACACCACGACCGATAAAGACAAGGAAATGTATCTGTTCAATACCAAAGTAACAATACATTTGAATTTTATGTTTGACATGCCGAGGATGTTTGAAATAAATATTATTCATTTAAATACGTAGTTCAAAGACACAGAAAATGTGGGTTAAGAGGAAGATAAGAAGTCTAAAATACTAAATAAAAGATAGATAGGACAAAATATCCATGTGGTATATTTTAATAGCAATAAAATATGCGAAATTTAAATTTATATTACCCAATTAAAAAAAAAATAAAAGGCTATGGTAATAGATTATCCAAGAATATAAGTAGTTAAAATTCAAAAACATTATTTAAAAAATGCTGCAGCAGGTGCAAAGGAAAATAAACGAATGTTCGTTTTAAAACGTGATGTTTGCTTCTTGAACTTGAAACCACTAACCGATGAAGTTGTAAGCTATGTATGTTTTTGTGTACAAATTAATATATCATATTCCTGTAGATTTATGGGAAGTAATCTATAGTGTTGGGCTGTAGAAGAAGGTAATATTACTTCTGCAATTAGAAGTCGCTTTACTGAATTATTGATTGGTATGGCTGCTATAAAATATTAGGTCAAAAACGTGAAATTTTACCACAAAGCTTTGGTAGTTTCAATGTTGATACTTTGAAGAACAAGAAACGCAACTAAAACCCAATTATTTACTGTTGTGTTCTTTCCTTTCTTTTTTTTTTACAATAGAGGAATACGGGCGATTAAACAGAGAAAATTTAAACCATAAAACCGTTTTGGGGAGTTGGTTCAATTGATTAGTTTATGACTGCTGAAATTTCACAATTGACATACTTATCATAGGTACGTCAATTTTTTTCTTTAAACCTAGGTTCTCTGATTAAATACTTATAGTATGGTATAAATAAGTACATCTAGGTGTTTTTAGAACTCAAACAAATAACGAGTTTGAAAAACAAACAGGTAGGATTCCTCTGGCATATGACGTTTGTAGTAACTAGTATCGATCTGACAGGTGATTTATTTAGTTTCAGTTACTTAAGTAAATATATTATAGGTACTTCGTATGAATAAAAAATTGTCATAAAATATACATATTGGAAAATTATCAGCATTTTCATAACAGCATTACTTATAGATGAAAATGTTTATTTATTTAGCAATAATATGAACCTAACATTATATTTACCACCTTTTTTATGTCTATATTCTTAATGCACATTTATATTGGTTTTTTATATGTTAAGTTTTAGGTTGTTACTCATACATAAACACTAGGAAATTTTTAGAACAAATTTGTTTTTGCATATGGTAAAGCACTTATACAAGCAATATTTTTGAAAATACGCAAAATTGTATCATAGAAGCTTGTATTTATATTATAGAATTATTTTATTCTCAATATGAAATTAATGACAATATTATGATATATTTAATACATACTTTTAATGTCAGTATAACTATTCAGTAATTATTCTTAGGCTGTATCCTCATTATATGCAGTTTAACAAGTTTTAGCAGTTTATAGCAAGATTGAGCTAATTCAGTACTTCTTTCAATGCTTTAACAAACCACTTTCAGTAGGTAATTTAAAATCAGACTATCATAATAATAATAATAATAATATCTCTCTCCCTCATTCTCATCTTGATGATGAGCCCGGAAGTGGGAGAGGGAGCGGTATATTATTATTTTCCAGGAGCGCGGCGAGTGCGCCCAGGAAGGACTTAAGATGTTATAACAACTTTACCACTTAGGACGAGAATAAGGGAAATCTGGAAAACCTTATTAATTAAAGTGAACAGTTGGTTGTTAGCCATTTATACAGTGATATTGCAGTATTAGTGGCATATTAAGATCTCTACCAGTTTATGCATACAGATTTAATATTGGAGCAATTAGAAGAAGTTGACCACGGTCGTCAACCGCCGAGAATGATTAAAAACTTGACGTCTTTAACTCCTCGGCTATGGAGCTCCTCCACCATGGTTTAAAAAATTATTAAATCATATTTTTTTTGGGATTATCAAAACTCTTAGGTGTTTCCTTGAAAATATGGTTCAAACATGTTTAAAACATATATGAAGTTAGCCCTCCCAACTAAAAAAGAATATTATACCTCACGGGACCATTTGGTAGTGAAGGGTGGACCAAATTTTGTTGTTTGTTACTGAAAACTGAATCATTGAATAACTGAAAACTGAATTTCAGAATATATAGCGAATATTTGCAAATACCTTGAAAATATTATATTTATTTCGTTAATTCAGTATTGAATCAAATATTTACCATAAAAATTATGTTATTCCACTACTTTATACAAAATTGTAATTTTAACAAATAGATTCCCTTCACTTACCAATTATTTTAAGTTTATAGTCATGCTTTTCCATTAAAAACCAAACATTAAATCAAACATGTTAAAAATGGATAATGTCTATTGTCTGGTTATTTTGCATATAATTGTAGCGCCATGCACATTAACAGCATCAGTAAATATTTCCATTATTAATAATCATGAACGTTATCAGTGAATTGTTTACGTCTGCCGGTTGCGAAATAATACTTCTGGTAACTGTACGAGAATGCCCTAGTTGAGATAAGCCAATTTTCATGGTCAGAATAGCAACAAACAACATGTTTCTGTAATTTTTATATCTGTGGGCAATTCAAAATTATAACGTAGAATCTATTTTTTTAGTATTGTTTAACTTTCAGTATAAGTAATGAAAATCTGGAAAATTACGTTTGAACTCGCGTTTGAATTAAAAGCTGATGTTATCAAAATGAGTAGTGAAAATGGAACTTTTGGTATACTATCTTCAAATTTATTTTAGGTCAGGAACGTAGCCCTGAACTATTTCCTTGCACGTACCAAAAAACTATTCACAAACTATTCAAAACTATTCAACAACTATTCACAAACTATTCACATTTTGCATCTGTCAAAATTTTTTTAAAACGTCCAGTGTATCTGAAATAGCTGTCTTCAGCTATATGTTTTCAACGTAAAATTTTGTGGTTTGAAAAATAGTTGCGGCACAGAAGTGTGACCACCGTGTATTCTCACCAATATTTTTAAATGAGTTATGCTGATGAATTTTGTCTCTCTCATCAAATAACTAAATACAATACATAACGATTTCAAACAAGGAAAGGAAAATATGTCTCACACGATTAAAAACTCACCTCTCTTAAATTTGGTGATAGACCAACTCCATGACGCAAAAGTAATATTATCGAAATTTACATCCACGGCCTGCTTCTTAGCAAACTGATGTTGGTTTTTCATCTGAGGCTGAAGGAGATGGAACTTGTTGTTGTTATTTTCAGGCGTTTTGACGAAAGCGTTTTTCGTTTCACATATAACTACATCGTCCTCAATAGACACTGAAGTGAGCGAATCATTACTTTGGCAACATTTCAGCGGGCTGCCGCCTGCAGGTCTAATTTTGTCGTCCTTGTTAGACATTGTTATTTTTTTGATTCACACAAAAATGCCCATCCTATGAAAGAAACTTGAATTAAAAAGTATTCGGTTACGCTTGTAAGTCTATTGCGGATGTTTTGAAAGAGAAATAGCGAACAATGGAGATATAGACGGAGTCGTCGGTGCGTATAAAACAGGAACTACTTCCCGCGCGCAAGCAGAATGAGAATAAACGAGACTGGCGATCAAACGCGCTGTTTTGTTTATTTATACGCCGTCTATTACCGTAGATAGCAGTCAAGAGTCGTCGTATTCATGGTACTACTGCTATGAACTATTACCATATCATGGTAAGGAGAAGCGGGGTACAGTTTATGTTTGTTATACATATAAAGAAACCCTATACACAACAAAACTACTATTGTTAGGTATTACATGGATTTTAGTGCACATTTTGAATTGAATTAAATGGAGCTTTACATTTGCGTGTTCTTGAGAGTTGCCTAAATATAAAGTTCACTCGATTCGTCATAAAGTAAACTATTTATTGTTGTTGTATATAAGTTATTGTATAGTATATATGTTGTAGGTATATAAGTTGTATATGTGTATAATTTTCAGATATTTTCAAGAATACGTAAGATTCCTGAAAGATTTATGGAAAAATCTAAAGGGTGCAGTTTTTTTAACACCTATATTCTTAGGTATATGCGTTTGAAAGCAGAAATTATCCATTCAGTACTAAACCGAAATAATGTCACGTCACTTATTAACTTCCTTGCCTTGAAGTGAACATGCCTGGAATTCTGAGAGCTTTTGATTCTTCGCAGTTAAAGACATTTTAAGAGTTGTAAAATACTGGTACACATTTTAAATTTGTATTTTGAGGAAATAATAAAAGTAGAATGGATGCTATTAGTAAATACTGAGAATCACAACATGTGCTTGTTTGTAGACGTGATGTAAACGACGCAACTACTGTCACCGATGTTTCAGATTTGTTCTTGTCTTTAGGCGTTGACTGACATAATATACGCCACTCAACGCTTTAGGGTAGACGAAGTAAAGGATCAGATTTAAGCTATAGATCTAGAATTGAACCAATTGATTGAAGTTAATGAAAAACTGCGTTTATGTCAATATGCGAGTCTTGGTTGTATAATACGCTGTTGTATACTGTTCACTACACTCCAATATTTTGTATTGCTCCCCTGTAGAAGAAAACAGTAAAATAATTGTAGTAAAACACTACTTATTGTGTCGAATTAAAATTTACTTTTGGAATAATTCAACAAACCCTAGATACCTCATTAGTTTCCTAAAAATTACAAATTTACTATAACCGTTTACGTTCACATAGTAATTACAGTCGATTAATTTTATTCGTAGTTTGTTAAACTTTAGCCTAATTTACATGGTATTTCATTAGCCTCAATAAATGTATACTGTACACAGTAATAATTACTTAAATACCCTTAGACATTAACTGTTGTGATAAAACTTACACAATCTTACACAATTTATAAAAATTGCATTAATACAGATTTAACCAAATTCTGATTTTTTTCAATCGGCATAAACCTTATTTATGTATATATTTATTTATCGTACCAGTTTTGCTCCTATTCTATGGCACTGATACATCACATTCAGTAAATTTCACTGGCTAATTTCCCATATCTCTGTATTACGGTCTCAACTGATATGATTAGGAATAACTATCTCGACAATCTTCATCTGAACTGAACGAGTAAATCATTCATCGATAATCAGATCATCCTTCACCTGAAGTGTTCTAAAAATTACTAGCCATATCATCACAAGGTTATTAAAATAAACAGTATATGTATGTTTGCTCAACTTATCTCTTGTTAAATATGGAATATAACAATGAAGAATGAAGAAGGAAACTTCATAATGTTTAAAATAGTTACTGATTACGGTGCGTCGTTAAAATTCTTTAAAAGTTATACTTTGCCTTGACCTACGAAGCCTGTTTAAAAGTTACAATATAGAATTGTAGAAGAATTCTACAATTTGTTTAAAATTTACAGATGAAAACAGAACACTTTTTTGGAAGACTTCTCGCAGAAATTTCGTAAAGAAGGATCATATAAGATTTACTAAGGATTTCAACCATTTTACGTAACGTGTCGTGGATTTTAAAAGTATATGCGTTCTGGTATTAAGATACAAGAATTTTGTCAATACGAGAGCCAGAACTAAGGAAAATGGCGCCACAAAATTTGCTATAAGTTTACTGTGATATATACAGACGCTCTAGCTATAGTTGGCTTACTATTAGCTATTGATGGTTTTAAACAAAATTAAACGTCAAACAAAATACGAGTAATCAATGTGAAAAATGTAATGTTATTCATAATAATATGTAAATTTTACATTTGACTCCTACAGGTTGACATATTATCTTCGGATTAATAAAGCAACATCTCTCTGTACATCTGTGTATATCTCCTTCCATTGATCTAAACTGGTAACTGAACTGCCGAGACCTGTAGTGTAAACTAAGAAATATGGTGCACATGCTTTGGTGTGCCTGTACGTGATATGTGGAATGTGGAATACGTATGTAATACGTATGGGATACGGACCTATACGTGTTGAATACGACCCATACGTATGGAATACGCACCCATACGTATGGAATACGTTTCCAATCGGTGCCCCTTCAGGTGTACACGATGTGTACATAGATCGGATGAGCGCATGTAGCAGCAACTAGATTGGGTAACATGAAGATATGCCGTTAGATATACTGTATGCCGTTATTTTAAACTGCATGTCGATGTTTATATAAGTTTATTTTTATTATCACCATCAGGGCAATAGTCTATATGTGGATTTTTCCATACCAGTTAAATTAATGTTAATCGTATATTAAATATATTCAATTAATCTAAAGAGATATAAGAAACAAAGGTTTCATGAAATTAAAAGATTTAGTAAAGATTCAGAGTCTGTTGTTAATTTGAATTGTTGTAGGTATAGATGAAACAACTGAAGAATCACTAGGAAAATGTATAATTTAATTTATTATATTTATAATACTATATCTATTTCACAAGCATTTGCACTCTGATAAACCCGTGACTCAAGAATCAGATGCAAATTAGAGTTTATTTTTCAAATCTTTTCCTTGTCCTTGTTTTGTTTCCATGTCCTTGACGCGGTTTATCAGTAAACAGTTGACATTAGTTAATGCATGCAGATAAATAATAAACGATTATATACTTTTGCAAGTAAGGTAGTATGATTTATTATCAAAATTATTCGCATAATCAAAATCATATTTTAGTGAATTTAATTATACCTAATGTTTAAATATTGTAGGATAGACAGGATTCGTCAGAATTTACTGAGAAGAAGAAGTCTTTGTTACGCAAAGATAATTGGTTTTCATCTAGATAAAACAGTAGATGAAACCCTAAATCCTTGTCCTGATACAGATGAAAGATAGTAACATAGATTCTACATACTAATAGAATGCTGAATATTATTCAGTATTCTGTTCAGTATTACTTACACCAGTAGCAGCACATGTTTATACATATTAGTTATTTTAAACCATCCAGATGTAGCTAATGACTTGTAGTTTTATCTTAGAACCCAGAGGTATAAACAAATCACTAAATTTTTAGATGCTATCTATGTATGACTTGGACACACACAATATCAAATATAATTTGTATTAAAATATGTTTATTAAACAAACCAATGATATTTTTATTGCTTTCAGTGAGATGTCCAATGTTTATGTTTATTGTATACTGTAAACATTACGTATGTGGTATCCTTTAAAAACAATCGGCGTATGATTAATATTCTTAAGTTGTATGAAGAGATATGAGATCTGTTGTTAACATCTTTAGTCCTAAGTCGAGTTTTATGTTATTCTTGGAAACTTCGTGGTAGTGTACGTGACCTAAAATATACTTGTGTAATGTTTTCTTGCGAAAATTCAACCTTTTCTTGAAATTTGACCAACTAATAATAATATGCCTTGCAGCCTTGAGAACTACATGCATTTTTTAGGTTATTCATAAAAATATATATTGTAAAATATAAGTACCTATCATTATCATGTATATTCCATAGGTATCCCATATGACCCATACATCAGCTAAATTTGATCCCTGCTGTGCTTGACAGTGATAGTTATAGGTTAACTATCACTATCAAAAGTGTATGATATCAAAATGTGGGGAATTGTATGCTTTATTCACCCATGTAAAAATATACAGGGTGTTCCATTTAAAAAAATTGAGAAAAATATTAATTAAATATCAAGAAATGTAAACAAATATTTTGGATTCCCGGTATAATAATAATTTATTTAAAAAATGATTTTCGGTAAATACATCCTTATCAAATAAAGTCCCACATTTTTAGAAAAAACAATTAATAAATAGCGGAGATATGGCAGTCAAAAAAATGTTTGTAAATTGCCAAAAAAAAAACAGAAAAAAAATCATAACTTCGCAACGCGGCATCCGATTTGCGAAATATTTTTGGGTGTAACACAGGACCGTTGTAGGCATAACTGGCGCTAAAAATATACAGGGTGTTCCATTAAAAAAAATTATACTTTCTTGTGTAACTCGTTTTTGTGACACCTTGTATAATTCTAAATAATTTTACGTTGTAGTAAAGATGAAGTATTAAAAGTTTTGTTAAGAAAGTTTTTTTATAAAGTTAGCCGTTTTTGTACAATCTTCCGAGGGAACACTAACTGGACACCCTGTATAACACTTTACTAGAGAAATAACCAGAACCAATATCTATATCTACAAACTTGCTGATGCAGCAATGGAGGTTGGGTTGCTAATGTTCAGAAGGAAATAACATGAAGGTCTCCTTTGAAATGATGTATCACTCGACCCCACTTTCTATTTGAAATTTTAAGGATGAGATTGTCTCCAGCTCGGGGGATGAAGGGGCGGGTTGAAAAATGTGCTTAAAATGTGTCCCCCTCAAAACCAAAATCGAAGTGTTCGAGCATTTTTGCTTCCAATTTCCCAAAAAGATGTAACACCCGGTGCATACTTTTCGTTGGACCACTCTGTATATGCAAAAATGCTGCTAGTAGATATTATTTTAAAGAATATCTAATCTAAACAAAAATTCATAACATCTAAAGTCAGATTAAACTAAATTCTGTTAATCCCTTGTCATGGTTTTTCTAAAATTATTTTGAGTTAAAGTCTGTCTGGTACGTAAACAAACTGGATAATAATACCAAATTTCCTGAACTTCCATTTTACAGTACTACTTTGTAGAATTACATTCAATATTGTAAGAATGACCAGCAGTGGAGTCATAATCATTCCTTTCACGATTGTATAGTAAGGTAAGAAAAGTGAAAATAAATCAATTAAACATCTAATTACTATGCTATACCCGTCGGTTAAGTTCATGGTCTAGGTCGGAAAGTGAAATAACAGTGGATTTAATAGGCTTTGTAATTCACATAATTAGTTACAAGAAAATATTATTTACTTAATATTATATGCTAATGATGAACACATAGGTATAATAATTCAAATTAAAGTAAGCAAATATAATAAAAATTTAGAAAAAATTCATTTGGTCACGTTGTTAACGTCTGTTTATTTAATGTTTTGTCACAAATAAACATGTGTTTCAAAACTTTGCACCCGTGTAATTATAAATGTAAGCAAAACTAAATTAATTTAATTAAAAAAACTTAATGTAACTTATATTTTGTTATTTTTTTATAGTAGTCATAATTATAGCAGCAGCAGACATATAAAATAATTCTTTTATTGTCGTAATATAATTTTTAATTCTATAAAACATGTGTCTCTTCCCAACGTAAAATTGAACACCTAGATCTGCACCTTGAAAGGACTCAAGCAATAACTACATGAATCGCTACCACCAAACCCTAATGAATTATTGTACTAACAGTGAACAATTACAACTAATACCTGTGTAATTATTATAAAATTATTATATTTTGCAAACATTACTGACAACATAATTTATTATTAATGATGATACTGATCAAATTACATCATTTTTTGAACTTAATTATGCTCTTTGTAAGTCAGGAAAAATCATGTACATATATATACATAATAAGAAAGCTGACCTTAAGGCAGTGCATCCATGTGGAAATTTAAATAGGTACATTAAACTTAGTATACTAAGCCAATGTCTAAATATGAATCTCCAATGAACACTGGTAATTAAAGTTAGTATATTTTACGTAAATTTTAATTCGCCTGCGTTTGTAATGCTGTTCATTTTACAAGTTAGCAGGAACTGATATACATTATTTCCATTTAGCTGTATAATAGTTATTACAGGTAAATTAGTTTGGATATACCATAGTCGCCACAAAAACATTTTGTATGAAACGCTTTTGTAATATAAAGAAATGTAGCTTAAGTCAACAGAAAATAATAAATGCATAAAAAACAGCTGTTTACTACACGTAGTACCAAATTATTTGTAATCAAATAAAATTGACCAAATTGCAGTTTTCTTCAGAATCGCTACTTTGACGGTTTGATCGTTGGAGTCAGGAGGATCATTTAGGCCTGGAATGTCCACTGTTTTAGTTATTTAGAGATCAATCCATCATAATTTCAGAACCAAGAGTTTCTACTACTTAGAACTATTCTACATTTCTTATTAAAAAAGGAGCTTATCCGCCTTTCTGCCTAAATCGTTGGAAATATTATTGGATAGGATTGGTGATCTGCCAGTGAATTAAAGCTAGCCTGGATCGGGAAGGACAATAATAGCCACTCTGCGAAGGTTTACTATTAAAGCACAAACGATCATTAGGAGGATGTATTACCCCCCCTACTGTGGTCGGCTCGTGTTGACAAACTTTTTTGGAAACTGCCTCAAGAAGGCTTATATGCAGCCTGGTATATGCTGACGAATTAATAGTGATCAAAGGTAGTAGTAGTAGTGGTGGTGGTATGGGGCGGCCAAGACGTGGCAAGTGCCCAAGTTTGCCTACCCCTGTCGTTCCTTACCTAACTCCGTCACCTCTTCCCTCGTCGAACCGTCCCGACCTTCTAATGTAATATCGGTCCACTCAAGGGAACTGACCTCTTCCCCTTGCAGCTCCTCGGCCCCCCAGACGTAATCAGGGGTAAATGCGTGAACACAATACGTCCACAAACAGTTCTTTGCCGACAGGTGGTGTAGAAGGGAAGATCTTTCAATGAACCCCAAAGAACCTAACTTTTACGTTGAGTAACAAAATGGTTAGCCTCAACGCTTGTGGCGTGGACATTTCATTTTCCAGTGAGACGAAATATTTGCCATCTTTAAACAAAAAATAATATAGAATGCCCACATTCAAAAAGACACCCGGAAATCGATTATTGCCCTTGGTAGCTGCAGAAATATGTGTGGTTATTATTGTTTTGATTGTATTCTACAAAAGTGAAACTACATTTTGGGATTTTCATCAATTATTGCACCTAGTATTGCACTTTTGCGTATTGTACTCAATATTTTAAATGCCCATAATTTAAGTTCAAGTTCAAGCATTAATTTAAATTCAAGCAAGGCAAAAATATTCATCAATTGTACACAAAATTAAATTAGATTATTACGGATTATTATATCGGATGCATATGAACAGGATGTGAAATGTAATTTGATACAATTTGATATGATGTCATATTTTCGTCCTATTATATCAAGGCCGCATGTTTGAATTTGCACTCTGTTCTGATATTGATTGGAGATTAAATTCTTGAAATCTGGAAGGTCATCATTTCAAACGGTTATCCACATGTGTAATCCACATGCATAACATATGCGTATACTGAATGTTTGAAGTAAAAGTACAAACATTCTAACATAAGAAAAAATACATTAAAAGTAATCTGCAGATAATTATTACCAATTGCCACCGATGCAAAATATTAATTCTTGTTTTAGAAAGGAGAGATTGTGAGTCAATTCCTGGTTATGGCGACTCAATGGTTATGAAGTCTGTAATTGACATTGTCGGCGACTTCTAACAATCCTCCCCTCCACAAATTTAGGGGAATTTCCCAATTTCCTGCTTAGCACCCAAAATTTGCCCGGATTTGGAAAACTAACAAATTTCAATAGATATCGAAATCATGTGCCAGTCAAGAGCCAATGAAATCACTTGAACTGTTACACATCCGAGAAAATTTTAGGTTGTGATGATCCACTCATGATAGAGTATGACTATATGTTCGCTTAGCCTTTTCCCTACAGCAAAAAATTATATTATTTTCTTGCCTCAACTACCTACCACTCAAATTACTTTCTATTGCACTGGTTATATTACATGTTTAACTCGTACACCCTCTATACTTATGATATTGTTCAAGTAACTATCGGACATCATTAAACTTTGACACCTTATTTTTCTCCTGCAAAAATTCTAAGAAAAGATTATTGCAAAGCTCTATTTACTGTTTTTTTATTTGAAAGAAAAATTCAAGGCTTGTGTATTCAATAAAGATCATGATGATATTTATAATTGATAATTTTAATTATAATAATAACTGCACAAGTATTAAAAGACCTTGGAATAATATTTGGTCGCACATTATGTTGTTTATAATTTTACTATTATTCTTATTCTGGGAAACATAACGTAGGTATATTTATTTCCCTTCAATATTCTCATTGAAAACTGGAATATTCTGCTACATGCAACCCTGGATAATATATTGATCTTAACAACACTGGAAAACTTTTTACTATTTTTGTGCTTTAGGCAGGCTTTAATGGATCTAATATGTGTAGGTCTTATACTCGTAGTGAACTACTTTATATACTCTATGCTATGCTTGGTAAAATAAACTCTATTTATAATTCTACCTCCATCATTTAACGACCTGTTTGGACTAAATGAGTTGATGAGTGTAACTTGTAATTGTGAAGCATATCTGTAAGTGGTCGTCTACGTCTTTTTGGTTTTAGTCGCGGCGATAGCTCAGTCTGTTAGGTGCTGGGTGATAGCCTGTGACTAACAGAATGGGTATTGCGGCGCGAGTTCGAATCTCGCCAGGGGAGAAATGGCACCTCTCCCAGGGAATGGTTGTGTGTCTGCGTTTTTTTCATGTGTACCCTCTCTCTACACAAGCCTTGGACTTTCAGTAGGGAGGTTGTCCATTTCTGTGGTGTGTTTTATGTTTTATGTTTATCTTTTTTATAGTGATAATGTAATTACTCACTCCAATATATTTAACTATGAAAATAGTAATAAATAAAATATACTGAATTTACTAAAAATAGATGTGAACATTTTATAACTACACCATAAATAAAAGCTTTTATATATGTATAATTGAATTAAGGTGTTTGCAATTATTGTTGATAAAACGTATAAATCAAATTGATAAAATTTTGTTCAGTATCGAGAACCTCATAGCAGACGGGTGCATCCTGTATGGAAGTTAAAAAGTGTCTAAATAAAATTAGAACTTTTTGGTGGAACGCTCAAAAATCTATTATGATTTGAATATTTTGAGTGTTTTCGGAAGCTCTTAAGGGATGACCTCCCATACACAATACTCAATTTTTTAAACGATCCTTTTCATACAATGTCGGTAAAACCGTCAATAATTTGCCCGGCTGTGCTAGATCTATGACCATGAATAGGTTTAAGAGATTTGTTTCTGATGTCACCATGGATGCTGTACAATAGGATGACTTTCATGAAATATAGTTATTTTGTATTGAGACAATGTATCCTATCTTGATATTAGCAATATCACCATTATAAGTAGTAGTATAATACCTTAACATTGTATTTTTTCTGATTTATTAGTTAGTTTATTTATAGTTGATTTCTACTTTTTTTTTTATAACATATTATCTACGAATTAACGGGTTAGGTGGAAGAGCAGGTGGCTAACTTGTTAGCCAATCTGAACCTCGCCCTTATCCTGTCTTGTTTTGTAAGGTAATATAATATGTAATATATGTGGATAATAAAGACCTTTATTATTATTATTATTATTATGTAGTATTCTGTAGAAGTTTATATTCTGAAACGGTGTTATATCTTTGACTTGAACGACGTTCATATTTATTTATCTTTGTAGTGGGGTTATTGGACAGTTATTAATAATGTATAAGGTATCCCACTGGACAATGAAATAATGTACAGGGTATTCCACTGAAGAAAGTCATGAAAATTAATTCCCAAAAATTTCCCTCTTGAAATTTCGAAACGTCACTTATTATTCTCTTAATTCTAATGTCATCAATTACATCGTGAAGTAGTTTAAACAGTTATTCACGTTATTCGACACGAAAGATTATGGCTAGAATGCCTGATTTTAAAAAATTTTGGTTTTTGGGATTGATAGGGTACACCGTGTTCCACATAAAACGACCCACTATATACTATCTGGGAATCTATAAAAGATGTGGAAAAAAGTTAAATACAAAAGTTTTTTAGATTTTCGAGTTCTTTTAAAATATAATACTTCCATGTATACAGGGTGTCCCAATTTTGCTGGGACGACATCAACTCTAAAAATTTAAATGGAACACCCTGTTTATCCTTTGTCAAAAATAAACCCGACTTACCAATTTAAACTATAGTCGAATTTTGCGTAGTTTTCGAGATATTTGAGGTTATGTGTGCGTTTTTGAAAAATCAAGGTATTTTTCAGCACGATATAAAAAAATTATCAAAAACTAAAATTAGGCGTTTGGGTGGAAATTTCCACTTACAAATCGTCAATGCATATACAGAATACAAAATTTTTATTAACACTTATACATGGTGGACATACTACGAAATCAATATTGCAGCTTTATAATCAGAAAAGAAAAAAATCAATTTTTTTAAATGAATCACCCATTATATAATTACTCTATGTTGAAGACAGTGAAAATACCTATTATTCCATGTATATATGTCCTATACATAAATTCAATGGTTACAGAGAAAATCCCAATTTTATAGAAAATCACAATGATTTCTGGTATAATGATGTTGTAATGCTGCATGCACTCAAAAAAACTAGGAGGCTGTGGAATGAGTGATATTGAAATTTGTTTTAATTTGACAGATCGGCAATTTATTTGTGTTTATAAAGTGGTAGTTGCATTCTTAAATGATTTTAAATTCAAAATACCTAACTATTGTTAGGTATCTATTGTAATTTACCAGCAGAAACCAACAGAAACAAACAAATATTTTAAGTAATAATAATTAATCACAGACTACAAAAAAATTTAAAAAAGAAAACAATGGACAATCCGTTCAATGTTGAATGTGCGAAATGCTGTTGCAAACATTCAAGTGCGATATACCACTCTGTATAGCAGAAAACGTACAATATGTCGAAAATAAATTATAATGTATTATAAAATCATCTGTTGTTCATTGTTTTTTGTTTTTTAAGCTTCCTTGTAATCCGTGATTAATTATTACGTAGTTGTTACTTAAAATATTTGTTTGTTTCTGTTAAATTCTGGTAAATGATAATAGATATACCTAACAATAGTTAGGTATTTACAAAATACCTAACTATTGTTAGGTATTTTGAATTTAAAATCATTTAAGAATGCAACTACCACTTTATAAACACAAATAAATTGCCGATCTATCAAATTAAAACAAATTTCAATATCACTCATTCCACAGCCTCCTAGTTTTTTTGAGTGCATGCAGCATTACAACATCATTATACCAGAAATCATTGTGATTTTCTATAAAATTGCGATTTTCTCTGTAACCATTGAATTTATGTATAGGACATATATACATGGAATGATAGGTATTTTCATTGTCTTCAACATAGAGTAATTATATAATGGGTGTTTCATTTAAAAAAAATCGACTTTTTTCTGATTATAAAGCTGCAAGATTGATTTCGTAGTATGTCCACCATGTATAAGTGTTAACAAAAATTTTGTATTCTGTATATGCATTGACGCTTTGTAAGTGGAAATTTCCACCCAAACGCCTAATTTTCGTTTTTGATAATTTTTTTATATCGTGCTGTGTTAGGGCCTTACGATATTTAGTGGACTGTATTTTATTGCTGACTGGCCCTCTTTTCTGGTATGTAGGTGTGAATGATGTAAACAGGTGGTAACTATGTACACTTGATTTATTAGCCACTATTTACACTGTACTTACAACACCTTAAAACTAATGAGTGAGTGACAATAATTGGGGTTACGTGCTATGCGTAACTCCCTTAAAACTGTACTGTCTTAAAACTATACAAAAAGTTGCTTATGCACCCTTGAGGGCCGTTTCCTAGATTTAAAGGTGGTGGGGCACTTGGCGCCAACAATAACGGCCATGAAGTCCCAAACATTCCCCCCTCCTTGAAAGGATGTCTTTCAAAACTTAATTGTTGATAGGTAACGGACACATTTTTGATAGCGTACGTTTCACAATACCACCCGCGGTCCAAACACTTGCCCCTCTCGTCACATCGTCGACTCCGGGGTGGAGCTGGATGACGCGCCCTAAGCGCCAACACATAGGTGGCTGATTGTCCTCTTTCAAAAGAACCAAACTTCCTAGTTCTAGTTTCCCTTGGGACTGCTTCCACCGGGTACGTTGCTGCAGCTCAGATATGTATTCTTTGCTCCAACGTTCCCACAGGTTCTGAGCTAGTTGCTGGATGAATTGGTATCTGCTGAGTCTTGAACACACAACGTCCTTCAAATCGTGATCTGGTAGCGCTGTAAGTTGCCTTCCAACCAAGAAATGAGCCGGTGTGATCGGATTTAGATCTTGAGGATTGGATGACATAGGATGTAATGGACGGGAATTGAGTATTGCCTCTATTTGCGCTAGTAGCGTGGAGAACCCATAACCCTCTTTAAATGATGCTTAACTGACTTTATCCCGGCTTCCCAAATTCCTCCAAAATGAGGAGAGTAAGCGGGTATGAAATGCCAAACGATACCATCATTTGAAAAGGAGTTTTCAATAGAATTTTGATTTTCCTTGAGAAATATTGACAATTTTGCAATTTCTGTGTTAGCACCAACAAATGTGGTGGCATTGTCAGAATACACATGTGCGGGCAAACCACGTCTTGCTATGAATCTGCGCATAGTCAAAATGAAACACTCGGTAGTTAATGACGAGACCAGTTCAATGTGCACTGCCTTTGTTGCAAAGCATACGAATAAGCATACCCAACATTTTGTGATTTTGCATCCCCGCCCCTTCCGGTCTGTGATATTAAAGGGTCCGGCATAATCTACTCCAGTGGAATAAAATGGTGGTGCCGGCGTGATGCGTGAACTAAGCAAGTTTTCCATGATTGGGTGAATGTTTTTGGTATTAAATCTAAAGCACTTGACACAATTTCGGTATGTTTGCTTAGCTAAATTTCTGGCCGAAATTGGCCAAAACTGTTCTCTGATCGCGGCTAAGAGTGCTTGTGGTCCTATATGTAATAAATTCTCATGTTTGTATCTAAACAATAATTTAGTGAACGCGTGATTTGATGCTAATATTATCGGGTGTTTTTTATCAAAACTATAGTCTGAATGACTTAGTCTTCCTCCCACTCTCAAAATGTTGCGGGAGTCCATGAACGGATTTAAATCAGCTAGTTTGCTGCTTGATTTGACATGTTTATTTTGTATTAGCCGTTGTATATCTTCGGCAAACGACTCGGCTTGTGCCGCTCGAATTAAGTAAGTAAAGCTCTCATCAATTTCATTTACACTTAATACTCCAAATTGTGTTAATTGTAATGAATTTTTACAGTTATTAACAAATCTCAGCGCGTACGCCACTGATCGTATTAGACGGCTGTAATTCGAAATTTGGTCGAACCTATCAAATTTCGGAAATTCATTCTTATAATTTATGGATGTCAGACTTGTGGTTTTTAACTTCGGCAATTGCTCTGTTAAGTACATGCTTATGACAGGCCATTGTGCCTCAGTTCTTTGTAAATAAGATGGTCCGTACCACCACAAGTTATTTGTATGAATAGAACTGGGACTGACTCCCCGAGAAATTAAATCAGCTGGGTTGTCCTTTGACGGTACGTGTCGCCATTCATAGTTTTCTGTGATGGTTTGAATTTCCGCAACACGATTATTCACGAAGGTTTTCAGAAGATTAGGTGAGGTGCGCAACCAACCTAGAACTATAGTAGAATCACTCCATAGCGTAGTTCTCGAAAATTCTAATTTCAAAGATGAAACCGCCTTTTGTGTTAACCGCGCTAACAGCAAAGTGCCGCAAAGTTCTAATCTCGGTATGGTCAAGGATTTTAAGGGTGCCACCTTGGATTTTGCACACAAAAGCTTGACGTGAACCTTTCCACCTTTATCGACTGACCTGACATAAATGCATGCACCGTAAGCATTTTCTGAAGCGTCGGAGAACCCATGCATTTCTAATATTATTGGCTGCAAACATATGACATGCCGTGGAATTCGTAGGTGATTTAAATGAGAAAGTTCTTGCTTGAACCTTTGCCACGAATTATGCAAATCTAATGGAACTGTCTCATCCCAAGAAATATTTGACTTCCAAAGGTTTTGCAGCATAATTTTTGCAAGAATCGTACAAGGACTAAGCAACCCCAATGGATCAAATATTTGTGAAATTGTAGAAAGAATCGATCGCTTCGTAATTCTTTCCGATTGTAAGAATTTACCTATCTTGTATGATAACTCGTCCGTTTTATTCGACCAAATTAAACCTAAAGTTTTTGAATCCTTATTTGACCCAAAGGTAACTTCAGTTGAATCGGGATCTGCAACCCCTCTAATTGCTTCGGGCACGTTGGACTTCCATTTGCGCAAAACAAATCCCCCTGTCTGTAGGATATTTGATATTTGCCCACAAATTTCCGATGCACCTTGTATAGTGTCTGAGCCCGTAAGAAGATCGTCAACGTAAAAATCGTTCTCTATTATTTGCGCAATTTTCGGCGAGCCTTCTCTGCATATTTTCGCTAATTCAAATAAGCACCTTATGGCCAAATACGACGCGGCCGCGGTGCCATAAGTTACCGTATTTAACTCATACACTTGTATTTCCTCACTAGGATCCGCACGCCATAAAATTCTCTGGAATTTACGTTGTTGTTGTTCAACGAAAACCATACGATACATTTTCATAATGTCACCTGAAATTACGACGGCGTGTTTTCGAAATCGCGTTAATATGGAGTGCAAGTCGTTTTGAATCGTAGGCCCTACCATTTGCAAATCGTTTAGAGATTTACCTGACGTTGTAACAGCTGAGGCATCGAATACGACGCGCAGCCTTGTCGAGGTACTGTCTTCTCGTATTACCCCATGGTGAGGCATAAAGTAGCCCTCTGTGATATCTGCTGCCCGCCCGACATGGGTCATATGGTGCAGATTTTCGTACTCTGACAAAAAGTCGGTATACATTTCATGCAGCGCTGCATTTCGATGCAATTTTCTTTCTAAATTTGTGAATCGGTGCAGCGCGTGTGCCTTTGATGCACCTAAATTTTGAGGATCCTCTTTGAATGGTATTGACACGATAAATTTGCCGTCATCTGCGCGACGCATTGTTTTCGTGAAATGAATTTCACATGCATTTTCTTCTCGTGACCTAGGAGAACCCTGTGAACATTCTTCAATTTCCCAGAATTTTGTTAACTGGGTTTGAATTTGCGATATTTCTGAGTTTTGACTGAAATTGCAAATTACCCCTTATGAAAAATGATTGCTTATTGGACCCCCAATGATCCAACCCAAACGTGTTTTCTGCAAAATAGGCTTACCTGCGCCTAAAGAGATTCGACCAACACAAAATAAATCCCAAAACAAGTCCGCGCCTATCAAAACATCGACTTTACTTGGTTTGTCAAACGTCGGATTTGCTAATTTAATAGTTGGCGGTATTTCCAAATGAGTGGAATTTATCTTTGACCGCGGTATATTGTTTGTAATTTCGGGTAAAACAAAGAACGTTAACTGCGCCTCATACGTATTATGCAAAGACTGGATTTTACTTGTGCATTTGTACTTTAACTGTGATATCGTGTGATTTATGCCTGAGACCTGTATATCAATCCTTTCTTTACGTAAACCTAATTTTTGACAAATGCTTTCTGAGATAAAGCTAGATTGAGAACCGCTATCTAAAAGCGCGTGCACTGTGTGTGCCTTCCCCACCGAGTCAGTTAATTTGATTAACGCGGTGGACAATAATGTTTGTGATTCCTCTGTTTTTCGTGTGTACTTAATTTCAAAAACTCAGAGCAATTGAAAATGTAATGACTGCCCTTACAGAAGGCGCATGCAAGTTTGCTTATGTGCAACCCGCGTGTACGCTCATGACGTTTATTTTCCTGCGTTTTGAAATTTGTCTTTAACTGTTTTTTGAACTGGTTATGTTCAGATTCCTTTTCCTCTAATGTTTCTAGGTAGTCTGAACGTTTTTTCAAAAATCGTTTTAGTAAATCTAAACTAGGGACGTCCGTGTCCGATCTGAATCGTTCCCACTCACTGTACGTATCCCTGTCAAATTTGCTAACTACTAGATTTACATCCAAAATTTCACCTAAATCTAAGTTATCGTTTCGGCCTTTTAATTGTTCCAAAGCGTACAAATGTTCTGCTACGTCCTCACCTAATTGTCGGAGCTTCTCTGAGGAAGACTCTCTAATTGACTCTAATCTAAATAAAGCTTTGACATGATTATTGAGCATTAACCGTGTATTATTATAGCTTTCAGTTAATCTGTCATAGGCTACTTGGTAATTTCTTTCCTGGAATTCTAAAGATTTTATGACTTGCGCCGCTTTACCTATTAGAGAAGCCCTGAGGTAGTGAAATTTTTGAATTAACGCCAAACCTTGATTATTGTGAATCAACGAATCGTATGTTTCTTTAAATTCAAACCAATTTTCGTACGATCCGTCGAAAGCAGGTAATCTAATTGTGGGTAATTTTATATTATCTAAAATATTTCTAGATGCACTCGTATGTGACCGAATGCTGCCTGATCTGCGAGAACTGGTCTCGCCACCGTTGCTTGAATGAAGTGATGCTTCCTTTTGATTATTTGCGGTACCATTCAGCAAACTCTTTGCTTGAGACAATGATTTAGAAAACTCCTGTTCAAATTTATCTCTTTCATCATACTGTTCATCTGAATTTTCCGCTAAACATTCAATGTTATTTTGAACTTCATCAAACTCCACAATTACTTGGTTAAATCGCGAAATTTTAAATTGCATTTCATGGATTTCAGTATCATTTAAAGGGTGTTCATTATCATGTTCACCTTCAATTTTGTTTAAATATTTTTTGAAATGAGTTAACCTAGCCTTTAATGAACTCCTCTTTTTTACTAATAGTGCTAAATCCATTTTATATTATATTTTGATAGTATTACTGGTGTAAAATTATTTACTGGTTACAAATAAAGCAAGCTTACAAATAAAGGCAATTATGGGATCCCTATTTTAAATGGAAAATAGAAAGTGTATAAAAAAAGGAAGAGGGAATGGTTCACCGCTTGTTCCTTTTCTTTCCTGTAAGTGGCCCAACGTAATGTTGCTGACGTCTGGACAATGCTGCCTTTATCTTCTGGATGCTGCTTCTACCACAATCCTGATTTGGGCGATTGCATGCACTTGCAAAAAGTGGCGCCTAGACTGTGGCCCACTTGTATTGATGGTTAACACGTGTTGCACTTGTATTATCTGACCTGATAATACGGCTCGATGGTACTAATGTTAGGGCCTTACGATATTTAGTGGACTGTATTTTATTGCTGACTGGCCCTCTTTTCTGGTATGTAGGTGTGAATGATATAAACAGGTGGTAACTATGTACACTTGATTTATTAGCCACTATTTACACTGTACTTACAACACCTTAAAACTAATGAGTGAGTGACAATAATTGGGGTTACGTGCTATGCGCAACTCCCTTAAAACTGTACTGTCTTAAAACTATACAAAAAGTTGCTTATGCACCCTTGAGGGCGGTTTCCTAGATTTAAAGGTGGTGGGGCACTTGGCGCCAACAATAACGGCCATGAAGTCCCAAACATGCTGAAAAATACCTTGATTTTTCAAAAACGCACACATAACCTCAAATATCTCGAAAACTACGCAAAATTCGACTATAGTTTAAATTGGTAAGCCGGGTTTATTTTTGACAAAGAATCCAAAAATCGACAAAAATACAGGGTGTTCCATTTAAAATTTTAGAGTTGATGTCGTCCCAGCAAAATTGGGACACCCTGTATACATGAAAGTATTATATTTTAAAAGAACTCAAAAATCTAAAAAACTTTTGTATTTAACTTTTTTTCGCATCTTTTATAGATTTCCAGATAGTATAGTGGGTCGTTTTATGTGGAACACGGTGTACATTGGCGGTACATTTTAAAATTATTTTTTGTAATGTACAGGGTTTCCCAAAAACACGAAACGTATCAAAGTTGTATTTTTTAAATGGAACACCCTGTATTTTTCAATCGTATTCGATTCGTCTACATTTTAACTGCAAAATTATTTTTAATTTTTGAAATTCGGATGCGATGTTGACAAGTTATCTTAAAAAAAAAAAATACGCATTTTGCAGGGACGCACTAAAAAGTCAGCAAAACTTTACAATGTTAGCACCATTTCATAGTGATTAAAGTTGAGTGGATTATTTTGGTACCCAGTGGAAAACTCACTGGTTTTTTTCCTAATACAATATGAGTGGTTAATAATATCATAGTAATATACCATTTGCAATAACCTCATATCCCTACAAACACGGACTTACATTCTGTAAAGTTAAATGTTCTTAACAAATAGAGATTATCTTTGCCCATGTTTATTTTTCTTTCCATGGTGCTGAAAAGCTAATGATTCTATAATTGAATAATGATAGCTACTTCAACCATTCTATTAAACATAGGTAATTAGGTATTACGTAAAGCAATACATATTTAATTAGTGTTCAATTTATAATAATCACCATTAAGCGTTTTGTTTCATTAGTGAGTGTCTTTGTCTCCTATACTATTGAGAAAATGATTCCTATAAAAAGATTAATAAATTCAGAATACTATAGTATTTCATAAAATACTGTCCCTCTTTATTGGTCACCATTATGGGATTTAATGTGGAGAAACCCAGAAAAATACTTGGTCAAGCTCAGGTTCAATGATGTTTTTATTAATTTAATAAGAACTTAAGCACCTAATTTAGTTTTTGGGCTATTTAATATAATTAAACTAATTGGAACTACTCTAAAAATGGTAAATTATTGGAGATCTGTTGAACGTCTATTACTAGTAAATTTGGACAAATCTTGGCAGTAACTAGTAACCATCCTATCCTACCAAACTATTAGAACAAATGAGCCAATGCTTAGGTACATTAAACATGTTTTGCTTTTACTAGATGAGAGTAGGCAAGTCAGAAATAGCATAGTAATTGTTAACATTGACTGATTTCCAGCATTTACTGTAAGATATACAATCCACGCGGATATAGTCAGGTAGCTGTTATATCTTAAATACTCTTTCAAGATCCTTGATAGAAGTGAATTATAACGTAGCTTATAAGAAGAGTTATTATCCTTATATCAAACTGTTAACACGAAAATTATGTATGCTCTTTTAGACATCTCCCTCCTATTTTTATTAGAGGTAGACCCACGGCTGATTTTGTGACAGTACGGTCAATATGCAGTCTCATATAAAAAATAGTATCTCCTACTTTTATATGTATTAATAATTGACAAAAAGTAATAACACTAATAACATAAAAACTAAAATTTAAAAATTAAACTATGTTGACACATGCCTATATCATGTACATATAAAGTATTATTATGTTTTAAAGCAAACCCATTAATACCGACATTACCATAAACAAAAGTACCTAGTTCGTGTATTTTACAGGGAAATATAATTAACTAAAAATCTCACTTGTATAACTTTTTCTATGACTAAAAATACAGTGAGGTAATGTTTTATGTAAGGTTAGATGTCGAAGGTCAATTCCGTCACTATTACGTTTATTACCCTCTTAAAATTTTGTTGCTCTCTCGTTCGCATGCTATTCCTATTTTTATTATTTTGTGTGATATTTGTAAAAATGTATCTACTTACATAACCGTTGAAATAACTTTTAGTGGCCAAGTTTTTTAAACTGAACGCCACCACACGAAACACAATTTTACTGCATAAAGAGTATGTGTCGGTCGATATTCCCTTAATACGCAGGTCTGCAAACAACCCTCTACAAGGGTGAGACCTGAGACCACAGGTAGTGTGGTGTATGATTATAACAAGAGTGAGGTAAGAGGTAACATTTTTACCATAGACCCTAAAAACGCCTCGACTCATTCCTGTTGACCGGGGTACCTAAGTTGTATATCCGACTGGAATGTTAAAGGAAAATATTTTTCTGGCATATACTACTGGAACAATAAATAATAAAGGTTATTGGTTTTTTTTTTCAGTATATATTTTTATTTGTTTTGGTATTTTGTCCAAAATTATAAATGTATAAAATATAAAGCAATTCATAGTATACTCGTATAATTTATTATATATACAGATATATAGTAAGTAAGCTGTAAAAAATCGCAAGATCTTGTAAAGTTGTCACATTCTCAGAATGTTTAAATTTTTATGTATAGAATATTATTTAAGTACTTACATTTTTATTAGTGTAATATAATAAGTAAATATATGAATGTATTATTTGTATAATGATAGTGTCAATTTATTTTCCCATTTTATGCAGGAAACTGTTCAAGTAACTAGATTAGAAAGGGGAAGAAAAAGTGTCTGGATACTAGGTTAGATAAGTAGGCAGGTACTTGAAAAATACTGCATCCTATATACCTACAATTTTGAAGTTGAAGTAAAGTTAATCGCACAATTCACCAAATTGCTAACCTCGTCTTCGTTCCAAGGTTCGAAAGATTCTTATCTAGGTATTTTGATATAAATTATTTATGATGTTTACATAAATTAATACTTACTCTTGCAAAAAAAATATGAAATTTATTTCCTGCTTATGGGAGATAGGCAGGGTTTTTTGGTAAGCTACATAATAATTATTGTGCTTAGCTGGTTTTAACAAATTTAGAAGAATTATGTCCTGGATTTAAAAAGCCATCTTGCGCGCCGAAATTACATAATCAAATGTTGCACTATATTCTTGTTAATAAGATGTCTAATTTTAGACCATTTTAAATAATATTAGGAAGTATAGTATTCTTATACGTTAAGAAGTTTTACAAATATGGCCAATTTTTATTTAATATTTTTTACAAAAGAATAATAATGATTACAGTCTACATAATGTTTTAGGGGAAGACTCATATTAGTCTTAATGTTTGCATGCACTAGGTATATCATGTTTAATTATAAATAATTAAAAAATTATGTAGTAATTTTATTATTTTTTCAAGTAAATTTTATGAAAACTATGTCTTGCGTGAGTCAGTAATCTCAGTACCAAGCAAATTGAAAAATAATGCCATGTGCAGTAATCATAATGTAGAGGTATCTGTTTTGTAATTAAAGTTCTCTTTGTGACGAGTAAATGTATGATTTAATTTTCCACATCCGCTCATTGTTCTCCGGTAAATAAACAGCAATTCGTAGGTACTGCTGTCCACTTTCTTATTACGTAGGTACATAAATATTTTAAATTGTATGTGTGTGACAAAGGATCCATTCAAAGCCAAAGGGAGCCAAAGGATGAATTGTTGAGCACATATTTGTCCACACTAGTGACGTCTGCTGAGACACAATTCTCATACTACGCAGCTTTTATTAAAGGAACTTGAAGTTGAAAATATATGGCCATGTACCTACTTAAACTTTTCCCATTTTAGTAATCCACAAATTCCAAAATTTTCTGAAACTGGTTCTTAAATCGTTTGTAGTTCTTTTGAACAACTAAAGCGTGGAGTTTATTATCCTCGATATTTCGATACGATAAGACTAGGTAAATCAAAACAGTTCGTGAAGTATTAGTAGCTATCAAAGTACCATGAGTGTATGTTTTACAAATTTATCTTCACATTGAACCTTTAATTATAATGTTTATAAAGCTGATGCCTACTGCCATCTACATTTTTGCTATAGAAGGTATATTGTATTAGATTCAGTTTTCATTGCACTGTTGTATTATGTTTATTAAGGAGTGTACATGATGGCGGTACTAGATATACCTATGACAGACTAAATTAAATTCATAGGTGGTAGTACTGGTAGTATTACTGAATATTGTTCACTATCAATAGTAATATTACTGAATATTACTTTCATTATTTTTTTTCATAAATTTTTATAACTGATAAAAGGGTAAACCCGGCAAATACGCCCCATATTTTGAAAAATAGCTATAACTTATTATAACCGTAAATATTGTATTTTAAAAAATATATGGGAAAATATAATATCTAAAAATAATTCTCTTTGATTATGAATACATTGTTGGCAAAATAATAAACATTTTGTTAAATATATGTATATAAAAAAATTTTAGTGGGGCGTTTTCCCCAGGGGAGCCGACCGAGAGCCAGGGGACAGAGGAAAATTATTGTTTTTCTTGTACTTTCTTGGCGCAACCATTGCAGACCCCTGAATGACTTTCCCAATTTCCAATGACCATGACAAACACTGAATCCAGTCAGCTTTGGACTTGTTCGTGTAATAATATTCACGACACTGAAAGCAAAAATCATCACTATCAGATTCGTCATCAGTAGAAGTCAAAATTGGTTCACTTTCCGAACTGGAAGAACTTGGAATTATTATAGACTTTTTGGAAACTCTCTCTTTCATTTTACTTTTAACTGGCTTACTCTTTTCTTTTTTCTCTTCTTGAGAAGTGAAATTCTCTATTATCATATAAAAAATTTACTATTAAAGATAATGAAAATTTGACAACGGCACAAACCAACCCAAGTCGAGCAGAATACAGCACAAACTTGATTTTTTTTAAATTTATAAAAGTAGGGGCTAACTATTACCCTGAATTCCATTATCAGTTATAAATAAAATACTATGAAAAAAGATAATGATAACGGCACGAAACAGCACAAGTCGAGCACAACACAACAATAATTTTTAAGCTAAAGCTTAATTTTTAATAATTTCATAATTTTAAAGCGTATAGGCTAACTTCTCAAATGGCCAATCTGGTTGACTAATAACCACTAGTTTCTTACATCAATTGTATTGTCATTAATTGCTAATTCGATACTTGATTTTAAGGTAAATAAAACAAATCACTTTGAAGTATGTCGTATATTTATTTCTGATACTGCAGTAACCGAAATTTCCTTAGATATACATTTTCAAAGTATGATCAGTCATTTTCTACTTACTAATATATTTTGCATTGTTGTGTATATTCCATCATACTAAGATTATTAAAATATAATTTTTGTCTAGTATTGTAACTATACATTTATTATAAGAACTTAAATGTGTTAACATTTGTATTCAGCTGCAATAAATACAACCACACATTATTAGATCTAAGATCCCTAAAATTATGTGTATAAAATGAACCACCAGTATAAAAATAAATATTAAATATATGTCACACAGCCACACAGCCAAATATAAAAAATTTACTATATTATATGTACACACGTCACAATTCGTTATATCATTCATCCTTAAGGATGCACCATTTACTAGAAAACTAGCTACAAATCGATTATATTAGATATTATAAATCTGAAGAGTTACAAAGATGTAGTACCTATTCTTTTTGCTTTGTATTAAGCAAAAATACATTAAATTTCATATTTACTATTACTATCAACTGGAATTTTTATATTCCGTATGTACTGATGTATAAATATGATATTTACTGATATATGTCCTTTAAAAAAATAACAAAATAATTTGATATAAGTAATAATAACACAAGATTTACTTTTAAATTCACATATTTTGTGTTCATGACTATCATTTTTAATAGGAATGCCAAATTATGTTCAAACAATGTAACATAACAGACGCTAATGCTTCAGGTGTGGTTTTTAAGAATTCAGAATTTCCAAACCATAAAATACCCTTACTAGCGCACAGCCATTAGTTTATACCTAAGAATTACGTAAGAACTTATCCTCAAAACGAACAGAAACAGAATAAGAGCTATCATATCGTTATCGAACTGGTCGGCTCTAACAGCGACATCTTGCAGGAACTTTTTGGGGTACTTGTAATGACAGTACATGTCTTCTGGACAAGCTATTTCACCCCTATTCAGACCGTATACAGCTCCTACTATTCCTTCTAGTCCAAATCTGAGGTAAGATATGTAACTACCCCAGTACAAATAGTAGGGTAGATCACGCAGGGATACTCCAAAACCGGCAAACATCATCATAGGAACTGATAAGGTGGGACCCAGGAATGTACCATTCTGCAAAAAAAAAAAAATTAGAGTTAAGCATACGTAGTCAGGGATATATTTCATATTATGTATGCTCAGATAGATGTGGAATTTCTTTGTGTTTACTCTATAATTTGCTCCTAATTACGAAAACAAATCATTTTGTGATTTGCTATATACCTGAAGGAGGGAACTTTATTGAATAGAGTAAATAGACTAACGAATACTTGCGACAAACATATAAATCATCAGGGTTTCCACTAAACATTAAAATACTGCACTTCTCTCAAAGACGCGTCGGCTGTCTCCGTAACAAAATTATGGAGCATCATCTAGAGATGATTAAAGCAACTGAGTGATATTTTACAGAAATAACGAGAATATCTCACACTTACCACAACACTGAAGTAAGAACCTATCATCAAACCAAAGCTTTGGGCAACAAAGACGACCAGTAAGCTAGTTACAAAGAACATGGAGAACCGGACCATTTCCGGAGGTTGTGATGTCATGTAGTATATAATAGCCGAAAATCCGAAGCAACAGAATACCTGAAATCAAAAATGTATTGATTAAGAAAATAAGCTGATACAAAGGATAACATTTTGATATTCAATAGTATTGTAAATAAAAAATATTAAACACTATTGGTATTGGTCTTGATTGGTATTATATTCACACTTACCGAAATTGGAATATCCACAAGGGTAACAGAAACATAGTACATTTTTAAGGAATACCATCTGTTAAAATGCTCTTTTATTAAAATTGACATTTCAGCAGGAACTAAAAATTAAAAAAAAATATATTAAAACATTACGAATGTTTATCAAATAAAAAGCACTCATTTAATATGTTGACAAAATGCAAACTTTCTGATTGGCTGGGTATTGGATATTGCAGAATTAACTTTTTCTCACTGAACAATATTGATTGAAATTGTTTTTAACCAATTATGAGGATAAGTTTTAATTTATTACGTAAATAATAACTGCTTCTTTTATTTTGATTAATATATTTGAATTGGAGTATAACTTACATGTCAAAATTGTTAGCATCATTGTAGACATCATGTGGTGCATCAATATAGAAAACAGCAAATTATAATTGTCCAAAACTTTAGACCCGTCAATTCCTGCTCTGAAATAGAGAGTTCCCAGCATTAGCCCAACTACGATGTTGACACCAATTCTGAGGTAAGTCAAGGTCTGAAACAAGGACAAAAATATTTCTATCACATCGTAGAGTTTATGTCTTCAACTACAAATTTTAAGATATCTCACTTCTGATATTCAAAAAAACGTTAATTATTATGTGTAAGTTGATAGATGCAGGATGTAAGTACTTGCCTCGCTGTTGTACTGTATTAATAAAATAACAAAGAAATATTTTATCCAAGTATGCTAAAACGTACAGGGTATTTCAGTTAAAATGATAATCTTTTTTATACTTACTTCTTCTGGCTATGCAAACATATTATATTTATTTAGCTATAATTTTATAGGAAAGATATTGTAAATTATATGCGAATGATAAGAAGTTTCAAATTTATTATTAGAATTTATTTTTGCAAATATGTGGGATTATAGAGAATAGAAGATTTTCATGGTTCATCAAATTACATATTTCTACTTCAATATTTCAAAAGCAATACTTAATTATTATTGAAGCGAGAAAATACATTACCTGATCTCGTTTGGATTTGATGACACCTCTTCTTAACAAGACTTTCAGTTGGTTGTACTGTGAGGTAGCGAGTAGAGCGTCATCCCCGTTGTCATTCTTGTCACTTTCTTCTAAAATAAATCGTGAAGTATATAATATAAAACTCAAAGTTTTTAACAGTTTTCATTTAGTTTTGTTTAGAATAACAAGGGTGATCGTAGCCTTAACTAGAATGAAAAGTTATTGGTTATTTTTTTAAGGCAATTTTAATTTAAAAAATCTAGATACACAAAATGTAGTTAGCCCAGTGACACTAATAAAACACAGGGTAGTGAAGTAAAAATAATATTAATCATTCTTACATTTTGTTCTTCTTTAAAATTATATACCTTTTGCTGAAGATATCAAATTGTAGACAAGTAACTAGGTATAGATATTTGGAACAAAACGGAACACCCTGTGCATTATCTTGGCCACAACACACTTACTATTTTCAGTTTGACGATACTTTGACTTATAAATAAATGATGTAACACCGCAAATACCTAGCGTAGGGTCATTACCCTAACCTAGTGCTGACATGAGCCCCAGGGCTCGTTTAAGTCAGTACTCCTAAGAGCTATATAGCTCATCCTACCTTAACTATACTCCGACAAATTCCCAAAACCTGATTACCCCTGGGGTTTAGACGCTGGCAAAGCAAAAGAAGCAAGAAGAACCACAACCAGAAGAAACAAAGAAGTTAGGATCGACCAGCAGGTCCTGCCAGGACAGGAGAAGGTCTCATGTTAGCTCTCCGCCCACAGTCATTTGGTAGGTCACATCAATGATATGGATAAAGAACGAAAGTTCCACTCAGTCCTGTATTATCAGAGGTCATGATCACAGTCATACAAAAAGTTATATAGTGATCACAGCCATAGGATAGTGGCGACTTATAAACTAAATTTGCAGATACATTTAAATAATTTACACAATACTACTTTTTCAATTTAATTTAAAGTACTTTTTCATTATATTACAAATTTACAATATCATGTGGACTAAATAAAACTAAGCATACTAGTTAAATATGATACTTTCACTCTAACATTTACCTTTTTAATTTATAATTAATATGAATTTATGATGGTAATTAATAAATTATTTTATAGAATTATTAATAAAAACAAATATTCTATTACTTAGAGCTACTTATTCCACTGTATCAGTAAACATGACATGTTAGGACATGACATTTCCTATTTGTTGACATTTTAAATATTATTTTTTTAAATCTGAATAATATTTGAATACGAAATATTTGCTCTTGTTTCCGATGAAACAAACAAATTCTAGTACATGTGTCTGCTTATCTTATTTTCATTTTGTAATACTGTTCTAAAATATTCCAGAGCAATTAATCTAATCTCGACAATAATTATTTCTTCTTGAAAAAAAAATCTGTGATAATATGAAGCCAACAGTTTCGGGTAAAGTCATAGATCACACGAGGGACACCTTCAATTTTGTTTGCAAGAAGAGCCATTGACGGTTATTGCAGACAAAATGCTTCTTTGTCACATTTTGCCACAAAAAACTACCTCAACTTGATATGGAAATTTATGAAGTAGAAGACAAGACAGAAGAGCGCCAGAAGATCCTATCCAGCCTGCAGGGTAGAGCCAGGATAGGATAGGAGGAGACCTCACGAATCGCCCACACCTATCACTTTTTTTGATCGGGGTTGGTGAAGGATCAGGTCCACCTTTACGAGGCAATCCAGGCCTACAACGATGGCGAGGGTAAAGAGCGATAATCCCACTCGGCCCCAAACCATCCCAGGTCATGATCACGGTCAATGGATATTGGAGGATACCGTTTTTAACAATTAAAATACAGTTGAGCCATACCTGACAACACAGTCTTCCTCGGCTACCGGTCAGACACCCCGGTAAACATAATTCAAAAACATAAACGAAACTGTTCTATTAAGTGGATTCCCTATCATACTTCTGAAGATGTAGTAGAATGTAAAATGATTTGACGCATTCGAGGATCGAATTCAGGATCTTCAGCTTTCCGGGCCAATGCACTGAGCTAACGGGCTTCCACACTTTCATTCAACTAATCAAAACTACCGTTCTTAACACTTAATCTAATTTGATACATTTACATAGCTTCTTGTAGAGCTCAATTATGGTTTTGTTTGTACCTTGTTCCAACCATATAAATTTATAGTTTCATTGGACAAGAGAGTATACGAATATAAGTAGAGTGGTTAAACTACCGTAATCCTTATTCTCCTGTTTACAATGTACGTAAATTCAGTGAGAAAACAACACGATGTTTATTTACCTTTTAACAGCTTCACGTTAGGCAGCTTATCAGGTTCATTGAAATAAGTAAGTGACCTTCCGTTACTGGTTGCTCTTATCATCTCTTCAATTTTATCATTGCCATATTCGCCACATGCTAATTCGATTACTGTAAACAACATAAACAATTAGATACAATTTTCCACTACATCAAAACCCAGATTACAGGATGTTTATAACAAACACCTGCAGTAAATTGGAAATATATAAAATATATCATTATTATTATATTAATTATTAAAATATTTTAAGTATTAAATATAGTATAACCAATAGTCGCATACTATCAACCGTGGGCTCATATTCCCTAGATTAGATGTTGAGGTGTAATAATTTGTCTTAGCAATATTCGAAGACCAAAAAGACACAGCACGAATTCAAGTCATGCACTTCGTCTGTCGCGATTGGATGTTAAAATTATATTTTTAAATATTTGCCGTCTTTTAAAGCCGACATACCAATATGGTCGATATCGACGATATTTTTTCTGTCTTTATGTAAATATTGTTATTTTAAAATTCGCATAGAAAAACGTAAAAACTTAAGGGGGGGCCGTATTAGAAAAAATGAAGTTGATGATGGTTCTGAAGAGATGAAACGTTACTTAAAAAAAAATGTTTACGCCATCCGATCCCACAAACGGTGTTTTTTAGAAGAAAACTTGCAAATATAATCTACGTATATTACGCGTTAAATAAAAATATTTAGTTTAATGTTGATGTGACCTCGAAAGAAATACATATTATAGATAGGGGGTCAAAATTAAAAAAAATAGCTACTTATAATTCATAATGTTCTCTACAGTTTCCATGATAATGATTAATACTTAAAAACACGCTTAACTTATCAATTCCTTGCAAAATAAAAGATAAGAAAATCTATATTGCTGAATATTTTAATATTTATTTATCGATATTATTTGTATTATTACCGTAATCTGCTGGATTGTGGAACTTTGGACAAGGAAATCCGACATTTTCTAGGAATGGAACTAAATTTCCAGTGCTTCCTTGATAGAGACAGTTTCCAGCGGCCAATACGTACACCTGGTCAAAGAGCTGAAATAGAGATGCTGAAGGCTGGTGGATTGTGCAGACGATCGACCTGCCTTGCCTTGCTAGTTCTTTCAACAGCTTGACGCACGTTGTACAGGATGAACTATCTAAGCCCCTGCAATAGAATAATACATTTATTTGACAAGTTTTGAAATAATATGAATGTTGAATTCCTTTACAGTTAGCATTGCCTAACTACCATAGTCTAGAAGGTAATCCAAAGGTATTGCCTCTTTAAATAATGAAAAATTAATGACAGCTTGAATATATTATTACTTGACTTATAATATATTCAAGCTCTCATCGAAATTTTTCATTATTAAAAGAGGAAATACCTTTGGATTGCCTTTTAGAGACACCAATACCTTTGGAACCTCTAGTTAGTAAAAATGTTGAACGAAATACATTGGTGTACAAGTAAATCAAGAATTAATTAATTTATTTGGGTATGATTTAAAACATTTGACTGTTCTACAGCCCAAACGGCTCATTTGCGGATATATTAAAAAAAAATGGTTTGTTTTGAGATCCCCTTACCATCCCTTTGAATGAACCTACATAAATTTTTTTATCCAATCTCTCATTTTCCGGGGTTTTCTTTCGATTAGTGTTTAAAAACAAAATTATTTTTGAATATATTTCTTGGTGAGCTTTGTGAGAAGAGAGAAACAGATTGTTTTATAAACTCAAACGTTTTCGTTTTGACACATGACTATAATAATGATTGTGTGGTATCAGTACCTACAATCGCATATTATACAAAACTAAGTATTATACCATCATAATTGAATTGAGCGCATCAGGCATATTAAAATAATTACATTCATTTGAAATACACAACAGAATAAATGTTAATGAATGATGAACTATTAACTGTGTTGTTATTAACAAATTATGGAAAATATTTCATGTCAGTGGTGGTACGTAACTTTATCATAGTTATTGTGATGTGATACGTTTCAGACAGCTATAATTCGTAGAATGCAACTTCCATTTTAAATGTATTAACAAACCAATATATATGTATATTAGAATTTCCATCACATAAAACACGTCTACATTAATTTAATAGTGCTAAAAAGTCAATTAAAACAACTTTGTTCTGTTGACCCTAAATTAAAAGTCTATTAAGTAGAAATTTCTTATACCATTTTAGTATTTGTAAGAATTATTTCATTAATTTTGTATTTTTCCACATAGAAAACCCATATATAAAGGTAGAGTCAGGTGTTAATTTTTTGAAAACGGGTTGAGCCTAACCCAAAATTAAAATTCTCACTGACAAAAACGAAAAACCCTATAATAATTATTATTAAACACAGAAACATAAAATTCTCGGTTCATATTTTAATTTTATAATATTTTATAATTTCAGAAGCACTGCCCCAAAAAATCAAGGCCAACTTGATCAGGTTTTGAAATCCAATACAATAATAGGTTGTAGAAACTAGTTCTACTACTTGTCAAATGGCATGCATATAGCAAATAACTACGAATAGTAAGGACGTCATTAAGATCATCCTCCATCTGCAAACGCCTTATTTAAATAAGGACTAAAACAAATCAAGCCAAAACAGCTATTCTCCTGCCTATATGCCGCGCCGAGGGCTGAATTACAAAGCAAGATTTGCCGTATTTTGGTCTAAACACAGTTAGAATAAAAAATACAAGGATTCGGATTGCAACGAAAACTACGAGGAAATACTCAGATCACACATCGTAGGATGCCACTAATTGCAGACCGGTTTCGACCTTTTTACGATCTCATCAGTGCAATATGAGTGAGCATACCTACGAATGCGAAGACCTGAGTATTTGGCACAATAGGTAAGCCTTGCCCACGCAAGTAAATAAGGCGTTTGCAGATGGAGGATGATCTTAATGCCGTCCTTACTATTCGTAGTTATTTGCTATAGGTTTTGTAATATTTGAAAAATTTTGTAAATTCGTTTTTATTTTTTTGCTGTCTTATTCGAGCATATATTGAAAAATAAAGAGCACTTCCTCAAAGCAACTTTCTGCCCTCTATTAGTTAGGTTTTGTAATATTTGAAAAATTTTGTAAATTCGTTTTTATTTTTTTGCTGTCTTATTCGAGCATATATTGAAAAATAAAGAGCACTTCCTCAAAGCAACTTTCTGCCCTCTATTAGTTAGGTTTTGTAATATTTGAAAAATTTTGTAAATTCGTTTTTATTTTTTTGCTGTCTTATTCGAGCATATATTGAAAAATAAAGAGCACTTCCTCAAAGCAACTTTCTGCCCTCTATTAGTTAGGTTTTGTAATATTTGAAAAATTTTGTAAATTCGTTTTTATTTTTTTGCTGTCTTATTCGAGCATATATTGAAAAATAAAGAGCACTTCCTCAAAGCAACTTTCTGCCCTCTATTAGTTAGGATATATTGATTTTAAATGTGACGTTTCGTTTTTCCAGTACTATCATCAACTTCATTTTTTTGAATACGGACCTGATAATTTGAAAGTCTCCTTTACCCCTAATAACATGCTGGCTTAGAATACATCTGATTTGGACGTTTCGAACAAAAAAATGCATCTTCAATGTTTCCGTTTTGAGTTTTTTGAATTTCTTATTCAAATAAAATAATTTAATAAATCCCTGTCCTAAATTAATAGGATAATAATTCAATCCTATTGCATCTTCAATGTTTCCGTTTTGAATTTTTTGAATTTCTTCTTCAAATATTCTGTAATGTCCTTTGAAAGTTCCTTTTTTAATGGAATTAAAGGCGTTTACAGAATATTTGCTCCTCTATATTGTTGGGAATGTTTTTGTATGCCCTATTTTTAAGGGTTCCCCACAAAAAACAACCTAGAGGGGATAAGTCGAGTGTTCGTGCTGGCTATTCGACTACAACACTGTTACGAATTAATTTTTCAAGAAACTGTTGGTATTGAAAATGCTTCACATCAAAATTTAAGAGCCTAAATGGATTTGGTAACATCCAGTGACATTTGTGTGCACGATAAATGAGCAGAAAATGGGTTACGCATAGATAAAAAATTGTACAATTCGAAATAGAAACATTGAAGATGCATTTATTGTTCGAATCGTCCAAATATGATATATTCTGGAGTAACATGTTATTAGGGGTAAAGGAGACTTGCAAATTAGTTGAAGTTGATGATGGTTCTAGGAAAACGAAACATCACATTAAACATCTAAATATCCTGACCAATAGAGGACAGAAAGTTGATTCAAAAAGTGTTTTCATTTGTTAATATCAGCTCATACAAGGCTGCAAAAAAATAAAAATAAGATTCTAAAATTTCGTTTTTTTCCAAATATTTCAAAACCTAATCAAGTTAGCCTTGGTTTTGTGGGAGCATTATATTGGTCCCCTGATTATACAACTTTGCCCCCACTTAAACTTCTTCGTATCTCTTACAGTTTGTGAGATCCCAATAGTGAGAAGCGAATTTGTAACAGCCTGTATATATAATGCCACAAAAAAATAAAGTTAGGACAATATTTGTAGTTATGGTAGAAAGAAAATGATAGAAGTTCAAAATTACAAATTACACTGTATGGTGAAAGATATGACACAATATGAGATAAGAACTTAAAAATAATATAAAAGTCATAAATGAACTTTGGTCCAATACGTAATTTTTTATTAATACCTATATAAATCACAAATGGACTTTGGTTGAATCATAACCGCACATTTGTACCGACTCACAAGTAAGTAAACAAATAATATTAAACTTAAGGTTTTTACCTCTTTCACATATGCTGTAAACGCACTTTGGACCATCACTTATCATGTTAAAAAATATTAACAGTTAGCAGTAAATGTTTTTAATTAAGCCATTAAATATTGATAATGAAAAATCATCTTGCGAAATTTATGTATATGTTTCATTGATTATGATATCTCTTTAATAATTTTACTATTTCGACAGTATCAGAAATTTATAAGAAAATGCTGATCAGATTATTTATTTCTGACTAAAAAGGAGTTAAATATTTTACAGAAATTAGTAAACTTGGGCTCCCTTCATTATTTCTACTATGTACTTTCAGAGAAAATATATACCTAGTTTTACTTATTGTCAAAATTGAAGTACAAGTAGATAATTGAATTCAATACTTAGCACATAAAATGATATAGAAAAGCAAGAGTATGCCAAATCATTAGTGAAACTATTGTAATTGAACGAGAAGTTTATCTGAAGCTTTTGTCATTTAAATTAGTAGTGTAGAAAGATATAATTCATTAAGGATTGTACAGGGTGTCCAAAATAAGATCCTCTATCCCCTTATCTCAGAAAGTATAAAAGGTAGAGAAAAATGTTAAATACGAAATACAACATAAAAAATACGTATTCAATTACGTTTTTTAACTCTCCTTAAAATTCTAGGTTGACATTGTTAAGAGTACCCTATACCTATCATTTACCGTTATGAAGATATTAGCATTTAAAGAAAAAAATCTGTAAAAAACACCTGCTCAAAAAATCTCGGCAAAACAAATAAGACATCCAAAAAAAAGCTAAATAGGGTTTATTTCGTAGACAATTAGACTCAGAAATTACTTCTATGGATCGATATTACCTGATCAATATACAGGGTGTTTTTGACAGATGGCTCAAACACGTATATGTTAAAACTTCAGAAAATCGAAAATCTCTTATGGAACACCCTGTGTATTATTATATTTTTGGATTCTCTATTAAATTTTAACCATACTTTATATAATTTTCCCTATTCTTATTTAGCTTAGTTTTCAGGATATTGACGAAAATGTGGAAAAAATGTCAGCTATTAATCATTATCCGCTATTATTAAAAATATATTTACTATTATTTGGTATATTATAGTAAGTGTGCCTTAATACTGATTAAGAATATATTATTTTATTAAAAACTAATATTTTTTTTAAATAATTTTATTAATTAACTAATATAAACAAATCTGTTTGTAACTTGAACCACAAATAACTAACAATAATCAACAAATAACAATAAAAATAATAAATTAAATCAAGTGTCCTATATGTCCTCAATTTTCAGCTATGCATGTTGTGTATATAACTGCTAGTTTTCTTACAGCGCAATCACTTTGATTGAGCGCTTCAATTTCCATCTTGATTTTAATCTTTAAATCATCAACATTATTACTCTGAATTTGATAAACTCAGGCTTTCAATGTACCCCATAAAAAGTTATCAAGTGGAGTTAAATCTGGGATCCTCGGCGGCCATGAGATATTCCCGTTTGGCCCTATCGATTTCACAAAATAGTTCTTAATAAAATTCTTTACAACTGCAGTATTGTGGCATGAAACCCCATCCATCTGATAGATGATCTGATTGTCATCTTCTTCGGCATCCAATAAAGGTAAAATGCAAGTTTGTAATGAATGCCATTTGTTGGTATTTTACCTAAGGTACCTGCGACCATTTAAATATTGGCCAAGAAAGACAGGACCTAAAATGTGTCTCTTATAAATAGCGCACCAAACATTTTCGTCAATATCTTGAAAACTAAGCAAAATAAGAATAGGGAACGTTATATAGAGTAAGGTTAAAATTTAATAGAGAATTCAAAAATATAATAATACACAGGGTGTTCCATAAGAGATTTTCGATTTTCTGGAGTTTTAACATATACATGTTTGAGCCATCTGTCAAAAACACCTTGTATATTAATCAGGTAATATCGATTCATAGAAGTAATTTCTGAGTCTAATTGTCTACGAAATAAATCCTATTTAGCTTTTTTTTGGATGTCTTATTTGTTTTGCCGAGATTTTTTGAGCAGGTGTTTTTTACAGATTTTTTTCTTTAAATGCTAATATCTTCGTAACGGTAAATGATAGGTATAGGGTACTCTTAACAATGTTGACCTAGAATTTTAAGGAAAGTTCAAAAACGTAATTGAATATAGGGTGTCCCACTTAAAAAAAGAAAGTTGATACCTGGATCAGAGAAACTGAACAACCTGTATTCAAGAAAGTTATAAAAATGAAAAATTCAGGTAAAAACAAAAAACTTTCGTATTTAACTTTTTTCTCTACCCTTTATACTTTCTGAGATAAGGGGATAGAGGATCTTATTTTGGACACCCTGTACATTGTGTTGATTATATATTGTGTAAAATCTTTATTTCTTGAGATAGACGTGTTTTAAAAAAAAGAATTTGAACGTTTTTTTCCAAGGTATCATACGGTAGTTTTAGATTCTTTCTTATCGCGTTCAGCCGATATATACTGGGACCTCGACTACGTTCCACTCTTAGAAGTCATCAGGAGGTGCGCGACAACCCGCTAATCCGGGAAGCCGTGGACTACGATCCCGAAGCGACCGCTGTACACATGCGACCAAGACTTCAACTGATGGGCCCATGATGAGAGTAAGATCTTCTTATGTTTCAGATTCCACTCGGAACAAGCGTAGAGGGCTACGAAGCGACTAAAAAACGACACTCAGACCTTCCCTCGAAGCCGCGACCGCTAACAGCGGTCGCGGGCACACTTCGAGTACCCTTCCCGTACCTTGCCAAAGAGCGGCATTTGCCGCCCCCGCCTGAGACAAACTACCCCCGGTGGGTAAGACATGCAGGCGAGGAAAGAAGACCAGACAGAGGAGCGCCAGACGATCCTACCCAGCCTGCAGGGTAGAACCAGAACAGAAGGAGACCCCACGAATCGCCCACACCTATCACTTTTTGTGATCGGGGTTGGTGAAGGATGGGGTCCACATCTACAGGGCAGTCCATGTCAACAGCTATGGGGAGGGTAAAGAGCGATAATCCGGCTCGGCCCCAAACACGGTCAATGGACCGTGATTGGCGAGCATCCATAGTTTTGTGCATACGTTGAGTATGTCATTGGTAAGTATAGTAATGTGTAAACTTTAGACAAAAAAAAATACACCACTTATATTACCCTTTTATAATAAAGAACTCTGGCTTATTATTGGTCTAACCAAAGCTTTATATATACACACACACACACACACACACACACATACACGTCAATATGGATGCGGGTATGTAGTAAATAGGTATTCTTTACTTACGTTGTAGGTTCATCTAGGAACATCACCAAAGGATTACTGATCAGTTCTAAGGCTATCGACATCCTTTTTCTCTGCCCTCCAGATAGACCGGAGGCTTTAGTATTTTTCGATTTGAATAATCCTAGTGTGGTTAAAATTTCATCTATCTACAAAAAAATCATGATATTACCAAGTGAAATATGCGTAAGAAGAAATATAAAAATATAGAAAATAATGTATATATCTCTTAGTTAATTTGTTGGCTCGGTCCCTAAACATGAATGTGTGAAAGGAAATAAGGCAATAAATAATATTAAAAAAATATATCTTGAAAAAGTAATTAGTATGTATGCCAACGTTAATGCTGTAGACAAATAAAATTAAATTTTCATCCATAAACATAAACAGAAGTCTGAGAATAAAGTCAAATAAATTACCTGGTACGTCGTTAGGCAGTAGTAATTTAAAGTAATTATAAGTGGAAATGTGTAATGTAAAAAACACAAACATTTTTTCTTTCAAGTGGAATTGTCCTAGACATGTCATAGCAGTAAATGTTCTTAAAAGAATCCAAGTAATTTACAATTTTAATTTCGGTCACACCAAGGCGAATTTCGTCAATAGCAAAACATCTATTATTCATTCATAATTCATTACTTATACTGTGACCGACAGAAATTTGGACATATATGGAAAACTTTGTTAAGAGACTCGATCAACATTTCATGTTTTCTAACTCAAAACATAGACTGTCTATGCTCAAAATATACTTTCTCAAAACTCAAAGGAAAGTACCTATACTTACTTTGTAAAATTCACATTCAAATGTAATTTGAAAATAGGAAATTAGAAAAATATCAAATACCACGTTACGGGAATGAGTTTTTCACTGTGTTTGCCTAATTCTTCTTTTCAACATCTCCTGAATCACAATCAAAACTGCTACCAATTACACTTTTTGCGTTCAACATAAAAAATTGGAGGTATATTAATTTGAAATTGGGGGTGATTGAGCAATTACAAAAATAAGCTCTAAAGTTGCCCTAGTTTCAACAATTTTGATAATTTCTACAGGTTTAACAATCTTAATATTCTTTAAGCCATCATGTACTTACTACTTTTATTAAATGTATTGGCAGTGACCAACGAATTGTCGTATATCTAAAATGTTTCATCTATTTAAATATTTCATGTGTTTCAAAATGTACAGTTTGTCCCATTTTCGTAGTCATTCGTAACTTTCATCTGTAACTTAGAAACCGTTGGTAAACTGAGTAGTGTCGATTCAACATCAAAAAGTCTATAGAGCACGGCTCTAGAAACAGTTGAATATTTTCTTGTTAAACAGGTTATGAGAAGTTTCCGAAACAACTGAAACTCAGTTTTTGACCATAACTCAGAAACAACAATATGACTTGATGAAATAAAATAATTCTGAATACTTCTATGAAATAAAATAAGAATTTGATGTGGTCTCAACGTAAAATGCAGTTGCTAATTAACTAATCTATATTTAAGCGCCAACATGAAATGTGTAACTTATGTTTTTATTATTAACTATATTGTGTTTTGCAGTGAATACCTTTGCAGACACGTACACATCTATTTTAAGTAGGTACCTATAGCCTCAATAAATTAAAATCGCTAACTGCTAGTTATTGTTTGTTAGTCACGCAGTGAAAACATTAATTATTACAGTTAAATTGTCGGTTTTCAGTATGTAGTCATTTTTGTATTATACTTAACCAATAACTGCGAAATTTATAAAAATTATGTGCCAAACATCTAATTTGCTATCAAATTTACCCACTTGAATCTTAAATGCATCCTAATCTAGGAGTATTTATTTAGATTTAGAGCTATTGTGAATAATGCAGGTAACAGTAATCTGATATGATTATTGGTAGATTACTTTAGAATGCTTAAAAAGATCTCTATAAACGTTGTAGAACCACTTTATAATGACAGCATAGTAATTTTCTGTAACAGTAAAATTATTTTCTACACCTTGCAAGTTACTTTATAGTGATAATAGTGCCTCTTTTCAGCAGGAGGAATGACCACTTTAGAATAATAGCAATTTTACTTTGCGGGGGTTCAAATGTAGGTTCTTTTTTAGCACTCATGTCTTGATGGTATAATGAATTTTACTGCTACTGCAAAGAGTTACAGTGGCGCCTATGTTATTATAGTTTTCTGCTACTAAAGCATTTTTTTTTTGCTTTGATGGTGGAAAAATTTTCTCAGTGTATTCTGAAAAAATTGGTTCAGTTGTATAGGTACACCGGGGTATTTTTTTTATAAATATTCTTTATTATAAACATTTATTTTGTACATTATATTTTAAGGATGAAATTTAGAATACCTAATCAATAAAAATCAGTTTTAATAGCACAATAATTTTAACTAATAATGTTCTTATAACAATTTTCCCTAAAATGTTCTCATTTCCTTCCAAGCAAGCTGGAGCTTTTGTTGATGTCATAATAATTTTCGACAAAAGCTTATAAGAACACCAAGAGACTACTATATCTAAGTACTAATTGTCATGCTTTAGCATGTGCACACTTCAACAGCAACATAAATTCTTATCACTTAAAGGTCAACCGCAAACAAATATTGCGGCAAGCTTATCAAATCAGGAATAAATATACGGACACTAATAATATGGCCGTATACTAAATATACATACATATACATTTATTCAGTGTTGGTTGCCCCAGTTGCAGTTATATCAACTACATTTCACGGGTCAAAGAGTTTTGATAACAACCACGCGCTAGAAAATGATAGCAACTTGTGCAAAAACTTCATTTACGAGTATTAGTGAATACCAAATATTTTCTGTCACACCAAATAGGACTTTCTATTTCAAATTTAAAAAATTTCACTTTCAAGTTAAGTAGAAATTTCTAAAATGGATCTTTCTGAGCTTCATGACAGAATCTCCTCTTTGTAATGTAAATGTAATTAACGTAGAATTTTTCTCTTTAACCAAACTATATCTCTGATATGTTGTCACTTATAATTGCACAAGAGGTTTGTATTTTACCGGATAAATTTGAATTGTTTAATGAGAAACTGTTGCCAAGCAATTAGACGAGAAAAACTGTCAACTATTAAAAAAAACGCGACACCGAAGGTGGACAGTTTTTCGAGGCAAATTGCTAAAGGAAACAGATTAGAATTTAAACAATACAAATTTATCCGGTATCAATACAAACATCGAGTGTAATTCGGCAGGACAATTTAATGAATAAGAAATTTAGAAACATATGAATACAAACTTTATTTATGAAACATTAAAAATAAACACATTTTTATTTCAGCATCACCGAATCGATTCATTGTTAGTGTTTAATAATTCAATAACTCGTTGACAGAAATGTCAAACTATTTATTTTGGCAACGGACACCGCGATAATTGATTAAAAAATGAATAAGTGAAAAAACCACTAGTGCATTTGTCACTGTAAAAGTTGCAGGTAACTTTTGTCGCTGTCAAAGTGACAATTGCACTATGGCATATGCGATTTTTATATATAAATTAAATTGTCAGCAAAAGACCTGCCTTCCATAACAAAATCTAATATCAATTGGCAACATACAGATCACTTAGAGTTTAGATTTTGATTAATATATAATAGATGCAAATCATTACATACTAATGATATTTAAATGGTGTTAGATAACTAAAGGATGTTTATCAATTTTAGAGTGTCTTAATTATTCTACAAATATATTATTTGCAAGTATTATTAAACCACCTATTCTTATATATTAATATTATTCTAAGCAGTTTACTCCTTAACTAATTAGGTATTGATTTGAATTCAAAATTAATATTCAAATTGTAAGCATAATTATGCAATAAATAAATATAGAAGGAATTCAAAACTAATATAATATTACCTGTGAAAGTTCATCTATCTGTTTATTTACCTATTTAATAATATAGAGATATTATAGTAGTTATATTATTATAAATTATATAGAGATAATACTGGGCCCATTATGACCACATATGGTATTCTTGAAATGCATGTGTCATAACGGTAACTTTTATGGCGTCATGGCTTATAAGGCTATAATTTTTTTTAAAAATGTATTATTGTGACAATACGATAGATAAACTTGAGTTAATCGACATAGAATTTTATTATTTACTAAAAATCTGGTATATATTCGACAGTTTTGAGTATTGACTCCACCATTTAGAGATAAATGGGCCTCATCTGTCCATAAAATACGGGATAACCATTCTAGTTCAATTTGCATCTGAGCCAATATTTGTAAAGAAAAATCATAGCAAAATCTGCATAATTTAATTCAAACAGAAGTTAAGTTTATAGGGATACATTTTTAGGATTTTGCGTAAAATTTTCCAAACCGTGATGCATGGCATTTGCAATCATTTTGATAATGAATTCACATTACTGATTACTAACGGATTATGGTTGACTATGTTTTGATTTTCCCGAAGAACTTCTGCAACTTGGACATCACTTATCCTTGGTCGCCCTGATCTCGGTAGGTCAGTTACAGACTCCGATCTTTCAAATTTGCTAATCAAATTACGGTACACTTTCATTTGACAGGGCCCTGCTCCCAAACCCATTTCGGACGTAATCCAGCAGTGTAATTTTTGCCACATTCGCAATAACGTTGTACTAAACCAATTCTGTCGATTCATGTTATACTTTAAAGTATACCCCTTACTTTATGATGACCCCATATTTAAATACGTAGCCATAATGAAAACAAAATTGAGATATTGTAGTGTGTCAGAAGAGATACACTGTCAAATTCTAAATAATATATCTCAAATAGTTCAATATCGAAGTTTACCAACCTGTTTAAAAAATTATTGAATAAAAATGTTACTGCAACCTTGCACGTAGATTTTATACAGATAAAAATGATAAACGATTGTTTCAACAATTTCTAATTATATATTATTATATATTGTTTCGTATCAGTTTAAACTTCAATTATCAAAGGTCGAGGTGCATAAAAAGTACAAAGAATAGGTTGATAATATTTTTTTAAGTAAGGGTACTTGTACTCTTTTCTTTCAAAATAGATTAGTTTCTTATCTAGCAAACTAAATCTCTAATCATTTAATGAATGACTCAAGAGAGGCAAATAACTTCGACAGTTTTATCACAATGGACCTACTTATGTAGGTTCCTTTTTGTCTGTCTATTGTTTATACAGGGTGGCCCAATAGTGTGCCAAAGTTCCATAATTCCTATGCCATAATAAACAAAAGAAAGTGAGACTAACGTAGAGCCTAAGAGGATGCATATTTTAAAAATATATATAGTCTAGTCATATAGGGTGCGCTATAAACCGGGGCCATGTCAAACTTATGTTTTTTTAAATGGAATTATTTATCTTTTATTTCATTTTTACTGAAGATCGCTCTCCGTTCCTGATTCTAAACATAATTTTTCTATTTTTACTAAAATTGGCGAATGCGCCAGTCTCTTAAAAATTAGCTGTCAACTAATTTTGGAAGCAGTTTATTAGTCATTTTTCTATTTGTACTAAAATTGGCGAATGCGCCAGTCTCTTGCAAATGATGTACAAATTATCTGTCAACTAATTTTGTGAGCAGTTTATTAGCGAAATTCGTTGTTCATTAGGGAAATTTTTAAAAATCAGTAAAAAAAAATGTGGAAATGATATTTGGCTTATTGAGAATTTAGAGTATAAAACCGCAAATATCTCAACAACCGTTGCAATTAGGTATAGGGAATTCCTCAAAGAATAGAAAGAGTCGTGAGATACCTTAATGAAAATCATATAAAATATAGGGTGTTTCATTTAGAAAAATTGAGAAAACTGGGGTTGCGAGTTTTGGTTCGCCCTGTTTACAAGTAAAGCTATTTTGAAGAACATTCTAAAGAAAGTAAAACTAGACCATATAGCACAAATGAAGTAAAAATTATTAAGATACAAAAATGCTCATATCTTCTGGACAGTCTGTATAATACTAATTCTCTCTATACTATACTAACACTATAATACTAATCTCTATTTTAAAAAAACGTAAGTTTGATATGGTCCCGGTTTATAAAGTCTATATGACTATACATATTTATAAAATGTGCATCGTCTTAGGCTCTATGAGATCCTGGAATAGTTTTTTCTTGTTTATTACGGAAAAGGAGTTATGGAACTTTATCACACTATTGGGCCATCCTGTACATATGTGAAATTCACCATTTATATTAGTAGTTCTTGTTTCAATCATAGTTATTATTTTAATGGGAAATACCTATGTTGATCTTAGATGTATCACATTAATTATATTTTAATTACTTGTTTAGGTACGTCAGAAATGTAGAGAATTCCAAATACACCATCAATTCGAGTTTTCAATTGAGACATGTTTTATCTATTTTCTTAATGTGATGTATAATTTGAACTATACTATAGGCATATCATGTGAATTACCTAACATTTTTTTTAATTTTGTTTCTTCGTCGGCTTGTTTTCATGACTAAGACCAATCACCAACGACAGGCGACAAGAATCTGGAAATTCCACATTAATACTGTTGTTGAAGTGGGAATTATGGCAAGTTTAAAACTATCCTCTAAATACACTATTTTTCCAAACTTGTAGATTGAATATAATATTATACGTCACTTGCTATAAATCTCTGTCACCAGTCAAAAGTATAAAAGTTCCTATTATTTATTATTTGCTATTCAAGGCAGTTGCAAGACCTTCAAATTAATAGTTACTTTTTTCGTGAACAGCTGGGTTATTCTACTGAAACGGGACTCTACAAGGGACCACAATTAAAGCAGGCTATACTATATCCAAAATTGTATTCTACATTTATTCAGTTGCCACAAAAAATAGTCTGAATTACTACTCACCAATTCAATCTTCTCTTTTTTAGTCACGTCTGACGATAGTTTCAAGTCAGCAGCTATGCGCATATTTTCGTCCACAGTCAATAATGGTTGTAATCGGTCATCTTGTGTAATATAGCAAGACATTTTTCTAAATTCCTTCAAGTTTCGAGTGACTCCATTTACATATACCGTCCCTCCTATGCCACGTATCCTGTATCCACTGAGAACGTCCAAGAGAGTACTTTTACCTGCACCAGATGGACCCATAATGGCTATCAACTGACCAGGAGGAAACCTCCCATTGACTTTGTGTAAAATTTCTTTTGGCACTGAAAATTAAAAGATGAATTAGGTACCTAATTTCATATAGAAGTCTATGATATTTTTAATTTAATTTATATCTAAATTACCATATATCTCTATACTATATTATTACTATATATCTAAAATGTTTTCATTTAATGAAATTTATACATTTTCATCTAAATGTAAGTTAATCAGTTAGAATCACTGAAACCATTGTAAGCAAAAAAATATAAATAACGTTCATGTGTAGATATTTATTTTAAAGCAATATCCTTATTGTCTCAAAAGGACTTATGGACCAGCTTTGTACTTGTATCTTATAAAAATGATGAGATACAATAATTATTAATTTGCCAATATCTTATTTAAATTTTTCAGAAACTTTATAGTTTTATAGTGCTTTAGAGTAAAGTTTTTTGAGTAAGATAGCTTCAATCATCATATTTTGACTCCATGAGCTTATGGTTAGGAAGCAAGCCGTCGTAGCGGCACGATATGAACCCTAAGCAACGTGGTCCGCCAACGTTAAATAATGAAAAAAAAAAAAAAATAATAAAACAAAAATCATGCTTTGCTGGTACATACATTTCAGGGATACCCTGCATATTAGCATCCTCTAAAATATCGGGCGAAATTAATCACTATGTTTTAGTTGCTCTTATAACAGTAAAAATAACAAATTATTTTGGTACAGGCATGGGTGCTTCATTGCTTTTCACTATGGCAAAGTACCCAAACAAATATAGATTTTTTTAAACAACAACCTATTAAATATTCATATAACGTGTAAAAATATATTAATGATTGATGCTATCATACGGAAAATTTTAAATGTGAAAATAGAATAACTATTGTTCCTTATTCTGCTTAAGGCAACATTAAATATATTTTATTATTTAAATGACATACTCTTAGGTTAAGTGACATAATAAATGTTAATATTAATAACATGGGAACAGGATTTATTTGACTTGTGTCACGTCCACCTAGGAAATTCTTTCAGCAAATGCAATCCTACAAAATAGTATATTCTGTAGGTGCTTGTGGTCAAGTACAAATGTAAGAATGGGTATAATAAAACACATCCTTGGAATTTGATATGTTGGTACAAGTTTCCGCACGATTTTGTATATACTTTCTCAATTATTTTACCATGACGTCAAAAATAATTATATACTAGTAGTAGTAAACACTAGACAAGTAAATGCTTTATAAAAAACGGACATTGTGTTTAAAAACGCGTCCTTCACTTTTTATCATCACAATCTGAGTTTAGACAATCACAACTATTAAGATTGTATCACGAAAACTGATGCACGCCTTGGATATCCAAGTAGAGTCAGGAGAAGCAGTTTTCAGTGCCTTTAAAACAAAAAAGTTTCTTTTATAACTTTCCAGTCATTATAAACTCAGAATTATAAACGTGTATTTTCCAAGGGGGCAACAAATTTCATTAGATAGATTTAAGGGAAGTCCACAATGTAGCTGTGATACTAGATAGTGATTGGTTCTTAACAGCGCTCATAGAACTCTGCACTATTTTTAATAAAGGCAAGAACAACTAAAGTACGCATACATGGAGTATGCGGGTTGTCAATCATGCTCTATATTTGGACAATGTCGGTGAGAGTAATTATTCTACGGGCAGCAAGAATAAATATTCGTAGATTTTTAGTTTTATAGTTATTTTTATCTTCTGTATATTTTCTGCTACTCGTCATCATCAGGAAATCATTAAATAAACAGCAGACTTTATTACAAATATAATTAATGTTGTTCTAAAAGACAAAGGAATCAATTTTAAACAGATCATAAAATATTCGTTATTTAGATTACTATAGAAATCTGTGGGTATTATTTCGACTAAATTAATAATTCTTTATACTGCCAGTATAAAATCTGACTTGTTAGCATTGACAGAAATTTTGAACATGATAATATGGGTTGAGTTTGGTATTTCTTGATAACTACATTATTAATCCAATGAAATCCCTATAAAATCCCAAACATAGCCTTAAAGCAGCAAATTACAATATAGGCCTTATTCCTGCAGGAGAACCAATCAGTAAATAGTTTTCAACTAATTAGAATCCTTCTGACTAGTTGGTGATTGCTGCAGGAACAGGCCTAAAATTTCAGCCAATGAAAAAACACTTTCAAATATTTAGACAAGAAAGAGAGGCAGTGAGTGGTATCCTCGATTTTTAGATTTGAGAACAAGGCACTTTTTATTTAGAGGTTAATGAAAAACAATTCTAATATTTCTTATGAAAACACTGACGTGGTTTTCTACATGACACCAAAACACTATACTGTACTCTGGAGATGATTAAAAGTCCAGTAGTATACTGTTTTGGTGTTATATGTGGAAAACTACGTCAGTTTTATCGTCACACCGAAGGTTCCAATCCCCTTCAAGATCTTTTATGAAATATTTTGCATTATTTAAATTGCATTGTTAGATGTTAATTTATATTCTGTAATCTTAACGAGATAACTTTCAAACGATATCAAACTCAATCTATGTAAACTTTTATAAAAGTCTAATATATGCACCCCATCCATTGTGGTGTATTCAATTAATTCATATACTATTGCTTCATTAGTTTCTTCTTGGGAATATCCTGTAATCTAGCGTAACATTCTTACGATCTTTAGTTTCACTCTCGCTCTCTGCATATTGACCTACATACGTTTCTTAAAAAAGCAGATTTATACATTACACCTTGCGTTCATGTAACCTTCAAGATTGCTGTAACTCTGGCATTTATTTTACTGAAATGAATCATTAAATTTAAAAAGCAAAATTGAAATACCTACATTTGCTAATACTAATACTTATGTAACTATCATATTTACTTGAGAATGTTAAACCGAGTTCATGGAGCTTTTTCTAGAAATAGTATTATCAAGATCAATAAGATTAAGAAAATTGAGCAATTCGTATTGCCTTACAAGAAACGTGTCTTGCCGTCTCTATTCCAATTTTGTGAAAAACCACATTTGAGTCGATTTTTTTTATTATAGATACCTAACTACACAAATTTGGCTTATTATGGCGTATTCTATAGAAGGTTGCAACTTATTGAAGGTCCGTTGAAAAAATTAATCAGCATTTAATGTTTTCGTTCAATATTTACTCCTAGACAGTTTTAGTTAATGCTAGCGTTCAACTTAAAATGATTGAACTATTTAAAAAATTAACGTCTACATGAAAATATATAAAGCACATTCAATGTTTAGTGGGTGTTTTGTTAGAACTATCTAGTGAAATACCTACAAAATTAAAACATATTTCAACATTGGTGAATAATTATTCTGTCTAATTCATTAAAATGCTATCATTCAAATTTAAATTGACCAGGCATAAGGTTTTTTAAACCTAGACCTATTTCGTAAGCCATATATTTATATAAGTATGAATTAGTAAGGCAGCAGAATAGTTAACCTATATATAACGATACACTTCGATAATTTAAAGAGACACTTCGAAATTCCTAGACTTTTCAACATGAAAGAAAAAATCCAAAATTCATATGTATTCCGTACGATCCTCGTTTCGCCCGTGGTTTTGCTAAGGTTTTTAAAGATTTAGGTATGTCAGTGGTTTATTCATCGCCAAATAAACTACAATAACTTTTAGACAATCCAAAAGACAAAATAGAAACTAAGAAAAAGTCGGGAATTTACGAAATTAGCTGTAAAGACTGTAATCAAAAGTATGTTGGACAAACTAGAAGGTCAATTCAAACTCGATTCAAGGAACATATGGCTCCTCTCAAATATGGTAGAAAAGATACATCTATAGTGTCGCCCAGCATGCGTTTGAGAACAACCTTAAAATATATAGTAGCAATTTAAGACTAATTAGGAATGCAATAAGTTCCATACAGCTGGATGCATTTGAGAGTTTGGAAATTCCAAAGTGTAAAATAGAATGAAATAAAGCCCGCTTTATTGGTTCACTGATCGGTCGCGACGGTTCACTGAACCGTAACAATAGTTTAGGTGTAAATAAGACACAGTGTTGGCAGAAGTTTTGTTTTAATCATCTCCAGATGATGCCAACTTGGTTGGCGAAACGCGCCAGTATAGTGTTTTGGTGTCATGTGGAAAACTGCTTTAGTGTGATGTATAACGAGATATGTTTTATTTTGAAAAAGCCTTTAGGTTTTAATATTAAAAGCTTGCAAATTATTTAAGGTTGTACCAAGTTCTCGTATTATTCCTTTATAAATCAGACTTATGCCTGAAAATGTGAAATATTTATATAGCTATGAGGGGTTAATTATGTAGTACAAGAAGAAATGAAGAACTGGCATGGACCACTTTATTATATGTACAAAATAAAATTATTTTTTTATGAATAACAAATTAGATAGCAACTGTCGTTGAAAGGGATATCTACAGTTTTATAATTTGGTCGATGGCATCAAAGAATAGAAACGAAGACGTCAATATTTAACATGAATCATTAATATTTAGTTAAAGATAAATCAGTAAGTAATTCAATAATTACTTTTCTCTTTTGTTAAAGTTCACACGGTTCTCCAAATTAAGTTGAATAAACTTGATAATATATATGTCCTTATATTATTTATCTGTTGAATTATCTCAAAAATAAAGTTATTGAACATTGTTGTTGCATTTGAATCAGTTTTGAAATAGGGAGGTATAACCTTGAAACTTTTATAACAATTAATAAAGGTATAAATTTATTATACCGATTTCATTCTTATGTAAGTAGTATGTAGGTCAAGGTTTATATTATTAAAGTGGATATCCTTCACAACTGTTTCTTGTGCAGGTAGTGTAGAAATATAAAATTGGGATGTAGCAATTTTTTATGGAAAATACCCGGTATTTTCTATAAAATTGTACCATATTGAAAGCTCTTGCCACTGGCAATTTTAAAACTTTATTGAACCATAATATTTGACAATTTCATTAATAATTTATCTTTTACTTAGCTTTTTGGCTTAATTCCTATATAAAGAAAGATATAAACAGTGAAATAAACCAATAAATAATATTATAAGTAGGTATACTATCTGCATAGTGGCAAAATTTTAAAGGAAACAGTCCTTTTTACACCTTAAAAGGCAACCAGTTACGCTGTTTAATATTTTTGAATGTTTTATTTAATTTATATTATAAAACCACTACTAGTTTATCTTCAAAAGAAATCACACTAACTACTATGGTTGCCTCATACCTTTTCCATGGGCGCTACTAAGTCAAAGTAAGTTCACTAACATGCCAAAAAATAAAAGCATAACATCCGTTTTCATTGCATCCTCCAAATGAGATAAATGTAGAGAAACACATATCGAAAAATAGATTCTACAAATGTCATCGACCATGTTAGTTGTTTATTGAAGAATATCTTCATTAAACTTGTTTCTTATTGATATTTCCGTCCTTTTTATTTTAATATTCCGCTGTGTTTTAATATATATCCCTGAATAGTCAAATGCCATCTTCTATTACTAATTTTATAAACGTCTACAACATTCAATAAATAATTTGTATAAGTATTTTATGGTAATTTACTATTTATAGCTGTTTTTCAGTATATCTGGTATATCTTCAAAGCGTTAAAGTTAATTATATCTCAACTAAGAAAAAGTAATAAATAAGACAACTTTTTGCTATGGCTAATAATTAGTATTTGTTTCAGTTTCATAAAAAATGATATATTTCATCTGATATAAAATATATATGGTAGCCATTAATCATCTACTAATTTTAATGAATATAATTTTCATTACTGCAATTAAAACTGAAACTGTGGTGGTTCAAACTGGCCGGTTTTCAAGGGTTACTGCGAATCTGTCATATATAGAACAAATCTGTTACCGTTTCGTTTCCCTTTCAAGATATTTTAAAACGGTTTAAACATTCTAGGCACTGTTTAAACATACATTCGATGGCATAAAAATAAATGTGATAATATTTGTAGTTTTCGTGATGTGATAACAACTTGTGTTTTTTATATGGAACACTCTGTATTATATTCCAAAAACGGAATGAAGGATAAAAATGTGTTCCAAAAATATATACTTTACGTATTATTTTTGAATTTAACTTGAATACTTGAACATTTACAACACAGCTAACCGAGAAGAGCAAGAAAATGATGTTCTACAGTGTGTTAGAGAAAATCCTAATACATCATCTAGACAAATTGAAGTAGTTTCGCCTATCAGTAACCTTTGAAAGCCGACAAATTGGAACCACCTTGTACACTGTAAAACAAAGTTTTAAAGCCAAGGTAGTTGTAGCAAGTAAACTGAGCAAACAAGTAAACAATATTTACATAGCTAAATATGTAAAACTTCCTACTATTTTTTTGTTTAGATACAAAAGACAAAGGTACAAAAATTAATCTTCGAGGCAAATTTTGAATGTATCAGTGAATGTTTAGTATAATTAAATAAAATAGTTATCTATTACAATGCAATGCCAAACTTTAAACAAAAAAATATATATTGAACTAGAAAGAGAGAAATCCTACAAACAATGTTTGATGAAGTTAGGTGTAGCGACCTATCAGTAAGTAATTAAATAAATAATTATTATAAACTATACAATGACTTCCTATACTATAAAACACAACGAAAGTGTGTTTTTACAGTATAGATAACTTAATAACAAAAAAACAAAAGTAATGGAAATAGTAATTATAATTATTTCCTAGATAATTAATTTACTTCAGTCATCGATTTAAATTAAAAGTTATATAAGATGTTTTCATTAGAAACTTCAGTAATATGTTACAAAGTTACAAAGTTACTTCAGTAATTAATTTCAATATATTATAAATTAAATTAAGAACATATAATAACACATAACCACTTTTTTATAGTATATTTTTAATATTATTTATTGGCTTATTCAATTGTTTATATCATTCTTTATGAAGAGATAAATTATTAATGAAATTATCAAATATTAAGGTTCAATAAAGTTTTTAATTTTCTTCGTTACCTATAACCTAGGTACGCAAAGGAATAACTTTATTATTTTTTAGATATGTCGAAAACAACTACTTTGCGTGAAATATGCACCCCCAACATTAAAAATTAAATTTAAACTTTATTCAACCATAATATTCGATAATTTTATTCATAATTTATGTCTTGGTTAACTTTTTGACTTAATTCCTATATAAAGAAAGATATAGGCATATATATTGGACATATGCCTTCGTACTAGTTCTAATTTATTTTTTAATAACATGACACATGACAATGCCATATTTTGGAAGTATGAGTCCAAAAACTGTACGATGAGGTACCTTAGTTAACACCCTGGTTTGTAGTGAAGAAATTTGAATCATATTATTATCTTGCAAGAATTTGCCATAGCATGGGACACAAATATTAATCGCTGATCTAGTCATATCAACGTTTAGGTGTATCTTAATCTTTATTAATTTGATATAATAAAATGAGAATTACCTTTGTCATTTTAAGCAAATAAAATTGCAGATATCAATCTCTCGGTAAAGATATTGTCGAATTTATGATATTTTTGACTTTGTATCCTGATATTAAACTGAAAACAATATAATTAAAGGAATTTTGATGTTTACTCGATAAAAATGTTGCACCTAAGATAAATACGTCACTATTTCTAAAATTATAGATACTAATACTGTTTTGTTAAATAGAAATAGATATCGATAATGTGTTGGCAAAAAACATTTTTAGTTACAAAAAAGAACATTTTGCTGAAGTATAGACTTTTGTTGGATTTGAATTTTATCTAGTGTCTGTTAGACGGTGCTCAAAAGAGAGTCAAGGAAATGAATTTATTACCATAAGGAAAAACAGGAAGCAAGAGAAATTCATGTATTACCAACTGGCTTGGATCACATCAAGTCCACTTGATATAGTTTTATTTGATTGATCATTTTATTGATGACATTTTATTTGTTTGCTGATTTAATTATAAATATAAGCAATAACATTAATTAATTTCTCATTTTTTACAGATAAGTTCAATTGCGAAGACTGGTTTCCACTTATTTGTTTCCACGTATTTTAATAAAACATATTGAACAGAATAAGATGTCAAAGAAAATAAGTAGGTAAACATAAACTGTAGAAATTTTACATTCCTAAATGTTTAAAGAGATAAAAACAATGATAAAATGTGATCACCACTAGAAACTTTTAAATTCCTGATTTAAAAAAATATTATACTGCTGCAGCTTTTAAAAGGTATTAGTTAAATAAATGACCTAAGTTTCGATATATTGAGTCTCCTTAGTAGCGAGCAAGGAATGAATATATTTTAAAATATGGTTAGGAATAACTTACCTAAATAATTTTTGAAATATAAAGGCATACTAAACCAATATATACGCATGAATAAATATATTAACATTGCGGAAATCATTGCAATTGCCTATTTAATGGATCAATTAATCAATTAAAATGTAATTTACTGGATATTAATCAATACCTGTGACAGATAGTGGATAGGAATATATACGTGAAACACACATTCCAATTTTTTGTAATGAATTAATGATGATGATGGTAGGTCACTCACCTTATTTAGGAATCCCATTTAAGTTACTACAAGTGGAAGGATAAGAGATTGCTTCTATTAATGTCGCAAAAACATAGGTTTTTTAAGTAAAATTTTTTTCTAAATGTTATACTGTGTGATTAAAATATCTTGTATGTTTGTATATACCATGCAAATTTTTCTTTCATTGATGAGATTCATAATTTTTTTTTAGGTACATAATAAAATATTTTTGTAATATAAAAGCAAATTTTTTGTTAATGTTCTGCCATGAAGTGCCCCATAAAATATATGACTTGAATTATTATTATTATTAAGAGTAATAATCTTACTTTTTTTACTAAACAACCCCCCTTCGGTGGCCGTAAAGGTGACATCCTCGAACTGCATGTCAATAGGAGATTTTTTTGGCAGCATCCTGAACGTCGTACCCGCAGTGCCGTTTCCATTGCTATAACTGAATTTTCCTTTGTCTGTTAGCGGTTCACTTTCCGCAACACTGTCACTGCACGTCGCACTCACAGAGTGTCCAATGGTACTTTCGTGTATAACTACCTCCATGGTCAGTAGTTCGTGGTGTGTGTACCGTTCTGAATGCTCATCGGAATTTCAAACGAGTTTGCCGTCTAGCGTATTATGTACTGAGTTGGTTTATCTTGCTTTGGTCATTATATAGAGTGTGTATATACTGATTGGACTGTGATTAAAGTTCACACTTTACATTGTCGACAATTTATTTATAATTTGTAGTGTTTTTATTGTTACTATCTCCTTAATTTTAAATACAATTCGAAGTTTCAATATGCTGGTATCTGTTGTACTGAGGAGGGTTACCTTGATACCTATATCTAAGTGATGATCAAAAGTTTCTAAATTTGAGTGTCAAATTTTGAGATTAAGAATCCATTGTATGGTCCATATATAATTCCAGTTATGGAATAATAAATAAAATAGTTATATTATAAAAGAACATTTCAAAATTCGGATATGTATTTTCAGTTTTCCACTAAGTATTAAGAAATGTTTGGATTTAATAACAGATAATTATTTTTATGAATATTAAAGTCTATTTAACTTATTAATGATTTTAAACTTTTTAATAACATATTGATGACATACATATTGTAAAGGAAAAGAACATTTCAAATTTAATACTACTTTATTTTATATTAATTCATAATTCGTATGAAGATTACCATGATCAGCATTAAATTATCGTGGAAATATATATGTAGTAGTAATAGTTCAAGGTAGGTTTCTATATTAAAATTTGAAATTCGCATTACAAAATTTTTGGTCCGATATCATAACATCAATACTGGAAAACACTATAAATCTTAAAGCCATACTCTTACATTTCCTCAGAACTGCTTCATAATTTTATTTTTAAGGACACTAGTAAAAATTCCGTAAGTGTTGGTTTGATAAACTTCCTGGTAATCAGTTTTTGAATGAACTTTTTATATATTTATAACCAAATTATATACATATACCTATCTATCTGTATAAAGTACCATGGAACATTTACAGCTGCAACAGGAGATACCAAAATATACATGGTGCACTCAAACTGTGTAAAAAAATCTAATAGCTATTTATAATATACCTAACTATAGCTAGTTAAAGAAAATACGTTTTTCAAATATGGCGGAAACAAGTTGAATCCAGAACGTATCAATTTTCCTTGATGTAATTTCTGCGAGGAACAAAAAATCTAATAAGATATTTGAACTCCAATTCTCAATTTTGAGACTCTTACTAATAATTCTGATATATATTCGTATCTACTGAATTTTCTATTCTATTTTACATAGGAACCCTGTATCCAAACTAACCATTTAGCTAAAAAATATCTTCAGGAAGTCCAGTGCCAGTATATCTCTTCCAAATAAAAACTCTGAAAATGGAAGGCTATGCAAAAATGGACCTATCATACTAAAACAACCAAGTACCTGCCAAAAAACCCTCTCTTTAAATTTGTCCCAATTTGTGCATTGCTGCATGTTACTAATGACTTTAAAAGAATATGCAGTTAAATAAGGCCACCCTGTAAATAAAAGACAAATATGTAGCTCTGCATCCCAATGAAAATTGATGCCAACAGATTAAGCTTAATGGGTATGGAGCGTTAAATTACAAGAGTATTTATTACTTCTAAACTACCATGTACAGGATATGTTCCAAAAGAAAACCATGTTAGAACGGATATGAATACTTAAAATAAAAATAAATAATCAATATTGATTATGTATTTATTGCATAATCGGATAATGTATAAATGCATGCAATGTAAGTAAGCATTTATATATAAATAATAGGTAATTGATTTATTCTGCAACTTCAACAAATGTTATTTGAAGGAATGTTTTCAGTTGCACCCAGACCAGCTAATGCAACAATACAATGTATCATACATAATATTGTAACTTAATGGTTACATCACTCCGATCAATTATTATAAAAAGCACCGATAGTTTAGTCCTGATATGCTTAGGCATAATGTGCTAAGACGTTCATTGGTACAATCGATTATATTACTTATATTTGTGACAGACTGGATATCCAGTATGATTATTTGACTTTCAGGATTCGCCAGGATGAGACGACTACTTGCCAGGTGTTAATGTAAGACATCCAAATGAGTCGATGTTTGAATTATCCATCTAATTAATGAGGTTTACCTCATTCCTGCACTAAATGGTGGTTAGGATTTACCAAAAATGAGTTAACATGGTTAATGTCACCTGTATAATTAAAATATACCCCCGCCTATCCAACACAAGTCTAACTGACAAGTCTGACTTTTCGTCTAATCCTTGGAATTATATATAATGGGGACTATTAGAAAGATCATTATTTTAAATACAATGAGCATTGGTTTTCAGCATTATAATAAATATTTGCTCCAATAATAATAAAATGAAGCATTTAAGAAAATTAATTGTCAATAAATTAATTTAATGGGAAACAATTTATTATATTTAACAATAATAAATATAAACTCTAAATCTAAATCTAAATCTAATGTCTAAAAAATCATGTGCAGTTAAAAACCAATAAATGTTCTTACGTTTAATTATAATAGATCTACAATAATTAAATTCACATTATGAGAGTTACATTTAAAAAAATAAATAAATAAGAAAATGAAAAATCGGCATTTTTATTTTTTAAGGTTAACTCGTCGAAAATCGAAATCAACAAACCAAAGCAACGCTGCTGGCGCTTCTACCGGATATTATGTGAACTAAAGATTGTGTTCCAATAACAATAATTCAAATTAGTTCTCAATTAATGCATGAATCGGACTTGCGCATTAAACCAGTGCTGTAAACTATTAGAAACTGCTGTGCAGGAACAAACCTATTGTGTCTATATCTTCCTACTACTGGTTTAAGAATTTATTTAACATATTATAAGTTCTAGAAAATTAAACAAGAGCATCTAAATATATTCCATTATTAATACAGAACCACATCAACAGCTGTCAAAAAAATGATTTATAGTAGAACATCTTTTATCATTTTTGGCAGCTTGTAACGTTGAACACAAGATGCATTCCAAGATCAAGAAATTATATACCTACCCACAGAAAAGTCGCAATTTAACGTGTTACTTAATGCCACGTATCCTGACTGGAAGCTGACTAGCTATGCAAGCCATTTCTATTTTACTTTTTTTCGTCATGAAAAACTTAGCAGTTATAGATGTAGGTACACATTTTTAAGAGTTGCTGACGTCATTCAAAGAACCCAGAATTTCGATGGTATTCCCATCATTCTGCAGGTGTGGTATTTTCTAGGAAACTGACCTTTGGCCAAGTATTCTGTGTAAACTTATTCAAATATATAATCAAGCTAATAATTGTTGCACTTAAATATGAATGTTGTAATACTTTTAACGCCACAACGCTTTTATGGATAATTCGTAAACTAAATTATACTTTATAATGAAAAATATGCTTACAAATAACCGTGAATTAACCATACATTACTTTAATTGATATTAGTAGGTAGTGGTGAGAAACACATCGTAGTGCTGTCTTTGGGTCTTTGCTATTATCTGCCTGATAATTATTGTCAAATTGACAGACAGATAGCGACCTGCTTTTCCGCAGGCGCCATTATAGCAGTGACATCTATTGTCTTTGAGTAAGACAATCCTATATATGTACAATTTATACAGGAGATCCCGAAAACAACTAATCCACGGCCAATGTGCCTCGACTGATTCAATATAATGCAATGCCAGTCGGGGCATATTGACCGTGGAGTAGTTGTTTTCGGCATCTCTTTCAAATAAATAAGTAGGATTCTCTTCCTCAAAGACAATAGAGGTCACTGCTATAATGGCGTCTGCGGAAAAGCAGTCGTTATCCTTCTGTCAATTTGACAATAATTGTTAGACAGATAGTAGCAAAGACCCGAAGGGGGCACTACGGTGCGTTTCCCACCAATACTAACATTCACGATGTCCATTAGGCAATCATGTCGCAACATCGTTCATCGATTCTACTAGCTATCGCTATCTAACGAACGCATAATAAGCCCGAAATTGGTCAGTGTCTGATTGTTGGTCTCGATGAACGATTTCGTGACGACTCCTATGCAGATACCGGAATAATACAATGCCAGTCGAGGTGGAATATCTGTTTTTGGTATTTCCTTCAAATAAATTACTTTAAGGGATGTTAATGAAGATATTTATTATTGTTTATAACAATAGGATACTTAATATTAAAATATTTTTTTACGGATCTTAAGAAAAATGTCTTTGATCTTAATACGAGACACTTAACATATAAGTAAGTCTCTAATGCGATCTCTAATCTAGATATATAATAATCTATTATTAGAGACTGTAATAGTCTCTAATCTATTCTAGAGAAAAATCGTCAGTATTTTTGGTGAAATAAAAACAAAAACATAACACCGCCGATGACCTTCTTGTCAATATCGCTTTTTACTCTAAGGTCCTCTAGTTGATCACTATAGAAGAAAGTGACACGATTTAGTCATATAACTATTTTAGTTGCTTTTTAAGATAATATGATGATTTATATTAATTACACTAACGATTACTCTGCGATTACTATATAATTAATAAATAATAATAAAAATATCAAGAAAGTAATTTATTACATCACATCGTAATACCGACATGCTTATATTACAATTTATAAGCAAGAATAACTTTTTAGGGATATATGAATCTAAAATTATCAGTATATGATTCCTGTAAATATTATAGTTTTAGTAGTACTTAGTATTAATAATTTATTTTAAATAATTATGAATACTATTATATAATTAAAATAAAACATGCCTTGTGTATTGATAACAAATCAGAAAAATAGTCCTACATACATATACAAGGTGTCCACCTAGTGCGCGTAAGTCCAATATCTGGGTTAATAAAAGAGATAACTTAATTTTTTTTTCTACAGGGTTGTCTAATATCCCGAGCTGCACAAAATGAAAATATATTTACATATTCAGGGTGTTCAGTTTTTCCTGGACAGGTACCAACTTCGTTTTTCTAAATGGAAATATATATTTTTTATTGCTTTTTCGAACTAAACCCTTGATTTTAGTAGGACTTTCATCAGCCTTCCCTATACCTAACTTAAACTGTTTTTGAAATATTGACTGGTGAATATTGACATGTTTGCAACTTTGACACCCTGTAAAATCTAAACGGTTTGAGATCAAGCAAAACGGTTTGCACATTCCTATCTTAACTTTTTATAAGCTATCGTTTGATACTAATTTGAAATGTATCCAGGAATTAAAAATTTTCCGAAAATTTTGAAAATTTTTAATTCTTGGATAAATTTGAAATTAGTATCAAACGATAGCTTATAAAAAGTTAAGATAGGAATGTGCAAACCGTTTTGCTTGATCTCAAACCGTTTAGATTTTACAGGGTGTCAAAGTTGCAAACATGTCAATATTCACCAGTCAATATTTCAAAAACAGTTTAAGTTAGGTATAGGGAAGGCTGATGAAAGTCCTACTAAAATCAAGGGTTTAGTTCGAAAAAGCAATAAAAAATATATATTTCCATTTAGAAAAACGAAGTTGGTACCTGTCCAGGAAAAACTGAACACCCTGAATATGTAAATATATTTTCATTTTGTGCAGCTCGGGATATTAGACAACCCTGTAGAAAAAAAAATTAAGTTATCTCTTTTATTAACCCAGATATTGGACTTACGCGCACTAGGTGGACACCCTGTATTAAGAGAAAGTTTGCAAACGTAAAAGGGTCAGAGGTGGATAGATAATTTAATTTTACTTGTTGATAACAAATCTATACCTATAGGGTAAGGGTAAGGGTATAGATTTTTAGCACAATAATTAAAAAAATATAGAAAAGTCCATAAAAAAGTGTTTATTCTTAAAACTGCCATATGAAAAAGATTACCTAGAAAATTACTTACATATATTTATAGTTAATTTAATTTAATAATTAAACATTAATGAAAACTTGAAATTTATTGTAAAATTCACAAGCAACTGATAATAAAACATTATTAATCTTTCTTGTTCAAACAGGTAACTTTTGTTCTCACTTTTGTTTCCGAGGTATCTATCAAATTTTGATAAAATGGAAGATAGGTCTTTATGTAGACACTTTGATATGCCAATGTTGTAGGCATGGAAATATTGTCAGTTTTATTTGGAAACGATAGCCTAAAATGGTGGTATACTAATCCATTCATTAAGTTGGAAGTTCTGACATTCATTAAGCCATTTTAATAATTTTTGTTGCAACCGAATATTCACATTTGTGAAACCGTGAAACAACAACAGTTATGTTAGGCTTTTACACGGTATTTTTAAAACAAACCAAGAGTAAGCACATGGTACCTTTTAAAAATATACTGAAACAAACTAGGTCAAACTATTCCATTTACATCAATGATGGTTAGTTCTTTTATAGCAATATTATGGGTTTTTGCATAGAGACCGCAAAAATCCAATAATCCGAAAAAGGCAGAATTGTAACTTAGTCCCTTTTAATAATTACCGATTCAATTTGTTCAGTCATAATCTTCATTGCGTGAGTATTTCAACATTACTTAAAATAACTAGGTTATTGAGAGCATGGCTATTATTTGTTTGTAAGTAGTTCATAATGCAATAAAGTATCTAGTTTATGTTACAAATAAATATTATGAATTGCTAAGGTACCAAAGTAAACTATTTGCTATATAGGTAATTTATCTTTTTACTAAAATAGGCACTATTATCCTATATAAAATTCTTTCGCCATTTTGTGGTTGAACGATACAAATTTTGAACCAACTTTACGCATAACCTTTATACGAACGTCATGAATTTTATATGCGTTATAGCGTTATGATTATCAATCAATGATATAGTGTATAGTGTAATATATAATGTCGTTTCTGAATACTGGTTTTTAAAACAGCTGATTTTACATAAAACGCATTTGGTTGGCGATAAATCAGTTCAAAGAGCATCCCAATGACTAATTGCAGAGGCTTTATCTGTTGAACTACACGTTTTTAGAATTCTTAATCATGTCGCAGCCAAGAAAATATGAACGATAAACTGTGGTAAGTGATGAGCTCGGCAATGTGTAATATTATTTCTAAAACATTATAATTGGAGCCATAGTCGCTGGAATGGGGGAGGCTTTGACAAGTTCTCACGGTCTTATGCATTATTCTACCAATTTATAAATTAGAAGATAATAATCCGATTCACTCATAAAAATTGTTATTTACTTCTTTACAGATTAAGAAAATCTTCTGTAAGAGAAGATTATCCATATGTATTTCGATATAGAATGTATTTGTTTTTTGTTTGGTATGTTTGATAAGAAATAAAAACGTTTTTAATTTTCTTAGCAAGGACTTTATAAACGTTACGCTTATGACTAGCGCGGTGTCTTTGGCAAAAGATACGATTGACCTCTTCCTTATTTCTTGTAATATCATGTACGATGTATTTTTATTACTATATATCTTTAGATTAGCACTGCTGTTGTTTGAGAAATATGTTTTGCTTTCTTATAGATTGACAAACAAGGAAAAGGTTTCTATTAATAGCCATTGGTATCCTTAAATATATTCTATTCAGTATAAGAAATAAAATACTTGTGTATTAGTTTCGCTTTTCTAAAGTATAGAATTGATGGAGATATATAGGTACTGAATAATAATGTGCCACCCCTTCTCCCACACGTCTCAAAGATCAGTACTAATCATGTGGTTAAAATGAGGGTAGAGAAACTATTACTATTATATCAGTATGTGTTCAACTATAATGATATATTTTTGTTAAAAAATCAATTAGAATTGTTTTACTTGTTTTACTTTTAAAATACCGTTTAAAAGTAAAGTTTATGTTTGTCTCCCTGTATCTTCTTCAACATTTAAGTCAAGCTTACTTTACCGGTTTTAGAAATATTTGCTCGTTTATAACAGGCGATTGAAAATATAATGCTATTTTTCTTAAAGAAAAATCTTCATTAAACGCTTACTTATATTTAAATTTAGAATGCTCAAAGCAAATTTAATTACTTTGTACTTAGTTACTGAATATAGAATATTTAAACCCTCCTTCAGTCAATGTAAGCCGATAAGGGGGTGAATTCTAAAACTTACAAAGAAAATGTGTCTTTTATAATGGAAAATCAAGCGTAACCATTGTTTAAGCTATTTTTTAATATTTTAATGGTTGTTTATTGCGCTGCAATTTGTTCCAATCAGTCCTATTTAGGTAAAGTGATAGAGTTGAAAGCAAAGATGTATAAAACCATTTATTTTAAGTCATACATTTTGAAATATACTTATTAAATAAAATTATTTACAAATTGGTGACCATAAGCAGAATGTACCTTAAGGCAAAACAGCTTGACAATTATTATTGCAACAAAAATAGAATTTTATATCATTTACAGTAACATTTAAAACATATATTTTTATATTTATTTTCATGATTTATTGCAAAAGTATATATTTACAAAGGTCACAGTAGTTAATCGTGCTAGGCAAACATTAAAAACATTTATTTTAAGATTTTTAATGTAATATACTGGCCATGCAATATGTTATGAATAAATACGATAAGGTGTAATATGAAGAGCATCTTTTTAATTATAAATGTTCTTATGTTGCCTTTGACTGAAAACTAGGAACTAGGAATAAATATAAATTTTTTGAAAGAATAAATTCTTGCACATAGATATTCAGTAAGGTTGAACAATAAATAAACTGTTTAGAACAGAAACGAGTAAGACATAATATGCAAAAATTTGTTCTTTGATTTTATCGCTGCATGCTTTAAGGCACATTATCCTGCTGAATTATTCATAATTTTTGGAACACTATTACTCACAGGTTCAGTCTTATTAAAACTAATCATATCACACAAATCACTTGGCCAAAGAGACCACTTAAGAACTTCATTCACTTGTTTCCTACTTCAAATTCAACGATCTGTACAAAATTCAATATTTAGTTATACAGAGTGTCTCACCCGGAACTGTGTCTATGGATATCTGGGGAAGTACTAATCCGAAATATTTGAAAATTTGGCAACATTGTAAAGCCTCTAGGGCGAACGCAACCAAAATATGTAGAACTCTCCAGCACTTCCGGTTATACCAAAAGTCGACATGAAATTTGTTATTTTAAACGGGACACCCTTATATTATTGCATTTTTGGATGCTACGGAAAATTTTATTGTCAATTTATGTGAAATTCCCTATAGCTAGGAAGTATGCATTTTGGGATATTAATATTTAATGAAAAAAACTGACATATGCTATGGTGCGCAAAAGTGTCCGCAACTTTTACCGGGAAAGTGATATTAAGTTGATTTTTTGTATTCTTAGAGAACTTAAGCGACGCTGAATGATGGTGTATCCATATGTTCAAAAATATTATGCCAAGTGTTCCATTTTGCTGTTATACTTTGGAAATTTCAAACAATTCTACTATTTACACTCAAATGGAACACCCTGTATTGTTCCAGTCTATCATGTGCACATTGAAATTCTCTTTCAAGCCATATAAGCTTTATTAGAATTGTGATTATTACTTTTAAAGATATTTGCAAATTTCTACTATTTACTATTATTACTATAATTTAAACGCGCTGCATAATTATTACAATAGTAATTATTTATAATCAGTGTAAATTATATAGGCAAAACACACAACAATATGTATTTGACACGTGCCAAACCGATTTTATTGTTTTTGCAATATTTATGTCCATGGCAAACTTGATAACAATCTAGATATGATGAAAACTGCTAAAATAGTAGAAATTCGCAAATATCTTCAAAAGTAATAATCACAACACTGATAATGCTTATATGGCTCAAAAGAGAATTTCAATGTGCACAAGATAAACTTGAACAATACAGGATGTTCCATTTGAGTTTATATAGTTATGACTGTTTGAAATTTCTAAAATGTAACAGCGAAAATGAAACACTTGGTATAATGTTTTTGAACATATAAATACACCATAATTTAGCGTCGCTTAAGTTCTCTATAAGAATACAAAAAATCAACTTAATATCACTTTCCGGAAAAAGTTGCAGACACTCTTGCGCACCATAGCATACATCAATTTTGTTCTTTAAATATTAATATCTCAAAATGCCTAACTCCTAAACTATAAACTATAAACTCCTAACTATAAACTATAGGGAATATCACATAAAATGACCCTAAAACTTTCCGTAGAATCCAAAAATGTAATAATATACAGGGTGTCCTATTTAAAATAACGAAATTCATGTCGACTTCCGGAAGTGCTGGAGAGTTCTAATATTTTGGTTGTGTTCGCCCTAGAGACTTTGCCATGTTGCCAAATTTTCAAATATTTCAGATTAGTATTTTTCCAGATTTCGATCGACTCAGTTCGTGGTAAGACACCCTGTAGTGTGTGAAAGTATAGAGTGTGAATGATTTACTATTGTAACGCAAATTTTCTGCAGTTTCTGCAAAAACTTAAAGAAATAGAATTATATTTCCCAAAGTGTTAAAAATTTTACTATCTTTATAGAAAGTAATATAAATTTTTCTGCATATGACAATATAGCAGCTGCCTATTGTTTTATAATTTCGGCATAATGTCGTTTTCAAATAAGTAAGAACTACCTACCTGTTAATGTTACATTCTGTAGTAGTTTTTATTCAGCATTAACCTTAATTTTCAAATTGAATACACAAAACCTTTTTTAAAAGATACAGTCAACGTTCCTGTTTATTATGTAAAAAAATATTGGTAATATTTTGTATGCACATATAAAAATATACTTTAATGGTAATCTTTTTGGTGGAAATAGTAGATATATTGGAAGATACTTCCTTAGGAGAGTATAAGTACAAAAACCAAATTAATTAAATACAACACCGAAACACTGCAGTTTCTCGTTTCGCGTTTCGCTAGCCGAGTGAGTATAATCTAAATAGAAAACTGAGGGTGTTTTGTAGTATTTGACACCGGAGGTTCAATTCGAGCCTCAAGAATATAATCTTAACAAATGTATAACAATTTAAGTTGCTAAATCACAAATTGAGATCGTTCAACTGATGTTAGGTGTGACAATTTTCGTGAATCATTAAATCTCCTACATACATTTCTCCAAAACACTTTTTGATATACTTTCCGAGATACATTTTTTCCTTCAATTTTTTTTTGTGGAAAACTTAAAATAGGATTACATACTTTTGTATCCAGTTTAAGTTGGAATCTCATTTTTTCTTCTTGTGATTCCACAAAAAAAAATATTTTAATTCATAGTTACTTGTTAAACTAATAAAACAAAACTATTAAAACTTAATCTGTAAACGGTGTCACAACTGTTTATCCACATATAAAAAATTATTAATAAAATAAACAAACGTGAACACTGGAATAAAAAAATAGTTTTACTATCATTTATCTTTAAGAATGCTATATCTTTGAAGGACAGTTTTAATATAAATAACATTAATAATATCATAAGGATATTGTTAAAGAGTAAAAATTAAGGAATAGATATTATTAGGTATATTTTTATAAAACCAATAAAGTGGAATCATCTGCATTATAGAAGACTTTTAGACAGATAAGTAGGCCTGGCCAGTCACGAGGGAGACCAGCGGTGTGCCTGGTAATACTTCAGCACGCCGCAAGGCACTGGCAAGGCAGGGTATTGTGCATTTCAGTTCATTGTCGGCTGTCGTGGTGTTTGCTTGTAAATATATTCCTCTCCGTTGTATTGTATTTTGTTGTATTGTGGATAGTTTATAAATTGTAACAGTTTATGGCTTTTGTTAATAGTTAATTTCCTTTATTACGCGTATTATGACGAGCACGCCTATGTCTGCCCTCGCATTTCCGCCAAGCCTTCAAATAAGAGTCTACGTGAAATTGGTTTAGGAATTAATCGCATTAGAATAGAAGTTAGTTTTAACATGAAAGACATGGCACTCTTAAGACAAACCATTTAACTAGTGTTATAGGCATGTATACATTTATGAAATCATGTATGGAAGAGAATTGGGAAATATGCATTAAAAAAATTGACTTGACATTCACAAAGTAGGTTAAGTTAAATCTAAATGAACAACAAACTATAATTACTAATACTTGGATTTCTTCGACTAATTTTAATGAACTAGTCGATGTCCGTATGTCATGTGGTTGTGGTGTCTGTGTCGGATTCCACACTTCGAGTACGGAAGTATATGATCAGATATTCGATAATCCAGGCAATACAGCACAACATTATCAAAAAAGTTTGGGAGTGAAGGCAAATTGGGTAACTTTGCGTTGAATCACGGATTTGTCCTAAAAAGAAAAATAAATTAATAAGTTAAAGTCATAGTGTAGTAATTTAAAAATCTATTTGTCATCCATATATCATTTTTCTGCCATCCTATATAATACAAACATTCTTAAGATAATCCAAGACAAAAACTATACCCAACGAGTATAAGTGATTTTAGGAGTTTGCTCTTTACTTTTAGACCCGATTGTATAGTAGCTACAGTATTAAGTGATATACGATCACTTATTACTATTTGGTCACATCTACCAATTGTAGTTGAATTAAACATATTAGTTACCAAACATCAAACATCATCTACCAATAGTGGAATTAAACATATTAGTTACCAAACATAATTTCTTTGATATTGTATTAACCGTTGATAACTGTTAAGATCCTATCATAAAATGCTGTTTTCTTTTTGGTGTTCAAAAGAACAATTAGCTCAGATGAAAGATAATTTTGTTGACACTACTATGGTGGAGCATTCATCTAAATCGGAAGATAGTAGTATCTTATTATAATGGGTAATTCTAGTGGGTCTTTTGTCCAGATCAAGCACTTCTCGATTTTATGATTTTTTTTGAATGTGAGTGAATGCAAAAATTTTGAGAAATTTTCAGATTCAAGGATGTGTACCATCCGAACAGTAAGAGATGACCTCCTTTAAATTGGCTCAGCTGAAAGATAATTTTATTGGAACTTTAGACAGTAGCAACAATTTTAAATTACCGGCGGCGATTCGTCGACATATTTAGATAAAATGGCCCAAGCCAAGATAGTTACTACATTGATTAATTCTATATTCTCTATCCCTTCAAAAAGCTATACACAAGCAAGTGTTGCTAAACTTCAAGAATGTTTTAATGTAAAATATGTCATATGTAAATAAAAGGTTACTCATACAGTGTGGCCCATTAAGAACCAGGACACCCTTCTAAAAAATTTTTGGTAAGTGCGATTCCAATGAATTTTTTTATATATATATTAGCCTCCTAGATGTACTTGTTGAACCTATTACGATGGTCCAGCTGCTAATCCTCAGCCTACTGCGATTTTTTTTTCAATCAATTTTTTCGAAAATTACTTTAGGGATTTTTTTATTAAAAAATTGACATCGTGGCATTCTTCAGCATCACTTAAAACCCCTGTGGCCCAAATTTCATCAATTTGTATCGAAGAATTTTTTTCTTATAGAGCCTTAAATGTTTCAAGTTTATTGAATTTGTGTTTCGTTTAAAGATATAGCAGGCATTGGAAACACTAATAATTAGTGTTAATTTAAAATATTGTTCCTTTACTTACCTCACAAATTAATAATAACAAAACAACACTTTACAGTAGTCCCCTATATCCCTAAATGCCTAAAGTAATTTTAAAAAAAATTTATTGAAAAAAAAATCGTAGTAGGCTGAGGATTAGCAGCTGGACCATCGTAATAAGTTCAACAAGTACATCTAGGAGGCTAATATATATATAAAAAAATCATTGGAATCGCACTTACCAAAAACTTTTAGAAGGGTGTCCTTGTTCTTAATGGGCCACACTGTAGGTGTTGATGACAAAATGAATGATAAAACTCTAATTTTAAAATGCTCACCCAGTAGCGGCCCCATGACGACAACAAACAGCCCTTTGCCCACCATATGCAATCCAAAAGCTGCGGGAAGTTTTTCCAATGAAGAGTATTCGGAAATGGTAATAGTAAAATTAATAAGAGCGGCTCCTCTGAAGAAACCGCAAATGAATAACCACACCATTATCATAGACCATTCTGTCTGTTCTGCCAACACTGTAAGAAATAGAGATATAAATTAGTCCAAAATAAATAACTGAGAATGACTCTGTGCGAAAATCAAGAAAGAAAACGAAAATTTGGTCCAAAAGCAAAAAATTATATAGAACACCTGAAATTCTCAAATAAAATATATAAAAAAATAAATAAATAATTATGCTTCAAATTTATTTTTAAAGCTTACTTTTCTATGTTTTTGTGGTTACCTATTCAATGGCTCCCTCGGCTGCCAACAAAAAGTCATATAAACATTAGAATACATTTGTCCATGGTAAAGCGAAATGTATAATAATTGATAGTTAAATAAACTTAAAAAATATTAAACGGCCGATATTTATCACTGATCTTGACGACACGAGAAGAAATTTGAGGAACTGTGTAAAATGTGTAGAGGTATTGATTTGTATTTAAATCAAAAGAATAATGACATCAATGTCAAAGAAACAAAATGAATGAAGTTTTTGATTTTTCGACGAAAGAGGTAAATTTTGAAAGATAATACTGACTTTTAACATGATTAATTATAATTACTTAATAGTAAATTAGTTCCCTATGTCAAATAAAAAATATATATATTTTATTCCAATGATATAAAAAAATACTTCAAATGAAGTGTAAACTGTCAAGACTTTAAAATATGTTAATTACTAAAGGTCATTCACGTTAACTTTAAAGTGACGTCATTTTCAGTAATTAATTGTTGTCAATATTCGATAAACAAATGACCAATAAATTAGCATAGCATTTGCCATTTACAAAGAATTTTATATTTGGCAACCCTTCTCTGCATTGTCAAGTTGTTATTTATTTATATTGCCTATCTATTGTTCGCTGGTTTTTTTTTTGTTTGGTTCTGCTTAAATTCTGCTCGTGTATTTTCTATTTACGTTTTCTAGTTATTCACTTTATTTATATTAAAAACAGTTCTTCTCAGAATTAAAACTGTTGCGATTCTGTAAGATTTTTCAAACTACCGCCCGCAAAAAAGTTACATCTGTCAACGGCCTATTTTTTGACAAGGTGACGCCACTTTAAATTTAACGTAAATGACCTTTATGAACATGTTGCTCAGTTTTCAAAAAAAATAAAGGGAAAAGAAAGATTATTTTGTGCTGAATTAGTAATGGCTGCATTTTTCTTAAATATAAATTAATTTATACACATTACCGTTAGATAAGTTACAATGATATAGAAAAGAACATATATCCAAGATAAAATGTATATGTTAATATCATGACACCGGAATATATTTACTACTAGGTACAAAACTCACTGAAATATTAAGTCAGCATTCGTTGCAAGTGTATATTATATCGTTCTAATGCTGTTTCTAAACATTTTTCAAATAATTAGACTCTTGGTTTAGGCTTAGACATTTATTATATCAAATTTTTTTTGTAAAACGTTGTCCAAACCAAACGTTTACCAAACGTTTGTAAGGGTGTTTGGTAAACGATTTATATTATATTCACTAGAAATCACAAACTCTTCTTAACGTAAGGTCATACTGAATTTTTGTAAAAACATTTTAAGTTCTACAAAATATAAGAAAAAATGTGAATACCATGCTATGAACTAAAGAAAACAAAAACGTATATTAGAATCAAATATCAGTGACAAATATAGGTCTTTGAATCCATATTTTTAGAAAACTTGTATATTAAGCATGTAATCATAGATGGAAACTATAGATGTTGCGGAAAGTGGACTTTAATAAAATGTTATTTAGTTCTTTCCTGTTGTGAACATTGTATCAGACGAGGTACAGATTTTAAGTTACAGATGACAAGCAAAGAAAAGTTTTCAGAATATTTGGAAAACATATTTTAACATATGTTGTAGAAAAATTGTTATGAATTTACATTGAGTTTCATTACGGGTTCATGCCGCAATGAAACTCAAATTGATATCACAATATTTTTTCTACAACATAAGTTAACACATAAATTCACATATACGTATCTTTAAAACATATTTTTACAATTCTCTTTAACGTTATTACATACTTAATGTACACTACAGAAGAATAACGTTTTTAAATGATATGAAAAATAAACTAAAAATAAAAATTCGTAGTCTGCTGCCTAAAATTCCTAAATAAAGAAGAATTAAAATAAGATGAAGAGAGGGGATTTTATTAATTTGTATTCATCTGTGAATGTAATGCGAAAATTTTCACTTCTGCTAGTGAGTCTAGTTAAAACTACGCCACTGGTGGTAAATTTTTATTGTATTAAATATGCATTGAGACACTTTCAATAGTAAAAAATCACCAGTCCAAATTGCACCTACGTATTTAGACGAAGATTTTACAAATTAGTATTTTACATGATACGTTCTATATACGAATAGAAGTTGTATCCATAGCCAAGCTAAGAAAAGGTTACTTATACCTATCATAAAGAGAAATTATGTAGGTATCATATGATAAGAAATAAATCAGTTTTGATTTTTAGAAATTATCAACATACTTTAACGGTTCTGCCAGAATAGAAAAATATGAGGGGTTTCAACTTTTACAAATGAATGAAATACTAGCTTAAAGTCGACTCATTTCTATATTTATTAATTGTATATAATGAATAAGAATTTAATTTTATATTCAAGGAATTATTAGAAAAATAATAATAGATTCCTTTTTTGCCATTTATCCTCGAAGATTTCCTACCTCCCTAGATTCAGAGGATAAACAAACAAAAAGAAACTACCTATTGGAAAAGATTACTAATATGACAAAAAATTTACAGTTTCTTTAAATTATCCCATTCCTCCATGTTGGTGATAGGGAAATATAAAATGATAGTTACCTGATCGACAAATACCCAAAATAAAAATTCCTGTCATGAACAGAGTCCTCTTGGAGATAGTTAGTCGATCACAAATAGGCGGCAAAATCAACCTAGCCAAGATATCTGTCAAGGCTTGGACGGATAGAAACAGAGCTACGTCACTTGTATCATATCCAATGTCTTTGAAAAAGAAAGGGGTAACCATCTTGAAGTTCTGCTCGGCTACGTAGAATATAGACAGTCCGAAGACCAGATTGAGGTAAATTGGATCTTTGAGTAGGTCGAAGTCCATGAAGACCACAATTCTCTGCCACATAGACTTCTTCGGCTTTTGCTTGACTGGTGTATTATGTGTCTGTTGAATAAATTTATGTTGTGGGGATATTTGGACGCCAGGATAACTCATATTTCTTCTGAGTTGCCGAGCAGATCCATACATTGTAGGCTCCTCGGTTTCTGTGCCCTATAGTCAGAAAAAAAATAATTTGAGACACTTTTGATGGGAATTGATTTGGTTGTAATATGAAAATATACTATTTACTATGTTTCTGTGTTCGCTTTAAGGCATCATTGTTAAAATATAGATATACCACTTGATTTTTGATGTAAAATATGTTAAAAAATGGTAGACGTGATGAATTTATTTATTTGAAGGATATACCGAAAACAACTACTCCACGTACAATGTGCCCCAACCGGCGTTGAACTACTCCGGCATCTCCATTGAGTAATGGAACGCCGGTCGGGGCACATTGCCTGGGGTTGTAGTTGTTTTCGGCATCTCCTTCGAATAAATAAGTAGTATTGTCTTCCTGAAAGACAGTAAAGATCACTGCTGTAGTGACACCTGCGGTAAAGCAGGTCGATATCTGTCTGTCAATTTGACGATAATTGTCAGACGACTAGTAGCAAGGACCAAAAGAGGGCATTACGGTGTGTTTCTCACCACTACTAACATTGTAATAAATTTATTACAATGTTAGTGATAGACATTTTTGCTCTATTGAGAAAGGCCTAACAAGCCGAAATACTACTATATAGAGTGACTATATATTTTTTGAAACATCTAAATGAGAACTATGTTTTTTCAAAATAATTATTTTCACGATGATTCATAAAGAACCATCCGCTTCCAGTATCCACTTTATTAATAAATTTGTGTTGCAAAATATCTCAAAAAGCCATTTCTTTCAAATAACACTTTGGAAATGAGCCATGTATTGAATAATATGGTTCCAAAGTACAAAATAGGAATTTTAAGGTTACATATAAATCTGTTTAAGCATTAAACCTTTTAATCTATTTAATTACTACAATTGGGTAATATACCAATAACAAATATCTAATCCTTTGTTGAATCGGCTTATTAATTGTAATGAATCCATAAATGATATGTTCATTTTTAAATCATTCACGTAAAATAATAATCTAGGATAATACTCATATTTTTCACTGGAGAAAGACTTCCTTTCCCGGAGCGGACTTATCTGTCCCATAAACTTATTTAGAAGGTATCCCATTTTAGTGTTATACAGAATAACTTGATGTAACAAAAATATTTGGGCCACCGAGTAAAATTACAAGTTACTTCTGCACCGTTCTATATAAGGATTGTTATATGAAATAATTCAACAGACTTTTGAACGCCACTTGAACTTAATATAGCTCAGAAGTACGTGGAATAAGATGATATTAATAGTATTAATATTATTATTAAGTAAGTATGATTATTAGAAATACAGATTATTGTTAGAACATGACCGATAGCCGATATGAGAATTTCAATAATATCTTGAAATTAGTTACAAAGTTATGTGTCTATTGCCGTCAAATAGTCATTGCTCAATAAATCGTATAAACTTTTAAAGCAACTAAACTATTACAATTAGTTTTGTGAATAAAACTAAAATTTCTTAAAAGCAGTTGGGTAGGTAGACACGTTGTTTTAAGTAGATGATAAAATTTATCTTAGATATAGGATAAATGTACAACCAGCAGCAGAGAAGTTGTGTAGATCTGACATATTGATACTTGAAATTCTTAAAATACGAAACAATTTAGAAAAACATCCAATAAACTACATACTCCTTCGTGAGGGAATAATTTTTAGCTCTCTCAGAAATATAGTTCCTCTTTAGAGATATTATGAACCACAGATTTATATAAGTCTATGGTATGAACTTTTATTATATTTTTCAAAATTTATACTTGAAACTTATCAAAAACTACAGTGCTATGATTCGTTCCAACACGAACTATTAAGAAAATAACTTGGTTACTGAAAAATGGACTATATAGATTATATACCAATTATATCTATAGACATTTATTATCTTTCATCTAAACACGTTTTCGTTTAATCAATAAATACTTCCGCCTACTTACATCAAACTGAAGTTGAATACTGGATCCGGTAAAATCCAACCTGGATATGTTCGATATAGAATCGATAGAAACTTTTCTCTTGCGGGGACCTGTAAAACTCATCGTGGAGAAGTTTCTCGGAAAGGTGGACTTCCTAGTGAGACCAGGTTTGGTTAGCTCTTCCAATGTTTTGATTGCTAATTCGGAAATTAGTTTATTGTTGATTAATGTCTGACCCTCTGCTGATTCAGCGTCTTCATCTTCGGTTTCCTTTATGGTTTCCATTTCCTGCGGCGTGAACGTTAAGCATTAATCAAATTGCTAAAAAGGGTTCAAGGTACATTCATAACAAATGTATGCCAGGTGTAGCGCAAAGCCGATGTGATCTTATTAGAAAGTCTAGTAAAAATAATTTTATTTACAGAATCAGTCTTGTTTGGCATGCAATAAAGGTTGATAAATAAATAAGAATTACATATTTAATTATGTTAGGATTAATGTCCCAGAATATATTGAAAGTGTAAATATATCGTTTGATCTTATATTAAATCCGAAAAATAAGTTAAATTGTAGTCCATAGATTTGTAATCTATAGTATGTAAGTATAGCATTAAGATAACACAGCTAAATTAAATTAAATTCCATAATACTTCTCTGTACAAATACTGAGATTGCTAAGAACTTAAGATACAAATTTCAATAAATATATACGTAAATATATGTCTTAAATATAGGTAACTATTGCAGGATGCTTTTGAAACCATTGTACCAAAGTAAACATTTTAATAAGACATTCATATTGTTATATATAAACATTTTTGGACTAATAAAAACGGCTGGAACTTTTGCTACTTTTGAGGAGTTAGTAAAAGTTATACACTTAGAGTGTTCAGATTCTTCACGTAGGTAAAATTGGTTTCACAGTAATAGCTTATTTTTAGATAGACCATATTTAGCGAAAAGCTTTTTATAGAAGTACTAATTATGGAATTTTATATAACGTATTAAAATCTTCTAGACACATACAAATTTCAAGACTTCTGGTAATTCTAATAATAATGTTATGATATAAGAATGCGAATGAAAATATTAATTTAAAATATAACTTTGATTGGTTCAATAATTAATGTAAAGAAAAGTGCTCTAACAGTACTAGAAGATGATATTGCTCAGATGTGATTAAATAAACACTCAATTGAAAAAAGCTGCTTTATACAAAAGGATGAGTTCAACACAAAGAATATTAAACAAAATTACACAGCCAGATATGCACAACCCTTAAAGGAAATATAAAATATACATATTAAAGGAAAAATAATGAAGCTTAATTTTTTTATTACAGAACAATATGTACATGATCTCTAATAAATTGAAGATACTTTTGTTAGCAAAATATTTTAAGTATTTAGAAATCATTTATGTAAACATTTTTCATCAATCTCGTAACCTCTCCGGCACACTACTAAATAGAAAAAAACATGCAAAATCTTCCACATGCACCATTTTCTTTTTACCTCATTTGAAGCAAAGAAGAAATGTATTCCCTGCAGCAATAAAATAGTAAGGAAAAAAAATTAACAGTCGGATTTCTAAAGAGATAATCATCTTAATTTAGCTTTACTTAAAGCCGGTACAGATTTAGTTTATTTGTTATCTACTATACTTTTTATTTATAGCTACCTGTCTACAGAAAGAATTGAAAATGGATAGCGAGTGCACTCAGCGGACAAACATATATTGTATTTTACAACATATACATATAAGTACAGTAAAACAATATAGAACACTGATAACAGAATGTACCAACATTAAGCATATATAATGTACTACATCTTCAATGTATGTGTATGTGCACCGAGTCTCTACGAACAAAATCGATTTTGTAATGTTTAAAAATTCCAAAAATACATAAAAAACTGTGGTAGAATTCAGAAATATAATCTACAATATATTATCTCTGGATTATCTACAGCAACTTTGTCAAAAATGATACCATTTTCAATCAAATAGGTATGTTCAGTAACTGCACATTTTTTCAGCGAAAATATTGCATATACATTCGGTGTCTACATACAAGCACACGAAGGAAACAATAAATTAAAAATTCTGGGAACCAGTAGTTCAAGAATCAACTAATCAGAGAAAAATCTTGGAGGGGACCGGACTACAATATTCCCTATTGAGTTAGACCCACAATCAAACATTGAACTCGTAAAAGCCGTAAAAGCCAGCCTAATCCCTAAAATCAATAAAACGCTAGTCTATCTTGACTTGTAGACCTAAGAGGTACGTAGGATTTTACCTTAACTAAACATTGAGAAATAGGTCGTGGGTATTGATTATAATATTATTTACAAATAAACAATATATCATTGAGGAATTTATCGATCCTAATTCGGAGCAAAGGGTCCTGGACCACAATATAAATAAAAGATTATACCGAAACCCAGTTGTTAGGAATGAGAAAATAAAATATTTACTAATAATATATGACGTGAAATTAAATAAGGCTTATCTATGCTCCTAATTTGGACATTTATTGTGACACATCATGTACATGCTACTATTGAAGAAAGGTAAATAAGGTATTCAGTAGATCTACTTTTACATACATCTGTAGTAAATACAATATTTACAAATAAAATTTATGAAGGCATATTATCTATCAATATCTAGTTAAATTATACTTCTTGTCATTGCACTTTGATTAATTAGTAAATAAGGTACTAAGTGGATTTACCTACATCTCTGTAGTAAATACAATATTTACAAATAAAATCTATAAAGACATATTATCTATTAATACCTATTTAGATTATATTTCTTGTCATTGTACTTTGATTAATTGGATGTTAAAAATTAAATTAATAAAAGCACTACTGTAGCTGTAAAATTAAAATCTTTGCTTTGTTATTTGTAAAAATACTATTTCTACTCGTTTTAATGGTATCTTAGAAAATAACTTGAATTTTGAGAAAAAGACAAAGGTGATACTGTGTATCACATATTTCATAAATATTTTACAATATTTCTCTCAATTTATTGAATAACCGGGTAAAACTGTTAATAATTCTATCAACAGGAAGAATTTTATAACTATCTACGCTAATTAAGAGAAGTGGTTTGAAAAATTCTTGAGATATCGAAGACGACAACAGAGTTTTCATTATTTTTGACTTGGAAATTGACTGATCTCATACTACATAAGCCTTTTGATAAACTTTTGTACGTAGGTACAATATAAAACTTATGTGTATAGATGACCAGGAAAAGATAATAATTAAGTTACTGCTAATTTAGCAGAAAGGATCCACAAATTATGGAACATGTTGGAGAAACTTTTCCAACTGCCATATTTGATTAATCGATCGGTTGGTGGCCTGAGACAAACCTTGTCTGAGGTTATAATCGGCCCGAGTTTTCGGAGTCACGGATCTAGCCAGGACGACGCTGTCTGTGCCTGCCATTTATAAAAAGAAACACATACAGGTTGAGAATACGTAAACAGGAAGAAACTATTGTAAAGAATTTGTGCGAATATTTCGTATGGAACATTGTAAAACCGGATAAAACTGGCAATTCAATTTATTTCAATTATTCTAATAACGTAATACCTAAAAGTTATAAAAAAAACTAAAATGAACAAGCATAACTTAACCTACCTGATGATATCCACCTTCTTCTTCATCATTGACTTCTGGAATAAAATGCCATTTGGCAGGCTGAAGTAAAGTCGATCCTACTATTCCGTTTAGAGCAAAAGCTCCTAAAACGAGTATGGCACCACGAAAACTGTAGATTTCTAAAAGGTATTTTACTGCTTGGGGCATGAGCATCATGCCAAAAGCAGTACCGGCCAGGGACAACCCCACGGCTTGGCCACGACGTTTGACAAAGTAGTTATTTAAGGCTACAAATGTAGATGATGCAGTCAAACCTACTCCTAAACCTGAAAAAAAAATAGTGGTTCAATATTAATTCGCAGAATCTAGATTTCCCTTTTACTTTAGGAACTGTAAATAGCGTTTTTTAAAGGAATGTGTCTGATGGGATTAATCCCTTTGGGGTTAGATGGAAGAACAGACGTCCAATGTTCAACCAATCAATGTTATTTGTGGTCAAACTCAATCTCGCCCCACATCTTATTCGTAAATAATAAATTTGCTATGTATTTTTTCCAAGCTAATAAATACATATATTATTATTACTACTATTATTGATTCCCTGGATAAAAAAACGGAGTAGGTAGATTATAGTACTGTCTAACTGTTTTTTATTATTAGTAATTATCCACGATTCGCATTACCAGCCTTTTTATCTTACAATTTTACTGAAAAATATTCTAAAGGCACGTTTTGACTTAAAATTTGCAATAAATAATTAACTTCGTAGTTAATTTGAATCAGTGTTTAGTTCTTCTTCAAATTAGTTTGCCCCCTATATTATTAAAATGTTAAGATGCCTATTTTACTGTCGCAAATTAATTTAAAACATTCAGGTCAAGATGAACAGACACTCTACAGTCTGTAAATACTTGAAACATATATTTTTCTTAATCTTGAAAACCCAAGAAAGAGGCTAGATATATGGAACAGATTAGTATTTTATTTATTTGCCATATTATCAGATAATTATGCATTGGGTCTATCATCTTACCTACCTACCTACTTACAAGTTTGCAAAGTGGGTCTTCAAACTTGAATAACATAAAAATTATAAAATGTAAATATAAATGTAGATACATAGTCTACTATAGCATCAAATACAAAATTAAAAGTGGATCTTCAAGTCGGAAAATGATCTAGTTGTGTGCAAGACAAAATTACTGAATAGGAAAACAATGGAACGGACAAAAATGGGCCGGTTAACCCGTAGTAATTCTGTAGTTAAAACAAATACTTAATTAAACTACAAGTATAAGAAGTGGAAGAAAACTGTGAACAGTTACCCTAAGATATGCCCTAGTAAATACTTGTAGTCGGTACACAAGTCTTGGTTAGTTATGAAGAATGAAATAACAGCGAATGGTTTAATAATGAGCATTCAGATACACCTAAACGTGTACTACAATTCAAGCAAGCATAGTATTTAGAATGTTGTTGAATCGTTGCTGAAAATGATCTCATCATACACCATTCGCTGTTATTGTCATTGCAATCTATTTACTTACCATTAATAATACTGTAAGTACAAAGTAAGTGCGCCATAGTTTTGGCAGGGTAAGTGAGAATCAGTCCCAGACCGCACAGAGCCGATCCGATTAGAGATACTTTGCGATAAGAGAAGGCACGGATAAGCGGTCCTACGAATAATCCTGAGAAATTAATCAGAGCGTCCAGGGTACTCATGATGATCGCTGCGCCCGTCGTCTCCACGCCCATCTCTTTCAGCAGGTCGCCGAAGAGGAGGCCGAAGGATGGTTCGATAGATCTTGTGCATAGCTGAAAAATAAACAAAATGTTTGCAAAATGTCGCGGTTTCTATCATAGGGTTTGCTTTACTCTTTTGAGGGTTGTCGGGAAAACCAAATTTTCCACATTAATATCAAACAATATTTATTGTGTTGCTCATGGGTAATGATTACTTTCTATTTGTTATAATAAATCGTATTAAGCCAAGGAGACGGCAGGCATTAAATGCATTTAATAGAATTAAGTGTATTTAATTTGCTGGTAAATGTATTAAAAACAGATTTAGAAAATGTTTCAATTTGAAACAAAATAATAATGTAATAAAAAAATGGCATAACAAGGATTAATATAACAAAATACGTGCAACTAGTGCTTGAAATAAATCTGTAGAATGGCTGTGAATCAAAATAATTGGAAAATATTATGTTTTGAAATTTTCTCCGTGAAGTAGGTATCTGATTTGTATATACAGGGGGTTTCTTAATGTCATATCACTACCATAGGAGCTAATTCCTGGTCGAATTCTATGACAAGAGACCAAATAAATGTGTGTCCTAAATTGCCTCGTTTTCGAGATACAGAGTGTCAAGGTTTTTTATAAAAAATCGTTTTTTTTTTTATTAATATCTTGAAAACTCTTTCGCTGATTTGGATGAAACTTGGTACGTTGGTTTGAAGTAGTAAGGGGCTTATTTTAACGTGAAAGATAAAATTATTGGCTCCAGTGGCGATCGAGAGGGTAATCTATTTGAAATTGATGAGAAAAAACATTGTACGCCACTGGTTTTTTACAAGTTTTGGATTTCTTTTAGCTGAAATAATTTCAAATACAACTTGTGCATTTCAATAACTTGTACATTTATGGGATACTTATACTCAATCAATTGAATATTAAGCATATGTAATTTATATGCATTGTGTCCATATTGGATACGTTCATGGTCTTTTGTTTTATTGACCTTATAAAAAAAATTAAAGATAAATAAATAGAAATAGTGTAGAAATTGTTTAAACTTTATTCTGAGGACCTACCTTCCTGCTACCATTTTTTTCTAATATCAACAATTGCGTCATTTTCAACACCATAATATCTGCGGCATCAAATTTAATTGGAATAATGTATATTTGAAGCTGATTAGGTAATTACTTTTGTAGTAGGTATCCTCGGTATGTCAACATCGAATAAAGTTTTCTGTTTTTAATTTAAGTGTTTAGTTTAATATTTTTCTATACAAACTTCTAGTCTTCAAATAGTTTTTGCAGATACTTAATATAACAATGCAATTTTTTTTCAATAAATCTCTTTGGAACATAAATGTGACATTTAAGATACTTGGGCATACCTTATACATTTAAGACGATCATATATTCTTTATTATATATCTGTTGCGATATTTTTATGATCTACATAACTACTTACTCTGTATATTATACTTACATTGACAACGCTGACCCCGATGACCACAATCCACCCCCATCCACCATCTGGTGGTACCAATTTCTTTTGTTCGATAAACATGTTGCCCGTCTACCTGCAAGAAGATAATTTTCTGTAATATATACTTCTTTACACCTTACATTCTACATGATTACAATAAAAAAATATTTGATGTCTTTGGCTTTCGATGGTCTACTGAAGTAGTTACCTTTTGGAACAAGTTACCAAAACATATTTTTTAGTGTATTCTTATTATGGGTGTCGCTTTTACGTCTCTGTCAATTAAGGTTTGTTTCTTAATAGAAGTGAGTTTCTGTTCGTGCATCTTGTTTTAGAACAAACCTTGGTCTATCTGTAGCATGTAGATAATGCAATATATATAGTCTAGGACAAACCTGTGTTTTCATGTTTTGGTGCATTATGTAGGAGATTTTAGATACAAAGGTTTGATAATGGAAAATTCACGTCAATTTTTGTTATTCCAAATGCACGTTCTCGAATAATGCACGTAAATCTATGTTTACGTTTGAAAAACACTTTCTGCCTATGGCCTTCTCAATATTCATTATTCCATTGTCTTACCGCCAACACAAAGATACTGTAAATGCCGAGGTAAACTGTAAATGCAGATAGTTTCAGATATTACTGCTTGACTACCCAAATGAGGGAATATTTTTCTACAATTGCTTTAAATAAATAGTAAGCTTTCGGGATGCCAACTGTTAATACAAAGTTGAGGTTTTCTGAGAGCTATCACATTGTCGCTTTAATTTAATTTGTTAAATCATTGTTCGGCTGAAATTTCAGCCAACTAGATTGTGGTTTAGCAGATTATGTTAAAACCTCAGATAACGCATCCTGTTACATTTAAAATAGTTATATTGAGGAAGTGTTGCTGAGTTTCAGTAAACAATCAATTCAGTATTGTGTATACTTATACTATATCTACTACAAGAAAAATTGAAAATATGTGTTACTTATTTTTCTGGAAAAGTAGTACAGACATTGAAAGACTCTACTCTTTGGTATATCTATTCAATATTAAAGGCAACATTTTTTGTAAAAGAAGACATTGATGTGAGTGAGTATAAAAAGTTTTGAAACAACAAACAGTTGGACAGAAAAATAAAAAGTCAAAAAATATTGAACTACAGTAGTACCTACGTATTGAATGAACATTTTTAATTTGCAATGAAGTAGTCAATTGCTGTAAGTTAAGGCCTAAAATGTTTTAATAAATACACTATCTCATTAGCTCACCCTTAGCGTTCCTAGGCTAAATTCCTGAAATGATTTCTGATTTGATGTAAAATTTCTAGTTTAGTTAGTAGTAGTAAATGAGTGGTTGTTAGAAGAAATACATAAAGTAAGATTCTGGAAAGAATAAATGAATTTACAAGGATAGATATTGGATGAAAAACTAAAAAATGAAAACAAAGATTTAGAAGGTGAATGTTATCTAATAATGAAATTATTTGTAATTTTGTGAGCTTTTTTAAATTTGTTTAAAGAAACAAATTTTACATGTAAGAATCATAAAGTGAAGTGGCAAGAGATTTTTGTTAAACCAGTAATAATTTTTATAGTGTTTAATAACTTTTTATTGATTTGGCAACATCCACTGGAATATTGACTAAGTTTGATCATTCGATCAAGGTTTTTTATTCATCACCTCCATTTCATCGTGTAGTGTACAGTCCTTGGCTAGGAGAACAAATACATTGCTATATTTTAGGAATAATTAAATACTGTCTTTCTTTAAGGTTGCTTTAATCAAGTATGCAACATATCGGTGTTAGAACCTATATCAAAATCGAAAATAAATATTTCTAGAAACTTAATGCTATACATGATAAAATATAGAGTACAACACTTCACGTGAATGCTTTCAAATGAATTGAGATGAGTACCTTGAATCTCCTAACAGCAGAATAACCTTTCATACATTTCCTGGCGCATGTTGTGAAAATGTTTGCGTGGAGATAGATGCATACTCATTGGTGATTCTCTTCCGCAAATCCGAAATATTGTCAGGCTGGGTAATAACCACCTTATATTTAATTTAATGAGTAGGCCATTTAAGAGGTTCTCGATTTCCAATCCGTCCGGATAAACTTGGATGACTTTTATCCATCAGGATAAAAGTTATTAACGAAATTCCAGACTTACCTATCTAAAATAATCTGGTGGTGCACCATCTTGTTGATTTGATATGTTAAGTTAGGTTGTTTACGATTTTTGTATGGGGTTATCTTAAACCTAAGGTATTCCTTACCAACCAGACAATCTTTTGGATTTGTTCGAGAGAATCAACAATCCAGGTAAACATTTGCAGATAAACAGGTAAACAGGTGCGCCAGGAAATGTCTGACAGGTTCTTCTACTATCATTTTGAACAAAATACTTAATTATTCCTATTAAAATATTGTTTTATTTATTAAACTGTTAATTTGAGTGTTTTTTATTCATTGATAACCGTACTCACAGAAACGCGTAACGTCCATCCTGACCTAGAGGACGGATAGACCGATTTCAAGAGTAGTTTGCAGAGAATTAAAAATTCTTTTAAATATCCAACACGTCCCATCTTATCATTAAAAAAAATATTTGACAGTGCCTGTGGCGCCATTTTCCATATTAGGAAAATGAATTTATTGTCAAAAAATAATAGATTTTACACTATTCACCCTGTATTTTGAGTCCCTAACCCAATTAATTCAAAAGTAAGGGGAGATGGGGAGCTTTACTACCGCTAAGATATGCTTTGTAGGTATATTTAGATATTAGAATACTTGACTTAAGCGCTTGACTTAATTTTGAAGCATCTTAGGTTGAATTAATTAAAATAGTTTCGATGAACATCGATAAGTAGACATCAACACGTAAATTGTGGTAAACAGACTGTCTCAAATGATAGACTATAAATTTCATCACAATATATTTGCGTTATTGGTTGTCTCCATGTCATGGAACTAACTGTCTCCGTGTCCAATTAACACCTATTATTATTAGACATCTCCTGAGCATGACCTGCGGCAGTAACGTCGCTTCAAATTTTATGAAAAATCCTTGATGGTAACGTACAGTATCATAAAAGAATCTTAAAGCATAAATTTAAAAATTATTAACTTCTGAATGCATATTTTATAATTTTTCACGCACTACAAGTAAGTATTTTTTACAATTTCTCAAAACGCAAATATCTTTAAAATATACTAACAACTGTTATAAACTAGACACATCCATGTGTTTACTCTACAGATATAATCAAGTTCTAATATTATTATACCAAGCTACTTAACCCATAAAAGGCATTTAGGTAAGAAGAATCGTGGAAAAATATTTCAGGCTAAACAAACTTTTTCCGTCTAGTTCAACGTTATCAAGAATTATAATAGACATTTGTCGTACCATGGCGCTCGTGACTGCGGGCGCCATGGTATATTTAATTTATTTTATAAGTAAATTTTACGAGTAAATGAGGATTTTATGGACTTGACATATCTTGCAGGTGAGTTGGTAATTCAATAAACTACAATGTTCTCTTCATAACTTTTTACAAAAAATAGATTCGGGAGCTTAGAGTTTTAATCCTGGTCTTTAGATCCAAAGGTACCGAGTTTGTTTTCTACGAAGACTTTTACGAAGAATTTTCAGTTAAATTGTTACTCGTATAATATAACACTTATTTGGTTTGCCTTGAACGCATAAAGATAGATTGGCAACCAAGACTTCGCGAGAGCATAGAAAAATGCCTGCCAGAAGTGCCAGATGTTGATTGAATATGAAAGTATGAGTGTGGGTGACTGTTCTCTAACTAGTAGGAGGTTTTCTAGACTTGCTTGAGTCCTGGACTTAATGTTGGTTAGGGCTTCCATCCGCAATCTTTTCTAGGCTCTAATGCGCCAGACATGAAAACGTCTCTCTTACATCTAAATTTGCCCACACTGTACATTTAATCAGAATACTTTGGAAATATTTTTTTCAATTATTTCTATATTGTTCATCAAACAAACAGCTCAATACCAAGAAAATAAAGGCAGTTTGCGGAATTGTCAGCTGCAGATTTCTGTGTATGCCAAATTCATGGTCTCGTCTGTTCAAAATCGATTTTGTTCAATATTAACAAATTAATTACATTCTTATCATCTTCTGTTCTGTGCCTTAATAAAACTTTCCTAACTAATTAGAAATTCATGTAACCACAAACCATATTACATTAAAAAAATTATCATTACAGAGACATTTTTAGAAGTGTCTTCTTGAGAGATTTTAAATAAGAAGTTTTGATTATTTATGTATAAAGTAAAAACACCTTTTTAAGAAACATTTAAATAAAGGAAGGGAATATCATAGCAGGCAATAATTCTTTATTAAAATTATGTTTTCTACTACGTTCAGACAAATAGAACAATTGAAGCATAATGAGTGTAGGTATTCAAAAATCATAAAATATGGAAATTTTATGACTCACAGTAGTTGCTGTAGCGAATTCATTTAAATAGGTATTGAATTAATGGTACTAGATTTTTCAGTCTCAACTTAAAGTTTTCTAAAGTAGTTTTTAGATCCTTATGTGAATATCTATTAAATTATAATTAGATAAATATGGTTACTACCCAGTTCAGTCACGATTTAAAACTAAAAAGCGTGTTTTTACAATATACCTATTTTATCATCTTAACTATTTCTTGATCTAGCCTTAGACAAACAGCGTTAAGAAAATATTTAAGCAAAAATTTTATATTTTTGGGGGTAAGTTCGGTAACCATTCTTATAATTTGTTTGCTCATTGATTGCCCTCCCTCATATTTGCAAGAAAATAGCAAGAAATTGGACCTAGGTTGTTAAGAAGAAACAACATATTTGTGATATAAGCTAAATACATTATGCTTAACACATAAGATTAAATGAGCACATTGAAGAATAAATACATAATAAATTAAACGACATTTTAACAATAACTGTTCACCTTGATGATTTTTTCAAGCACGAATATCAATGCACAACAAATAGAAATAGTCATTGACTTGTAATGTTCTCTACAATTTTTAAGGTCGACTAAATTATGGAGGTGCTATTATTTATATTGTATTAATTAATTTTTTGCAAAGTTTTTTAATAAAATGCAGGTGTTTAGTTTAATTTTTCCTTGATAACCTAAAGAATATTATTTAAAAAAGAACAATTGATATTAATGTAAAATTTATTTAGGAACGCCAATATTGCTAGCCCTAAAAGCCAAATTAGTCCGTTAAAACATATAGGCGAGTAAAAAAATAATTTTCAGAAGACAGTATCCGTCTGTGTTTATTGAAAATGATCTAATACTTTTAAAATAATCCTGCCTAAACAACAATAATTGACCTAAGAAATTTTAACACAAAATAATAATGGTGATTACTTTACTCACGGAAATCCTGTTAAGTATGTTAACTGGGAAAAAATATTACCTAGTAGAATGTTACATACCTATATGATGATGTTCTTTGATGGGTATTATATAAAAATGACAGTGTATGGAGTTTTCCCAAATTATCACAAACAATTGAATTAAATTATGTTAGATTTGTTCAGTTAATGAAATTTTCTCACTCAAAAATTAAACAAGAGATCACATCGTGAAACATTAGCATGAACGTAAGAAACGCACAGTATGTTACTGAGAATGATAGCTATTGTCAGGGTTCTTTAAAATAATTTTACACAATCGAAGGTTTCTGTACTGTTTTTTTTTTTGCAAAATAAACAAAAAGGTCAGTATTGATTATCAATCAATTCCGGCTCAATTATATGTTAATACTTGATTTGGTAAGGTGAACCTATTCCTGTACGGATATTGCACAAGAAATAATAAAAAAATAATTAACATCAAATTATAGGAAACACGCAAGTAGTACATCTACAACTGCAATAATTGAACCAAAGGTCAAATTTGCAAGCTCTAATGCTGCCCCTGACCACTAACCCTACAATGGAGGTTCTACCTGAAACCAGGTCAGGCCTATTGAAGCAGCCTACCTACGAGTAAGTTGCTATACATTTCCCTACGCAACATAAAGCCTTTGAGAAGAGAATAGGAATAGTTCATGCTGGCGAGGCGGACAAATTTGTTAAATAGCTAATAAAATACGTACACATTTCCGTGTAGCACTGACCGTCGCTTCAACAACTCTAAAGTCGGTTCTTGACGCATGTGATTCAGAGTAACCGGACTGGAGATTCCATCATCGATCCCACAGGCGAAGAGGAGTCACGTGACGATCACGCGCAAGCCATGTGCTCTTTCCAGCTGATTATCGAGGAATTTCGGTCTCGACAATGGCTGTAAATCGGAGCAAGGGATTGCCCCCAAGGTGCATTGTCTTTTCTGTCGTGTCGTTAACTGGAAGGTGATTCCACGACAGACTGCGGCAGACAATGCACCTTTTCTGGAAGTACAAGGAGTTTGCCACAGGGAGAACGGTAGAAGCCAGACGTAGAAACTGTATTTTGACTTAAAATAGAAGGCAGTTTGTCAATTAAAGTCAATTATCTGGAACCATATAAGCTTCCTGTTATCGGCAATATTTATTTGTATGTATAGATATCTTATCTGTAGAATCGTTGAAAATTATTATTAATGTCAACAAAAACTCCAAATAAAAGTCGTAAAATTAATTCTAACAAGCGGACACAACACCTATAGAAACTATTAGAAACTCAATAGTTTACCTACTATTAATATACATTATATATGTACGATTAAGTAGAGGCACGAGCCATCTCTGTCTGTTCCATGAATATTTAATTGTTATACCTTTAACTTAGAATAAGTTTTTTTATAACACTAAACAAATCCTTATTATAGTAATCAAATGGTTGGTTCCTTCTTGTCTATTATTAAAATTCCTAAGCTATGAACAATCTGTCGGTCGTACAGAATCTGCTTTATTTATACCTATAATAGCAGAAACGAGTTTCATTGTCATACTAAGAAAATTGACTGAAACTAATTAATTTTCGTGGGATATGGTCCTATTTTTTCTGGGTGGAATACGTATAATTTTTAGAAAGGAACTAGTGTTTATTTTATTCTCTCATTGGGTCTGAAAATGAGTAGGTTAAAATTGTGGAAAAATTTTGTTTTGTATATTCAGTATATCAATCATATCAAGTCATAACTAATGATGAGGTTATACATAGAAATGGAGGATTCTTGTTTTCTTTTTGTCGATAATCATTGATTGTTGTTACTCAATCGTCCATCATTCTTATCATTGTGGTGTGGTATAAAATATAAAAAACTACATTACCATTACAATTTACATTATATTTAGTGCGAATCCATCAAAAACGATTATGGTTCAATGATCTAAACTCGCAACACGAATAAAATGAATATCCGATGGTGCGTCTTTCTCTAGCAAAGAACTATTTATCACGTCAGCTGAATGAATAATGAATGTTCCGGAATCGGAGTATTTTGTGGGAATGCTAAATGATTTAATGAAACTTTTTCGGATGACTTGACTAACGAACTTTTGATTATTCCTGGCAACTGATAAAATTCCTTTTTTATTCCTTATATTATTTCTGGCGAGTCATTGACTCCATACGTACATGGTGGGCAAATTTCTATGTTCTTTTTTTGTGCAGTAGTATTACAAATGCAATATTAATAAAAAATACAAAGTAGAAATTTGTGTGAAGGAAAACAAGAGACCAACTATTAATATTATATAATATTAAATACGCATAAAAAAAATTGAGACCATAAATAAAGCCAATTTTTGCACATATTTTAGATACATACGAACGTCAGAATACAATTTTTACTCAACTTAAAAAGGAAAATAGATGTAATATTATATCATCATACATTACATAACATCATATAGCAGGCACAACTACACACATTCGCAGCAATCTTGATTCCTGGAATCAAGATGCCTATTTAGTTTATGACATTATTGTTGGAGCTGTAAAAATCTCATAAATTATTAATTATATAATATCCTTGGATCTCTAAGGAAATACAAATGACTTTGGAGCCTATAAATTCAAATCAATCACTTATATTCCATAAGGTACTTCACCTGTACCTTATACAATACTTAGGAATATTACTAATTCTTTATTTACGGGGGAATAGAGCTGATAGCCACATCTGTGCAAGGTGAGTCTCCCACGCGTATTGATATTTCGACTCCCACACATTCACCGTTCTTTTTTTTGTTTAATACATACTTTACGTACTATCTAGTCATACTCGTCTCCAGATTGAACAAATTTATATTTGGTGCCTTCTATAGTAGTTTATAATGGTATAGTAACCTCATATATAGTTTATACTCATGAGACTGATTTAGGTAATGAATTGAAAATTATTTATTGGAAAATTTAGAAATAAAATTGTCATATTTGTGTTCCCAGCAAAGCTGGTAATAAGATAATAGGATCCGATACTGTTATCGGTCAAGACAGGATATATATAATTACTGACCATTTTAGTCTCTGTATCCGGTCAGCTAGATTCATCAAAAGTTTAAAACTAATGGGGGCTCCTAATAGTAATTATGATCGTTGTGACACTTAATTAATAGACTAATTAAACTGGTGATAACATCTATTTTTACGTATTCCTATTCATACGATCAAGCAATTTGGATGGTATGACCTGGAGTGTTACTTCCCATTATTTTTTTTTATGTTTATTTTGACCTTCAGTGGAAAATGTTAATTGTATAGGTGCAAAAAACTGATTAGCACTTAGCAATTATTGTGGTGGACGTAAGGCTACAATTTAGGAAGAAATGATATTTTACTGACACTGCGGATCATAAACTTATTAGATTATGTTTTGAGTACCATTTTCTAGAGTAAAAATTATTCTGTTATGCATTAAACCTCACCTTACTTCCTCACTTAAATGGTAACTTCTTATAGTGTTTGGCCAAGATTATAGAGAGTGGCTCATTGACAGCATATGGACCTCTTCCAAGTGGCAAGGGATCGTAATTCCATAAGCGCGTCTAACAAGACCGGAATTGTAAAAAAATATTAGAAAATAAACTAAAATATTTCTTTAAATAGGGTAAATTATATCGTTTACGAATACCTGAAAGTCCAATAGTTCCCGCATTTGCAAAAACAACCGTAAAAACGAAGCAAATAATCTTGAAGGGTGTTGGAACCTTTGGTGTGAAGATAACATTGACGCAATATAGTGTTTTGGTGTTAGGTGGAAAAGGTGGTGTTTGGTGGTGTTATCGTCAAATATATAGCGAATAGTAATAGTACTCATACTGCTCATGAGTCGCTCTTTATAATTTTGGTCAAACACTATAGTGCAGAACGGGTGGTACTATGAGTTGCTAATATAAGTTTAATTTTTTGTCACCTGGAAATTCGTCGGCTCGACGTGTATATTTAGTTAAAATATGAAATGCCCTTTTAACATAATTTTCACAATATCTGGTATATTATTTCGCAATGGATTTTTGCTTGCAAAAATACAAATGTTGAGCAATGTAGAGTAATCTACTAAAAATTCTACCAGATAAAGCTATTTTCATCAAAACGAATGATACCCTCTTTATTGTCCCAAGAAGAAACAGATAATTTTCGATGGAATAAAAGTTATTTTTGGGGCACTATTTTTCCATGAATCCACAGCTTATCATTTAGCCATTCTATTGCAAAGGTAAAATCTAAAACGATGTCCTTGAACAAATTCGAACTCAGACCACCCTCTTATGGATTTTCTAATAACGATCAAACTGCTTTAGTCAGTGACGTAACGTAATTTTATGGTACAAACAATAATCTTTGATATAACATAATGTCTATATTTGGACATTGATTAAGCATACATTCTTATCATTAGTGTAAGTACTATAGTACTAGGAATTCTATTTTCTAGGAAATGTAGGGGTGATCCCAAGTAATGCCATGTTCCAAGTACCTAAATCTAATAGTTTGTTCGTGATTTATAACGACATTCATTCAGAATAAACCTGATTTATGCATATTGTGAATAATTTTCATATTGTATAATTTCCGTATTTAAATGAGTAGCTGAAATGTATAATAAATTTAGTATAAACCAAAATTTCATGTTTCATTTTGCTTGTTACACGATGGTAATGTAAATTCATGATCAGGGTTATCATTTTGAGGAAATAATAAATTACTTTTAGTATCTCTCTGTTAAGTTTAATAAAAATAATTGGGTATAGCCTTGCAGAACACTGCTATTAATTTAGTTCCGTGCTATTCAGTATTTGGTTTATTTTGGTTTATAAAACAACTAGAAAATTTAGTTGAGTATAATATAAATTATAGCATAAAATTGAAAAAAATATCTTTAGAAATAGTTATAATTCGGCAAGATAGTTTTCAGTCTACAACATCAACAAATTCTGTGTAGAGTGTCTTATTATCTTGAAACACACATTTCATAACATCATTAATTGGTTCTGATTAACAGATTACGTAATTAAGTACTCAATTCCATTTTTTGTGGCGTATTTATTTCAATATTTGATCAAAATAAACGGTTTTCATGACACTATGTTATATAGTTTCTACATATAACATACTTTTCACTTGGTTTATCAAATTCATCTAAGTATCTTTTTACAGCTGTTTTTTAATAATTATACTGATGAAACAGAAATAAGTGTTAATTAGTTTTATTTCACTAGTGGTGAGAAGCACATCGTAGCGCTCTTTTTGGGTCTTTACTATAACAAATACGAATTTGGCTCATTGGCCCTAGAGTAGTTGTTTTCGGCATCTCCTTCAAACAAAAATAGTTATATTTCAGTTCCTACTGAGATATTAACTTGGTACTTAGCTGTAATTGTACCGATAGCGAGTCATGAGTAATACTGATAGCATTACAAAGGAAATCATATTGTAATATTTTGAAGCAAATATTATTTTTACCTGTCATTTTTTAATGAGATCTTGAATCGACATGAAACTTTACCCCATGGGGCTATTTCCACTGAACCTTATCTACTGCCACTAAAATGGTTTTACTCAATGCACTGCTGGATAAGAAACTCTAAACAAGTGTAAAACATTCCAGCGGTCCAATAGGATTATTGTGGATTCTGGAACAGGAACAGGGACAGTAGTGACCCTCTTAATAAACCCTAAACTGTATATATGACATAATGAAGTGAATTTTGGTTTTTGTTTTAACACTATCTCTTTTTATAACAGATAGTTTATAGGTACCTACTCCCTTAGTTCTTTAATAGGTATTACATAAAAAATGGACCAACTATATTCTACGGTTTACTTGAAAATTCGTTGAAATCGACACAAGAAATCGTCTTATTGGCATGAAGGTGACAATATCTTAATAATCAGTCATTTACATGCTGTTGAATTGGGTATCGAACCTATTGTTATGCAATCATAAAATTAACACTATTTTGTACCAAGTTTATAATATACGATGTGGTCTAAAAAGAACACTGCTTAAAATATTTCAATGATTAACGTTTCAAAAGTGAAAAGTTTTGATAAAAATAACAATATTTATGATTGAGTTATACCAGTGACTATAGAAAATAGTCACTAGTTATACTGAATTGTCATAAATTTAAAGCTTGTAAATTGAAGGTACAAATTGTTTTTTATTATAACGTTCATTTATATATAATTTATATAGCTTCACCGACTTTTCCTCTTCTTCTATTTACATTTTGTGGTTCAACACGCATGTCTAGAGTTAAAATTAAGTCCTATTTAAGATTATTAAAGCTATGGGTACCAGGCTCATTTGGATATGATGAATTTTCAATATTTTTCTTACACTAAGTGAAGACTGGTCCTTAAATATAATTAAATCAAGAACAGGTAAACAAATTCTAAGGAAATATAATCCTATTTACAATTGGAAATCCCTAACTATTTACGGCTTAATTGAATGTGCAAAAACATTTTTTGTTAAAACAAGTTTAGTAAGTTTTATTAAAATCAGTTTGATCATTTAGTAAATTATCAGATTTTTTATATTTATTAATTTACAAATTTTCTAATAACGTAAGTTTTCTTCTTTTGGATGCTGTGTAGAGCACATCAAAGTTATCGTTGAATGTGTGATTTTCTTCTAATAGATTATTGGCATGTGCAGAGCAAGTATTTCTGTTTTTCAAATATGAAGACTTGGTCTACGTATGCCAATCATCTTTTAGAAGAAAATCAGACACTCAACGATAACTTTGATGTACTCCACACAGCATCCAAAAGAACAAAACTTACGTTATTAGAAAATTTAGAAATTAATAGATATAAAAATCTAATAATTAGTTAGGGATAATCTAATAAATAGTTAGGGATTTCCAATTGTAGGTAAACAGGTTTATATTTCCTTAGAATTCCTTGATTTAATTATATTTAAGGACCACTCTTCACTCTTCACTTATTGTACCTAAGTAGTCAGTGGTATTTACATATGATGAAGCTAAAGTTTGGCGAAACAATTGTTAATATAAACAATATATAAAGTTTTTGCGAAAGTTTATTAAAACATTTATGTTTTATTCAACATACAGTATCTTAAAAATAATTTATATATGAACTTTATAAAGTAACTATAGGTAATGTTTCTACAGAAATTACTGAATTTGAATTTTATTTAAAATAAGAAAAACGTTTAAATGGGAAAATATAAGCATATTTTTAAATAACCACTTATATAACCATATTTGGTTATATAAGTGTCCTTTGTATAACCATATATGGTCATACAAAATCAGATATTTACTCACAATTTCAAATAATTATTTTTTATCTTCTTATCTTCATATCAACAACACAGTTTTCATTTCTCAACGATAATAACAACTATTGATATCAATAAAATCTGCAAATAATAGTACTTATATAAAGGTTAGTTTTCATTTATGTTTTTGACATGAAACACTAGAGACATAATTAAGTAAAATGCCACAATATCATACAATAATTTATCTCTTAGTTAACTTTTTGGGTTAATTCCTATATAAAGAAAGATGTAAATAAGTTTGATGTTGAACCTATCTGCAATTATTGTGAATATTTACATATTATATGTGATTTACCTACTTCTAATAATACACCGCCCCTTCACACGGATGTATAAACACAGTACATGCTTTTATAGATCATACCCATATTCTCTTTTAATAGTAAGTTCATACGTTTTAATAATATACCCAGTAAACTTCAGTTTTTTCTTCTACCCCCTAAGCAAATACCTACTTATATAAGGTACATAAATAGGCCAAAGTCTACATATATTCTAATTATGTAGACTTTGCATAGGCCATGGGATTCTGTTTACGATGGTCAATAGAAGAAGGTGTTCGAAGGAAAACAATTAGCTAATACCAAGAATTATTTCAGGTTTGGTCAAAGTTTAAACGGTTTGAAAATTAATAGTGCTTAAAAGAGCGGTCTTTTTTTACCGTTCCTATATTTAAATAAGTGCCTTAACTTGTGTAGCACGCGCTCTACTGTCACTAACTAAATACTTACTATCTTCTATTCTACTGTATTTCGCGAATTAAAATTAATTTCTATATTTTATAAATCACAGTTTCACTAGTAACATGTTGCATTGTTTATATTTCAAATAGTAGATCAGACACTGCGCCGAGTAAACTCTATCACAACGCACGTTGAACTGATACGTTCGAGTCGCGGAATGAGCTCATTAATGATCTCAAACAACTGGCGCTGTGTGGGGGAGAAAGTATGATTAAAATATAAGCTTTGTTTCGAAAAAAACGTAATATATCGAACACTTTGAAAGATTTTGATTCTGATGTGGATTTTTGCATCACATTCTAGACTTGTTATTTTTACTTAGAAATATCTATTTTTACTTATTATATTTTATAAATATATAAAAGCAATGATAATCTCATGTGACATATGACAGAATGTCAACATATTTTACTTGCCGACAACACCCTGTATTTACTGTAAGTACAAAATTTTAGAAAAATCGTGTCAATAGTTTCTGAGATATGGATCGTGTAAGCTCCTGGCTGGACACACTGTATATTACTTTATATTTAAATTATTATTATATTTAAATTTTCGGTCGTCTTAAAGACGCAACTGAATTTCCAAAAACATACTTTAGAACTTGGAACAATTATTTGAGAACGGAAACTCAAAAAAATGTTTACAACTTCCTAATCTCGTTCAACACTACGGTATTTCAAGTAGACAAAATAAAATAATCATTTTATTGCACTAATTAGTTTTTTCACCACTTAATTACACTTAGACATAAGAAAATCGTCAGGTCTGACGCAAATTAAATCACATGCGTCCATGGGCGTCGTCAAGGAAGGCCAGAGGGAAGCAATCGCCCCATTGGCTTTCGAGTCAATTACTAAGTACGTCACATAATTTCAAAAATAGCATCAATTAATATTTACAAATAAAATTTATTGTAATTTTTTAGTCCTTATATCAATTTAATCAATTTTTTAGCCATTACAACACAAAATATCGAGTCCCATTCTTTTTTTTTAATAAGAATTGCCACCATCAATAAACAAGATGTCAGATCAGTTCCTTGTGGGGTTTGAATCGAATGAGACCATACTATCAATAATTGATCATTTCTTCCTGCTCCTCTGAAGCGATGACCAATATGTACTCGTATGTCGTATGTTTGTAAATGTCTTACCAAATGAAAACGTTGTACACTTGCGTAAAACCCAATAGGTTTTCTGATTAGGTTTTCATTTTAACGCTATTTTATGATGCAATCAAAATGAGGTGGCAAATAAAATGATTTATTTTATTATTTTTTATATTTTATTTTGCATCTTAAAAACATCTACATAATGATACTACATTTTTATTTTATTTTAATAAAGAAAAATATTGTAATTGTAAGGTAAATGTTAAAATCTCAATCTTATTTTTTTGGTCTCATTTATTATTTGTTTAAATTTTAAATATGTTTTCAAATAATTTTTATCTTTTCAACGAATCGAAAGCTGTATTTTACTATTCACTGTGAAGTGAATGGGAAAATTAGATTTTGTTGTTTGAAGGCAAATTCTAAAAAAATTTTTTTTCGTCCCCCTTAGAGATTTTGGAGGCAATGCCCATGCATGCGTCTAAATTAAGTGACCATATCATTTATTATATCATATCACGAGACAATCATGGCATAAAAAATATTGTGCCAGAAGATCGAGACGGCTCAGCTTACGCCAAATTACACAACAACCGGCAATCATGAGGCCACATGTTTTGACTACAGACAAAAATGGATCAAAAATGTCCTTGGAAAATACTACTGTAGCATAACAGTGCCATATTTATTTCAACTAACTTGTTGCAAACAAAATGTCTGAAGATATAATGAAACAGTGAAGATCTAAATATAACATTTAGATTTCAGAAAGATGGTAGATGGATTTTAACGTTCATGGCTTTATATGGATCGTGCAGTGGCGCACCTGGAGTGTGCATACTCGGTATAATTGATGAAACTTTACATAATCAATAATCCTCTTAATCATTTTTTACCAGATTGTGATATAGAAAATATAAGTAAAAGTTAGAGTACCAGTAGTGGTTTGTTGTCTGAATTAAGTTATAAAAGCTTTTTACGAATAAAACTATCTCCACTTTAGGGAACCATCACCCAGAGCAAGTTGCAAGAGCAAGAGCATAAGAAATGAGCAGGAAATAACCTTGCCAACATAAAAAGTCCAATCTGATCATAATTTTGTCCCCCACTTCTTTCCTGTCACAAGTACCTACTTATTCAGAAGTTATATTTTTTTTGTAAGTATTTTCTTGTGTATTTTTACGTAATTTTACCTATCTAATTGTAGTGCATTTTTATTCAAATAAATTTAAACAATTTTTAGTGTTGTATATTGATTAAAAACATAAATGTTTTACTCAATGGGTATATACAACACTATGGGATAGATTTACTTTTCAGGAAGATCCAAATTTCAGGAATGAACAATGTTTGTTAGGCAACACATTATACATTAGTTTTACCATGACGCCACCAGAGGAGTTTTAAGTTATGTTTATATACCTATTTACTATTTACACATTATGTGCCTATTTAATTGTTTATATGTCATATGGTCATATGTTTATGAAACTCAGCATGATTTAAAGAAGTTTAGTTTTTGATTTACGTTAGGTATTATGTTTTATTAAGTTTTTTAATGTGACCTGTATGTAAATTAGAGTTTTATTGTTTTTGGCTACTGCTTCTTCATTTAAAGAGGTCATACCTACACGTTTTGTGACAAAAGATTCCAGCATTAAGTACCTAGCTAGGTATAATGAGTGTGAGTTTTAGTTTAGTTTTAATTAACTACTAAGTTAATCAGTGTTTTTTGAAAGTAGGTAAGTACTTCCGGAAATAGAATACAGGGTCACCTCCTATTATTTATATTGACGATGGTGTTATACCTACCTATTACTTAGTTAGGTAGGTACTCTTTCTTAAAAAAAATTGGCAAACTAATTATATACAGAGAAAAGTTGTGACTAGATAGTTTACGTACGTACCCATAGAGTATTCCAGGTATATACAGGGTGTCCCACGGTGACGAGACATTAAACATATTTCAGAGACTACTTCGATTTTGATTTTGAAAATTTGGGTAATAGTGTTTTCTTGCATACCCGAAAACACTATTCCCCAAGATTTCAAAATTAAAATCGAAGTAGCCTCTGAAATATGTCTAATATATTGTCAACGTGGTATACCCTGTATAATAAATGGTATTACCTATATGTATACCTTCAGTAGAAAAGATAAGTTGATAATTAACTCATTATTTAATATTTTTTAGAAAATCGCTAGGAACGTCGATTCTTTTTGCACAATCCCTAATATAAGTGGCCCAAAAAAAGTTACAGACTAAAGTTATATTTTTTTTAAATAGAACAACCTATATATTACTTAATTTTTGGTTAGGCAGAGGCTAATGTTTACTTTCAATAAGATGGTGCGACGTGTCATACATGTCGTGAGACAATTCAATTGACTTGTTGCGTTTGGTTTTGGTTTGGTTATCTGACGAAATCATTGATATAGGATTTGATGTCTATCATGATCATATAGGATAATAATAAGGGAATTATTACCAAAAGAGTGTGCTATAAGCGCAGTGTCCTGGAAAGTAGAGAACATACATAAATCGGTCGCTAGGCTACAGGAGTTGCAAAGTATTTGTACTGGCACATTCTTTTTGGTTATAACTCCTTTGCCCTTAACCCTTAATATTATATCTAGACCCATCAAATCTTATACCTATCAATTATCAATGCATTGTAGGATTATGAGGATTACTATGATATAGGATAAAAGCAATACTTAAATTAAGTTATAGATTACATGTGTAAAAATTAGTATAAAATATATAAGTATATAGGTAAACCAAAATAAAGCATGAGTATATTTTTGATTTGTAGAATACCTAATAATAATAAGATAAATAAGCAAATTTCAAATTCAGCTTCTGATACTTATTGCTGCTCCACTAATTTTAACCTACAACATAACAAGATAACATTTCCTGCTATAGTATTATATGTCTATGGGTTGATATAAGTACAATGACATGTAGTCGAACAATTTACAGAACAAACAATATTTTAAATATATTTAAGTAAATATTATAGTAGATAGACGTCCTACAACATAAGTACACAAAATTAAATGGGTAGAGCTATAAACGAGAACCAAGAACCATAACTCAGAATTTTACTTCTCGGTTATGATTCCTTTAATAATAGTCTTGTCTCTGTATTTACATTTAATTTTGCAATTAGGAACCCAACAAAATAAACTATGTTACAGTTTTTACCATTTTTATGATAAAACCATCATATGAATAAAATTTATGTACACCAATACACCGATAATGGATATCTCATACTGTAATTTAGAGTTTTGCGATCGCGATTAGACTTACCAATCGAAATGTGAGAATGGTCATTGGAAATCAGCAAACTAAGACTATAATAGTCTGAAATTCTTATAAAGAATATGAAATAATGTGGTGGAGGGGGTTTAAGCTAGCATACAACATTACTCAATCCCAGAAGCTTATGAAGAAATATTTTATGCCTTATGTCATTATATAATCATATACCTGGACACAAACAATACTGAGGAAGCTTCTGACAACAAATTTGACACTCGAAACAAACTAAACTGTTTTATTTTTTTCACAATCTAGTTGGCAAAATGAATTATTTCAGTTTTTACAAGTTTTTATAACAAAATTCGCTCTAACTGAGAAACCTTAAAAATAGGTACATACCAATTTATATTATTCGATTCAGAAATTAATTCTTCTTTCGAACGTAGATTAATATACTGGGTGTTCCATTTGAAAAATCAAGTTTTGTAACTTCTTAAATTGGTAAATTGGCTTATAATTTTGAGGGCCCTGTATGTTCCTCAGACATTATATAATCATTTTCAGATGTAGCGATGTCTAAACCATTACTGTAGCAAATATTGTAATTAAAGGTCTTTCACTGTTCAAGATTCAACATTTTTAATATGGTGCTGTAACTGTCACTTTTTCCTTAAAACTGGAGATATTACGAAAATAACTGAATTTAGGTATAGACAACTTCATACAAAGTTGACTTAAAATTGAACGTAGAATCCAAAACTGCAAAAACATACAGGGTGTTCCCTTTAAAATAATCAAATACTTTAAAAAGGTAGGCCCCCCTGACCTTTTATTGTAAATAACCAAATTTTCAAAATCACCCTGTACGCACTTTTCCATATATCGATCGCGGCCCATCCCGGTGGGACACCCTGTATACTGATGTAGTTCAATCTAAATCAATTTGTCAGATATTACTATTTAAGCACATTTATTGTGTGTTGCCATTATCCATTATGTCTATTCCGTTATCTTTATCAACAACAGATTGTAATAAGATTGCTACACGTTCACTTAGATTACATATATCTGCCCTTGTGTCTCTTTTATAGAATATCAGTCAGTATTTGTTTTCTGAATAGTGGTTAAACTATTCGGCTTGGTATTTTTTAAAAGAAAACAGGTCTGTGTTATTATACCTATGATGTCCACGTTGTAGTAGGTAAATTGCCAATCATGGATCTGCAATCTGCATCAACTCTTATTCATGTTAATATGTAATATATTAGAGGAGGAATATATATTATGTAGGTACCTATAAATTTATAAATCTGTGACTTATATAAGTTTTGATCATCAATTTCACTCAATGTTTCCTGATTTTTTTTTATGGTTTTAAAATAATTCTACAAAGAAACTAGATTACTTTGTCACGAAATGTTTTATTTAGTTAAGTGAGCGATGTGTACTTTAATAAACAATCTTTTGATAAGATAACTATAATTATTTGTTTAATTATTTTTAACAAAGCCTTTTGAATCTCTACGGTTATCCTTCATACATGCACATATTAAAAGTGACGCGAATCAATTTAAACTTCGCTTTTTAGTAGGCTACTATGAATTTGAAGAGATAAAATGCATAAGCCTAAAGAACGAGAAGAATTTGCACCCCCAGATGGTGGATATGGTTGGGTCATTGTATTCGCGAACGTATTAATAAGTGTAAGTAGTAAAAGAGTGAAGAGTAGATACAGTTTATATAATATAATTTCAGTCTTCATTGCTCACTTTGGTCCAATGCTTTGGAATTATTTACAAAGATGAATTTTCCTCTATGGGTATATCAGCAGCTGAGACATCATTTCTACTTCATCTTCAAAGTTCACTGTACTGCTCATTTGGTGAGTTGTGGGCAATAATTGTCAGAAAAGGATTTTAACAATTATTTAAGGTTTTTTTGGTAGTCCATTATTGAAGAAATATGGGTTCAGGCTGATTGCTTTTGTTGGAGCATCGTTGATGATATTTGGGATTTTCCTAAGCAGTTTTGCTGACTCCTATGGGTTCCTGATATTATCCGTATCGATCTTTATAGGTAGGTACTTATTTGTTTACTTACACAAAACCTATTTATAAAGTTCAAGTTGTTTTTTACTGGAATTCAAATTTGGTATTATGATGAATCAAAATAATGTGTCTTGTTTATGTCTTGTGTTCCTAGTAATGTGTATTTTTTAGGTTTAGGTCAAGGTATATTAATGCCAGCAACCTACCTTGCAACTTACACATATTTCAAGAAAAGACTGACTGTAGCTATAAGTTTGTCGGCCACTGGTGCAAGTCTGTGTCTTATTTTTATGCCAAAAGTATGTGACATTCTGTTAACTCTTGTTGGTCGAAGGTACACTGTACTGATATTGTTTGCCATTTCATTGCTGTCCCTTGTTGGTTGTTATTTGTTAAAGACATTGAAGACAGTTAATGAGTCAGATAAGGGTGTGAAACTGCTAGACAAAAATAATGCGGGAAATGAAGAAAAATCAGTAACAAAGGTAAGTGATTAGAGAAGCAGGTAATCACAAATTTAGTTTAATTAAAATTTAACTTTATTTAGGATGAAGAAAATAAACTTATATCAAGCTCAAACCCTGTATATAAAGACACAACCATTCCTGTTAAAAAAGAAGAATCTCTAGCACATAAAATTTATAATTTATTTGATTTACAACTGCTAAAACAACTCTCTTACGTTCTGGTGGTTATTGGACTGGGAATATCTTTTGCAGCTGAACTAAATGTGTTTCTGATGATGCAGTTTGTTTTACCTGAACTATCAGGTTTCTCAAGGTCGGATGTAGCATTGGTTACGTCAGTTCAGTATATTTCTGACATAATTGGTCGGCTGGCTATACCTCTAATTTCCCATTATTTTGAGGTACCTCCAAAAATTATGTATGGCGGTTCCCTACTCGCTGCAACAGTGAGTAGAACTGGTAAGAAGTTTAGAATTTTAATTTAGAAATTAATTATCAGTACAAAAAAATGTGTAAGTAGATTTTAGACTATTAATTTACGGTAAGGTACGTACTTTCAATTCATATCTAATCCAGCTTTTATTTTGAAATAAATTATTGTTTATTGCCAGCGAAATTTTGGAAACTCTCACTTTGTTGTTTATTTTATTCAATTTGTCTTGCCTTTACATCATGAGTTTTTTACAGATTCTTTATATTGTTATTTTTAATTATTTTCAACTTCACCGACATTTAAAAGCAGGAACGTGATAAATATTTTTTTCTAGAATAATTGATGATTACTCTATGATCATTGAAATGTTCTAGCACTTTAATCAGTAGAGCATGGGTTTATTAACGCTCGTTTTAGTATTTTAGCACTTTGTAATTAACACAAGCCGGATATTTGGAATTTAACTTTAGACTTTTTTATTATTCCAATTATTTTTGCCCTTTACTAGCACACCATGAAAATATTGTGCTAAAATAAACATTTCCTCAGAATAAAACCTATTTGATAAGATTCTAAAAGTAATTATTATGCTTATAGGTGATTTTTTTTTTAAATAGAAAACTATAGAATATTTAAAACAGCATGTGTTCTAAATCTAATATCATATTTTCAGTTTTAGCTACATTTGGAAAATCTCAAGTTATTGTTTATATGTGCTGTGCATTGCTGGGCTTAACGAAAGGGAGCAGGGCTGTTTTTCAATCCGTCATTATTCCAAAATATGTCCCTTTGGCAAAACTGCCTGCCGCCAATGGACTGAATATGCTTTTCACAGGGGCTGTGTCCTTAATGATAGGACCAATAATAGGTAAATTATAAGTATTATATACTATTATAAGTTTCAAAAGTACGAAAGAGATTTAACAAAGAATTTAACAGTGGTTATTCATGTGGGACTTTAACATATTTTTCAAACTATGACGTATTATTTTTTCGCCCTTCATTTTTTTTTTGTAATCCGCATAGAAAGTGAAGTGAAAATATCTTTGAAACCTATAATAAGTAGTGTATAGGGTTAGGGTTATTTCTTAATTTTTCACAATATTCTTTAGTAATTTTAAACTATGAAGAAATGGATACAAGTTATTCATCAAACATTAGCACGAGAAGCTACGGTTTCCTAGAACAATCAGTTGTGGAAATTCGACAAAATTCTGTTGGACTAAAATGTCCATACCAAAAACAACACATACTAACACACGCCTAGTGAATTTTAAAGGAGCTTTAACCTAGTGAACTTTAAAGGAGCAATAAAGTTATTAGTTCTATCTTTAACCTATCAGAGATTATTTTCACTTTTGTTGGTTGCTTTATTTTAATACATTTTTTATTTTTAGGTCTAATTCACGATAAAACGAACTCTTATGTTCCAGCATTACATGCAGCTTCAGCGTTGTCGTGTACTTGTGTTATCTTGTGGCTTGTAGAATTTATTTATTCAAAGTTGAAAAGTAATTCTGATGATTAGATTACTTACCTACATTTTAGTCTCAATAGTGTTGATACTATAGAAAACAAAATATATTTTTATATTTATACATATAGGTCAATAGGTACTGACTGAATTTTAAGCTAAACCTAAGATGTGGAAATGCAGTATTTTACCGTATGCATTCATTTTTTGTAAATCAACCTTCCTATAACATTTTTTTAAATATGTCCCATAGGTATAGTGTATCTACTACCTAAGTAATTGTATTCACCTGCTGTGATTTCAATCTGCACTGATGATTAATAATTTAAGACAATTTTTTATTTTGATCATGATGTGTTTACGTAACTTTAGAAACATATCATCACCTCATCACCTCATCAAATCCCAAGTGATCAACTTATATGTATTTAAAGTTTACAATACTACCTATATTTTATGAATATAATAAATTTGTGCAATAGATAGCTACAGTAAGTTTAATGATTTGATAATTATTTTTGTAAATATTTTCTTGAAAATAAATGTATTACCTACATATATAAATGTAACTTTTATTGAAAGAACTGACTCTTTGGGAATTAACTAATGTATGCAACCAGTTATACACTCTAGTGTGTTAAGTGCAGTTTGAACTGTATATACATATCCTCCAGTTTTTTATATTCATTCATTTTTGGTAATTGATTACATATGATTACTGTTTCATGCATATTATATTATGTGTATTCGATATTTATTGTAAGCTAAAATATCTGCCATATGTGTACAAAAATTTACAGATTTTCATCCAGAAAACTATTGACCTTCATCAATAAGATAAGAGATAATAAAAACCATAATTTATGTATAAAAATATCCAAGGTGTGTGTCTAACAATTTTTTTTATTTCTGGCCTGAAACATATTCATAAGGGGTATCACAAAAAACATATACTTAGAGATAAATATTTTATTCATATACTCAATACAACTGCAATAGTTTCTAACGACTATATTACAAATAAATTTAAATGATTATAACAATATAAAATAGAAATAAATACACAAATTTACACTAATGTACATAAATTCATATAATTTTAAAAACAAATAATAGTTAAAATATAAACTACTTTATCACAAATAAAATATTTAATAGTAGGCAGTATATAGTTATAAAGAAGCCCTTGTATAAAATTTAGAGGTTGAGATCAAAATTGACAAGCAGTCTTAGCTTAATGGGTAGAAAAATTGTTTGCAAGATATAAATTTTGATCCCTTATAAAAGTCAAGTTGATATGCAGAATGTACAAAATGTTTAGATGTATAAGATGGTACCAATAAAAAATTATCCTAACAATATATTTGACACATTTTAACGTATACAGATCATACTGATTGGTTAAATTAATTTTCACGCCATTTGCGATTATTATTATTATTATTATTATTATTAGAAGAAAGCTAAATTGGAAATTATTTTTCAAAATTCAATTTTAAAAATATTCATCTTAAAATTTTATTATAGCAGACTCATATCATATAATTGCAAAAATATTCTCCAATGTTTCAGCAGGTTTTTACATTTACACTTAAGATAATTAATATGTATCTAAAGAGACGCCTTTTGTTAATTCGAAAATACAGCCATTTTACTCCTTGTCCAAAATGTCTGAAAATGATATATTTTTACTATTAATTTATTCAATTTATGTACGATATAAATTTCAACCAATGAACTAAACTTTGAGCTGCATTTCTACATAAAAGTTAGATCTTTGGAAAAATATATCTAGATTAGATTTGGTAGGTACGTTTTTATTCTCTAGGCATGGTCTAGCAATGCTTATGAGAACTGAGTTATATCCACAAAATTATATTAACTTTCTAAAATATATATTTTTCAGACATATCGTGCGCTTTTTATTGTAGAAAGAAACAAGAAAATGTTTATTAGAAACTAAAATTGTAAATCAAAACATTTATCAGTGCTATACCAAAGATACTACTAGAACAAAGTTTGATAAAATTTCTGTAGATAAAACAGTTTCCTTACTAGAAAGAAATTAGAAATATGCTGTTCTAAAGTTATTCACAGAAATAGAAGTTGAAATTCAATTAATGATATATTATAGAAATACAGCCCATGATCAACCTGAGATCAAATACATAAAGACAAATTTCAAGAAAGAACAGATCAACAAGACACTATATCAAGTTTAGAAGTGTGTTTCAGGAGGTTCATCAATATATTTACAAGTAAATGGATTTAAAAACCAAGAACAAAATGACTTCTCATGCTTGTGTTTACATTTACCTCTCCTACTGTGAAAATGGGACAATCTACTTGGTTCGGAATCAATGCTTGAACTTTCGCTATCTCTCACCACACTGTCATACCCACTTTCTGCTCTTCGAGATATGGCCGCAGGGCTATGTTTGGACGTTCGTGGAGTAGAATCATGACCACTGTCATATCCTTCTGACTTATGACCTAACTTAATGGCAGTTACCCCTGTTTCTAGACTTAATATAGCTCGATTCATTCTTTCGACGGATGGAAGACTGTTGGGAGGTGGTAAAGGTTGAGAAGTAATTGATACGGCAGGATTAATCTTGAAGTTTTTTTCAGAAGAACAGGCACCATTTCCGGGCATTCGTTTATTAGTCTCTTCTTCTAAATTCGGATTCGATGCACCATCAGGATGGCGTAAATAGGCTAAATTGTTGTCTCTATATTTGTGACAATACCTTTGAAATCTACTACCCAAGGCAGATTCGTAAGATTTTTTTTCGGTTAAGTCTTGTGTACTCGCTGACAAATAAGTGTCAGTGTACCAATTCTGAGCAGTTGCAGGTCTGGACATGTTAACCTTACAATTCTCGCAGAATTTCTCTTGGACGTATGCTGGCTCACTGTATATACTACTGTTGTCATGACCCCCTCCACCCCCTCCGTACAACATATCAGTCAGTGTTAACGATTCGCACCTAGTAAGAACCCTATTGTTTTGTTTCTGCTGCTGATATGTTTCTGAGTTTGCTACGTTAGCTTTGGCCAGTCTGTTTGAATATAATTCGTGAAGTCGCGCCAATTGGTCAAATTTTTTACGTGTTGTTTCATCCAGATTGCCATTTCTTGGATGGGGATTATCAGGATCTTCGTAATCATCGTTATATAACCCATATCGATCGAATCGATGACGCGGTAAAATCCTTTCCAAATCTGTAAAAACGGACATGGAATCTGTGAAAGTTGATACAACTGTAAGGTTTTCTTGACTTAATATTCTTAAGGGATGGTCAAGAGGGTTCTCCTGGTCTACCTCGGGTAAAGGATTTTCTGCGTAACCCATACATAGAGCTATATCTTCTTCTGTTACTTGTAAACAGCAGTCTTGCATTGGAACAGGCTCAAGTGGTTCTTCTACTTCTATTATTTCAAGCATTTCGTCGCCTTCACTTTCACCATGATCATCGTATGAACTGTTCTGGTAACTATTATACTCGGCATTAGACAACATTCTTTCTTTAAGTAACATGTCTAAACTTTCCAAAGATACTTCCCTACTGCTTAGTGGTTGAATGAGAGGTAATGCTGGAGGGATTTCTGGCTCTTCATCATCCTCCATATCTTCGTATTCTAGAGGCTGTCTATCTTCCCTTTCCTCAGGTGTCTTACACTCAGGTATTACATCGTTAGAAATTGCCGACATCTTCAGTCCGGTTCGAATTATGCTTTCTTCAACTATATCTTGTTTTTTTGAATTGATTGGTTTAACCACTTCCTCTTCATCACAGCTTTTAAACTGAGTTAATTCTTTTGGAGGCCTCGTCGAATCCTGTGTTCTTGGATGTACGTATTTGGATTTCTGTATTTGAATAGTTTGGTGTTCTACCCACTTTCTTATCATATTTTTCTTATGGTTATCCATATAGCCATAGCCTGCAGGATTTTCACCTTGCATAGGACCGTCTACCCACGTTTCACGTTTCTTCACGTGACATGCCTCCTTCATCAAATGTCGCGCTTCGGCGACTTTAGATTTTGATATTCGTGGTCCATCTATCCACTGTTCGTCACTTCCACCGCTCACTACGTGCTTAGGAGTATCGTTCTTGATCTTGATAGACGGTATTCTACTGGGTGATGATTTTGGCGAACTCATATGGGCAGGTGAGGTTTTATTACTTTGGCACGTTTTGATGGTGGTTCGATGAGACGACGACTTTTCTTCAGTTTTCTGAGGTTTAGGAACTTGCGATGGTCGTTGCTCAACACAGGAACCTGAAAAAAAGTTTAAAATATAAAAATCCATTAACAGGATTTTAGTAAATGACAAAATACTAACATATTGTAAGATGCGGCCGTTAAAATTATAAAAAATGAAGCAGATATCTTGAAGAAAAAGACACGATGTAACATTTGGCCTGTAGTTTGCCACCCTATCTAATACTACCCAATCACAAATTACATTGTATGGATTTTGTCATATTGCATCCTTATTAGTTATGGATTTACATACACGACTTGGTGCTTATTAATTTTGATGAGTATCTTATGAATTGTATTATACATATTTGTTTGATGTAAATAAAAAATCTTACCCCTTAAAGCTTTGCTCATAGAGCATCGGTTATCACCAGAGTTAAGGCTGGGTATATATACCGGGGGATGCTCTCCATCGGTAGCGTCATCTGCTGGACCAATATAGATAACAGTATCCGCGGACAGATCACTACTTGAAGGATCCGGTTCACTGCTTGTCCCAGTCGTCCTGGTTGCCTCTTCACCCGAACTACCCCCAGAGCCATTCCCGGCTGCTGCAGAGACGAATTTGATCCTTCTTCTCCTCATTCGATGTATCCTCGAAGCCAGCTGGACAGTAGTTAACGTCTCAGTGTAATTCTGTGCGAACGGAGAGACGTGGACTATCATTGCAGCATGACAAGTAAGGGAACTGAGGCAATCTTTCAGTAGATGGGTGAGCTTGTGCTCCTTGTAGGGCAGGTGCTTCTGGCCGTTGAAAATGGCGAGCAGGATGTTGCCTACCCCTGAAAGCGGGATTCCCCCACTGGCTTTTCCGCGTTCAGAGTTTCCCAAGTCGATCAGATGCAGACGACTTCTGCCGCCGGCGACTGTGGATGATTTTGCAGATTAGGAAAAAAGTGAATGGCGCGGTACGTTGGGAAATAAGTTTCGCTAGAGGGACACTTACACGAAGCGGCGATAAGGAATCCAATTTTCATAAATTGAGGAGAGTTAATGGTGCAAGTTTTCTATACTCGTTTTCTTGAAATGTACGGTAAGTGGAAAATATGCGTATTTTTGTATCTGTATAATTACGCCTATATATTTATTGTTCATAATATAAAAAGAATATGTAAGAAGGAATCAGTGCAACTGAAAGAAAGTACATTTGTTTATTAATAATGTAAAAAATGTGTGATAGGTAAAACCTATTGTGATATAGTTCTTTTTTTGGGAAAATGGGAATATCTTTAAATTTGAAATTCAACTTTGATCGTCTCTTCAAGAATTAACTTTAAAATGTGTAAATAGGTTTGCATTGCCAATGATACAGCCTTGTTTTATATTTTAATTTAGGTTAGATAACTCAGGTTACCTACCTGATTTGGGTATTGGAAATGTTTCTATTAAAATAGAACATCTAATATTGCGTCAAATCATCTGGAGAAAAGATAACTTCATCAAAGGACTTATATCAGGTAAGCTAGCTGGCTGACCCAGAATAAAATATACTAGAGGTTGTACTAAAATGGAACGCAAAATGTATGCGCAGTTTTTAAACGATAGAAGTTAATTATATGCTCATAAAAAAAGAAGGCGCTAATAATATTTTTTCTTTAATTTCATAAAGTATTGGAATACAAACCGAACTTCTGTTTATAACTGGAAAACAATGGAATATCTTTTACACTTGCCCGATACAAAACCATCCAAATTTGCCCACCTTGTACGTGTTTTTAAAAATCAATTCTAACTATCTTTTACAAACCGTCACAATCACGTCTGCGGATTCCTTATCGCCCCTTTATTTCAAGTTCGTCAAAGTGTTTGCGGGCCCAATTTACTTACCACCTCCTTTGCCGGCGACGCTATACTGGTACACGTGCAACGTGAACAGCAGATGCGAGTCCCTGGAGTCCTCCCTGGCGGGGGCTCGGCCCTCAACGGCGGCGTCCAAGTAGTGGGCAGCCTTTTCGGCAGTGGGCACCCGCAGCTCGCAGTGCGGGGGCTGGTTTCCGAACAGAGGGTCGTCCCGCAGGTACATGCCCGGCGACTGCTCCGAATCTGAAAGCAGGAACGGGATAATAAATCAGCTGTGGTGCATTGGGGAAAAGCCTGAAGATAGAATAACAATATGATAATAATAATAAGTAGCATTTCTCCTTGTTCTGATATATGCCGATGGATATTTATATTTATTTAGTTTTCCTTGCTTTGTGGTTTTAAAGTTGGAAAATCCGATATCGAAATTCTCATATATCATAATATTATGTACAGGGTATGTCACGACGAGCTGAATCGATCTGTATATGTAGAACCAATACCTAAAGGTAGAATTTTAAAAATTTGCATGGGGAGCTAATAGATAACGCTGGTTTTTTTGCAATGGATTTTTACCTTCCTGTCACTTCTGGTTATACCGGAAATCCATACTACTTCCTTATTTCAATTGGAATACTATATTTTCTTTATACTTATACTACATATAAAAAAATAATATTTAACCTTCTGAATTTAAAAAATCTATTTCAGTAGTTATGCAAGTTTCCATTTATGTAAGTGTTTCTTAAACAAGATAAGTTCTATCTATCAATGTAGCGTTTCTTACAGAACTATTCCTTTGCAAAGTATTCAGTTCTATTGCTGACAAAAGTTTCATATCCACCACTGAAGCAAAACTTAATAATTTATTTATTTATTTATTCGCATATGTTAGCAGTAGGAACTTCGAATTGCATAAGCGTTAGAAACTGATATATCTCTTGTTAAATTTTGTGGCAGCAAATGAATTTATAAGCTTCTGTAATAATTAGTAGTTTGCTTTAGTTTAGTAGTTTTAGTTACGCTTATATTTTCTCAAGACAAAAGGTAAAATTAGGATAGAAACACAAAACCTTTCAAACAGAACAGATAAGTCTAGTGTCTCCCAGCATGCGTTTGAGAACAACCATAAAATAGATAGTAGCAATTTAAGACTAATTAGGAATGTAACAAATTCCAGACAGCTGGATACATTTGAGAGTTTGGAAATTGCAAACTGATCACTGATCCATACCGACGGTTCATTGGGCCGTCACAGCTGTTCACTAAGCTGTTGTAGTAGTTCATTGAACTGTCATAACGGTTCACTGAACTGTAACAATAATTTAGGTGTAAATAGGACACAGTGTTAGTATAGGTTTAGTTTTAATCATCTCCAGATAATGTCAGCTTGATTGTCGAGACGCGCGTCGAGCGTAGTATAGTGTTTTAATATTATGTGGAAAACTACGTCAGTGTTATCTTCACACCAAAGGTTCTAACCCCTTTTAAGAATAGAAACACAACCAAGGCAGTATCGATGTTTTTTCTAAACAAGTTATATTGAAAGTTGAAATAAAGTATTGAAAATAGTTGTACGTACATTAATTAATAAAATAAAAATAAATAAAATGGCTTTATAGAGCTTTATTTCTTTAACAAAATATAAATTGCTACGATCCATTATTATTTGTTGAAACTAAATTGTGAAACGGTTTCTTTCAAATGAACCCCATGTATATCTAGGTATACTATTTTAAATCTGAAATTCTTTAGATTTCACTTTGCATCTATCCGTGGCTGGGTCTATTTATCTTCGTTGCGAGGACCTTCTAGGATTTGTCGATGTAATTCAAGCTTTTACTAGCAGAATAGTTGATTCCGACGTTTTCAGGATAACATTGCACTAGAAAACTAATGGACGATTTTAAAAATGTGTATTTTACTTACGCCTAGAAATGGACAAGGAGACGTCTCTTTCATCGAGAAGTCTCAGTAAGTCGAAATTATAAATATAAAAAAAAATAACGTGCCATAGCCAGTTTTCCTAAAGTTAACAGGGATCTAAAAATATCCCTGTTTGTCCAGTTATAATTGCTCGTCCAATCCAATATTAGATCCTGATAATACGCAATTTTATACGTCTTAAAAAAATATAGGATATATAAATATATGTTCCTTCAGAAGAAAATTCAATTTTATGTACCAAAGTTATAAATTACACTCTGTTGCAACTTTAATTTGCATATCAGACTTTTCACTTCTTTGTGAAACGTTCTACGTGATGCCTGTCGACAACAGTATTAATTTTCAGCAAGGTATGTAACTGCAGCAGCGAAATTATACAAACTATACAGCATATCCGGTTGTATTTTGATATGTGAATGATACTGATCTGCACATTTCTTTATTGTTTTCTTTATGGTTTTATAATTCCAATATTAAATATACTGCCGTTTATTACTGTTTTGTTTTATACTACTTCTATTATAATAATATAGGTAACATCCCAAGACCGTTACTATTTGGAAAATCAACGCAAGATATTCAATTTTGTAACTTCTAATCATCATAGGAATAGCAAATCGTTTGTATAGATTGCTTAGTGTCACAAAAATGTTTTAATATATACTAAAATATAGTCTATCTAGATTAAAATTAATACACGGGGCAATTCTGAACAGTTATGCAGCGGAAATATCTTTGCTTGGACCAGTGCGATAAATCGAGCCGTCTCTGTTAAAAAGTATGTATGTAATATCGCTATCTGTTATGGTTTTTAGGTGATAGGTACTAGGCAAAATAATGTATTTGCTGTATTGCGAATGTGTCAAAATAATATAAATTTCGAAATAACTATTTGTTAGGCGTTGTGGCATAAATTTTAGCAAAAGAAAATAAATAGAAATATAGAGATAGTCAATTTAAAAATCCATCAGTACAATTTAAGAGATTCATATAAGGAATCCAATCCTTAAATTTGACCAATCAACCATTGTTTCGAAAGGATTTTGGAGATCAGAGATTAGTTTCTGATCCAAATACATTTTTTTACCCTGAGATAATAAATAAATAGTTAGCCAATATTTGAACTACATAAAGAAAAGAAAAAATTAAGTGTGCACGTTCAAACGAGAAAAAGAAATAGACGTTTCTTCCTATAGCAATTTAATATTGGATCCTTCACCTCTCAGGTTTAATATAAACTCAGAGACTGCTTAAATAGCAGGACGAGGCTTGATTACAGGAAACGTTACTTGATTTAAAAAATAAAGCCTAACAAATTATTACTCAGTTCCGTTTTTCATATTTATTATTACAAACATTACACAATTGTATATTCATGAGTATTTTACAATAACCGCAATATAATTAGCTATGCCTTCATTTTAATTTGAATTTGCTTTTATTTTACCTTAATTCTAATTTATATCCCCGGCCGTAAAACTTTTTACGATTGCGATAGTGTCATGTTAAAGCTATAAAATCGCATTTAAAATATTTAATGTGGGCTGCACGCTATCACGATTAATTTTTTGCCATGCCTGCATTGTTTACGTTATAGTATACCGAGAAATTAAAAATTATTTTAACCCAAATCAGAATCACACATAAAAATGTTCTATTCCTATAAGAATATCCTATTCTCAAGAACATGATGCATGCATAACTATTAAAAAATTGTGGTAAAGATGACCCAAGTCCTTGTTTATAGAGATATACAGTTATTCAACCTCATTAGTACGAGTGGATGGCGTACAGATGTCATGGTGGATAATGTGTGCACCTGACCAATGAAATTCGTGCATTTATAGAAATAGCCAATCAAATTCAACAATCTTGGAAGTATTAAATTTTGCCACAAGATGCCACTACTGCGGTTGATTAACTAAATTTTATATAAACAAGGCCCAAGTTTAGGAAATTACGTTTCGGAAATAAGAGCCCATATGAAATCATTCTAAATATTTAAATTGAATGCAAAACTTTAGTGGCATATATTTACATAACTACAGACGGTACAATCGGAACATAACGATACATTTGGAAGTTAGTAGTGGTTAGAAACACACCTCAGTGCCCTCTTTGGGTATTTGCTACTATCCATCTGATAATTATTGTCAAATTGACAGACAGATAGCGACCTACTTTTCCGCAGGTGCCCTTACAGCAGTGACCTCCATTGTATTTGAGGAAGACAATCCTACTTATTGGCGATTCAAATTACCGATGAGGGCGCTGCAAATTGTAAACAAATATGGAGGCAGACGAGTAAAAATTTTGCATTACATCATCTAGCAATTTAGCTTCAACTGCTATAAATATATTGACTTCATGTGCTAGTTAGGGTGAAATAAAAGATAAAAAGAGTGGTAAAAGCAGTCATACCCCATAAGTGCTTCATTGCTAATTATATGAATTTTTTGGGTTGAACCAGGTACCCTAGTTTTTGTTTTCTTACATTTTGGGCTAAAATAAGTGTGATAAACCGTGTGGTGATATCATATTAGTGCTTGTTTTTTGTTAAATAATGTTTATATTAAAATATATTCTGTTTTTATAAGACTAATAATAGAAAAGTATAGACAAACTGCAACAAAGTGGTTATGTTGTGTAAATAAACGTGTTCCCTGTTATTAAATTGTTACATGCCTTTTGGAGAAATGAATGAGAAACAGTCTCTTATACTAGTGTAACCTGTCTTCTATCTTAAACACTTCTATTGACACATTTTGTGGAATGACACCCATAACCACGGCAGTTTGTGTTGTGCTGATTTCTTTTGAATACCATTTTAAAATGTAAAAATAAAGATGTACAAATACTAACCACGTCGTTTTTAACTTTGTAATATCAAAAAATCACTAGTACCACTAAATTATTACCTTAAATAAACCCAAATATGTGTTATTTATCATTAAATCAGCAATAACCCTTCAAAAATTGTCTTTTAAGTAGGTTCAAATATTTTCATGCAGAGGGCGCATTCATTTTTGGAATCGCCAATACTATATTTTAAGCAGATGCCGAAGTGGAGTAGTTGTTTTAAAGTTATGAATTTCCATCGCATTATTTTACTTCTGTATTGTAAAATTGAAAACATTTATCTTAGCAAATTTTGGTATCAATTTGTACAAGAATTGGTGCTAGCAAATCATATACAAAATTTTGAATATTGCACTGCAGAGCTAAAAGACGACTAGCGAATTAACGGAAATATGAATAGCTTCATTTTAAACCCTGAGACCTTTAGAAGTCCAAAGAATCACCTTAAAATAAGTAAAAATACTGTCATAAAGTTATCAAACGGCTCTAAATAGAAATATCTTTGTTAGAGCGCATAAACATTATTTTTGTCTTTAAATCGTCCAAGGAAAAGATAATCTTGAATTTCCTGCTTTACGTTGAACTAATCAATTTTGTAATTTACAACTATACCACGAAGCTCCTTATTATCAAAACCATTACATTACAAAAAATAATAAATGTTGCATCTTATTGTTATTAAATTTACTAACAGAATGTCTCAGAATGACAAATAAATAATCGTCGGAGAAACTATTTCAAAACTTAATTTTATTTTATAAATTAGATGAGTGTACAAATTTCTTTCCGGTCATAATTCAATAAGAAATTCAATTATATTTTTCGCTTCGAAAAGTCGAAAATATGGAGTTAATTTTTTAATCACAAAAATTTACAATCTAATTAAAGCCCCCTTATGCCGCGCTTTATGGAATTAGAATACCCAGGAATTAAAAAATAATTAATTTCCCGACCCCGAAATACCGGAGTTGTGTTTTTAATTTTAAAGTAACGCAACTTTAAGGAATTTTAATCAGAATGCTCCTTTTATCAAGTTTGTTAATAGGAAAGTCGACGTTTTTCATAACGGCACTTTTGGGAACTTTCTCACTGCCTTCGATGTTGTTACAATAAAACACATCTGCTCCCGATGTCAGCCTGCTCCAACAATATGTAAGACACCTTGTAACACTCCCCCAAATGCTATTTTCGCTAATAAGAATCTGGGAGGAAATTTTTTACATCTGCTTCGTTCTTACTGACATATATTGTGTTACGATCGGTTACAGGGTAGTAACTTTTATATGTTCAATACTGGTGCATGGGAAATTATAAAACCCTTTCCAACAATAAAGTTTATTATAGGGGAAAAATGGATTGCTTGTTAGGTCGTTGAGAGGCTGAAAGGAGGTACTGTAAAACAAGAAAGCTACATAAGTCTTTCCTATTGGAAGCTTTAAGTAGTTAACGCCATTAGTTTTTGAATTTTTTTAATATTGAAACAAGTATTACAATTGATAAAAGTATCGGTTGTACTTACAAATGAACAATCAGTTTTTGTAAGTTTTATAAATTTGACACTAATGATCCTGTGATCTGACATAAAAGATATATTCAGGGTTCGTGCACCGGGGTGTATTTACTACAGATTTGCAGCGCCATAGAGAACATTCCTTGGTCTTAGCTTATACGACGGAGACTATAATATTAGGATAATTACCTAAATTAATTAAAACTAATCTCACATAAATTCAAGCTGCACTGCTAGGCACGAAACTCATAAACTTCGGGTTTGGCTATGGCACTCTGGATTACATTCTGTGATTTGAATTTAGATATCAGTGTTTGTCTTTAACTCACTTGTGCGTACGAATTTTGTATTCTTAGAAGACAAATAAGCTTTACAAGTAGTATAAGTTATGACTTTGATAAGAATAAATATACCATGGCGGTGCAGGTTAACAGAAACCTAATATTCGTATCACTGGAGAAATATGTTTTTTTTATACAGTAGATCTAAAATACTTTGATAGTGCAACAACATAAGTACACAGTCGAAAGCACAAAACACGAAAAAAATGCGCACGAAGAACCCAAACCGTCCTACGCACCTGAATTCTACTTCGGTGGTGGAATAAACAAGTAGGAGACAGGGTAAATAATGTAAACACATTTTATTTAAAACAATATAATTCATCTCCCGTATTTTATAGAATTTAATACTTTTTGCTTGCGTTAACTCATTATGCAACCATCAATACCAACTTTCGATATGATTATTAGAATTTAGCATGCATCGTCCTAAACTTGAGTACGTAGCACTTTATTGTATACAATAACGCAGGCGAACACAACAAAAACAAAATCCATGTACAGCGCTCCCCTGTCTTCCACTATGGATTACTGTGGTACCGCTGTCGTATCCATGTCTGTTTCTTTCATGGCCACCGCGACTATGATGGATTGAACAGCGGTTCGGGCTTGATACCCCATACATCATTTTACCTTTGTTTATGTTTAATCTTTTCCAAGATACGCTCTTACAAATTCGAATGCACGTGTTAGGTGACGGGTGGCGTGCGAACCGAGAGTATGCCGTGGTTTCCACTCTCGGTTTTTGTTTACCTTTGCCGAAATTTACCTATATATGTTTGCTAAACGAAAATATAGAAGATTTTCGATTATGTCAGACATAATTAAGCAAATACCTATATTTCGTGATGGTAAAAAAATAATTCATGTAGGTATACGTAGTTCTATACAAATAAGCATTGATTCTATAGGTATACCAAAAATATTTTTGGCATATCTACATGTGGAGTGTTAAATAATAGGGTAACTTAAAATATTTTTCTATAAACACGGGTTCGTGAAGTGTTTCTTTCCCGAGGTACAGGATGCTAAAGTTTCTGAAGAAATACAGTTGAATTTTTGCACAAATTGACTTTTAGAATTGATATTTTTTGGCCTAAAAATAACACATCGTGAACAGTTCGCTAAGAGTGTTATATTGTGAAAAAGAACCGATTCAATATAGCTTGCTTGTTTGTTATGAACACACGAGATGATATACTTAAATATACGTGATAAAATACACATGTAAATGTATATTGTAAAAGTATACATATATCTGAAAGAAAAACCTGCATGACCTGGAATTACTGGCGCACCCGCCATTTTATAGAATTCAGCAGTATACAGGGGTTTTCACGTAACCTATTCATTAGAATCTTTCAGAGACTACTACGATCTAGATTTTGAAACTTGGGGCACTGGGGTTTTTGAGTATTCTCGTTTCAAAAAAAGTTATAACGTCACTGTAGCACTTCCGGTTGTACCGGAAGTTAGTAGTAACTTCGTTATTTTAAATGGAAAGGTATAGATTTTGTTGCATTTTTCAAATCTACGGAATTTTTTAGGATGTTTTTGTTAATATATTCCTATACCAAAAATGAACAGTTCTGGAGATATTTTGATTTAAAAAAAAATTGACGATACTAAGCCTATATTGTGAGTGTAATATCTAGAACTTCTAAAAAGCTATAACTTTCAAAATTTAAGCAGTAGTAGAGCAGGCAAAGGGCTTTCCAAGAATGTACTGCTTCTGTCGATAGTCCATACGGGATGTTCAAAACTCAAGGGCCAATGTTAAAAATTTCAAACACAAAAAAGTTGTTTTTTTCAAATGAAACACCCTACGTTTTATCATCTCAGTAGATGCAGAATTAAATTCTACATCGATTGGTATACGCATTCCCTATACCTATCTCCAACAGTTTTTGAGTTATATGCAATTATTTATGTGAAAGAAACTTTAGCATCTATAATAATTATGTATCTCTAAATTTTAAAGAAAGCTGGGATACCAAAAAGTTGAACTGTGTTTGTGAAATTACTTTTAGTTGTTGAATTATAGCAGCAATTATACAGCAGAAAATTAAATAATTACAAATGAGTGGTATTTTAAATTTATTTTATATTCGTGGGGAATTTAATAAAATAGCTACAAATTGTTGTCGCATTTTCAACGAAATACATCCAAATTTATTAACAATGAACAAGATAAAATTCGGAAGATGGAATTGCAATTTCCTCATATTAGAATTGACATTAAGAAGACATATCACAAACCTATAACTGAAGGTGAAGACAAATAACATGTATGACATCAAAATAAAAGTTCAACTGGATATTGCACGTATCCCATACATAATGTAACCTAAAAAATTATTTGTAACTTTTATGGGCATTATATAACTTTGGACTAAACCTTTTACCTACAAATGGTCAATATGCGTTCCATTGTTATTTAAGCACCAAACTTCAACAACTAAAAGTAATATCAAACTTTAGACAAACACAGTTCAATTTTTTGGTATCCCAGCCTTCTTTAAAATTTAGAGATACATATTATCGATGCTAAAGTTTCTTTCACATAAATAATTACATATATCTCAAAAACTGTTGGAGATAGGTATACACAGTAAAAAAATCCGACTGATTTTAACACTGAATCCACACTCATCAGTGTGTATATAGTCCACACTTGGCACTGTTAGACATATCGGTGTATTATTACATTACATAAAAGTAATTTAACACAGTATATTTTACAAGGTAATGTGTAATAGTTAATTATTCCCGTGTAATTATTCCGTTTTTATGGCAGATTGATTCATTTTTAACACAGGGTTTTGTAAATTTTACTACAGTATATGAGTACTTCTACAAACTTGGCGGGTATATCGTTCGTGTAATATGAGTTCTAAAGGTTTAGTATTTATACTACCCAGTTCGTGTTAAAAATAACACTGCAGCAAATTACGATTACCATTTAGTAATTTTACCATTTGTCTTTTTTTACTGTGTAGGGGATGCGTATACCAATCGATGTAGAATTTAATTCTGCATCTACTGATGAGATAAAACATAGGGTGTTCCATTTGAAAGAAACAACTTTTTTGTGTTTAAAGTTTTTAACATTGGCCCTTGAGTTTTGAACATCCCGTATGGACTATTGACAGAAGCAGTACATTCTTGGAAAGCCCTTTGCCTGCTCTACTACTGCTTAAATTTTGAAAGTTATAGCTTTTTAGAAGTTCTAGCTATTACACTCACAATATAGGCTTAGTATCGTCAATTTTTTTTTTTTAAATCGAAATATCTCCAGAACTGTTCATTTTTGGTATAGGGATATATTAACGAAAACATCCTAAAAAATTCCGTAGATTTCAAAAATGCAACAAAATCTATACCTTTCAATTTAAAATAACGAAGTTACTACTAACTTCCGGTACAACCGGAAGTGCTACAGTGACGTCATAACTTTTTTTGAAACGAGGATACTCAAAAACCCCAGTGCCCCAAGTTTCAAAATCTAGATCGTAGTAGTCTCTGAAATATTCTAATGAACGGGTTACGTGAAAAACCCTGTATGCACACACATGTATAACACTAAAAACTATACCCATATACCAACAAGTAGATCACCAACATCTTATACTGAGGGGATCACTGGCCCCGCATTCCCCATTCTTGGAAGGGATGGGACACCTTGTACATCTTTTATAAATTGCTTTTACGATATAAGCAACTAAAAATAGGTATACATATAGCTATGCTTCGAACTCATTTATCGGCATTTAAATAATAGAAATCATGATTATTCCTACTATAAAATCATATTCAAACAATAAATAAAGAATATTAAATACATATAGGTACTTGTAATTGGAATTGAGTACATAGTTGGATAGGTATAGGTACGGATATAAATTACTATGCCACTTGCTTTGTTTAAAGCGAACCTATCCTTTTTGGAAAAATACTTCATCACCTTCGTGTGTCATGTTTGAAAAGAAAGGCAAGCGTTTAAAAATTCAATCCAGAACGTGCTGAACGAGGGTAGGTATGCCAATATACCCGGATCCTGCTCTGAGTATTTGTTTACATTTACCTTAATGCAAATTTGTTGGTTAAACAAAAGTGTAGTGAAGTTTTAGCAGAATGGATCACAAAGGAATACCTTAGTTCGTGTTCCGTGTGGAAATTAAAGCACGTTTTAATTAAATCAAATGCATTATACAGAGAGATACACCTTCTTGTTGATATTACCAGGCTATCTCACTCCTGTCAACTTTAGAAGAAAACTAATAAAGACCACAATAATTGTACTAACAATTTTTTACAAATTCAGATTAAAACATAACCCAATATCCTGATTTGTTTTTGAGTTATAAACCGACATTAAATATTTTCAGTCAGTCTCGGAGGCTTCTATAGAACCGCAAAGGTACAGAACAAGTAGGATAGTATTATCGAAATATTTACTAACGGAATTTACTAGCGTTTTTTTGGATATATTTGGAAATTTTTGCACCTCTTTTGGAAAACTAGCAATGGATATTTATTGTGGAAAATACGAAATAGTCAAACTTTATGGCATGTAGAACAATTAATGGATTAGGGAATGCACATAATGGATGTAATGGTAAAATAACGGTGAAATTAATAGTTATTGAATAATAATAGAACGGACGTACGTGTAGTCTAGTTTAATGTTATATGAATATACTGGATATCCCCTGGTATTTATTGAGGGCAAACATATTTTAATAAACATTAAACAATACAGATTAATTAATGTGTAGTTATCAGTACAGGTCAGGGTTGAGCAGTATTTACTGCTGGTGTATCGATGGGTACAGAAATGGAATGGAATACAATGTATACGTAGTTTATTTACGATATAAAACGCTACAGAAACTTAAATAAAAGTGATAAATGATAGTGAATAATGATATATTATTTAGTCAGGAAATTTATTAAAATATTAAAAGAAAACTAGCCAAAAAACACTGACAACTATTTAACCAGACTAAAAACTATAATACATTTTTTTTTGAAATTTGATTGAACGATTTGGTGTTCTGTGCATAAAAACTGGTAATTGTGGTACCTATTGTTAGTATGAATTGAAGATATATAGTGTCATCTGTCTGTAGTACCTATACCCAAAATCTGTTAAATATGGCCCAGAGTTTTTTAAAATTATAAACGTGCAAACCGAATTATACACAGTAAAAAAAGACAAATGGTAAAATTACTAAATGGTAATCGTAATTTGCTGCAGTGTTATTTTTAACACGAACTGGGTAGTATAATAACTAAACCTTTAGAACTGATATTACACGAACGATATACCCGCCAAGTTTGTAGAAGTACCCATAAATTCTAGTAAAATTTACAAAACCCTGTGTTAAAAATGAATCAATCCGCCATAAAAACCGAATAATTACACCGTGAATAATTAACTATTACACATTACCTTGTAAAATCTACTGTGTTAAATTACTTTTATGTAATGTAATAATACACCGATATGTCTAACACTGCCAAGTGTGGACTATATACACACTGATAAGTGTGGACTCAGTGTTAAAATCAGTCGGATTTTTTTACTGTGTATTTACTTAAATACTTGGTTGAAATAATTTTTTGATTACCTATGTATACAGCCTTATTCAGAACCCATATAAAAAACTTTGAGGATATGTGCATCTTTAAATAAGAAATCGATATTACCAAAAAAACTGTAATAAAAGTAATTAGGATTTCCCGTAAATAATGTTTAAAGTTATACCATTATAAAGGACTACGTAGCTGGGCAACTGTACTTCAACGAGATCGGATATACCACATTCCGACAAAAAACAGTAAACAAGTTTTTTTTACCTGGAACGTCTATCTATCAAGTTTATTTTAAAGTAAAAACGTTGCAAATCTTTTTTGCGCCGGGCGCGCCGGTTTCTTTCATGCTAGCTAGTTTGCGTTGTCAGTCCCAAGGTCACTCCATTACAGTGGACCAGTATCCAGCGGCGTGCAATGAAAAATTTTTAAATAGTTTTCAGACCCCGCCAAAAAAATTTCTTTTTGCACTACCACATTTCTACATGTATGTTGAACATCCCCAAATTTTATTTTCGATAGGTTCTGAATAACCCTGTATAGCGTTGAACATAGCTACTATAAAAACTTTGAAACACAATTTCTTCTGCAGTTGCGTTTCGACTCCCTTAATTAAATAAAGTACCAGTTGGAAAATAGGTATTTACTTACCGTTGGAGTACCCAGAGAGCAGATCTCGTAGCTGATTGGTCGGACCACATATTTCCACAGCAGATACCCTGACGGAAAACCTAGCACCAGTCTTTTGTTTTTGTTCGTTAATACCCTTGAACAGCCAAGATATTGCACATGGTATAATCCCTAACGTATTTGCACTTTCCGGCGTCCCGAGCATGGTATACGATTTCCCTGAAAAAAAAGAAAAACCAGAACTAATTGACTAAGTTTAGATATAAATTACCTAACTAAAATTCATCAGTGGTTCTTAAGATTATTGACAAAGTGGTTATACCTAATAAGTATTTATGTATCTGTGCAAAAAGTTAGTGTTAGTGTATACTGTAACTTTTTGCACAGATACATAAATACCTATTATTTGCTACGATCGTTATTTACTTAAGAAACATGTTAGAAATAAATAAAGAATTGAGCTCCGTAAAAATTTGCGCGTTGATATTGTTAAAATTAAATAAATTTAACTGTCAATGAATGAATTGTTATTTGTGTGTGTTCTAAAATTTCTGATAGTGATGAAAGCAACGACATATTTGCCGCAGATAATGAATAGTGGAAAGAAAGCTACCTTTTGTTGAAAAAAATAAAAGAAAAACAGTACAAAATCGTTTATAAGAGCTTTAAAGAATGGTGTATACGAAACCAGGTAGATCATATATCTGAAAACATTTTGCTTGCATATTTTTCTGAAAGGGAGAAAGTTCTAAAATCCTCTTCTTTATGGCCTGCATATTGCATGATAAAGACAACTTTAGCTGTCAAAAAAGATGTAGATATTCAAAAATATTTAAAATTAGCAGATATCGTTTTTAAAATGCAACTCTGTTGGATATAGAGCAAATAATCAAACCTGTTTACTTGAGATCAAATATTTCAGTTTCTAGAACAGGCTGCAGATGATAAATATTTATTTATGAACGTTGTGGCTATTATATCTTTTGCGGGTGGATGCCGTAAGAAGAGTTACCTAGTTAAAATAAAGTTTTATCTCAATATCCCATGAGTTTTATCTCGCAATATCCCATGATATTGAAAATTCCGTTTTGGAATTTTGGAAGTGTTTTGGTGATAAAAGTACCTTACACGAAAACCAACAGGGAGCGTTATTTTGTTATCTCCAATGGAAAATACAAAAAAATTAGTTTGGTAAACGTTTGTCAAAAATAGATGTACCTTCGTCCAGAGGCTATTCTTCATGACCGTTTTTTCGTTAATTATCGAAATGGAAAATCTATAAACCAGGTTGTAGGAGTCAATACGTTCCCAAAAAATCCCATCCGAAAGAGCAATAAATACCTTCATTTAGAAAATTTTAGTTCATACAGAGGTCACAGTTTCAGATCATCCGCAACACTACTTGCGGATACTGGTGCAGATATTTTAATATTAAAACGTCATGGTGGTTGGCGGTCATCAGTAGCGGTTACGTGGAAGCTTCTATCCAAAATAAAACTAATAGATATTGCAAATCAAATTCTTGGACAAGAACATACTAATGATTTTCTCATTTTACAAGAAGAAGTAAATAAAAATAATTCACAGTGTATTAGTTTGGAAACGAGGTCATCCAATAACAATAAATGTTTAAACAAACTGTAATTTATATTATAAACTGTACTATAAATTTTCGTGAAAAAAATTTGTGATATTTTCACCATGTAAGTTGATTTTGTTGTAATAAAATGTGAATATAAACATTTTCAAAAAGAGTGATTTTTACGTTTTTATTTTTATTATTTTATATGCGGCATGGGTGCGGAGCCCCAAAACATTTTTATGCATCTATCTATGTTAAATAAAGGGCGTGCTGAATGAAAGATTTCACAAAATAGGGCAGTGACAAATAAATGCCGCCAACAGGCATATAATGGATCACCAGGGTATAATTACAAAGTCGAACGATGCCATCAATTATCAAATAGGCCAATTAGTATTGTTCCAGTTAATTTTAGAAAACGACTCCGCCGTTATCTGTCCATCGGATTGGTAACTTGCTAGAAGTATATCGAGTTTCGTCCTTTAAGTGGACGTATTTTCTTGTAGCTTAGGTTTATTCGATGCAAAAATCCTGTGAAAACTGATTATAATTATCGTTTATTTACTACAAATATGTAAATAACTGCGGAAAAATTACAGTCAAGCGAAATTAGAATTTGCTCAATTAAATTGCTTCTTTTTAAAATAATCTGTTATGCCTTAAAATAAATGATAGAAGGTTGTTACCCCTAACCAATATAGTTTTCCAGGTTTGCCTCATGTTTACTATAAACGGTAGTGAGAGATTGAGAGACTAGAACAAAGTCAGAACGTAGGTATTAGTTACGCTATTGGCTAACGCGTGATATTTGTCTCAAAGGTATTATAAATTCTGAAACACTATTCAAGATAATATACTGTTTACATCTTTTTTTATATAGGACGTAAGCCAAAAAGTTAACTAGGAGATAATTTATTAATGAACTTATCAAATATTATGGTTCAATAAAGTTTTGTATTTTCTCGTTACCTATTCCTAGGTATACAAAAGAATAACCTTATTATTTTTAAGATATGTCGCAAACAACTACTTTGCGTACAACAGGCACCGACCAACATTACAACGGCATATCTTCATATAACCTCAACTTACTGTCTTATTTTTATTTTTAATAGTATAATCTACACTTTTTAAATAATGAAATGTTAAACAAGCATCTACATTATATTAATAGTTATTTGTTTAACTAGTACAAAAAATACACGTTTTCGGGACGAGGGAAAGGGTTGCCGGACGACCCGTAGCGGAGTCCGGCAATTTTACGAGTCTCGAAAACGTATTTTTTGTACGAGTTTAATATAATACTTTTTTTCCAACCGCTTCTAATTAGCACCTCCAGTTTACCGATTCATCGGAGTCACTATCTGTTTCTATTTTTCTATTTAATTAAATTTCAATGTATTATGTGACATGCAATGGCAATGTCAAATTACTTTTCGGTACTGTACAACTGTACAATAATCTCTTTTTTGTACAGTTGCTATGGGGATCTCAAACAGTCCCGAAATCGCCCTCTTTTTATACAAAATAATTTAATGTTATAGTGTCATATTCGTATGGTTGGAAAAAAAAAATATTTATTAACGCAACGCAAAAAGTTTTTGGTAACTTTAGTACTAGCTTTGGGATGTTCAAACGCACTTCTTTTTGTATTTTATTATCTGACAGCCACTATTACTTTGAACACTTTAATGACGATGTAACTCGAGGTATCAACGCAATGATCTTGTACTAAAAATGTATTTTTCAAGTATTGGAGTGTTAGATTAATTGATTCTGACCTTTTTACGAAACGTGCCGTCAATAGAGTATTTTCCCGTTTTCAAGGAAAGTTTTGCTTTTTGTTAGAAACCTTTCCTTTCTACCCCATAGAATGAAAAATGGCACCAAACTTCTCCAACTGAAAAACGAGTCGTCTAATAAAATCCTTTATGAGTGTAAGACAAACTTTTCCCCTCTTAATTGCTTTAGACTTACAACCATTTCCATCACTTTCAGATATAATCTGTCTAATGAAGATAAAGCTTTTAGGAGTTCTTAATTGCGCCTAGTTCGATATACAAATATCTACACCACCCTGTGTAAACAGCTGCCGAGTTCGACTGGTATTTTCTGTAATTTTAATATCTTAATTGAAAAACTCAGACTGGTAGATATCACTATAATTATTATGCTTTAAACTCCAGTAAATTGTAAAAATATTCGAAATGGACGGAACTAACAAAATTATTAAATAAAATCAAGCAAGCACCTTTGCTTTCAGTCTAAAGTTACGATACGAATAACCGAAGAATTGTTCTATTAATCAGAATTATAATTAATACCAATTTAAAGAAATAAACAATGTGTGTAATAAGTTTTTATAGGGTGGGTTAGAAACGAAGACCAAATTTTAATGTCGAACGACTTGTACACAAAATGAGAAGTCTACGTCTATAAGATAATACAAACGCAGTTTATTTAGAACTTGTGGGTTTGTGTTAAGACAATGCCAGGAATTTTCATATGTACCAGCAATAATATATTTATTGCTCTGTCGTAGCATTCTCGAATATGGTAGTGTTATATGGTCTCCTACTTACCAATGTTATATAAATACATTGGAAAAGGTACAAAAAAGGTTCGTCAGGTTTTTGATGTTTAAACTAAATATTAACCCTGATGATATATCATATACACAGAGATTGGATATGTTGGGTATTGTCTCGCTGGAAATACGTACAGTAAATGCGGACAAATTGTTTATGTATAAATTATTTAACAACCTGGTAGCCTGTCCTTATTTGTTGAGTTTGTTTTCTTTAAATGTTCCTTCTTATACTATCAGACATCCAGCTTTAATTTCAGTTCCATTTAACAGAACAGTTTACGGTCAACACAGTCTATTAACCAGGCTAACTAAACACTTAAATGAATGTAATGAAATTGACATTTTCAATTCATCTCTACATAAATTTAAAATATTCCTAAAAACGCAGGCAAATAATTTACATTATGAACTTAACTTATTTTCCCATCTTAAACTTTTTACATGTTCTAACTCGGTTTTAATGTATATACTTTACAGAATTATACTGTGGTTCTCCTGTCTCATTTTATTGTGGTTTGTAACTATTCAATTTCAATTTAAAAAGACTGTATGTATCTTATTGTAGTTTATACTTCTTGTATCAACTTTTCATTTAACTTGCCTTACTCGACATTACAATTGCCAATGTTTTGTTTCATATGGTATCACTAAGAAATTTCGCACACAGCTATATTATCAGTTTTTATTTTCTCTTTGTTCTTTTCTACAATTTAAATTCATATATTTTTTATTGTTTTTTGTTTTTTCGTTATTGTTTTTATATGCTATATGAACAATATGCGTTTTATGTTGTTCTATGTCTATAGTGTAAATACTTTTCTGTAAGCTTTGTAGGTACGATTTGGGTGTTTACCTGTACTGTACTTCATTTGAAATAAATAAATAAATAAATAAATAAATAAATAAATATATAATATAAATTTAATTTTTTTCAAATCATTTACATTTTGCACAAAGTCCACAGTCTCGAAAATGTGTTTTTACACTTTTTTATTGTAACACTGACGTAGTTTTTGGGTAAGGGTTTTTTATAAATATAACTGTTAACCTACATGATACCAAATATCAATACCCTCTACAGTGTGTAAAATTAAAATTCAATATTTAGTTTAACTAATAAAGTTTTGTTAATAAAGAGCAATATAGCTTTCAGCGTGTGTTCATAAACATTGTTTGTTGTATATATTTTGACCAGAAATCAATTCAAAAGACAGGAAAACACTGTTTACAATGTGTACCGGCACAGGTATTTTTTGCTGATATTTAAAACTACAAAGCTCTGCTAATTTATTTTCCCTGCCGGTGAGATTGATGTATTGAAAAAAATCTACGCGTAACAATGGATGTATAGTTCGCAGCACGTGGAAAATTTGCAATTTGATGGAAGTTTTTATACACAGGCGAAGCAATGTATGCATACAAAACACTGTATTGGATTCAGCCATTTTTCAGGGGACCGATAAGCCGCCTAATCCCTCCTCCGAATAAATACTGTGCCTATAAAGAAGGATATCTCTTTAGAGGATTACGGATATTCCTAAATCGTCCTTAAACTTTGCAGACTTTCTGCTGATGTCGTTAAATTCAGATTATGAGGAAGACAATTCCGTTCATCTGTTAAATGTTATCACAAAATTAAAGGACGGATCCAGTTAAACTGCCTAATACCATTTGCTATAAAGGGAGTTACGTGCTGCTATAAAAACTCTCATTATGGCAAGACAGACGTAAGTCAACTGAAAATGATCTCAGTATTGATCTGTGCCACATTATACCTAAACATATAGTGGTTTATAGAATTTTATATGAAATATGTGATAGTCTATGTTAAAGTCGAAGCTCTTCATTTGTTTATTAATTATTGTTTTAAAGAATAACATATTTAAGCTTGAAGTTACAGGAAATATATATACTGAATTGTAATGCATTTTAATGAAAACTGAAGTCTATCAGACAGTTGAACAGTGGAAGTATAATTTATTACTCTCAGAGTCTTACAGTGTGAGGCCAGGGTTTAGTGGATCTGGTCAACCAGCTGCTTTTAATAAACTTTGGATAAATTATATTATACAAATAATGTATTTGAGAATAGTTATAGTTAAAATTAATTAAGGTACGTAATTTCCATTTTTTAAATAACTGAAAACGTAGGATTTTTTGTAGCAGAATACTCCATATAATTACGTAAGTCTGCCCACATCCTTATACAAAGTGCCCATTATCTATCTCCTTACATGGCTAACTTTGTTGATAGTGGAGATAGATAATTGGTTAAATTAGCAAAATTGAGCAGAATTACAAGAGGAATTCAGTGCCTCCTTCAGATTTAATTTTAATTTTCAATTCTTCGAGATATTTTGGAAAAACTGAAAATCGCCAAAATTTTTAAACTCGAGTCTCTAAAACTATAAAATATACAAATAAGATAAAAATACTGTGTGATAGTGTTTTTTACGTGAAATTCAGCGGTGATATTGAAAATTTCACGGGCATCTTAGTTTTTGAGAGAAAAAATAAAGTTATGTTTTTTTAAATAGTTGATACGATTTAAAATATCAATATCAACCACTATAGTTGACTATGGTATCAATAAAAAGCTTATTTTATTCTAATTTCAAAAATATAATATTTAATATACCTTTCTCTTTTGTTTTGTTTACTGTAATGAACAAATAATTTACTAACATAGTAGCTATAAAAATCAAACGTAGATCAGTAAACAACAATAAAATATAATGTCAGATCACACTAAAGTCACATTATAAACGTCAAAATTAAACGTTCATCTTAGAATAGTTATTGTGAAATATACACAAACGAAGAAAAATACGATTTATTAAATATCATATTTTTGAAATGAGAAAAAAATAAGCTTTTTATTGATACCATAGCCAACTATGGTTGCCATTCAAAAAAAATATAACTTTATTTTTTTTCTGAAAAACTAAGATGCCCGTGAAATTTTCAATATCACCGCTTAATACCACGTAAAAAACACTATCACACAGTATTTTTATTTTATTTGTATCTTTTATAGTTTTCGAGATATTCGAGTTTAAAAATTTTGGCGATTTTCAGTTATTTCAAAATATCTCGAAAAGTTGAAAATCAAAATTAAATTTGAAGGAGCACTAAATTCCTCTTGTAATCCTGCCCAATTTTGCTAATTTAACCAATTCTCTATCTCTACTATTAACAAAGTTAGCCATGTAAAGAGATAGATAATGGGCACCCTGTATATACACAGATGGTGCACCTTCCAGCATTTTTTACATTTCAATGGTGAGCCTTCAATTACAATTTCATCTCCACTATATTTTGGATCTGCTCGGTTAAGTGTTATAACACTTACATACATAAGCATTTACATAAGCTATATAATAATGTATTCTTTGAGCAATAAGTAAAACAATTAAACAATAGAGCTTGATATGCTCTACGAGAGCTAACAGAGGTATGAAACTCCAAATTGAAACAAAGTGTGTTATATGAGCTGTAAATTTTAATGAATATGTGTGGCGGTATTAAGATAAATTTCCTGGTGCCACTACCGGAGCGCGGTTTACAGACACTAACCAGATTTAAATGAAAGGGGAAAGTTGCCACTCCTGCAGGATAACATCCCTTGTAATGTGCCATTTCCATGCAAACGTGTCTCTTGAAAATGCAGAAAGCCCGGTACAAGAAATCTGAACAGAAGTGTCTCGTCACATTCAGTAATATTTATGAAATAGGCTTTGTTGGGTCTCATAAAAGTGATGATTCTAGTAGGCGTTGCATCAGTGCACCATTAATAGGGAGTCAGACTGCCTCTTTCTGCTCTGTTTTAAAGTCTAAATAAAATTTGAGTAAAGCTGATTATGCGGAAACAATGGGGGACAATTTATGACCAACTTATATTGTTCTGAGGTGGTATGGTAATTTAAAGTTTTTTATTATTTCTATTCTAATAAATCAATATTTAAAAAATATCACTTTATTCCCTCACCAACTCAAAGACGGGACATCAGTTTTGAATCTATTTTGATAATTGGTAAACCGGCCCTCTTACTATAAATGAAATAGAAATAACGTTCTTAATGTATGGGTCTTCCACGGTGACCACCCAGTAGAATATACCAGAGACTACTTAGATTTAAAGAGTGAAAATTTGGACACTTGGGTTTTTGAGTGTATTCTCCTCAAATAAAATAATGGCGTCCTCGTGACACTTCCGGATATAGCGGAAGTTGCCGTTAACTTTCTTATTTTAAATGGAACACCCCATATATTATTCCATTTTTGGATCCTACGTGTTATTTTAGGAGGACTTTCATAAAAATTCCCTATACGAATTCTCAGCCGTTTATATGATGTGACTCTGTATAAGAAAATTGGCTCATGAGTTCTATATATTTTTTCAAATTTATATAGGAAGTTCTTAAATTAATAATTATCGTTCAACTATATAAAGTATCTTTTGTTAACCGATGGTATGTGGTTTTTAGCACTGGCATGTGCATCCTCTACATGAAATACCACAAAGTGAAGGATATAGACAGAGAACATATTAAATTCTGAGGTGTGGGTATAATAGTAACTCGGTAGTGTAAAATTCATGTTAACGCGTAGACCACAAGCCGCATTTTGTTATCAATAAATTAAATGCTTGCGAAATTACTCTCAGTTGATTAGAAATTCAGGTTACCCACAACTACGATTTATTCCGTATAACAACATGCCATCGTTGAATTACGACTGAAACGTTGACATATGGCAAAACATTCGAATGTGAGAAAATGTAGGGTAATGGTACCAGTGAATGAACGGGCACCAGTGAATGAACATTCCATTGTTACTTTCAATCTTTAATGAATACAGTTGTATATTACGACAAATAATATATTTTATTCATAGATTTTATTCATTATTGCCTAAGAAAATTACATTCTGAGGCTCCTGAATTTGTCTTTATAGTTTGGTCCATTTAAGTGGAGTCTATAATGAATCCAAGATCTAGGACTTAATGATGCTTTTTACCTGGGTTTTCAACATATTTTATAATAGAAGGTTAGTTGATTAGTTAGTTAGTTATTTTTTATTTCAGGGATAATTTAAAATTACATAGAAAATGTTAAAATATATAAATATACAAAATATACAAACAGAAACATTTATTGGCCTTCTGTCACAATACTAACAATCGCAATAAAAACAATACAAAACTAAAATATAATTTTGCACAGGAATTGTCAACAAACTAAAAATATAAACATAGATCTATACCGTAGTATAGATCTATGTTTAGTTTGTTGACAATTCCTGTGAAAAATTATATTCATAATATACATAAGAAATTCGTTAAATGTGTAAAAACACCTATCAAATAAATAATTCTTTAAAGCAACCTTAAAAACTGTCATATTCTTTGCATTTTGAATCTGAACATCTAAATTGTTACAAATTCTAAGACCAAGGCAGGAAGGCGAGTTCCTTGAAACTTTATATTTAAAAAATGGTATATGAAATTTATCATTTGGCCGCGTGTTAACGTGATGTATATTAGTAATTTTCAAAAATTTCTTTAATTCGCATAAATATATACCGAAAGTTCATATATCAGTAGACCACACAAAGTTAAAATTCTATACTCCTTAAAAATATTCCTACAAGACACAGTATTAACAACGCCAGCTATACACCTTAAAATTCTTTTTTGAACAACAAAAACATCTAAAAATGAGGACGAAGGGCCCCAGGCACAGACCATATCTCAACATAGACTCCACTAAACCAAAGTATATGTTACGGAGCTGTTCTTTGGTCAAAATTAATTTTAAATTACGAACTGAATTTGATATAGAATTCAATTTATTAACTAACTCATTACAATGTAGTTTCCATTGTAGACATTCATCCATAACCATTCCTAAAAATTTGATTGATATGTAGTATTAGTTAAACTGTGTTCTCCGATTTTTATATTCAAGGAATTACATATTTTCTGCTTGTTATGAAATCTTATATAATTAGTTTTCTCTGCATTACAGTGTTGTTTGTAAAAAGCATACCAGTTATTTAAAATGTCTAAGACCTTGTTACATTTAAGCTCTATAGTTTTATCAGTCCTTTCTGAAATAATAATGGATTGATTGACTTAAATATATCTTAAGTGTCTATTTTCGTTTCAAAGATGGAGTTTCGGTTATTTCGATTTCGTTTATTGAATCTTATTTACGATAAAATACTCGTAAAAAAGAATCTCATTACGTAATACATTAACATCATCTTGGACCGATCTTTCTTACAAACAAGTGTCAATAATTACTTACCAAGTCCCGCATGTCCGAAGCAGAATAAGCATCCATCTGTTCCATTGATAACGGCATGGATAACGTCCGTGAGGGCACTCGAGCACACCTCCGTCTGAAATCAGAATGCGTAGTTAGGAATCACGTACAGCTCATAATATTTCTAATTTAAGTTAGCGGCACTCATCTCTGCATCTATTAAGATCAGATGCCTTCGCTCAGATTGCTCTACGACTCCAGAAAGCTGGAATATTAGAAATCTTGACTATAAAGTCCGATTTTAATGCAATGGAATTGACGGAGGATTCCAATAAGTTGGAATTAAAGAAGGGTAGGAGAAATATTAATAATCTTTGGAAAAAAGGCGAACAAATTACCTACTCACGAAAATTTAAATATGTTCATCATAACATTCTTAAACGAATTTACAAACTACTAAAAAACCTTATGATGTATTTAATTCGTTATATTATTTTTTAGATATTTATTTAAACTAGATTTATTTTATTAGAATACAATGACAGCAGGTGTTGACGGAATACATAGCTTTCTCATAAAGGATTGCATATATGTGTTGGCTAAACCACTAGCATTTGTTATTAATCTAATGCTGAAGAGTTGTATGTTTCCTGATATTTGGAAGGTAGCAAGAGATACCCACCTAGAGGATTTTTGCATGAAATACTTCTGTTTCGATTTGGAGAAATACCAATGGGCAATAGACGGAGAATAAATTCTATAAAATTTTTATATAACTTACTACATAACATTATTGATTGTCCACCTTTATTGCAAATGGTTAACTGGCTAGTTCCTCGTATAGAATCTAGACAATCGGTAAGATTTTATAACCGTAGCATCAATACAAATGTAATGTTCCATTGTCCTATATTTGCGATGTGTCAAAATTTCAATCAGTTATGTCGTCTTTGCGACATTAACAATGATTCTTTAGCTGTGATTTTAAATTGTGCAATGTCTAGATTATCATATTAATGTATTGCTATCTATTATTTCAATTATACGATCTCTATTCTCTTTTTTTCCTATAGTTTTGTTCTTTTTTTTGGTATTTCTGTGTATCTATATTAGCTATATTGCTGCACTAATTATACTAAATTTTGTATTTCCTGTAATTGGGTGTAACCTGTTGGAAACAAATGCTATTATTATTATTATTATTATTATTATTATTATTATTATTATTATTATTATTATTATTATTATTATTATTATTATTAGCTTTATTTGGAATATATAGAAATAAAAATAGAATCAATCCCTTGTTCAATCCTTTTTCAATTCGTATATTACTGGGCTAGCATCCTATGTGCATTATAAAAATGCAATCCTGTTTATATCACAATCCAAATAAGTTTGGGTCAAGCCAATCCTATAATATTTTAGGATTGACTTGAACGTCGCTTGCAATCCCAATTCTAAGCGTTTAAGTCATCATTACAGTCCTTTTTTTCAAGCCGGCTTGCAAGCACTGAAATAAACGTAGTCATTTTTAGCTGAAAACTTCGCACCCACTTTTTCTAACCAATTGCCTACTTTCACATCGAATAATTACAATCGCAACGAAAAAAATTTCCGGAAATATTCGTCCTCGTACAACTTCCCACACAATTACACTGACAATTTTTCTGTCATTTTAAATGTCAGGATATTGCCGGCGAGCCAGTGGCTAAGGGCTTAGCGTCCCGATCGCTCAACCCAGAGGTCGTGGGTTCGATTTCCCATTCCACCAAACAATGTTTCATTAAATTGTTTGCTCGTAGATCAAGGCTTATTCGCAGGGATGGCTTGGCAACCATCCTTGCGATGGCCTAGGATGGGAAAAATGTCAACTTGGTGTTAATGTGAGAGATTGAAATCAGTTGATGTTTGACTTGTCCCCCTAACTAATGAGGTTTTCCAGGTTTCCCTCATTCCAGCATTGAAGGGTGGTTAGGGCTTACCAACGTAAGTCGTTCCTGAGGCTTAAATGCGGTCCGCGAAATAATAATATGCCGCCCCCTCTCCAACACAAGGCTCAGACTTTCGGGCTAATCCTTGTGATTAGAATGAGGGGTAGAGATATTATTATTATATTATTATTATTAACGAGGAATAAGAGAGTAGCTATTGAATTTAAAGTTAATTGTCGACGCAAAAAGCATATTTGGTGCACAAAATAATGTGTTAATGTTAATATTATTTTATCCATATTTATCGCTTATATAAATAAATTTGTTGTATTTCAAATTTTATTTAATGTTTAGTGAACAGTAACAAATTTCAGTAAGTAACTAGTTGTACCTAAGTAGTTTTGAAATTATAGCAAGAATTCTTCTCGTTTTAGTGGGGAATAAATAAGAGTGAAAACTGAACTTTTTAAATTATTAATTGCTTTTATTTTTAGTTTAAATTTTTTCATTCATGATAAAAATGTTCAGTATTTCTAAAATTTTAATAGGCTCAAAATTTTCTTACTAAATCCCCATTGTGATTGAATGAATATAGAAAATTTTTCCCCTGTCACGAATGTTTAAAGAAAATTATTCCTCGTCTGCAACTGGATAATTTTCAAAATGTTCGTACCATCAGATAAACTTCCGGGAATAATTCTAACACTATGGAGACTACAAGTGAAAATATTGAACTAATTATTTTTACAGAGCATATTAATTAATTAAATTTAATTATATAAAAAACCTTTTTCTGTGATAGGTACTAATTTGTTTGTTGTTCAAACAATACTTCCATTTTGCCTGCTTTAAAATTAACCATTGTTATTCAAAACCCTTTTGTCTCTGTGCATGCATTGTCCAGTCCAACTATATTTCTTTGATCACTGCTGTCACATATGAAACTCATTCGCTAATAAAATACCCGGGCGGAAAATATTCAGCTCGTTTATTTAGCTACTTTCTGCATTCGTCCGATGAAATTGATTCGGCAGAGTTCAGGAATTCTCTATCAAATATTTCGGTGCTTCGGTCGGGGTATTCAGCCGTACATGTAAGTTAATTAAATCATGACCGTCCCGTGAAGGTCGCATGATTAAATTCAGGGCGGCGCAGCGTTTCATTCTCGTCGTATGTTTTGGGTTGCCTGTACGGAGTGCGTACTTTCCGTTGGGCTTTCAGAAGTTCTCAGTTCTTGCCAATTTTAGCGGAAAATTTATAGCACAATGGCATAGTTCTTTCGTCAAAATTTTCAATAAATGTTGTTTTCAAAACAACAATAAATTATTGTCATCATAACTTGGATAAACTGATTCATTTTCGAGTTACTATAAATCGATATTCAGTTTATTTTACCATCTCTACGGTTTCGAAATCTCGGTGGTTTGAACAGATACAGAAAAACGCTCTTTTTATCAATTTTTGGGTAGGCCTGGAAGTCAATGGTGACATATTTTTTTTTACAACTCGATATTGAGCTATAAATGTCACATAGGATATTTTAATGAAATTTTTCACCACCAAAAGTAAAGAAATCACAATGTATTAGTACTTTAAGAATACAGCAGAGAGAGGGAAATATAGTGTTTACAAACAGAATCCTGTAATAATAATATATACAATAACAAACCTAGCAACAGTATGGTTAATGTATATTATTATTAACATCCATATATGAGAGTGTTCATAGTTCGTCATATTTTACAGAAAATTCTTCAATCCCACTGAATATGCAGGTCCTCTGTACCTCTGTACAAGGTAGGCAGATTTAGATACATTTATAGGGACGATAGATAACACTGACGTAGTTTTCCACATAACACCAAATCACTATACTGCACGTTTCATCAACCAAGTTGGAATCACCCAATTGTTGGTGTTATGTGGAAAACTACAGTATTATCTTCACACCAAAGGTTCCCCCCTTCAAGATGACGATAGATAACTAACTAAAAGATTTTTCTCATTCTCGTTCGTTGAGTGACTTAACGTTCTGGTCATAATAATGCAATATTTTATTAATTTGTTATAAGCTAAATTCTTTAGAAAAATCGTGATTACATGTCATTCATCGGGATCAATTTATGAGTTGTCAAATGCCGAAATATTTTCTATTTTTTTTTTTTTAATATCGGTGATAATAAGTTTTCCTTTTACACATTATGGGGAACATTATATATCTACAGAACCTACCAATTGGCTATTCGAGATTGTAAATAAAGAGGAAGATAAAGTAACATTTTAAAATAAATACGTATTTACGTGAATAATAATAATGTGCTATTTCCAATTTTCATTATGAAAAATGGTAAGAAATAATAATATAGTAATATCTCTGTAGCTCATTCTAATCACACTGATTATCTCGAAATTTAGAGACTTGTATAGGATAGGGTGCGGCATACGCATTCTCTTCTTTGCTTGGAACTATATTTTTGGCATCATAATCATATCACCTTTTCTCTTATACGTTTTATAATCACACACTTAATATAGTTATTATTTTCACGCGTGTGGCAATGTATTCTTTCGTTATGAATACTCGTTTGTTCATATTATATATAAGGATGTGTAATTAATTCTTAGTTTGATTACATTTTTGTATCTAACACATAAGTTAATACAGAAAATTAAGAAACACGAAAAGTAACCGCAGTCATAAAGAAATATAAAATTATAACATGTTTTTTGCATCATAATCAATAAATTTGATAATAGATTCGATAGCTAATCGACTAATAAAGTAAACAAATGAAGGTTACTCCTTTGTAACCTACTTATTCTATTTAAAAAGGGGTAGCTCTAAATCCAGAATAATTGCAATCGCTAGTTACTGCAGTGTCAGTGCCCATTTCTTTTGAAGACGATAAGAAGCTCCAAATGCATAATAGATGCATTTACTATATCTATTTATTTTCGTTTTTGTAATATCTCTAAATCAAACGATTTCTCCGCGTCGAGGACCATCGAGTTAATGAATACAATTGCAGAGGTATTTATTATTTCGGAGCCGTAGTGTCGCAATGCACCCCTTCGTTTGGCGTCTCTCTTCCTGGAAACGCGGGAACCAATCAACCTGCAGGGGGACACAAATGTAAAAGTCGTGTTCAATCTTTTTAAGATTTAAGTTTCTTTGAGTGAAACACTCACCCAGGACTTCGCCGCTCTCTTTCTGAAGGAAAGTGAAGTAGTTGGAGTTTAGGTAAAAGACTAGAGAAGTTAATACTGTCGACTTCTAAACATTGCATTTGCTTTGAAAGAATTGATAACAGATAAAATATATGTACGTACCACTCTCCAACATGAGTAAATTAGTATTGCTTAAAAAAGGTACGCTGTTTAGTCCATTCCAATATTTACGACAGTATATAAAATAAAGTCGTAGTTAATACTGCTCGATAGTATTAAAGGAATGTTCTATAACTCTCTAAGGTTTTATTAACGCAATAATTTGGAATTTAAAATATAAAAGAAAAAAGAACGATAGGTAGGTTTTCCAAATTACAGACATTATTCTAATGTTAGTTTTAGGTTATCAGATCATATACATTTATAATAATCATAATAATTTATAATGGATCTCGATGAGTAAAAACAATATTTATAACTGGCGCACCCGCCACTTTATAGGATTTCCCATATACCTGCTTTCGAAAAGTAACGAATAAATTCATTATTTTAGAATTTGAGTTTTCGAAAAAATCCCCTGACACGTCGATTTTGTTTTTAAAAAAGGCAATTTTTGACATACGACCCATATTTGTGACTTCATCGTTGTTCGAGATATGACGTCATCGACAATTTTTTTAAATAGCAGCCCCCAATTTTGACCACGCGATTTGAAAGCGCGTATCATTCTACATACGCATCATGAAAAATTATGGTGTTACATAACAAAAATTTCAAGAAAATAATGTTTGAAGATCTTAAAATTTAATTTTTACAATACTGACAATGATAATGATTATGTAAAAAATCGACTAAATTAAATGTTCAAATTGTGCACCGTTGGCTGCCTGACAGTAGCCAAGACGATTAATAAATTCTTTTTGGACATTATCTATAACTTCAGGAGGGATACGATGTATCTCGTGACGAATTCTTGCTTTTAAATCTTCTAAATTAACTGGTCTAGTAACGTATACTTTGCTTTTTAAGTATCCCCACAAGAAATAATCTAGGGGTGTCAAATCAGGCGATCTGGCTGGCCACTCAATCGGCCCCCTTCTCCCTATCCAACGATTCGGGAACAGCTCATCTAAATAAACACGGACAGGTGCTGCATAATGGGGAGGTGCACCATCTTGTTGAAAGAACATGTCATTTCTTGGAAGATCACGTCCCTCTATATCTGGATATAAAGTTATTAGTGGAGGAATGAGGTCGTCTCGAAGAAAACCCAAATATCTTGCACCAGTTAGGTTGACGTCAAAGAAATAGGGACCCAGAATTCTTCCGTCGACTATGCCGCACAACATATTTACTATCTGGGGACTTTGAGTATGATACTCCATCATCCATCGGGGATTCTCGGTAGCCCAATAACGGCAGTTTTCCCTATTGACATGGCCGTTCAAAACAAACGTAGCCTCGTCAGAAAAAATTACGTTTTTTACGAAATTATTACCATTACTGCCTAGCTCTTGCATTTGCTCGCAGAATTGATTTCGCCGATCAAACTCGTCTTCAGATAGCTCATGAACAAGGCATAAGGATGATACTTTACTTTTTTGATAATTTTGTGAACTTTGGACGCTGCCATATTAAAATCAGAAGCCAATTGGTTAAGTGTTGAGTGATGACTTTCTTGTATTGCCAACAAAACATTAACCTCGTCATCTATTGATTTTGACGGTCGACCAGATTTAGGAAGATCACGAACATGTCCAAAGTTACGGTATTTAGACTCAATATTGCTTACCATGCCTTGGCTAATGGGATGTCGATCAGGATGAGTTTCATTGAACAATTCAACTACTTCTCTTTGGGTGCGCATCCTGTTTCCAAATCCGATCATGCAAAGAATTTCAATTCGTTCTCGTTCAGTTAATTTAACCATTTTTTTTTATAAAATGATAAAGTTACTAATCAATAAACACTTCAAACGCAGTGCTTTTGCCAAACAAAAGATAAGAACTAAAGGGATAACTCAAAAAACAGAAAAAACTATTTAATAAAGTACGATTTCAAGTTTTTATCTGACATTAATAAAAAACATTCTCGGTCGCTAAGGCTACTGTCAGGCAACCATGATTTTTCATGATGCGTATGTAGAACAATAAGCTCTTTCAAACGGCGTGGTCAAAATTGGGGGTTGCTATTTAAAAAAATTGTCGATGACGTCATATCTCGAACAACGATGACGTCACAAATATGGGTCGTATGTCAAAAAGTGCCTTTTTAAAAACAAAATCGACGTGTCAGGGGATTTTTTCTAAAACTTCTCAATTTCTAAAATAATGAATTTATTCGTTAATTTTCGAAAGCACTGTATATTAACCGTGGGTCCGTGAAGTTAACCCCCAACTCCTGGAGTTGGACGGGACTAATCTACTGTCGGTTAGTAAGTTATTAGTAAGTGTTTGTAAGCCCATTGGTAACATTTGTAAGTAAAGAGTAACCGTTTTATTTGTTATTAATCGTTTACACATCTCCGTATTGGACATACGAAAAATACGTCTCGTAAAAATGTAACTATCGGCTGCGCCTCGAGTGCCCATTTTTTCTCGTGGATTACAGGCTTGTTAATCCCCTTATATAATTAATAACTATTTATTTTCACAGTCTGCGGAGTCCATTTCATGTAATATTAAGTATATGTAGTTTCATTTCTTCGAGGTAACTGTTTAACTTGTTGATCATCACATCTAGGCCTCGTTATTTCTCCCTTAGTCTACGTGAGAAAGCAAAACATATTAAATACTATTTATGTGGATGTTTTTCGTCACTGCGATTTTAAGTTGTCTAAATCTAGTTGAAATTTATAGTCGCTTATGAAACTAAATGCATATATATAATAAAAGTGATAACATTGCAAGAATTTTCGGTTTACGTACGTTTGTCAAGGTGAAATTTATAATTCCTAAAAAAAATAACTGATGTGAATGGGACCCATGTTATTTAAAACAATTTAAGACAACATTTCATACATTCCTTGTAGTCTATTGCGTATCCCCTATGTAAGCCCATAAGCGGTTTCTCCGAAAACACTGGAAGACAAAAGATATATTGCTAGACCCTTCGAGAGAACTTCGTTCGATTTACGCATGCGCGCAGTCTCGATCACCATGGTTACGGAGATGACAGGACTTAATTTGATATTTAAACTAATTCCAACTCTTGTTTTCTTTTATAAATAAGTCGTCAGACAGAGATGTAAAATTTATGCTACATTAGTATTGGATTTTGTTATATCCATACGCATGCGCATAAAATTGACAGATTTGTTGTGAAAAGTCCAAGTAGTATGCTTCTGCCTCTACCAATACAAGTCGTACAACTCCGAACAATTCCTTGTGTTTGAATGAAGGATATTATTACATTATTATATGAGTTATACTCACCTGCGAGTCGTCCTGAGAGAATATTGCATCGAATGCGAACATTTTAGGGGCGGCTACCCCCACCCTTCTGTCCTCCGGCGCTGCTGATCCACTACACACCGATGGATCGATTAGTGTAACTTGCTTCTTCCGTTTGTCCAAACTGAAAAAACTGTTTGAACTGCCCGATTCCGCACCTGAGCCCACAGTGGAATTTGACACTCTCAACATCACCTTCACCTGAAAATGAAACACGGCGTTAGTCACCAAATCTATATAGACAAAGGGAAAGACAAGGCCAACTTTAGGAGCCAAAAGCAAAATGAAACAAAATATGTACACCTGCAAATATATTTTAAAACTACCCATATGTAGGTACATACGAGTATTTATTCTTTTTGTTTTTACTCTGAACTTAAATTAAACTAAAAATAAGTATCTGTATATCTCTATTTTATATTTGTTACATATCCTACCAATACTGAAAAAATTTGCATTACATACTTCAATATAAATAAAGTTTTATATTTATAAAATCTTTGTCTAATTTATTATATTTCATTCATTATTTAAACATAAAATATTGAAACCTTCCATTTACGTCATTTTACAAGATGAACGAGTATTCGTTTGACTAGACATATCAGTACTTAAATTCCTGTAAATATTTTAGTCACACTAAAGGGAACCAAATGTTTGTGAAACAAATCAATCACTGTAATTAAGTCCCTGCATTTTTCCATTCCCTTGATACGCGTATTGAGACGGAAAATTCAAGGATTCCATTTCACAATTCATCACCCCCAAAACTCAAAGGTATATCCAGTGTCGTTACCAACGGGCTGTAAAATACCCTACACACAAAGTTAATTTATACCTACGGATACATCGCCTTATCCAATAGGAGGTCGATGCAGCGGCGTAAGCTTATCGTAAACAAATGAAGCATTAAACTTTACAGCCCACTTTTTACGACTTAAGGCCTATAGTTTGCTGAGTAGATGATTGTGGGAGTGCGAAGCTGTATCATTTTACGACTCATTATGTAACAAACCGTAAAGTTAAAGGTACATGTGCCCCAAATGACGTCTTGACTGACATGCCGTGTTATCAGCCAAATTTCGCTACAACTATAACTGTAAACTTGCAAAACACAATTTATTAGTCACAATTTACATCGATTGATATTAGTGCAATCTTTGCGACTTTTTTCGTATGTATATGAACTATTATTTTTTAGTACCTTCTAGAAGTTGAAAAAAAACACTTTTGCTCCATAATGTCTACACAAATTTTGAATTTTTACAGTGCCCTTTTGGAGGTGATTTTTTCTGAAGAGTAGATCTTAATGAAGGTATATATTCATTAATATTATTAATTAGGTAAGAAGGTTAAGGAAGTATTATACATTAATAAGGTTAATTATTAAATAGCTATTCTCCTAGGTAAATTCTGGGTATAATAATCTTTTAAATTATTTATTATAACAGTGAGCAAATTGGTGTGAGCAAATATGAGAATTTTTAGCACTTGGTCTGTGATAATCAGGTTAACAAAATGTTGTTAATCGTTTATTGTAACACAATTTCTTGATTAACTATTTTTCTTAGTAACAAAATAGAAATCAATTTCTAAACTAACAAATATACAAAAAATAAAAATGAGTTAAATAAATGGCATGAGCATTTTCAATGAGAACCATATAGATAAAATGATATAACTAGCTATTTTATCAATAAATAAGAACAATACGTAGACATACACAGTTCTGGTAATGAGCAAAAGTTCACTGATAATAAGTATTAGTTTGATGAGTTCTTTAGGTTACCTTTCATTTTCCACACAAAAATATGGAGGGGCAGATATTAATGCATGCAAATATTTATTTGAAGAGTTTCCCTGGTATAAAAACATTTCATCTGATGACAAAAAAATTATGTTCTGGAAAAATGAAACACTCAGTGTAAAAACTGTCAATATTACAATATATTAATTATCTTTACACCACTATAGGAGAATGTAAGAGAAAAACATTTTTTTATGCAGATATGTTTGTTTTTGCTACCAGAATAAAGGAATCTTTAGGTAAATTAATTTCTAAACCAAAACTTTCAATGAATACCACATATTATATAGCTGAGGGCAAAATCAACATGATGGTTAAATTATCAGAAATATTACCGGAAACCGATGCCGATATCGTCGAGAACTGATGAATGTATACACGTAATAATTAATAGCCTTAAGCTACCACACTATGAAAACAAATACATGCAGGAATCCAGGTAAGGGCAGGAACGTAAATTATTTGCAACAATGTAATATTAGTTCAGTTGCCAGTGGATATATATATATACAGGGTGTCCACCTAGTGCGCGTAAGTCCAATATCTGGGTTAATAAAAGAGATAACTTAATTTTTTTTTCTACAGGGTTGTCTAATATCCCGAGCTGCACAAAATGAAAATATATTTACATATTCAGGGTGTTCAGTTTTTCCTGGACATGTACCAACTTCGTTTTTCTAAATGGAAATATATATTTTTTATTGCTTTTTCGAACTAAACCCTTGATTTTAGTAGGACTTTCATCAGCCTTCCCTATACCTATCTTAAACTGTTTTTGAAATATTGACGGGTGAATATTGACATTTTTGCAACTTTGACACCCTGTAAAATCTAAACGGTTTGAGATCAAGCAAAACGGTTTGCACATTCCTATCTTAACTTTTCATAAGCTATCGTTTGGTAGTAATTTCAGAATTATCCAAAAATTTAAAATTTTCTGAAAATTTTGAAAATTTTTAATTCCTGGATAAATTTGAAATTAGTACCAAACGATAGCTTATGAAAAGTTAAGATAGGAATGTGCAAACCGTTTTGCTTGATCCCAAACCGTTTAGATTTTACAGGGTGTCAAAGTTGCAAAAATGTCAATATTCACCCGTCAATATTTCAAAAACAGTTTAAGATAGGTATAGGGAAGGCTGATGAAAGTCCTACTAAAATCAAGGGTTTAGTTCGAAAAAGCAATAAAAAATATATATTTCCATTTAGAAAAACGAAGTTGGTACCTGTCCAGGAAAAACTGAACACCCTGAATATGTAAATATATTTTCATTTTGTGCAGCTCGGGATATTAGACAACCCTGTAGAAAAAAAAATTAAGTTATCTCTTTTATTAACCCAGATATTGGACTTACGCGCACTAGGTGGACACCCTGTATATACAGTGAGGACATAAAGTCCCCCCCCCCTCTAATTTTTGAACCACTGGGTAGATTGTGATGAAATTTGGAACGATAATATATGACTAAATTCTGCATTTTTTGACACATCAATGACAGCTCTGAATGTCAAAGTGACAGCTGGGCGCGCAATAGGAAAATTCTTTTAAATGGTAATGGGGGTTGAGTGGGGACTCATTTTGAAGCTATTTTTATGCTCAAAACATAACATCCCCCAAATTTGAGAACATTTGATTCAGTAATTTCCAAATAAAAACCAGTAATATCGATTTCTGTTATATAATTTTTTTGCATACATATTACAAATTATTGTAAATTATTCAAAGCAGAACAAAAATTAAAAGTAAACAAATAACAATAAACCATCCCTAACCTAAAATAACCTAAATTAAAAAATTAATAGATAAATAATTTAAATTAAACCTAAAAAAAAAAAAAAAAATTTAGAGGCAGAAACAAATTTAGAAAACACGTGTTACTTCAAAAAATGTTGAAAATGACCTCCTGACAAATAAATGTTCCGTGGGTAAGTTCTATTATAAAGATTATGTGGTAAAAAGATTATGTTATAAACTGATTTATTTGGAAATTACTGAACCAAATGTTCTCAAATTTGGGGGATGTTTTGAGTATAAAAATAGCTTCAAAATGAGTCTCGACCCCTCCGATCAAATATGCATAGATAATTAATTGCCTATTTGTCAGTATATGTATAAAATAATGTGACCAAGAATAACAAAAAACACAACCTCAATTTAAAGAAATTTCCTGTCAGAGTGCCGAACGGCATGGGCGGCTATATTTTAAGGGGTGAAAATAATAATTATAAAACTAAAAGTACAAATTAGAATATTTTATTTTAATAAATACAAAGTTTAAGATTTACATATTCAAGAACAACAATTTATACACATGTGTGTATAATATTTACTACACTATTTATAATAGTATTTAATATTTACTATTAAAAAACAATTGTAAAATTATTGACGATCCCTCTCGCGATCGCCGATTCTACGTTTATGCATGGCTACTTACCGGTGTAAGCCACGCCCATTGGTGACAGTCACAAAATCCCTAACAATTTAGGCGGTAAATTCAAATGGCATTTTTTGATTGGACCAAATGATTGGGCACTAATGTAAACAAAAAGCTTTTGTTTTAAATATTGTTAGTCACAAAACTGTGTTGCTATAATTTGTCTATATAATATTTGTTCGGATCTCAACCCCCATTTCCATTTAAAAAAATTTTCCTATTGCGCGCCCAGCTGTCACTTTGACATTCAGAGCTGTCATTGATATGTCAAAACATGCAGAATTTAGTCATATATTATCGTTCCAAATTTCATCACAATCTACCCAGTGGTTCAAAAGTTCGAGGGGGGGGGGACGGACTTTATGTCCTCACTGTATATATATATATATATATATATATATATATATATATATATATATATATATAAATAGAGGAGTCCCACAGTTTTTAATCCTGGGATAGGTATAAGTTTCATAGCCTGCGGTTGAGCGTATTGAAAGGAAATATTTGGTGCTCCATAGAAATAGAAGTAATTGAAGTGGTGCGCCAAACAAGTTTGCTGTGTTTATTCCACTAACCATTGATTTCATAGGAAATATGGTTAAATCAAAGCCAGTTTATTTATTTAACTTTAGAAATAGGACTGGCTTAACTTTTTCGTTTACGGAACTATCAAAAATATGAAATATAAAAGTTGCACGATTTTTTATGAAGTCTATGAAAGTAGAAAAACAAATGAAATCTAAACAAAATGGCCGCGCATGTTAACTTTGTTAATTTAAATGGAATACCCTGTATATTTTTGCATATTTGGATAGAACGTTGTCTCACGAATACAATAATGTAGATATTGATCAGTTTATTTTTAATAATAACGTAGATATGACCAAAGAGCGATGTGTTGGAGAAAGACTGTACCTAGCAACGAATCGATATTCTCTTTCTAGCACATCCCTCTTTTATGGTGCACTTTTTTGGTCATATCTCCGTTATTATTAAAGATAGACACATCACGAATATTACTCTATTCGTGTGACAATGTTCTATCCAAATATGCAAAAATAGACAGGGTGTTCCACTCAGATTAACAAAGTTAACGTCCACGGCCATTTTGTTTGGACTTCATTTGTTTTTCTACTATCATTTTCGAAAACTACATGCAAAATTGTGCAACTTTTATATATCATATTTTTTTATAATTCTGTAAACAAAAAAGTTAACAGGGGGTCAAAATATAGTGAATCACCCTGTACATTACAAACTTTTTCACATCTTTAGTAAGTCAGTCTCACGCAGTGTGGTGCAGTAATATTGTGATTGTATTTTGTGATATTTTGTAATATTGTGAAATAATTTTTAATTGTTGTTTCTTCTTGACTATTGATATACTTAAAGCGCTTACAATAGAAAGTATACAATAAAGAAAGAAGTAGATTTCCTAGAAAAGTTAAAAATACGGAAACGGTGGCAGTCAGTCATTTTTATACACACTTCGATCTAAACTAAAATATTTGTCTATATCTCCCTTTCTCAATAAATTACCGTAGTGTTTGTCTTGTCCGCATTATAGAGACAATTCAGATAGTCTAGTGTAGTATCACTGAATTTAATATATGCAGACTAAATTATTGCTCATGTAATTAATAAATTGATTTATATCGAGCGCGGTGATGGTGACCCCAAAGTAAACCTAATAAACAGGGCATACTATTAATGCAGACCGTATACACGTTTCATATTAGGGTTTTCATATGCCATGATATAACCAATTTAATTATTTGTCAATGTCTAATTTAGAGAGAAGAATATTAGGAAAAGTAAATTATAGTTGAACTTCTTCTGTGGAAGACGTTTCTTTAAAACTATCCCATTATATGCATAAGCCAATTTTATCAAATTGAAATTTTTGTATGATCAAAGAAGGTATGATAAAAGGTATTTATTTGTGTATGAGGAGTACAATAATCTACTTTTTAAATGGAACATCCAATGTATTTTAAAACATATACTAGAAATGGGAGAAAATCGCTATTGCGATTTTCATTCCCATTTCTAGACCTACCGGGGGTTCAGGCCTGCGGCCTGGGGTCACCCTTCGGGTGACAAAAGCATCTAGAATAATATTATTTTTAAGAAAACACATATTAAAGAAATTTTGTATCTGGAATGATGATGTAATTATATTAAACGATTTTTCTTAATATTTTGATGAATTGTAAGGGTACTCTATTCTTGATGGCAAAACATCATAATTTTTTAAGTGCTGAAAGTAGAATTTATTTTTCAGTAAACATTATTATCATTTTTATCAATGGGACCAAAAATATTGTAGATATTTCCTTTTGTAAGATAAAATGATGAATTTAACAGACTGCCAAAATGAACGAATTAATTCCAAACTTTACGTGCAGAAAGAATAAAAGCTACGGATAATGAAACAGAATAACTAAACACTAATACTAATAAATAATTGGAATTAAAAAGTAAAAAAAAAAAAATTGCCTCCAGCGTGACTCGAACTCGCGAAATCAGCATTATCACGTATTGAATCCTACGACTTTCCCATTGCGCTACCGCACCTGTTGTCAAAAGTTTACCTTGTGACGTTTAAGTATGTAAACGGTACGTATCAACCTGAAAAAATTATTTTTACCGATTTTCTAATTGGAAAAGCATTTCGCTTCAGTATTTTGGTAATCAGAAGTGTTTGGCAGCCAGTACTATCGATTCCATTAGTAGTATTTCCCGTAGGAAAATAACGAAAAGAGAAAATTAAAAGAGAAAGGTGGCGACATCCAACAGAGTTGCTCATATGCAACCATCTTATTACATATAATAATACAATAAATGCCTAATTATTGTGTGTACAAGAATCACTTACCGATGAAAGCAGAAAGCAGATGCACTACAGATACATAATCTATTTTAATTACATTAGTGATATTGAATATTATCTCTTTTATTACGTATATATTGCTTGACTCTGTTGTTAAAAGTGGCTAAACCAGATGCTTCTCGGACATTGGAAGGAAGTGAATTGTAAGTTTTTACGGCAGTGAATTTAAAGAATTTTTCAAACAGACTAGTTCTATGTTTGGGTATCGAGTAAAGTTGAGTTTGAGGCGTAGTACGATTATGTATATCTAAGTCTCTAAGTTTTTCAGACAAATATTGTGCATTAGATGTAAAGTTGATCTTATAAACAGTTCTACACATGTGAATGAAAAATTTTTCGTCGAGGGTAAACCATTGCGATTCTCGGAATTTATTAGATACATGATCAAATTTGCGCAGTTTAAAACAGAATCTAATACACGCGACTACAGGGCGACTCAATGAAACTACGTCGATATAAACTTTAATATTTTAAATGGAACACCCACTACTGCTTTACATATTTGAAAAGAGCTCTTTTTTGCGAATTACCAGCCTTAATAATAAAGCAACAGGTCGAAGGGGTATAATTTATGTTCTGCGATACAATTTTTGATGGGATTTTATGTGTAAATCATACATTTTTATCATACATATCTTGTAATACGAAAACAGCGTTCCTGCGGCAATGGTTTTTACTAAACTAGTTTTTATATTCTTTCTCGTTGGACCTATTTGTATAATTCTAGAACTTAGAATATGAGAAGTGACTATTGCTGAAAACTACTGAACTTTCTGTTACTGTCACAAAAAGAAGTTTGTAAAAATATGTAAAGTTTCACTGGAATTACCATGAATCCCATGTCGCACCTCTGCTCAAAATTTTAAGCAACAGTTACGTGCAGCAATTAAAGAAAACTTAATTTCCGTCAGAGGTAATAACAGTGAAATTTTTTACGACGATTTTGAGCTGGCTCGTAAAGTTCGTTCTCGAAGCCATAAAAGATATGTAAAGTGGGGGTAATAAAATATATCATTGAAAGTAGGAGTTTAAATTGTATAGAACAGATGCATCCCCAGACTGAGAAATTCGTTTAACTTTTAAGTGAATTTTGTAATAGCTTTTGTGTTTTTTTCTGAATATACTTATTGAGAGGTACGCCTAAAAGTGCATAAAATGATAATGTATACAGGGTGGCGCACGAATAACGAAACAAACGAATTTTCGGATAGTTACCAACTTTTACTTGCAAATCGCTCGGACATGTCAATTAAGTTTTCGTGGGGGAAATATTTTGCGCATATTTTTAATGTCGTAGTTTTACCCCCTAAGCGAGGGTGAGGTTCACCCTTAAAATTTTAAATGGGAAGGGGGGGGTCGAGTCAAACCTCATTTTAAAGCTTGAAAGAAGACCTTTACTTAGCAGCATACTTTTTTGAATTTGAGTCACTAGTTCTTGAGAAATTTAATTTTTTATTTTTAATTTTTTCTTTCATTTTTGCAAAATAGTTGGAAACATTTTGAATGTTTTTTCTTTAGATTGTAATATTGTTTAATAAGTATTCCTTTTTAAACATTAATGTAGTAATAATCTTGATCGTCAAGAAATCCGATGTATAAATTTCCCTTTAATATCGTAAAATAACAATGGTCTGTACTGACAAAAAAGGCTGACATCAAATCACACCAGAAATGCTAAGTAATGTTCGGGAACGCTTCGAGCAAAACCTTTATCACTGTATGGAAGCAAGAGGTGGTCATTTTCAGCATTTGTTAAATTAATACTCGTACTTACTAAAAATATTAATGCGTAAATTTTTGTTTCTATAATAGTTGTTCGTATGGCCTATCTAGTATAGGAATTGCAATTCATTTATTTTTTTACTGACCAGGACTATTATTATTTTTAAAAGAGAATACTTAATAAACAATATTACAATCTAAAGAAAAAGAAATTCGAAATATTTCCAATTATTTTGCAAAAATTAAAACAAAAAAATTAAAAATTAAAAATTAACTTTCTCAATGACTAGTGACTCAAATTCGAAGAACTATGCAGCATTGTAAAGGTCTTTTTTCAAGCTTTAAAATGAGGTTTGTCTCGACCCCCCTTCCCATTTAAAATTTTAAGGGTGAACCTCACCCTCGTTTAGGGGGTAAAACTACGACATTGAAAATATGCACAAAATATTTCCCCCTCGAAAACTTAATTGACGTGTCCGAGCGATTGCAAGAAAAAGGTATGTATCCGAAAATTCGCTTGTTTCGTTATTTGTGGGCCACCCTGTATAGTGTAAACTTGATAAGATATTATAATTAGTTGGTAAAATACTATAAATACTGGCAGCAGGTACTTTTAAAACGTGCCTATAGAAGAAAGTACAATATTTTAGGTGATAATTTGCATATAATTAATGAGGTATCAACTTGCATGGATATTAATTAGATTTTCATATATATCGTAATTCAAAATAACGAATTACGGGGAATACTTGTTGATTTATCATCAAATTTAATATATTCGTAAAACCGGATCGTTGGAAGTACGGCATAATTGGTTTTTGTACCGCGTTTGTTGTCTCCTGAACAAAAATTTCAGACATCCCTGGAATTTAAATGAACTGTGACAAAAATTTATATGGGGCAAACGAATTCCGTGTAAATTTTGTTACATGTTTTCTGCTTTGAACAAAAGTTTGTTGGAGCTTCACATGTATGTACCTGTATATGATATAGGCGTGCTCAAAACACTCTTGGGATTTGTAAAAGGGCTGCATAAAATAAATGCAAATTTTTCCGGCACAATGTTACGCACACATTTTGTTCATATCCAATGAATTTTCTAAAAATAATCATGATAGCAGATAACCTTATTTCTTCACAACTACGTGCATGACATGTTTTTTCTATTGGGAACGAGATATATGTCAGAGAGTATACAATTATATTAAGTGGAAACGATTTTAAGATGATTTTTGTGGAATTTATAAGTAAAAAATGCAAGCAAGTATTGTTGGTAAAACTATCTAGGTATTGGTTTTTCTGATGGTGTTTGTAAATATTATTTGTTTTTCAACTAGGTATTTGGCATTTTTGTTATTCAATCTAGCACCAAATGCTTACACTTGGGAAACTGAAAATTTGCTTGATTGTCGCATTTTCCTATGATCAAAAACATTTTAACCTACCTGTATATTTTCCTGCGTGAATTTAAACTTACATATATATATATTAATTTTTCTACCTAGTCACTAGTCTATGTACTTGTTAATTTTGAGTATTGAAAATCGGTTAGAAAGATACACAGAATAATAAGAAATTATATAATAGGTATTTTTGAAGTATAGTTAAAGATTAACTTCTATATATAAAACAATGAACTTATTTAGGAATACGCACTATAAATAACTTGGGTTTAATTACAGGACAATCAAGGGATGAGACGCTGGAAGCGAATTGTTTTTTGCAGCAAGACGACCGAAAGATAATAGAGGGTCGCGTTTGAAGACGGCTGCCCATAAAATATGGAGAAGATGCAGAGCGTGACAAGGAGATAGTGAGGGATTCGTTGAAGCGCTGATTTGAGAGATCGATTCCTCGTAGGAAATTGGGTTTGTAGATCGTTACGATAAGCGAAAAGCTCGGTTAACATGTAACACGGGAGAATATATGAGCTAAACATCATTTGCCAAACGTGTGACTCGTGTGAATCTCTTTTTGTGAAGGTGAAAAACAAAATTTATAGAGGTGGATGAGATTACTCTGTAATATACAAAAAAGCAATTTTGTAAGGAATATAAAGCGGTAGTATATTGCCAGTGTATCTTTGTAAAATCCCTTTTTCATTATTCAAAAGTATATGCCTCATGTTGACAACACACAAACTGAAAAGAGATAGGTACACATAATTTTTCCTTGCATGAGTAGGTATTATTTTTTCTAGATATCATCATTTATTTAGTCTCCGTCTGCAGGCGGATTTTTTAACTACCATTTAGTACGAGAATAAGGGAAACCTGGAAGACCTTATTAATTAAAGTATATAGGAGGTTGTTAGCCATTTATACAGTGATATTGCAGTACTAGTTGCATATTAAGAACGCTACCAGCCCTATGCACACAGATTTAATATTGGAGCAATTAGAGAAAGTTGACCACGGTGAGATTTTCAAACCTTCGTCAACCGCGGAGAATGATTAAAAACGTGATGTCTTTAACCGCTCGGCCATGGAGCTGCTTATGGTTTGATATATGGTGCTATTAGTTATTTAATCGATTTTGTCTTTTTATGTAGCTATAACGGAAATCTATATTAAACGTCAATCATAGTTGAAAAAAAAAATCAGTTCAGAATAGTAATTTTTTTAATCAATTTAACAATAAGTCTTAGTTACTTTTGCAAATACAAGAAGTACAGGGTGTTTTATTTGCATGTAAACTACTTTTAAGTCGAAGTTTTAATGTTTTCGAGGATCTGTTTTACCAATTTCTGCGTAAATTAAAGTCAAACGGGGTTCGATGTTAAAAAGATGAGGGCTGATGAACGTCGAAGTTGAGTTGATAAAATAGAATGTAGCTGGGAGACGAATTCAAGTAAACTGCGATTAAACTTAACCTCTATTGCACACCTTCCACCTTCATCAGGGTTTGACAGCGCCAGCCGCGGGCACATTAAAATTGACTTACCGGTGCGTGTAATTCCCCTTAAAATATCTGCTTAACCGCGAACTCTCAAGCAGAAGATTAATTAATTAGTTGAGTTGGTTGGTAAAAAGTCTATAAATAACTTCAGGTAGGATTCTAAGGTACTGTTTGTTCCAAAAAGTCATCCAATAAGAGAAAAATATATTACTGAAGTGGATATTCCTGTAAATATGTATTTCTTTCAAGTAAAGTCTATGCCAGAATTAAGCAATGTGGAATGAGCGGAAAAAGAGTAGACCTGTGTTGTCACATTTATTTCTAAAGTATTCTTATTTAAAACAGGAAACGCATTAATTACCTTATTTACCCATTTTTTTACTTGTCTTTAACATCCCTTATCCCTATTGTACTTTATTAAAGCAAACACAATGTTTAATTTGTCTTTTACTTAATAATATCACCGAACATATACAAAGACGTTGTTTATGTTCGGTGATAATATCAAAGAATTTCCGACTATGTGGCAACTGCTAAAGTCGTAAAGTTGACAACAAGCTGTTCATCCTTATTTAACATACATATTCTTGCATTTACGGTTTCTTTTCTCTGAGCTTCAACGACGTTGATTGGTCGAATCAGGAACCAACCAGCGACTGCGCTCGAGGTAGTAGGGAAACAGTGGCGTGGTAGTTATTTCGCGCGCGTTTCTTAACGGTAAAAATTTGTGGTAAAATTATCAGTGTATTTATTCTTTGTGTCAGACTTTATACTTATTTGTGTTAGTTAAAAAAGTGGAAGTCCATATACTAGAAGTATTCTATAGAATAGTATACGAGTATATATTAACTGAAATGTGCCCAATGGTAAAACAGAATACGCACGCCCATGCATTACCGCATTTTACCAGATCGGCGAGGTCATTCCACTTTGCTTAAGTCTGGCATAGACTGTAGCTGTTGTATATTTTTTTATTTCGGTTATCTAATTTCGGTCTATTTCCGCGAATAAGGCCAATCACCGACGCCGGGAGACGAGTAACTCCCAACCTGGAAATTTTGCCGAACTACCAGTTTTGTAGCAGGGTAGGGATCTTTTACTTGCCTATCATTTCATAGACAAGGGATGTCCGGCTTTACATCCTATCTAAGGGATGATACATCTTTCTACACAAACCTCGTCTAAGTTTGCATATGTGAAATCACCGACGTACAGGTTACTAGAAGATGCGGGCAGCCACCGCGGGTTTTCCCTACATGGTCACCCATACAAATAGTATTAACCGCGGCCAACGTTCCTTGGTGTTCATATCGATAATATGAACGTCAAGTCGCTATCACGGCCTGCCTTCAAGTAGGAGTTAGTAAATGATATTTTAATATGATGTTAAAGATGTTTAAGTCATAGACTAGGTCACCTACAAGTCGCAGGTTATCTGCAGGTCGAATATGGCGTTCCTGAGGATGCTGTTCTTGGTCCTACAGTTACGTGCAACATTTGCTTTGAATATGAATAAAATATTGACCTCTTAGATTATGTCCCTATGGATTTGATGAAGATCTTGTAACATTGTATAAACTGTAATATATTTTTAGACACATTCTTTATGATTATGATTTTTTTATTGACATCTTCCTTGGATAGGTACTCCTGGAGTTCTAAAGACGAAGGGCCAAATTTAGTCATTCCTTAAATGTGTCATCAAGGTTTCCTTAAAAAAAAAATAATGTGCCCCTATATATCTCAAGGTATTTCTTTAGTATCTACCCTCAAAAGCTTCTTTTAAGGTAGCCTTAATCGGCTATAAAACAAAAATTACATATTAAGGAAGTCTTGAGGATCGAGGGTGCCTCAAGGAACGACTATAAACTTTAAATAAATCTCTATTAATCAGAACATTCAGTTTAGTACGTTTCTATTTATTGTATTATAAGAGATTATGGACATAATAATAACTAAAATTAAAAATACTTGGTATATACTTAGCAAATTCAATACCTTCATGGCACGCGACATTTTCATTTTTCTGCTGCATTATAGTCCGATAATTACGACGTCTAAGATCATTAATCACCGATCACTTGAACAGCAAAAATAATACTATGTTAATTACTATCAAATGGTGCTTCGATTTAATAAAGCAAAATCCGTCTGCATCGAAGGAGACTTTCTCCTAAACTGCTTAATTATTTTTGCTAAAGATCCTCGCAGTAATTGAATGACTTAAAGTGTAAAGCAGTTGAAGCGAACCCTCGTTTATTAATATCCCACCGACGGAGCTGATACAATTATGAAAGCATCTGAGTAATGGGGGAAGCAACATTCACTTGTTTTAGCTCGGAGTCTTATTGTTAATTAAACGTAATGGTAATAATTCCGCGCAGGAATCAAACTAATACTTTGGATGCTTTGCATGTTATTAAGCAAACGTGTTGTGGAGTAAGTCACGTTGTTCTCAGCTGCATGACAGTTACAAGGGTTGATTTAATATTAATTAGTATCAGAGTTCATATCTAAGTCTCTGCCTTTTATCTTTAAGGAATTGTTATATGTAGGAATGAGTTATTCAGAAATTAATTTAATATGAATTTCGGAGACTTATACATAAAACAAGTATTAGACTACATACAGTGTCGCAGAGGGATAATCCTTTTTGACGATTTATATTAAGGTAAGGCAGCGATGTGTTTTTGCACAGCTGCGCTAAAATAGTTCTTTGTGCAACTAGTGCAAAAAGTAAGTATTTGTTGCACGATGCATGAAGCTGCAATCATGCTGAGTGCAACAAATATGCTTTTTGCATATGTTGCACACAATAGTTTTCTACAATCGTGCAAAAACTTACTATTTTTGCACTAGTGCAAAAAGCAAGTTACTTTTGCACTAGTACAAAAAGTTAAACTTTTAGCACAGTAGATAGAGCAAAAAGTAGTAACTTAACCTTTTGCACGATTATAGAAAAATATATTTTTTTGTCATTATATACAATTATATACAAGCGATGACGTATTGTTTATTTAGGTATTTAGTCAAAAAATTAAACTAGAGGATAATATTAATGGTATTATTTAAACAATATGATCTAATGTATTACCGCTTTTTATCTATAACCGAGTCTATAACTTATAGAAATGTAAAAGAAATATCATCATCGTTTTGAAATATTGTTATTAGAAATATTCATTCATGAACCCGACTATATACTTTCATCTATTTGGAAAAATGGTATTAGGTACCTATAATTTGTAGAAATAAATTTATTTTTATTAATTGTGCTACCGTGACTGTAACAGATACCTGTTAGATATATACCAATCTAAAATCCAAACAATGTATGTATATATGTTTTAGGTAGGTATCAATATTGGTTGAGCAACTTGCAATAATCGAAAGCATTCTAATGTAAACCTGATACATTACTTCCATTATGTACTCCAAGTTTGATTTAATATAGTAATCAAACCTAAACAATGGAACGGCGTTTATTGTAAAAATATACAAACTTGTTACAATATTTTAATGTGTGTGTCTTTAATTAATTATATGTATATGCCCCTTAGGGTACATAAAAATGCACGTAATCGTTGGAAATGATGTCTCCGCACCTCATTTAATACCTCAGCGTTACATAAATTAATCATTTAGAAAATATAATTACTACCCTTTGACATATAAAGTTATTAAAACAATCTCGAGACTAGTTTAATGAATGTACGAAACATTACTCCCAAATACAAGAAATCCTTATGAAAATAATTAGTTTGACTACTATTGATCATTATTTGGCTATCTACCCAACCGATAAATTTGTTTTATAAATTAAATGTTATAAAATTATTATGTTTTATTGATGTCTTATTACTACTTCTAAAATGCTAATATAGTATATTAGACTTGTATAAAATATTTTTTTTGTTGTCTGCAACTAAACTGTTTTGTAAATTTATCTTTTGCAACAAAATTATAAAATTGCTTAGAAATCAATTCAAAAATTATTTTATAAACGTTTCTGTGACAGATATAAATTAATTAAGCTTATAAAATCAAACTGTTTTATAATGCGTATTTAGTAACAAACTGCGGAATTTCTAGCACTATTATGAAAATATTAAAATTATTTTGTAACTGTTCCCTATTAGCTTACAAAATAATTATGTTCCAACAAGCTTTACAAAATACCAACAGCAGCAGTTTATAACGGCTGTAAAAACGTTTTAAAGTGTTTCTGAGAGTAAAGTTATTTTATAAAATTAGAAAAGTTTCGGAAAGATTCTCGGTGTTTCTCTAAAATACGAAATTGTTAGTTGGGCGATACTTTGCCTACATATATTTAACTATAGCTGTTATACAATTGAAGACACTGTTAATGTCAAATTAATATTAACTATTTTCGTATATTCAAAACACCATGTCCCTAAATAGTGGCGGTCAGTTTATTTCCTATTGTCCGGAAAAGTGCCCTGATGATTTAAAGCCCACTCCTGATTAACGGTGATGGTCGGAATTCGGAATGCAAATGAAGAGAAAAATGCGGTAATAAATACACATGTTCAATGAGCGGGTCCAGGCCTCGGCAGCAATAGGTGTACTGTTTGCGGCTGCCCGCCGCGCCGACTGGTTTATGGTTGCGGTTAATACGGTGGTGCAGACATTTTCAATTTATAACAGGTAGAACGGCAAGGAGGAAGTGGTGTTAATCGTATTAGTGTATGGAGTGAAACACACTGGTAATGCTATTGCATATCTCATTGCAAAACAAACGCTTCGGTCTGTGCTGAAAGTGGGCAGAAATCTCAAACATTCATAGGCTAAACTTTCTGTCCAAGATATATTTTTATTACAAAAATGAAAAAAGACGAAAATATTGACCAAAGGTCGATCAGTTTACTGGGATCTATCTAGACTTTAAAAAAAATTCATTAAAATAAAATAAGTGGATTTGCTGATACTGAAGTATTTATTTTGCTGACAATTGAATAAATCTTACCTAAATCAAACCTTACAAATTTTATCATTTTAAAGATTTGGAGCATTTCAATTACTTTTCATAAACTGATCTTGAGAGGGGTTGCAACCTTTGGTGTGAAGATAACACTGACGTAGTTTTTCACATAACACCAAACCACTATACTGCATTCGACGCGCGTTTCGCCAACCAAGTTGGCACCATCTGAAGACGATTAAAACTAAACCTATGCCTAACACTGTGTCCTATTTACACCTAAACTATTTATACGGTTCAGTGAACCATCGCGACAGCTCAGTGAATCATCGCGACTGATCAGTGGACTATATGGGATTAGCCCTCTGTCACCATTCATACTATTTTTACACTTCCAAACTCTTTTCTAAAGCAATTTTCAAACTCTCAAAAGCATCCTGCTCTCTGGATATCAGTGGAATATCTATATCAATTTCCAGCTTTAACTGTATTGTATGGGTAGGTTTTGTTTTGTTTTTCATCTTTTTTTATTGCCTAAGAATGCAATGTATGTGTAGTTTGAAAAGTAAAGTAGAGAATTTTCACCAGAGAAGCACGTAAACTCGAGAAGCAGAGAAGCAGAGACTTCTCTGCTTAACCTTTCAAACTACACATACATTGCATTCTTAAACAATAAAGATGAAAAACAATAACACCAACCCATACAATAAAATTGAAATAGGAAATTGATATTTGCTATTAGGTAACCTTAAAAAAATCCGTAAACTCATACGAAACGTAGAATATTTCTCCATGTATCTGGCTGAAAGTCCTCCTTTTTTGTTTTTTATTGAAGAAATTAATTTTAGGAATTAAGTTCTCTATTGAAAGAAGTCAAACCACATACTTTAAATTCGTTTAAGGTGCAAAGGCCCATTCTATCAAATATTTAGGAGAACCTACAGGATAAAACCGTTCTTTCAGATAACTGTATTTATTCTGGTTATATATCTGGGTGAACATGTAGAATTGACAAACATATTTGTAGATATTATGTCAGCTTATATGATATGTCAGATATATATGTCAGATACTATGACAGCTTTGACAGATTATGCTATTTTAACAACAGTACCCATCTTAAACTGCATTAAATAACTGTATATTCAGGTATTCTCTTCCGACTGTTATTAGTATCCCGCAAAGCACAATACCGACCGAGACTGTAATGGAGAAATTCCGGCACTTTCAGTAATCTTGGGAATTTCAAAATAGCCTTTGACTAACTAACAAACGGCGTCCTAGTTATGGGTTTCCTCTCGAATATGCTCTGTATGCGCTCAAATAGACGAAATTAATGTTTACACAACCGGTTTACGTACAGGGTGGCCAATTTTTAAAGAGGAGGTAACTATAGAAATACAAGAATTTGGTAGCAGGTTTCTGGGATAATATTTTAAAGTTGGTCCCTAATACGTAAACTTAGACAGGGTGGCCCAATAGTGTGACAAAAGTTCCAATTCAAAATTCCAATAAATGCTAGATAATTTTTGGCTCCATTAATTATGCTAAATGGTCTACTTTTACTTTCTATAGAATTACCTTCTATAGAGCCACCATATATGACTATCTATATTTTTAAAATGTGCGCCTTCTTAGGTTCTATGATATCCTAAAATATAGTTTTTTTTTGTTTATTACGTCATAGGAATAATGAAACTCTGTCACACTATTGGGCCACTTGGGTATATACAATAATTATTAAATATATCCAAAAGGTACATCTTTATTAAATTTTATTGACAGAAAATACCCTTTTTTTATTGTCTCCCTTCCTATACATCAAGAGGCCTAAAGAAGTGTATTCTAATTAGCAATATTTATCTGACTTTCCAACTCTGCGAAGTTTGACTACTTCAACATAGGAGAGAACACTCATCAAGTATCTTGCGAGATTATGACGCCATATGTCTTCAACTTCTTTCTGCATGTTTCACAGTATGAATCAGCTTTATCGCTAGTATATAGGCTGGCCTTGCGAAACTTCTCACTTAGATTTCTTTTAGCTGGATACATGCTGGAAATGTCCTCCTGGAAGTTCACCCAAGTTTTTTTCGTTCGGTTTCCATGCTTAAAACCATCCTCTTGCTTCATCTCTGAGACCACTGGCACTCCTAACTAGCAAGTCGTTGTCTGGCCTCTGGCCAAGTCAACAAATTTCCAATTTTCTCCAGTTCTACGCACCATTCCAGGGCACCATCGTCATCAGTTTTTGGATCAAAGATTAGAATATCAACTGAAGTTGTCACTACACTTTTGGACACTTGATCCTTTACTGTCTTTAAGGATTCCATTAAAATTTTTGCAAACTCCTCCATTGTGGTACTTTTAGTAGTCCCTATCCCACTTCTGATGCAAGAATTTATATAATTTAACAAAAAAATAACAACACATTTTCCTTAAAATCGAACTTTAATTCTCTCAGCACTCTGTATATGAAAATTCATCTACTCTAGGCTAATGCTTAAACGAGAATGAGAATAGCTTACTAATCCTAACCAATGTTTATATAATATTTGACTGAACGTGCTGATATTGCCGGCAACGCGGGTCCAATTCCATGAACTGCTCACATGCACCATGAATTATTTCCAAAATGGTAAAATTTTCGATTTTGGCATGAGTCTTAAATGGTAAAGACGGAATTATTTTAAATATACTAGAAACTTAAAATAATTATTGTTAACTGGTAATATGGAAATTAGTAAGGATACTATAATCTCAAAATTAAAATGAACCACCCCGTACTGGCCTCCTTTATGCTGTGTAGCGTAATGGGTCTGTATTTCAATTAGCCTTTGTTGATTGTAAATCTGAAGTTTATGTCTTCATATGCTGTTTATTATTTCAGTAATAAAACAAATTATAGGTGTGAATACCCTACCGTTGTATTAATACGCGATAGGATGATAAATCACATATCATGGACTTATAGGATATTGTAGGTATAAGTAGGCTATACTAAGGCTACTATAAGCAGGCTAGTTAATTTATAGTAACTAAATTTACTATAAATTTTTCAAATGTACCGTACTAAGCACATAAAAATCCACCTGTTTTATTTTACTTGTTTTTGACATTTTCAAAACTTTCAAAATACAGTTGAAAATAACAAATATTGAAGTATTGAAAACAAAAACTGTCAAAAACAGTTCACATAACATGTCAGCTCACTATAACTTGTGATAAAAAAATCTCAAGATAATCATATTAGGTATGTTAAAACATAGTAGTTTGAACTAATTTTAGTTTTCAAAGAAATCGTAGTTAAAACTTTATTCATTGATTTTTAATTACAATGTTTTAAAAATAAACAAAACGTGAGTGTAGCGGACAATAAACTTTCAAAACAAGACAAGATACTTTACTTAACAAGATATATTATAAAATACTTATTCAAAGAAAACAGTAGGTACCTTAACACTTACGCAAAGCAAACAACACCTTAAATATGAATTACTTCATCGGCATCGAAATAATCAAAGGTCCCATTAATCTTTTTGCGCGGAAACAACATCGAAGTGTATCATACAAGACCTCTCCAAGCGCTGATCCTCCAGTCCAACTTTATCCAATATCGTCATAGCCTCTAAGATTTGAAGACAAAGTTTCAGGGCCTAGCAGTAACAAAACAATACCACAAACCTCAAGAGGCGGCCTATGCAACGGACCGAGTGTCTAATTAGTTGAGGAACTATGTCTGTCATCGACACCCACTATCTAAAGCCGTCCATTCTTGATCACATTTGTACGCGAGTATGCACAACATGATTAATTGTTCGTACGAATGAGAAATAATACTGCATCATAGATGATTGAAACATCTGTATCGATGTCAAATTTATGCGACATGCTCAGGTTTATGTTTGGATGCGAGTAACTATGTATGAGACACTATACAGGGTGAGTCAACGATAGAGTAAAGTTCATTATCTCATTTGTTTCGATAATTACGAAAGAACGTTAAATACAAAAGTTTTATAGAATACTAAGGTGCACAGTTTACAATTATTTTTGAGTATACGGGGTGGTTCGGAAAAGCGTGGCGAATATAACATAAGTTTTTTTAAATGGAACACCCTATTTTTTAATTTATTTTTAGATTTTATATGAAATTCTATAACTTTTTTATTAATAATGTCATATACCTAAACCCAGTAGTTTTTCTAATATTTTAATTTGTTTAGAAAAATATTAGTTTTTACTCTTATAAAAAACTGACAGTACCGCCATTGTTTCTGAAGGTGGAATACTCAAATTTGGTACAAACGTTCTATAAGGATGACAAGAAAGGTATATGTAAATAAATTTGAGTTAAATGCTACAGGGCCTTCAAAATAAATTTATACATTTCGACTATTTTAACTTAAAAAATTTCTATTTTTTTAAATGGTACACCCTGTATATTATTATTTTTTCTGATAGATTTTACAAAACCCTTCAACTTTTATTGAGTATTTCATATACCTAGTTGTCATAATTTGCGAGTTATTTTGATTTTATTCTTTTTTACACTTACCTACGCTATTGTGGAAACATAAACTAATATAAATAATAATAATTTCCCTACTAAGTAATTTACTTTTAATTATTATGGAGTAATCAATGATCAAAAATATGCCCGTCTACTTAGATACACATGTTTAGTCTTGTTACTATATTTTCTTGCGCGTTTCATAGCATAAAGGGTGTTTATTGTCCTCCAGGTATCTCGTATCCTATTTTCCATATCATCTGGTGTTGTAGGGGAATTCACATAAATACGATCTTTAAAGTAGCCTAACAAAAAGAAATCTAAAGGTGTTAAATCACATGATCGAGGGAACCACCCAATGAATCCATTAGTGTAATAAAAACAAGTGTAAAAATGAATAAAATCAAAATAACTCCCAAATTATAAAAACTAGGTATATGACATACTCAATAAAAGTTGACGTGTTTTGTAAAATCTATCAGAAATAATAATAATATAATTGATATTTTTTAAGTTAAAATAGTCGAAATGTATAAATTTATTTTGAAGGCCCTGTAGTATTTAACTCAAATTTATTTACATATACCTTTGTTGTCATCCTTATAGAACGTTTGTACCAAATTTGAGTATTCCACCTTCAGAAACAATGGCGGTACTGTCAGTTTCTTATAAGAGTAAAAACTAATATTTTTCTAAAGAAATTAAAATATTAGAAAAACTACTGGGTTTAGGTATATGACATTATTAACAAAAAAGTTATAGAATTTCATGTAAAATCTAAAAATAAATTGGAAAATAGGGTGTTCCATTTAAAAAAACTTATGTTATATTCGCCACGCTTTTTTGAACCACCCTGTATACTCAAAAATAATTTTAAACTGTGCACCTTAATATTCTATAAAACTTTTTTATTTAACGTTTTTTCGCAATTCTCGAAACAAATGAGATAATGAACTTTACTCTATGGTTGACTCACCCTGTACAGTGTTCATAGACATATTTATATTACTCAGTGGTTCTGAAAATTATAATTAAACCATATCATTCATTACATTTTGTTCATATCATTAAAAGCACAACACTTTACGTTTTTGTTAACATTTCGGTACTTTCGTACAAAGGTTGGCCAACATCGGATTATATGAAAAACAGAGATTTTGAAAAATACAAAATGTGCGAACATGTATGAAAAAAAAAGGTAAATGGACACAGACGTTTCTAATTTTTCACTAAATTTACCATATGATTTATATTATTTAACTGCTCATATTATGTATATGGACGTAGAAAAATAAAAATGATTAACTGTTAGATTTGACAAATTCGGAATAATATCAATTTTAAGTTGTTCATGAGAGAAATATTAGCAAAATATTGCCGAGTATTATTTTTAATTAAGCAAAACTAGGTTCCAAAAAACTAATCCTTACTATTCCGTTTGGCACTGAAGCTTATTTTCTAATTTCTAATATCTTTTCTATTTTCAGGACTATGGCAAAATATTCAATAATATGTAGTATTTTACTACATACGAATAATAACGTATGTCTTCACGAATACTCGCATCAAAATATAAATACGAACGGACCACTTTCTCAGTCATTTCAAGCATTGATGCAAAAGCTCCAGAAGGCTATCAGTTATGCTGTGTTTTTATAAATCCTAAGGAAATTTCCTATAATATCACGGAGGCGCACTGCCGATGTCCTAAATTGGAGATTAAGGGGTTTATACTTGGAATTGGAATATCACTGAGGATTTCAATAAATTGGGAGATCTCGTTTGAAATATTGACAAAAATTTAAATCGTTTCTAAAGTGCCCAATCATCCTAAATTGATTTCGTATTATTAATTTGGAAGAAATTAAACTCAAAAGATTTGCGACTTATGAATAAGTTCATGTTTTTAGGTACTACGTAAATGGTGAAAACAAAATTAATTACTAATCTTTCTAACATTCCATGCCATAAACATTCGAAGAAAGCAATAAATGTACGGATCCGTATTAGAAAATGATGTAAAAGAATTAAAACGTCAGATCTATAATCTGAGTATGTCTCATTTCGCTTTATCATAATAAAGCGGAAAAGTACTTTTTTTAATAGTTGTTTGAAAAGTTCTACATTTAGTAATTAATTTGAGTTAGGAAAAGTTCGACTTTTCCTAACTAGTGCGGGAAAAAATTTTCCGCACTAGTTCCGCACTATCCACTACGTCTTTTAAGAGTGATGATGTCTGCTCCTACATCAGACAGTATCGTAGCATACCTTCTCCGGAAACAGTAGCCGGTGTAGTTCCCAGCATTCGGTAATTCCAAAAATTCTGCAATTTCTTAAGGGAAACCCCCTATAGAATTTATACCAACGCATTGCCTTGTATATTTTCCATTTCTATATCCTAGGAAGAATATTGAATGCTCAATTGGTGACGGACGAAGAGAGGAATACTTACGAAACATTTCGACAAGATTGACTCCTTCGATGTTCCCGTTAGAAACAATAAATTATCTTCTCACATTCGCCTTTAGGTTGGGAATCTCTATCAATATATATTCTCCCATGTTTTTTATATGTTCAAGCTGAAGAAACGTTAGTTCTTCTCGACGGCATGCTCCACTGATACCAACAATCAACACTATCCGAAATAAGAAACAATTTAAATATTTGGAAAGAAATGTGAAAATTACACTTTAACTTCATCAAGTAGGTTTTATCATCTGCTTCTTTCAAAGATTTCTCAACATCTGATTTTTTAAAACACTAGACTTTCTGGATCTATGTCCTACCGATGTCCGTTTAAGGAAAGCAATTAAAATTGGAAATTTCTTTAGGTCAATATTCTTTTTCATTGCCAATGTTGTTCTTATCATTGAGTAAAGACTCCACAGCGTGGAACTCTGGTATACTCTGGATTTTTATTCAAAGTAGATTATAGTAGATCTGCGTCAGTGATAACAGTTACTCTCTTTTGATGGCTCCAATCTTCAAGTAAACGATACGCTGTTTCATATTTGTCTTTGGATTTTGTGGGAATAATAATCGCGATTTTTGCTGATTCTTCTATATCATCATCCATATTATCGTTTGAAGCAGAAAATTCGGACATTATTCATAAATCACTGCCATAATAATATTAACGAAACGAAAATCTAATAAACAAACTCATTTCTATATCAAGATTCCCTCAGGATTCTTGATTCACATTTTCGCAATTCACAATTTTCAATAAAAAATTATGATATATACAGTTATTTGAGCTATTTTCAGAACACCATTAAAAAAAATCATGTGTGCAACTCGTAGGAAAAGCTATTGCACAATTTACATTCTTATGTGTATCTGACCGTTTTGAACATCTCATTATATTATAATCCACTACATAATAAAAATGTATCGCATACATCATAAGCTACAGCCTATGTATGAATAGAAGCATAAATCGAGCAGGGCAAAATTTGCTTCCAATCGTGGCTTGTTTTTCTATTCGAGTAAATTTCGAACGGGGTCCTCTCTAAAGAGAGACAAAGCCGGACAGACGCTGGCTGAAGCGGAAACGACAGGGACGAAGAGACATAATCGGAAGATTATGCAAATGTAATTTTGTTTGGGATATTGGATTTATGAAAATACCTTTGACGGAGCCCCCGTATATTGATGGGTACGGATGCGTGTCATAAATATGGTAACAAGGTTTTTGTCGCGTGAAATAATTTATTCGAAATCAATGGATGCGGTTTAGCCTTTTGTCGTCGGGTTATGAATTTTGGCTTCGGTTTTAATATACCCTTTAGAGTTCATTGAAATATAGATTCGACTTTGCCGTCGTATTTACTTTGGACCGGCAATTTCAATATCAACGATACGGTTACACTGGAAAAACAAATTTTTAATAGGCACAATTGGGCATTGGCATATTTCGTTCACTTTTACCTTGAAAAATATAGAAAATTCTCCATAATTACTAATTACGTTAACTACTTTATGAATCAAAAGGCTTCCTTTCTAAATATTTCTACAAACCTATAACGTTTGTAGAATTTTGTAGAAATAAAATTTCTTAAATAATTTCTGAATCGAACTGTTTTAAAAAAGTATGTTTCGTACATGTTTACTTATGTATTATGTGTGTTATGTGTGTCATAACAATATATATTATTTGAAGGAGATGCTGAAAACAATTACTCCACGGGCAATATGTCCCAAAGATAGTAGCACAGACCCAAAGAGGGCACTACGGTGTGTTTCTCACCACTACTAATATGAATTATTGTTTTCTACAAAGTAATATTCTGCATTTTCTTTTAACAATCCAAACTAAAAAGTTTCTGAAAAGCAAGCCATAAAAAATAGTTACTATTAAATAATACTACCTAATGGTGTAAGATGCTTTATAAAAAGGGGCCCACCCCTAGATGGTCAATATTATTTGGCAATATAACGTATTATACAATAATATTGACCGTCTGTGTATAATATTGAAGGATGTTGTTTAGTTGTGTCTCAAACACAGTGTATTAACTAGTGAATATGACTTAAAAAAACAGAATAAGAGGAAATTTATTTTAAATGTATTGAACTTTATCGTTAGTTACCATGCAACGTTAAGAGCAAAGAATAGAGCAATAAAATAAAGAAGACTGAACAATACAAACAATTGCTAGCCAAATATAGGGAGAAATATCCAGATGCTAATGATCCAGATGCAGTTCACTCAGTTTTCATGGGTGTACTGATTCCTTTTCTTAAACCAATTCTTCATCCATCTGCACTCCTTCTTCTCTTTCTTCTTCAAGGACTCGGACAATACAAAGGCCACACAAGTAGCTTCTACATCACTTACCGTGTCTTTTCTACTCAGGTCAAATAAACACAGGAAGCCTTTAATTATATTGCATAAAAATATTTCCTCGTCTGTAGTCGCCTCGCAATAATGCTGTGCAATATATTGCACAATAATATTGACCGTCGAGGAGCCACTTAAGAGTAAAAGCTAGGATAACATGACCTAAATTGCTCTTAGTTTAAATAAATGAATTGATCTGTCCAAAATACAAAACGTAAACTGTGGTAAATCGTTTTTGAATCCAATCTGTTTCTAGCAGCCTTTCCGGGCAGGTGAAACAATTCCATACATATAAAATTGGCAGCAAACAAGCTCTCGAGTTTTGCACGTCTATAGAATACCCCCGATCTGGGGTGGAAATCAATGCATAAACTATGGGAAGCATATGCAGCAGTTCCGCTGCCGAATGGGTTCTGGTTACTGCTCAGTTACGCCCCTTCTTTATAAATGGTTATAAGAATATATCATCAATAATTCATTTTTATTTATAGTGTGGTTTATTTAAGGAAACTTATACTCTGCCTCCTGAAGCGTTTACGGTATTTTCAAATTAAATATAGAGCTAATATTTGCTCGTATAAGAATTTTACATGTATAATAATACATTTTAACAAGTTTATATTGTCGGCTACCACATGTGATGTTGTCATATATGTTGAAATTCTAGTAATCCTAAAAATTCAAGCGAATCTGAACAAAACCTACAAACCTACTATAAAGGGGTGTGTATAGATACATCTGTGTATATATACTACTATAGGAGCTTTTGCACTGAAGTTGAAGCATATCTTTAAATTCTGCTTCGATGATGGTTTACATCTTTCCTATAAATAAATATGTTAATAGCCTTGTAATTATTTTCTCCAATGTTTTAGCCAAAACTGTAGTTCGACATAAAATTATTTGTACATAGCGAACATGCGTTTAATGGAAACATTAAACACTTACCACTTATTAAATATTGATTTTTTCTCATTACAGTAAAATTTAATTCCTCATATCAACACTAAAATGAAATACTCCATTAAACTAACACTGTCTGTATTAGACTTTGAGCTCTGTTACATTTCCTTTAATCTTCGAATGATTGCATCTACTTCTGAAAAGTTTCCAACAAGCAAGCTATAAACTTTGATCCTCCGGCATTCTATAACATTCAAGAAACGCGCCATGATGAAATACAATCCGTTGAATCAAATACAGTTCAACAGTAATATTACAACATATTTCCTCTTTCAGTGCAGTTTCATAGTAACAGATATCGACCCGTGTTTCTATTTTTACAATTTTTAATACCGCATTCGATATCAACTAACAGAATTTAATCCGGTTTTAGTGGAAATAAAGACTGGGTGGAAACATTCTTTAATTTTGTTATTTTAATATTAGCGCGAAACAAATTTATTATTTTCGTTCCCAGGGTAATATGACTCCAGTCAGGAAGTGTTCGGGAGAAAGTTATATGAATAAAATTAAAGCAATATCTGATCTATGTAAAAACATATAGAATGTTACATTAAAATATTTGTTGGCGCTAAAATTGTAAAGACTGTTATTGTACTTGAATGATATTTAAAATTATGCACTGATTTCAGACAATAAGGAATCACATTTTGAAATTAAATACCTACATATGTACATAAATTTGAGAACGTAGTCACCTTTCATTCTCTTTCAATGATAAGGATCTATCTGATAATGTCTATATTCAGATACGGGAAGTCCTCTCAAATGAAGGGTATAGATGTAAAAGCATAAGATAGACGCTACAGTTTTGTATAAAATGCTCAGCAATTTATTTATTTTCTTCAAAAACTCTTTCAGAAACTAAGTAGACAATAATAAGGTGCATTGTTTTAAACGGAGCAATACTGTTGTATCTTCTTGCAAAGTTACGAATGATTATAGTGCAAAAAGAAAGAAAAAGGATAAACGCAAAAACATAAAATTTAATTGAAATCACCACCAAAAAAGTATTTTTAAACGCGTTTTCCTCATTTCCACATGCAGGATGTTGGCTGTCGCTTTTATACTCCTACTTCTATTCTCAATAAATCATCTACACAATGATGTCCAACAGTATAAGCTATTTATACTCCGGGCTGGACTCTTATAAGAATGCCTTTAAGTAGAGTCAAGCCAGTGACGATTTTCGCCCATATTTGCGGATATTTCGACGCTCTCTCTCAAAACCCATAAATTTAATGTGCTTACAGCCGCGAACATTATAAAAACATTAATTTGGCTGCAACAAGTAGCAGCTTTGAGCATACGCTCCGACGCACCGGTCCAGTTGGGCTGCCAAGCAGATAACACGATCTTACATCTTTATGACTTTTGCCGTTTTGTTATATTCGCTATGTGCCTCGAATGTTCGAAATTGCACGTTTACCGACATGAAACAATGAAACCCTTTCGAGGCCTGGAACTTTTTGCACGCAAGCGAATTTAATTCGAGAGCAACAAGACATTTAACTAATAAGGAATTCAAGCTATCTTTGTACAGGGTGATTATAATTAAGCATGAAGAAGTTCTGGAAAATAATCACGAGTAGTTAGGCATTATTACTTGGGGTAAGTTTGAATTAAGTGGTATCTTGTTAGTAACTACAACGTATATAGTAATGATTGAAAATGTGTTTCAATTGCTGAAATAAACTTTATAGTCCTAAGTAAGGTCCTTTATTAATTAATCTACACTACATTTTTAGGTTTAATTTTATTTGTTTTTGATGAAGTAAAAGTGACCATGTGAATCGTAAATTTTTAGCATTAGCATAGAGAGGAACGGGTTCAGTTATTATGCTCATTAAATTGCATATACATTTTTGGTGTAACGGTGTGTATGCATCTATATTTTTGATCTAAGTGTAATAAATGACCTGATACATCTTCCTACGTCAAGTATTAAGGTTCACAAAGTATCTAGAAGTATATCATAAGGTGGATTAAATTCGCTAATGGCTAAAGGGTTGTGCAAGTTTATAGCTAGATTATAAGTTGTTAATTATTAGGTGCGAACAGATGTTATACATGGTACGTCAGAAGAAAAATTAATTCGGAATTGCTTTAGAAACATATATTTTGACTTTCTATCGTATCGAATGAAATGTTAAAAGATGATGATGATGGTGATGGAAAAGATAAAAATTTTGTTTACAATGTACGTTATGATTTTTTCCATGCCTTAGAAATGCGGCAAGCCTAGTATGAACTGCTTTTGAAGCAGAAAATTTCCGTTGAAATAGTAACTTTTGCAATTATCTTAACATTACACTTATTTACATAATTTTACAATTATGTAAAAAGATAATAAACTTATTTATATAAGCAGTCGATTTTTACCTTCTCTGATTTCGTAATAAAACGTACCGTTAAATATAAATTACGGATATGTATGCGTTGCACAATGCATCCCGAAAGCTGATACATTGTATTTATCTTAAATTGAAGGCAATTCCTTCAATAATATCTTTCACAAAATACCTATTTTACACTCGAATTTACTTTCGAATGTATTATTTATATGCAATAAAAGAAAAGAACCCCAGTAATAGAGGCGCTTAAGCTAAAAGTTTGGCAGTAAAAAATAAAACCCCACACAAAAATTGTTATTTTCGGACATATGTCCAATAAAAAATATAAAACATCATGGGCTTCCAATTTATTTGGTAATAGGGTTTCCCGGTACAGCCACATATGACATATCAGTGGTCATTTGAAATCTGATCACGCCCCAAGATGGAAATCCAGGGTATGATACGATTCTGATGACCATTTCGATGTCTTTTGTACCGAGATTGGCTGCTATTGTTCAGTTGCCGCTACGTTTTTAGCGAGTATTGTGTTTTGGACATTTTCTTTCAATCACCGCCGTTTCCATTTAAACTGGAAAAACCATTTATCTATACTTAGCTGCATTTCAATCATAGTCAAAATGGCCTAGCCCGCCAAAATGATTTATATACTCGATATTTTTCCTCCAAATAATATCGGTTTAACTTCTCCCCAACTAATTTATGAACAGTTCAGCAAAAGAAATATTGATACACACTTATTGCGAAAGTTTGCTATTTCCCCAACATTAATCATTGGTTTCTGTACAGTCTTACAGTTATTTAAAAAATATTAATTAGAGGCGAAAGATTCGTTTGCATACGTACCTAACTTTCCATTCTGATTAAAATTGGATTAAATTATTCTAATTAGAGAATTAGATTTAATTTTTTCAAGGCATGATATACCCTAATTATACTAATTGAAAAATCTTATATTTTTATATTTTTATTGTACTCATAAGTGTAATAATTATTATTTTACAACAACGTTCTGACTCTGGGAAAAAACAATAAGTAACATACAAAAGACTATTTTTTATAGTATATTTTTAATATAATTTATTGACTTATTTAATTGTTTATATCTTTCTTCATATAGGAATTAAGCCAAAAAGTTAACTACGAGATAAATTATTAGTCTAATTAACAGATTTATGGTTCAATAAAGTTTTTAATTTTCCTTTTACCTATAATCCTAGGTACGCAAAGGAATAACCTTATTATTTTCAAGTTATATCAAAACCACTATTTTGCATGCAATATGCACCCGTTTTGAATTACAACAATTCACCAACAATTGAATTCACCCTTATTTTTTTAGATTTAGACAATTTTTAAATATGGCATGATGAGAATACTTAGTTAAGGTCACTTTTTGATGTAAAATTATCTTTTTGCCAATTCCGGTTTTACCGGAAATAATACCGCTATCGATATTTATGCGGATCACTGTATATTATTAGATTTTGGGTATTTACGTCGTTTTCTGAATCCAGCGATATAACATAAGTAACATTTCAGCTGTAAAATTACTTTTTCGACCCTATTTTACTTTTGAATGTAGAGTGCTTTCTCTCAACTGTAATTTCAGTTCTGTTGATCCCACAGACAAAATAAGTAAATGGGTAGATTACTTTTCTAATGATACCTCAGTATCATTATGGTACTATTTAAAAAAACTAGTTTCAGCTCTATAACCACTTTGAAGAATTTTAAGGCCCTGTAAGTGGAGAAATTGTATGTTTTTGACCCCATCTCTATTTTTTATGGTTACTATGGTCCAATAAAATTAATCAGGGATGGTCAGGGAACTAAATTCAAAAGTAAAATAGAGATAATACATTAACAGACCAAATGACCACTCTGTTATTCGTAAACATGTGTGCACACTCTTGAACTTATCAACCAGAAAAAGAAGGAAACCTCTCTATATACATTAAGAATGTGAATTTATTAACGCACAAACACGAAACTCTTTCTAAAGGGAGTTGATCGCTATCGTTATTAATGATTCTTAGAGGTATAACATGAAATAATTGATCGCCACCGTATACTAAGCTTTTTCTAATTAATTTGATAATCCTTTTCTAGGTTGTTGCTCCTACGGCAAAGGGAAAAGCGTTTTGTAAATTTAAATATCTTTGCTTTAGAAAATAATTCTTTAGCACCACTTCAAATAGTTAAAATACAAAATAGCAATTTCATACTTCTGCAAAAATATGAGAATATTCCTTTTGGAGAAATAGAAATAATACAAAATATAGGTATTATTGCACGAAATGGTATTTGTATACTTACCTACAGATATATTTACATGAGATTCATAGTAAAATAGGCCACCAACGAACTATGGTTACTCAACAGAATAAGGTTGGTTTAAATAAGTAAAACAAATACAATTATCGACCGCAATTTAAAATATAATTTATATTGTCAGTAACTTTACTGAATTGTCGAGAAATTTTACAATGTATTTTGCACATTACCGAATATATAAAAAATACATATATTTTTTTATTTTTGAATTAGCTTTGCGTAACTAAAAAATAAAATTCTTCCACTGAAAAGGCAGATAAATACTCCTAAACAAGAAAATGCATTTCGCGAATCATTTCAGTTATTTTAACACGGAATTCCTCAAATGTAACAATGAATAATATTTGTTTATTAGCTTTTATAGATACATGAACTGTTGGAATACATTTTCGATTTTGTCTAGTTTCTCTGTAACCAGATGGCTCTTGATTTATATCCTGGAGAGATGACTGTTTCAGCATGACAACCCAAGATACCATACATACATCTGCGCATACAGGAACAGCAAATTTCATCATCAATAGCTTCATAGGGTTTCAGTTCTATAGAAAATGTGTAGGACATAATAAAAATTGAAATTGAGTGAATAATTAAATAAAAGTGTATTAATTGAAACAATTTTTGTAGACATAAAATATTAAATCCATTCAGTATGCAATGGAGTTAAGTTTAGGCGTTTCCTCTTAGCTGTATGTATGTTTTCAACAATGTACTGACTGGTTTCGAATTATTTGATTGGCTCTGACAAGTTTGTGATTTGTGTAGGAAGAGGGATTATATAATTACCAAAGCAAGAAATTGGAAATGATATACCTGTCCCCTCTGCTTTCCGGGACTTCTAGTTATAAAAATCCATATTCTACGATTACAAATTTCCACTGGCACATAAAATACTTAGGAAAAATCCATGTAGGAACTCTCCAGGAAAGCTCTTATCAGTTATTACCTTTTTGGTATTCATGGCATAATAAATTTTATGACTCACAAAAATGTAATACTCCCATTGGAAATAAAAAAATTTACGGGCCAGCACCCCTGCATACTGGGCCTTTAGCGAAGACAAGGAAATGTAATTAAAATATTTAAATCACCCCTTGCTGAAATGCGTGGTCTTTAGCAAAGTCCAATATATATGAAACGTTGTAAACATTTTACTGCTGTCTATTACTGCCTACTCAGAAGCACGCCTGTAGATGAACGAATAATGTATGCAACACTACACAGCGAAAGAATTATTATTACCCCTGTTCTTGCAGGTTATGCTTTTAATTTATGTGCCATCTAGGGTGGTATTCGTATTCTTATTTCGCTTTAGAAAAGCGTTCATTAAACGTTGGTTCCACATAATTTTATGCTAGGGAATAAATGAAATTGTGACACTGTTTCAAAAACGTACAAGACATTGCTTTTGTTTTGTGGGTGAATAACAAAAGGAGAAAAGATATGCTCAGCTTTTTATCTTCTTTGACATACGTCTATTGTTTTCTTTGCCAACTTTGCCTTATTTCTAAAATAAATTATAAAGTACTAAAATTTTAATTGCATGTTTATATTTATTTTAATTTTATAAGCAGGTATTTCTTAAAGTCTAAAAAATTTTTAAAGGTAAAGGCGGTCTTAAAAGATACCAAGTTTATGGATAACTTAGTATTCCGCTCAATTATTTTTTTTTATATGTATTTGAGAGCTTTTCCTGCTGATTACTCAATCGAGGTCCCATACGTGGTCCAATGAAAGTACAAAAAATATTTGTGTTTGATTTTATATTCAGTAAAGAATTAGATTATTTGAACTTTGTTCTAGTTTTTTATTTTTACGCGTGTACAGGCGTTCATAAAATTTACTGATGCATCTTCTGCAACGCAGAATATTATATACCTACGCTGGGGCACCTTTAACACTGTAAGCATGACAGAGGGCTTTTTTCTTCTATACATATTTAATTTAATTTATCAGCAGAGTTTAAAGCTCGTTTATATACAATAGATCATTGGTAAAATGACGTCGTCAGCACACTAAATCCATTTAGCTAAACGAAAGAGCTGTCCTCTTGGCTTTTGGGGTCTTTTATGCAGTAGGTAGTAAAAAAAGTAACGATAGGGGAAGCTCTAGGTACAAGGTGACCCAAATTCTAATCTTCTTGTAATAACATTCGTGTTTAAAAAATTACAAAATATATTATATATTTCTTTTGATACGTATGTGAATATTTATGTTTCATGATATTGAAATTCTTGTTTATAACTTGTAGTGCATATTTGTTTAAATTTAAGTATATATGGTATGTTAATGTAGTCTTATCGACATTAAAGAAAAATGTATCTCGTCTTGATAGGATTGACTACTTTATTTTGAGTATTTCGTTTTTTTTTATTATTTTACAGGTGTCGTCAGATATACAAAAGAATTTGTTGGTGCTATTTTAAATAATTAAATGCTATTTTAGGTAATAAATAGTTGCATAACTAACTGTATATTGTCAAACAGTAATTATAATTATAGATCTACAAATGCAAACATTTCATTACCATTACATTCCCATTACATTACCATTACATTACCATTACATTACCATTACATTACCATTACATTACCATTACATTACCATTACATTACCATTACATTACCATTACATTACCATTACATTACCATTACATTACCATTACATTACCATTACATTACCATTACATTACCATTACATTAACATTACATTAACACTTAACATTAACCTTAAATTAAATTAAGAATTAATTTCATTAAATTCAGAGGCATTTTTCATTAAAAAATACTGTAATCTTAATTTATAAACCAAGAAGCAAATCCTTGTGATTCAAAGTGACATATCATTTTATTTTATATCAAATTGTCAGTTGTATATTTTACCCATAATGAAGTATTTGAAAAAATTAAATACTTAGAATTTTTTATTTGATTTATACTTATAAATATTTGCCAAACTAACAGTAATTTTTGTAGTTAGTAGGAACTATCAAAACTTAATTTTGTGAACTGTTTAAGCTGAATTTGAGCAGCCATGTATCTTACATCGCTAAGTACGGTTAAAGTTGGCTGTGCAAGTGAGGAATTGCGGCGTAGGACAGTTTTAGCCGGAGTTTGAATACGAATTGGATTACATTTAGAGCCGTAGTAAAAGAGCGTGAATAAAATAAAGCTCCAGGATGCGCCTAAAGCAGATTAGGAATCTGCAAATGAATATTTTACCAGTTTGTGGAAACTTATACGTGGTTTAAGTTTCTAGTCTAGTCTTTCATAACTCGTTTCTGTGTACTTTCTGCAAGTTTTCCTATTGGCAACTCTACGGCTACGTGCTATACCCAAATTAACTGACTGAGCGAGTTGGGAAAGAAAAACGAAAAAGTTTAATCAAAAGCCGCATGTTCATTTCGGAACTTTGAATATGTTATTCATTTAAAAGTATAAGAAGTTATTTACTTGAACGGTTTATATAGCAGTTGGTTTTTCTTGTATCGTAATAACAAAATACTTACATTGAATGAAATTCATAAATCCGTATTATATTTTTGTTTCATTTGTGGATAATAATGAATTTAAGGCATTAATGATCTGTTTTAACTTATGTGTGTTTAAATTATGCGAAAGTTACATAGACTTTAAATGAAACAATGATACAATTATAACAATTATAATCATGAATCGAAGGTAATTGGTTTTATTAATACAATCTAATAGGTTGATGTTAAAATAATAGAATCCAAGGTTTTAGTGCAAATTATCATTGACACCAAATATGCCAGTCCCAGATATCATATCAGAACGTAAGAATAGTTTGTGCATTGTCCGAAAGTGAAAAAATTTCCATATGTGTGACAATTATTCATTTTTTCCTGTACTTTTCTACACAGTAAAAAAAGACAAATGGTAAAATTACTAAATGGTAATCGTAATTTGCTGCAGTGTTATTTTTAACACGAACTGGGTAGTACAATAACTAAACCTTTAGAACTCATACTACACGAACGATATACCCGCCAAGTTTGTAGAAGTACTCATAAATTGTAGTAAACTTTACAAAACCCCGTGTTAAAAATGAATCAATCCGCCATAAACACGGAATAATTACACGGTAAATAATTAATTATTACACATTACCTTGTAAAATCTACTGTGTTAAATTACTTTTATGTAATGTAATAATACACCGATATGCCTAACACTGCCAAGTGTGGACTATATACACACTGATGAGTGTGGATTCAGTGTTAAAATCAGTCGGATTTTTTTACTGTGTAGTCACTTCTTTCCCAATTTCTGCTACTGATATCTAACAAAGTTAGTAAGTACTTATAAAATTTTACGGTAATCGATAAAGATTTTTTAATATATACATATAAAATAGTTAAGCATTATCCATACGGAACTGTAGTTTAACTTAAAATTTGGTATGAGATTAAACCAACCCACTATAATGTTAACGTGTTTATTTATTGACTGCCAGAAAATTTTTGAAATTTTGGCGGAGTCGCCAATATTACACGATATCTGAACATAATTATTGAAACTGGATGATAGTTATTATATATACATGTAATTATAAATATTAAATACTATTATCAATTAAACAAAGCATTTTTGAAATTTTAACAAATTATTATATGGACAAAATTATAGAGAACCACTGCAAATACAAAAATAATCTCACCTAATGTACCTACATTAAACCTATTTCAAAATGAAACTGATTCAATAATGAGTATGGATATGAAAAAAAATAAAAGTTGTACACTTACTATAAAAGTTTTAATATGCAATATGCATGTTATTCCAGAGATACAGGTTAATATTCCCATTTCTTTCAGTGTATACAGAGACATAACTGCTCCGAAGCACATAGCTTGTTCCAAACACTTACGCCAGACTTAGAATGCAAATTGGTTAGCTTAATACAGTTTTATACGTTAGGTTGTTTTCTCGTTAACCTCTGGACATATCGGCACAGTTTGTTAGCAGAAACCCGTCGTGGTTTGAGATATCGCGGTGGCACCCGGTTAGGATCTGATGGATTTATTAGTCGTATCTCAGCGGGAACCCCGACTTAACATGTTCAAGTGGTGGTATCGTTAGCAGCTTGACATAAGTAATTAGAATAATCATTATATTACTTAAATTGTTAGCATGTCATGCTCGTACAAAAAATACAATTATTAATTTGCTAGATATATAATAACTACGCATGGTTTATTTGTTATTTGTTACAGATAAAATGTAGATAATAAATAATAGCCATGATAAGTTGTGTTCTAAATATTATAGTTTTATAATAACTAGATTATTATATAGTGATGCTATAACAGATGATGATAGTGATAGTGATGATAAAAAAAGTGATCCTAATGCTAGTGCTAGGATGGTTGCCAATCCATCCCTGCGAATACGCCTTGATCTACGAGTAAACAATTTAATTAAAAGTTATTTGGTGGAAGGGGGATTCGAACCTACGACCTCTGGGTTGAGCGATCGAGACACTAAACCCTGAGCCACTGGCTCTCATGTTAGCTTATGTACTCCTGATTTACTGTTAGAACAATTTGTCTTATATTGTCAATATTGTCTTTTGAATTATTAGTTTTATATGCTACCTTGTAATTTTATTTTCTCAAAAAGGAATTGATATATTCTGTGGGATGGCCTAGATATGTAAAAATATTCAAACAATTGTTAATATTATTTGTTTTGGGATATACTTCTTGAATTGACTTATTAAAAGATTTTTTAGAAATAATTTTTTCTATTATTTCGGGGTTGTACCTATCCATTATTAACTGCAATTTGTTACCAAGTAACGACCCAATCAGTACAATATTCAAATTACTCTTGAAGGTAACTATAAGAACGAAACATCTCTAAGCAGTTTAAAATGAAGAATGATTTGATTTCATGTTCTAAACTCAACACCATCCAAATATACTAATACCGCCCTTCATAATCTATAAAGTTAAATAACTGAGAACAAAATACTTATAGGTAACATTTTTCATTTAACAATTTTCTATTTATTTGAATATTCTTTTAAATGGTAGGCATATCTGTACATTATAAAACAGATATCTAAGCTCTATGTGCAAGGTAGTTGAACCAATAAACTCCCTTCCTGTATTTGTCAGCAACCCAAAACAAATTACATAATCCTTATATCTCACATTTAGAAAATGAATAGAAGAGGAACAATATTTTGGCATATCCGTAATTAAACAATTTCATAAGGGCGTATAGTGGATTTCCCTAGAGAACAAAAGTATCTAGCAGAGCCGTAACAAGGCGTTTCGCTACACCGTTCCAAATGAAAGAATAAAAAAAACAAATCTAGACTATGAAGTATTATAGATATAGAGGTTATATTTACTTATTTCAGAAATATTGCCTATTTATCAATATTAGCAATTATCACATAATCAGAACAGATAAAGTTCTTATTAATTTTGAAAAACATGTTCGAGTATTACAGTTTCATATTTCTATAACCTCAGCAAAAAAAAATTAAGTCATGCTCATGCAAAGTCAGTCGACTATTTAAGACACCGATGGTAATAGTTCAGGGTCCATTGATAATTATTTGCTGCTTGCTTACTTAGTGTGTATTTAATTTATATTTTTTATATATTATTTAAAAGTAACCATCTATTGGTAAAAACAAAAAAGTTAAGTACTTATTAAACAGAATAGAATAAATACACAAAAGTAAAACACTCACAAGATAAAGGTTACAAGGATCAATACAAATGTATAAGTATTAAAAAACAAATAGAAAACAAACTATAAAATATTAAAACGATAAAAAATGTATTGTAAATTCAACCAAAGATATACGTATTATATTTAAGTTTATATGTACTTTATTACAGTTGCTTTAGACTGTAGATAGCAGTCTAGTTAGAGGAGGTCTATATACTGTGTATACTCTCTAAAAATTGTCTTAGATAGCCTAGAGTTCAGCAATCTATTTTCAGATTCGTCAACTAAGTCAACTCAATCAAGATAAACTGGTTGTGTTACATTTTCCACGCCCTGAATACGGCTCTGGTGCGCGGTGCATGGCACATGACACTGACTTAACAGTGATATCTGGTGAAGCTAAACTGAGGACCCTGATATTACAGTCATGTGCTGTATATTCGGACGGGTGTGGGGTGCAATAATAACACGGAAGACGCGGCAGTTTTGACAACTTGACTTGTGTTTACTCCGTTAATTTTAATGAGAACTTCGCCGAGTTATTCTCGACTTTTCACTTCTTGAGAGACAATGGCAGACTGTTTTGAGCAGACGATGCGTTCATAAGCAACTACTTCAGCGTACAAAGCGGAACATTTTTGTCGTGATTGAGATCATACTATCCCGGTTTCGGTAAACATCAGGAGACAACTGATTTCGTCATTTTTTTTTAACAGAAATCAGATATCACGATTTGTTTTCTATTTATATAGACCGACGTTTAAAGTGTTTTGGCTTTACATAGGCTTGCCTATCTCAGTTATTTTAAAAGATGCTTTACAATGGCAGAGATGAAAAGTTATAAGCCTTTGAAGATAAGGATCCAATGGTGGAATCCATATTTTATATCTTGCATAGTATTAATACTTTATCATTTTATAATATTCCATATTTATTCGTTTTACCATAACCTGCTATACTTGTCTACTAAATCGCCCGAAGTTGTTTATTTATTTACTCTGAAAAGCATCTCAAGTCGTGTCACTTTGTACGGACATTATAACTACAAATAATAGCGTTATGAAATTGTATTGGCGATCTTATGTAAATCATTCTGTTCGTCTAAAGTCTGTTCTTGATTTAATTTCCCGGAAACTTGGAAAAGTGTTCTTTTATTCTCTATAAAAGTTAATTAACTCAAGTTGGACTAAAACTACTTTTAAGTTTGTCGTCGGTAATACATACATTGTACCAGACAAGTCGAAGGAAATTATTTTCTAGGATTATTTCCTTGTCACATTAAACTGGCTGGTTTCTTGAGCTGCATCAGCAATTTGGCACTTGCGAAAATCTTACTCAACGGCTGACTAAAATCCTCGTAATTATATTTAAATAAAAAATTGTATTCAGAGACAATTTTTTATATTTAATTTTAAGATATCTGAAAAAATAAAGTACAAATAGAAAACAATATATCTATAACAAGAACAAATAAGATAATAGAACTAAAAACATAAAGAGGAAAATTCAATAGAAAGAGATATCAGGTGTACTAGCCTAAAATCATTTTGCAGGTACTTTTCTTATTAATTTTATTTATGTTGAAAAGTGGGTACAGAATTATTATACACGATGTAATTACAACTTGGCAACAGTTTCCTGAGGACGTAACCTTTACAACGATATTATATCTAAAAAGTACAGATGACATATAAGACAGAATACACTAGAGACTGGTGGTAGACGATGCGAGGTCTCTATGCTCCATTTTAATCTTTATTAACAGACGGTAAATTTGTCAAGGGACATTATATATACTGATATTATATTACCTGGGTTCATTATTAAACATAAAACTATATTTAAAATATTTTTTGCAAAAACGTATACAATCTGTCCATAAAGTAACCCCCCCCCTGCTAACTTTTGAACGAATCGAGTTAGCGAGTTTTAACAAAATACAGGGTGAATCACGTAAAATGAAGTTGAATCTGACGATAAATTCGATTCTTCAAATTCAAAGATGGCGCCACGGGCGCTGTCAACTCAATTTTTTTAAATGGAAAAGATAATTCAATTCCCTACTTTCTCGTTTTTGAAAAATTACAATCGAGTTAGCCGTTCTCTAGTTACAAGCGTTTCTGTTTCTAATCTGATCCATGAATAAAATGTTAATTAATATTTTAATACAACCAATTATGAACAAATATTTATTAAAACTAAAAATAAAATAATTAAAAAGTTGTTCAAAATGTTTTCCATTGACTTCTTGGTACACAAAAAGTCTACTTTGAAATTCGTGGCTGATATTTCATAAAATTTCTTCAGGGATATTTCTACACATATGTTAGACGTTGCTGTAGTTCGTCGATATTTACTGGAGGAGTTCTGTAGACATTTGACTTCAAATATCCCCATAAGAAAAGCGGAGTTAAGTCCGGGGAACGAGCCGGCCATTCTATCGGGCCCCTTCTGCTAATCCATCTGCCCGGGAAATGGTTATTTAAAAAATTGGTAACAGGTCCATAAAAATGAGGCGGAGCCCCATGTTGTTGAAATACAATACCTACTGTGAATTTTACGGCCTGCTATTCTTTCTATCTTTGGAAAAATTTCCATCCGTAGCATTCTTAAGTACCGCTCTCCTCTTAAATTTTCTCTTAAATCTATCAAATCTATCAAATCGAATAACTTAAAAAAATAAGAAAAAAACCTGTAGAAACTTTCAAACACCTTAAATTGAATGCTAAACTACTTTCTCCAACCTTATTGGCGTTTCAGTGACAGTGGCAAGCAAAGGCAAGGAGACTTGATAAAAGCAAAATTTTTAAATATCGTTAATACAAACACTTGTATCTAGAGAACGGATAACTCGATTGTCATTTTTCAAAAACGAGAATGTAAAGAATTGAATTACCTTTTAAATGAGGTGTAACACGGTACACTTTGCCGTTTAAAAAAATAGAGTTGACAGCGCCCGTGGCGCCATCTTTGAATTTGAAGAATTGAATTTATCGTCAGAATTAACTTCATTTTACGTGATTCACCCTGAATTTTGTTAAATCTCTCTAACTCGATTCGTTCAAAAGTTAGCTAGGGGGGGGTTACTTTATGGACAGACTGTATATTACGTTACATACTTACGTCACAACTAATTTATTTTTTATTATTATTACATACTATCTAGAATAATCGTATTAATGACTGATAACTACTCTGATAACATGTTGAGGAATATAATTTCAAAGGTTTATGTTTATGGTAAACAGAAATAATATCTCTTATCCTGGGGGGAATTATACAAATGAACCCGCTTATAGGCCGAATAACGTGCAGGTATTTGAGGAAAATAACTCTTTGCAAATTGAACGATAATGTGCGAATATCACGCCTGGAACTTTGCCTGAAGTAACTCGAGACTGTGTCTACCATCCTCATGTGAAACACAGTGGCAGCGTGTATCAATAAATAATATGGGGTCCTACCTACAATCCTGTTCTAATTTTAAATATTATAATTATTTTTAGTAAATTAGGTTCACTGTTGATCTGTGAAAGGATTAGTATAATAAAACTGATTACCGCTGTGTGTAGTGCAATGCTGTTTTAATTAAAAACGTATTATTTCTTCAATGTTACATGAATTCTAAATATACAGGGTGTCCCATGACGTACTGCGGCCTCGATCTCTTTGAAAATTTGTCATATTGTTGCCTATTTGCTATGCTTACATTATACAAATGAAGATTATTTAGATTTATTTATTATTTATGGAAAATGCAATAAAGTAATATCAAGAACTTGTGATACATTAATTTGCAGAAGAAAATTGCTTCTGAAAAAAAAGACGATGAGAATTAGAGAACACGATAGAATTTAAAAGAAATAGGTTTTTAAGGATATGTTCAAATTGTCGTCTTTGAACTTCCAGACATTTTTGGCATCTTAACAATAATGGGGTATTTTCCTTCAATCGAAATGAAAGTGGAAACCTGTATTTTTATAAAATATATTTTTTTTAACATTTATTAGGATACAAATTATTAAGATTGAATCGCTAGAAAATTTTTAATTCAATTTTAAAATTTTATTCTATATTCGTGACTTCACTAAGCGAAAACTAGGGTATTTATATCTATAAAGAGGCCACACTGATAATATGTGGCTAGATTCAGTTTGTAACGACGAGAAACGACAGTCGACATTTCGATAATTGACATTTGAAATTTCCTGTTTGTGTTTGGCTTGACAACTTGACGTGTTGTATTGTTGTTTTCTTGTGAAGTAAACTTTTATTAAACATGAAGCGAGGTTTTGTAGAGGCCAAGTCCGACAATTTACCGGTTATAGATCCTTTTATGATAAAGATCCTATAGATCCTTTCAGAAATAAAAGGGATGAAAAATGTAAGGTTAGTATTTAACTTAACAGTATTACTGCAAAGTCGACTAAATATATTCAAAAATTACCTGAATAACATGAGAAAGTTTATATTTTTACCTGGGAATTGTTGTCTCTGCCTGTGACTGATCACAAGTGTACCTATTTATTAGTAATAGAAAAACATCGTAATTTGTAATTTGTAAAAATTACGATGTTTTTCTATTACTAATAAATACACTTGTGATCAGTCACAGGCAGAGACAACAATTCCCAGGTAAAAATATAAACTTTCTCATGTTTACCATGATGTTTACCCTAACCAAACAATTCAAACATAAATAAAAGTAAAGTTGTCACGCAGTGACCCCAACCACGCAAATGAAAATATCCTAGAAATCACTAAAAAATGGCGCAAATTTTGAATTTTCGCTTAGTGACGTCACATAGATATTGCGCACAATAAAAAAATAATTTATGGACTTAAATGAACCCAATATTAAAATTCCAGAAATACGTATCTCTTCTTTTTCCAACTACTTTCCATTGCCGATGTAAAAAAAAAAAATAGGAAAACACCCCATTATTCGTAGGTTGCTTTTTTTATTGACTCAGGATTTACATTTTCAAACTCATTTCTTACTCGCTGCATGCAGTCTTCATGGTTGTTACTGTGATGTGGTAAACTCGATTTTTAACTTTACCCTAAATAAAAAATCGAGCACTGATAGATCTGGGGAACAGGGTGATCAAAAAAAGGACCATTGTTGGGTATCCATTAGTCATAGAAAGGTCTTGTAAAAAATTGATGATTAAGTATCCAATATATGGAGGTGTGTCATCATGTTAGTAAAATAGGTTTTTGTGATCAGCCAGCGATAAATCGTGTCAATAGTAATGTTTTGGCAGATATGGAGTAGCAAATGTATCACATGTTCTGAAAATCTAAATATCCTGGCCAATAGAGGATAGAAAGTTGCTTCGAGAAAGTGCTCTTCATTTTTTAATATCTGCTCAAATAAGACTAGGTACAAAAAATAAAAACAAATTTCCAAATTTTCAGTTTTTTTCAAATATTTCAAACCTAATCAAGTTGGTTTAGATTTCTTTGAGGCATTATGTTGGTACCTGATTATACACAACTTTGCCAATATTTAAGCTTCCTCTTATCTCTTACAGTTTCCGAGGTCCCAATGGTGAGAGGCGAATTTGTAACAACCTGTAGATATACTCAAAGTAAACACATGCGTGTTTTAACAAAATATTGTCTCACTCCATATTCCACGCCACTGGAATGTTTGTTCTTGATGGCTTTTCGCGTTGTTTGCCCGCGTAAATCTCCCAGTCTCGCGTGTTGAATTCCTCTAAACTATCTGAATAGTGCGTGGAATTGACTCGTAAAGAAAAAAATACATCACATTTTCAATATGGGTTGGCATTATGGGGTTGCACCTATTACATTGTATTGTTATGATACTGCTTATAAAATATTGCTCTACAACCGTTTACAGGAAGTTATGATCCTCTTTATTTCTTTATTCCGCCAACAGACTGTAGTAGATACGTTTATTTTGTAGATTTTACTCTGAAGATAACAATTTCTACTGGCAAGACAAAATAACAAAAATTGTTCTAACAGTAAATCACGAGTATATAAGCTAACATGTGGTAGTTGCCCTAAGATGTATATAGGGCAAACAGGAAGAAAGTTTGAAAAAAGAATAAAAGAACATAAAAGAAGTTTTAGGAATAAAAAGTAGGATTCAACATATGGATTCAGTAGGAATCTGTTTACATGCAAAAGACGCTCTGAAAATAAAGAATTACAACGGACAGAACTGTTGTTCTTGCGTAAATACTGCAGACGTATTGTAGATTTTTGTTGAATGCTATAAACAACAAATGTATGTAATTCAAGTCACCAGCGATGAAATCATTTGATGATTGCTCATTACTTGTACTGTTACTTATTTCATTTTCATGTTCAACAAAGCTGAGGCTCTGTTTGTGATATTATGGGCACATTCAACCCATAACAGGAAAATATACCTATTAATCAGCGCAATAACGATACCAAACCATGTTCTTCCACATATTCACAGAGAAGAGGATAGTTAAACCACTATTTATCTTCCATATTCCGTGTTCAATGTTACTTAACGACATTATAGATTAAAGAATAAGTCAGCTTTATTAGATGAGAGTGTCTGGCGAGGAGTGTCAAATGTACAAAACGTTATAGCCGCAAGCACGCAAGGTAAGACTATATAGGTCTCTTGCCGGAGGTACTTCTTGATTTTTATCTTCATGGCGTGAATTATGTTAAGGGGTAGAACATTAGCTTGATGCTTCTTATAGTCTTCTTAACATTAGATTTTTTATTGTATTGTCTTTTGAAAAACAAATTACAAAAGATTTTATTATATTTAAACAGCTTGAGGTAGGTTTACAGTAGGTAGACATTTGATTGTAAAATAGTTTATATTTTCTCATATGACTTTCTGAAATGCTATAGAAAGCATCCAAATAAACAAGAACATACGTAATCATAGATAGTAGGTATAGACGAAATTTTCTAGTAAGGGTGTATTATTTCTATATTTGGCTGTCGTCGATTAAATCAATAACAAAATATCAGATTCAACTTTTAACCAAAACTTGTAGATGACGCTTTAGTTCCCACAAGGTACAGTTGATAATATAAAATTCCTATTTATCATAAAAGCCTTATTACTTTTCTCCCAAACCATCAGAGAGCGCTGTTGCATGAACCACTGAAAATATTAGGAAGATTACTTTCTATCTTGATCATCATTTTCTATGGAATATAGAAAAGGAGGTCGCTATCTGTCTGTAATTAGACAATAATTATTGTCAGATAGATAGTAGCAAAGACCAAAACTACGGTGTTTCTCACCACCACTAATATAGTAGTATATAAGTATTAGAGAAATTACTTTGACATACAATAAGACGTGTCGATTTGTCACGTATTCAAAATCACATAAACAGCATTGGCAGGGAATACTTTCAGAGCGTATAAATAATGTTTCATTTGCCTTTTTATTGGAAAAATCAGAAATAAACCTCAAAAATAGTAATTCAGGACTATGGCGTGCCGAAGCTAGCATATCTATCCAAGTATTATTTATTTCTAATATATATTTAGGACACCGAAGATACATAAACAGTCCCATAAAACAGCAATCGTTCACATTGCAAAACAGAAGGGCGCCATAAGCTTGAGTCAGTATTTATTGACTATAATTCGGTTTTATTACCAAGGAGTCTTTATATTGCTTCCTCCACCATCTTGAGACAATAGAAAAGGGTCGAGGTTGGTTAACAGTTTCTCGTAAAAGTAGATATTAATTTCTGATGTGCCCATTCTAAAAGATTTTATATCTCGGCTATCACCTTGAAAGCCATTTGAAAGTCCAATATTTGCCTTACCTGGAACAAAAGAAAATTCTATTAATTATACATTTAATTGAAATTTTCCATAATAGTTAACAGCAAAAATAATAAAAAATACTATCTAAATCTATAGAATCTAGGGCATTCGGTCATAATAATAAATTATTTTAATCTTTTTTCTAACGTTTGGTTTATTTCTACCCATCTTCAGAGAAATCTTTTGCTGTTGCTGAGTTGGCTGTTATTGTACATATTTGTTACTAAACGTTGATTTTGCACTGTAGACAGTCTATTCAAATCGTTCAAAACGACAGCTTACTAATACCTATATATGTAGCCCAACATTTGAAATACCTATAATAACGGCGACAGATTTCTTTGAAAATGGTTAGAAATAAACCGAAAAGCTAGGAAAAAGCTTAAAATAATTTATTACTTTTACAGAAATCACGAGATTATTAAAAACAGTGTTTATAATTAAGGAATAGGAAAATATAGGTGTCAGCGAATTGTATTTTTTTACCTCTTGGTGTATATTTAGCTACCTTTAAATTGGAACAATAATGACAGGGTAGATAGAATAGATAGAAGTAAAACCATCACATATAAATATTAGCAGATTAGTAGAAATAGATTAGAAATAACACTAGCATATACAAATATGATTTTTTACATAAAAAATATTCTCCCAGCAGCTCCCAAAGTTAGTTCCTCTAGCTAAATTCTTGTTTATCAAACTTTTCGTTTTCATTTCTAATGTAAATAATTGTTATTTATATCGAACTGCCTGAATATAAAATAAACAATATAAACAAAAAAAGTACGTATAAAACAATATAAACAAAAAAAATATTCTCTCAGCAGCTCCCAAAGTTAGTTCCTCCAGCTAAATTCTTGTTTATCAAACTTTTCATTTTCATTTTTAGTATAATTAATTGTTATTTATATCGAACTGTATGAGTATAAAATAAAAAATATAAATAAAAAAAGTTCGTGATCGTATTATTATCAATTAGCTGTCATAAACTAATAACGGTTTATTGTCGACTAAAACTTATTGCAGAATCATTGCCACTGAAACAAACTGCCGCTTTAGGAAGTGGCCAGGAATGTTTACGAGCCCTCAGCGGCCTCGTCTTAGTTCCGTTGTAGCACATCTCTTGTGGGCCCTTATTACTCGGCTCAAGACCGGCTCATGTACGAATTAAGGAGAGTATGAACGTCTGCTGGAAGGCTGTTAGCAGAAACTGAGATGTTTGTGCTGGAGCAACATGATAACGAGCTCGTGGCGGAGCTGGCTTTCACAACGTCGTCTCTTCAGAATGAAAATTGCACTGTTGATCTTAATCGGTGATAAAATTATTAAGGTAATTGTCGGTGTCATTGATTACTAAGATTAATGTAGCTCCATTAAAATGGGCATTTTTACTACATTTTTAGTTATTTTTTTTATATTTTTATAATTCGTTTTAAGGTGATTGTATTAATAAAAAAAATTTTGAGATGCAATTTTAAATAGTGTTAAAGTTACATTAAATAGTAATATTCGACTAAAGTACTTATTGCTATTATTTATATTTCAAAATAGTGGTAATTGTACAGGAAAAAGAAAAAATTATTTCTGTTATTTAGAATCAAAAGTAGGATAAAGGATTTAACCTTAGTTGAATTTTTGTATTTTACGATATACCTATCAGCGAAATCAGATGATGCAGTAGATGGTTTATGCAGAAGATACTTTGGCAAATACCGGGTGTCCCATTAGTATGAAATAGTTTGATTGCGTCCAAACGGTTAGAGATAGGCGAAAAATGAAAATACCATGGCTGTATTAAGGCTGAGAATGAGTACCTGAATAGGTGACTACGTTAGGGATACTCGCAAAGGTTGCCCACCGTCTAGTGGCTTGTACGGCAGCTAATGTTTAGTGAAAAAGTTGCACGGGTCCTCTGGCAGGATGTGAAGCAACAGGTCCTTTGTCTACACGATAATAGCCAAGTTCGTTGCGCCTAATACATGTGGCGCCACCTAAGAAATTGTTAAGATAACGATGTAGAAGCTGTAGGCCTCTGTGTAGAAGTTCGTTCAATTCCATATACTATAAATTTACATTAGCCAGCCGCTTAGACTGTCTATTACTTCATAATTCGCTTTAAAGGTGTCTTTCCCTCTAAAATTACTGTTAGTTCGTTACTGTCATATTTAATAAAATCCTGTCATATTAACTGGGGGATTCCTATATAATTAAATTAAATCCGACATTTTAATTTCGGCACTTTAATAATGAAAACAAATTAATAACTAAACTGGGCGTGCTTCTCCCTTTTGCGAAAATATTAATGATTGGTTCCGTCCGCCCTGGCCTGCTCGCTAATCATTTAATCCCGGCTGCCGGGTTTAGTCCATACGCCAAAAGGGCTTAATCTTCAATTATAACAACCGCTGATGGCTCGTTGCGATGCGTATGTGACCATGAAATGGGCCATTGTATTGAATATTATGCCCTGCATCATGGACTCTCCTCTGTTCTGACGTATGGGATAATCACATCATCGTCAGATGATATTTTGCACACGTAATTTCACTAATTCATAGTTGATTTGCATACGACAGGTCAACTGATGTGGTCGGTGGATACTAAGCATATACCTAGCTATGTGTTTACAGTATTCATTGCATCAGAACAGAAAACGTAAGGCAAAGCAGACAACAAATTAAGGTATCACTTAAACATTGTGAGATCCTATCCACCAGTAGTGATTACTGTTTAATATGGAGTCCGTTATTGGGCCCAAACATACCAATGCTAAAGTATAGTTAAAATTTTAAAGAGTGACATTAGCCTGGTTTGTTGGACAAAGACTTTGTAATTCCTGTAGCCTAGCAACCAATTTATGTTCTCATTTCAACACACTACGCTTTAGCACACTTTTTTGGTCATAACTCCCTATTATTTTAGATAGACCTATCAAATACTATATTAATGTATTCGTGTGATTCCATTTGAAAAAATATTACTTTAGTCTGTTATTTTTTTTATGCCACCTTGTTAGTGAATTGTTCAAAAATTGTGCAAGAAAAATAGGAAATCGACTGGTCCGAGCGATTTTCTTAGAATTATTAAATAATGCAGTTATGAACTGTGCTCCAAACTTCTTTTCCACACTGTATATATAATATTTACAAATAAAAATGTATCTGGATTTTCTGTGTAACCCACTCTCATAATATTGACTGCATTACATATTCCATCTGTCAATACCAGATTCTCCTATTCTGGAGTAAATAGAGTCCTATTTTTCTGGCTATACACAATATCCCTGGCGTTATTTAAGAATGCATATTTCATAAAATCGCGTATTCTAAACTTCGTGCAGACTTTGATTTACCAAGCCAAGCACACACACTAGTGTATTTGATACATATTTATTGTTTTCAGAATAATTGCATGCAAGTGTACATGTACAAACTAAATGAGCCCGATTAAACGAATTTATAAAAAATAAAATCCCTTGAAGCATTGGTTGGTCATTATCTTGATTATGTTTGAAAGATAGCTGAGGCCGGCTGCAAATTATATTATGTAACCATGTAACCATGTATGCCTGTACCGTGTGAAATGGTCTAAGTATATCGCTAGGTGAAATGGTCTAGGAGGTGCATCGTTTTTTGGGAATCGGTTGAGATGTGACAGAGTTATTGGCTAAAAAGGAAAAGTTGACAAACCGATATTCGCGTACTAATTTCTACAGAAATGCCCACCAATAATAAGCTTTTTTATCTACTACTCAAATCTGTCAAATCTCAACAGATTCCCAAAAACGATGCACCAGTGTATTCGCAGAAATGGCTTTAGAAGTAGGGTAGTTCCATTTGAAATTTTAAAGTTTTGGTTGCTAGGAGTTAGGGGGACGAACATATCAAGTTGGCTTGACTGTCAAAAATGCTCCCTCCAATAACAGAAATCGATGAGTTTCGGCGAATTCTTATTTTTTGTTTTTAGAATTATGGGGGGGGGGTCAAGTTTTCGTTGAAAGACCCTGCGTACAAATATTGTAGTGAACTACTGAAGGTATAAAGTACGTTGAAAATTATTGAACCCTAATATGTTTGAATTCATTATTTACCTATAGAATTAATTTAAAATAAAAACAATCTACTTTTGAGTTCCATACGTATCAGAAATATATGTCAACGTAAAAAATTGTACCTAAATGTTAAAAGTTGAGATTTATTAATCTTATAATTGGATAGTATAATTGCAGTCTTGCATAGTAATAGAATCTATCTGCATAGTATCCTAAAATTACTTCTGTGCAAACTTTTTAATTTTATATTTGTTAGGAAAGGCACAGTGGCATATTTCAAGTGAGTGACCTTGCTATCATTAAAGTTAAAATATGCTGCGTAAATTGTGATATAAACAGCACGTAATCATTTAATACTTATATGAGAAAAATATGAACTCGACACCATGACTCGAATATTTCACAGCCCAGGGAAGCATATTTCGTAATTTAAAAGACTCCTAGCTTACTCCCGTATGAACAGTTAGTATATATCTTTAAGGAATAATGCCATATTACAACGAACATAAAAGCTCTAGGAAATATTATCTCATGCAAGTTTCATTTACGGAAAAGTCTCACCGGCGGCGAATAAATTAGTTTGCATTTAGAGTGAAATATTACATTCCATTAATATTTACGTGTCTCCGAGCAAATAGTTTAAGAGGATATGTATTATCTAGGTACACTAAAATTTCAGTGTAAAAGCCAGGAGGCATTTTTGTAGACATTAAGTATGATAAATGACCGTAGAACTATAATGGATATTATTTAGTTTAATTTTTAACTGCAGATCACTGGAAAAGATTAAAATATTGCGACAAATAAGAGTCCGTATTTCTTAAGAGTCCGTGTTGTGTTCCAGTATGAACTGAGCTGTTTTTATAACTAACGTACCTATCTGGTGATTAAAAAAAATTATTTGGACATAATTATAAATACGTAATAGTAGGTAGGTACTCCTTCGTGTGTTGAAATAGATATCTTAGCACTTGGCATGCAACAGTAGATATAACTCTGTTCCAAGTGTTATTAGTATGGTGCCGATGCTACTCTTATTTTTTATCCAATTATAAATTCTAGAGATAACAAGTAATTAAGCAAATTATAAGGCGCTTTTGTTGCCGATAAAATGAACCATGAACCCCAAGCAAATTTTAAGGAGCTGATTCCGCACACAGGCATTGCCACAGTTTTCATTTCCATCGGCTTTACTAATTAATCCCGGAATTTCTTTTGTTCTAATTTCTCCCTAAGCGGCAGTTAAAACTGGAAATATATAATGCACTCGGAAAAAGTTAAAAAACCTAATTATGGTAACAAGTTTGTGGGTATTTCACCCAGGGGTATTCGCCCTTTGATAACATTTTAACCCTTGCAGTGTTTCCAGAACTTCATAAATATTGATTACGAGACCAGGAGGGTGAATTATCTACTTCACAATGCGTTTTTAGTATGTGTTACCTCATTAACCTTAGAACCCGCGTAAAGTCCGCCTGATCCCTCAAAGGTTTCGCACAGTTTCATTGTCTTCCAAGTTACATAATTAATAATTAATCATATGAGTTAATATCTAAATGGACTACGTGAAAAAGAAGGTGGCCCACGTACTTCTCTTATTTTCCAGCCAGGACATGTAAATTTAAGGGATGACCTTGAAACGTCAATGAAGCAGTGCTATTCATGAAAATAAAAAAAAATTGTGACATTGACTAATTAATATATTAAGAGATAGTTAGACTCTAAAATCGTGGACAAATTGGTGTGGGAATAGGAAGAACATCTAAAGCCAGAGATCATGAAGCAACCTTATTTTTGTTACCCAAGCTAACGACGAATCTAAAGACGGGAACAATTACCTCTATATATTTGCCCTCCTCAAAGCTAACACTGAGAAAGCTTAAAACCTTGTCTGCAGTTATAAATAATCAGCCTGAGAATCTAACGTTCAAGTATTGCTTAGGCTAAGTGAAACGGCATGTATCGATAACATGCTTTTAATATCAGGAAAAGGTGGAATATAGAGAGATAAAGTTGTATCCTTAACAGTATTGTTTTATAATTCTCAACATAAGGAAGCTGTAGAGGCTAATGCAAGGTACCAGAATATTGAAATGAAGAAATGGGGAAACAAATCCCACAAAAGAATTGTATCGATAAAGACTTAGATTCTGTTGACTTTAAAAGTTTCATTATAATTCATTTACATTTACAGGTTTTGTATTTTTCTGTAAAGATATCATCTTTTTATAGAGATACCAGTATCTACTCTTTTGCAGTGCAAGTTTGTAGCAAAATCTTATCTCGTTTGGAAGGAATTATAAACATATAAATACTGAGTTATCGGTGACGATAGAGGAACAGTTTCTTCACAAAGTGCTTAACATTTACTAGGAAATAAAGAACGGCATGGCATGTCTTACAGCGAATTACAACTGGGTAATGGAATAAGAAAGGAGCCTGAGAAGTTTAGTATCTGAACATGTCTATAAATATATAAAAGGTAAGTATATAAGAGAGAAAATGCTCCGGAAGAAGAAATTCGAAGTGACGGGTCTGAAGCCGCTTGGGAATTCAAGGAACAAACAAAGCCTACGTTAGTTCTACATATACATTTAACAAAAACGAAACGAACAAAAGAGCTCCTTGAAAATGTTTTAGTTGAGAAACAAAACTCTTATTAAATTTACTGTTTTCTGCCCCACAGTTAAATTGTTTTCCGAGGTAAAGCGAATACAAAGAACTTAGAGTAAAAAGAAAGGGTATTACTCACAGTCGAAGCTAATACTGGACAATTGGTGAAACGAGAGAAAGGAAATAAGTGGATATGTGCCCTCCCGCAGATGTGCAACCTGGGATTTCAAGTGAAACGTTAACCAACATTTCAAGCGATTAAATTAAGTCGAAAAGACATAATTGTATTTCCAACATTCTAGCTCCTTTTTCCATAAAGGGTAAAACTACCAATTTGTACAAAAGAACAAATTTATTGTTTAGGATATTGAGTTGCTTTTAATTCTTAACTACACTACTCAAGATCGTTATTCATATAAAATTGAAAGTAGTATATTTTATGCCATTATCATTATCATTAGCAAAGTTATCATCTCATTTCTGCACTAAATAGTGATTAGGGTTTGTTAAGCTCTTCTTGAGCGCTAATACGGTCTTCAGAATAATAATATGCAGCTTCCTCTCTGCTATACAACTCTCTGACTTTCGGACAATGTGATTAGAAAAGGGTAAAGATATAATTTTTACAGTTATTGAACTAAACCGATTTAAATATTTTAAACTGCAAGTGAACTTACACCAAAGAGTAAGTGTTTCCATATTAAATACATTTTGTACTCGACAAAATAAATAAATAATAACAAGTTAGACGTTTTTTACAGCAAAATCAGGACAATTTTGTAATTGTCAGGGTTTCAAAATTATCAATCATATACCTATATTCAATCAACTTATGGGAAGTAAGTTATCAATCGTTAGTTCTTATATTATATACTTATAATAGATTTTATAGATAAAATAGAAATAACATAAGATATGATTTAACATAAAAATCATAAGGTTTCAGCAAGCGAGTTTCACCTCTATAACTTGAAGCGACAATATTTTATTAACGAATCCTCCGAATAAATACAAATAGGTCAATGAAATTTCAAAAACAGAAAGAAAATAAAACAAATTTGCTAGACATTTTTCTAGCAAATTTGATTCAAGGACAATTTAATTTATATATAAAAAATCGCATATGCCACAGTGCAATTGTCACTTTGACAGCGACAAAAGTTACCTGCAACTTTTACAGCGACAATTGCACTAGTGGTTTTTCCACTTATTCATTTTTTAATCAACTAACGGGGTGTCCCTTGCCAAAATAAATCGTTTGACATTTCTGTCAACAAGTTATTGAATTATTAAACACTAACAATGAATCGATTCGATGATACTCAAATAAAAATGTGTTTATTTTTAATGTTTCATAAATAAAGTTTGCATTCATATGTTTCTAAATTTCTCATTCATTAAATTGTCCTGCCGAATTACACTCGATATTTGTATTGATACCGTATTTTCTGTAATACAAATACATCTAAAAAAATTTCTGTAAACAAGCGGTTGCCCTCAATAATTTTTAGCAATATATGTAAATCTATATATTTTAATTCACAGACAGTCGTAAATAGTGGGCAAAATATATCGTCACTGGATTACGTATATACGCCCAAAAGTTGTAAAATTACGCCTTACTATCCACCTGCAGAATCTCAATTTTTACCTATAATAGGTGCGGAAAAACGACTAGATAGCTATTTGCTGCTAGTTTCACACCTAGACAAATGCAAACTGTGTGCGAACATGGCTTCCCACCTAGTTTGGAACAAACTGCAATATCTTCCGGCATATGGTTTCATCTCGGATATGGCTGCAAGGTATCTATAACTCTCTCGGAACGTGGTAGGGGTAATAACGTCTAATCTCAAGGGCCTCATTGATAATTATTATAACAAGAGGGGTGGAAACGTTGAGGGCGAGTTCATAGGGCACTCTCGGGCCTCTGGGTCACAACTTCCGAGTATATTTCTGAAATTTCCAATTACTACACCTCGACTGGATCATCGGCCTGATCTTAAGGATAGAGTAATAATTATTCAGGCGAATTTTATGTCTGGTGCGGTTCAAAGACTCGAAAGAAGTGAATCGGAATTAAGGAGATCATGTGATAGACTTGTTTTTATTATTGATTAATACAATAATTGGTGTTATGAGCAGATTAAAAAAATTAACGGATTTAAAAGAGATATTCAGCGAATTGTCGAATAAGTAACTGTGCCAAAACCAATGCCATTCTGATTTGCCTGAAAGCATGCTGAACGAATTATAAATTATTTGCTGATAGGAAGCTACAGTTTGTTTTAAATTTAAACATATCGACCTCCATTTCCGATGTGGCGGTTGCAGAGTACTGCAATCGCCACAATCCATATGCTATTTTTCCCGGGGACACTATTGAAACTGCTCCGATTTTGCATTGCAAAATATACTGTGGAAGGCGTGAAGTAAATCATACGAAATATAATGAACAGAGCAAGAAGGAGCTACTTTACTATGTTTTTCATTTTCTATGATATGCAACATAGGACGAAAATCTGAAACAAAAGAAAATCTTGCCAATTTCGGTTGGTCGTAATTTTTTAAAATTAGATAAAATAGACTGTATATTCACCGCTCAACATTGAATTATAGCAGCATATCTTGACATAACCTCAACTTATTATATTTAAAATAGTTTTCTTTTTAATAGTATTATTTACATTTTTAATGTAATCTAGATGTTTGTTTAATATTTCATTATTTAAAAAATGTAGATAAACACTATTAAAAATGTATTAAAGACAATAAGTTGAAGTTATATGAAGATATGCCTTTGTAATTCAATTTTGTAGGTGCATATTGCACGCAAAGTAGTTTTTTCGACATATCTTAAAAATATTGAAGTTATTTCTTTGCATACTTAGGTTGTCGATAATGAGGAGAATTAGAAACATTATTGAACCATAATATTTGATAATTTCATTAATAATTGATCTCTTAGTTAACTTTTTGACTAAATTCCTATATAAAGAAAGAAGTAAACTTTAGTTTTATGTCTCATACAGGTACAGCGAATTCCTAAATAGATTCCTTGACGAATTGTGTAGCTACACCACATATAAGTTACATACCCAACAGAAATTGCTCACGAAAAATAAAGAAAATATAAATCCGCATTATTAAATTCCTCGAAGCATTTTCTGCCACTGCTGACCTCTGCAGTGCATAGTTTCTCCGAAATTTAAACTCACCAAATCGACAAACTTGCCTGCTAGGCTGCAATCTCATTTTTCCTGGGGACACTATTCTGCAGCCATCTAAAAATGCACCACCCGGAAATTCCCGTATTCCAGCAGCGTGGATTCGGATTTACGGGGCAAAGCACAGCGGAACGTATATATTTTATTGGTATATGATTGTGTCTCGATGTAGGTTCGGCAATCAGCGAGCTACAGGGAGGCATTTAATTCCAGGCCGGGGGCGAAAGGTGAAAGCGTGGGGCCGCAGCACTTTAGCAGGATCGTGTCTGGGGTCCGATATCATCGCTCGCCTCGGGGCACTCCTCGGTGTCCACAGAGTACCAAGTTTACTGCTCACCGAATGGCAGGCATTACAGGGGACAGGCTTTAAATGTACAACTTTTATTTTATCCAGAAACTGTACGACAGTAGATATGAACTTCGCTGTGTCGAGTTAGAAACCGCAGACATCACATGTAGAGAATTCACAAGGGCCATGAAACATAAAAATATTATAAATGGTAATATAAAATGATAGCACATACTACGTGAGAGTATAATTACAAAAGTATAAAAAGGTGGGTATATCTGTAGAAATTAATACGCGAATGTCGATTTGTCAACTTTTCGTTTTTAGCCAATAACTTTGTCAAATTTCAACCGATTCCCAAAAACTATGCACGAGTGTATTCGCAATGGAAATGGCTTTAAAATGATGTGTTAGAAGTATAATAGTTCCTTGTAAAATTTTAAAGTTTGGGTTGCTAGGAATTAAGAGGACGAACATATCAAGTTGGCTTGACTGTAAAAAATGCTAACCTCAAGAACAGAAATCGACTAGTCTCGGCCGAATTAAATTTTTTTTCGGTTTTATAATCATAAGGGGTGTTAAGTTTTCGTTGAAAGTTCCAGAATAGAAAATATAATAAAGTGGCAAATTCTTAATAATTGACTACGAAATTCTCAATTTTCCTTCTTTGACAGGTATATAACGATGTTTGAATTGATGATGGCCTGCAGTTGGAAACGAAGAATCAAAATTGTTTCCTTTAACATCATCCCTCTTCCGTGAAACTGAGGCTCTTAAATACCTATTTCTGGTCCTTGTCTGGAAATCTCCAAATAAGGGGCGATTGACCCTTATATTGAGCGCCTCCTCGGGAGTCGTTGAAATCACTGTCAATTCATATCCCTCGCTAGTGGTTTGTTTAGGTCCTTCATTTCCCGACAACAAAGACAATAGATTTAAGGCTCTCGGTAAATATAGGGGTATCGAAAATCAGGAAAAGAAAGCTAGTTCAAGTAACTTTAATATATTGAAACTGTAATACTTCTTATATTAAATAATTTATGTAGTGTGTTACGGTGTAATTCTACTATTAGTAGATTTAGTATTTTATGGGAAAAAAAGATAGGCCATAATTAATTAAAGTTATTAGGTTATTAGTATAATCATTTATTTTATAAAAAGGTCCCGCATCAAATTCAACATAACTAAATGTTTAAACCATGTAAACAGATCTGGCTGCGTTATGGCAAATGGAGTTTATGTTTGTTTATTGGGCAGTACACTCAATCGTTGAAAATATCTGCAAATTATATTATATTACTTAACATTCCAGGGGGTAGTAAAGTAATTCTTACCGAAAATCGTATATTTTTGACATACGCGAAAATATAACCCATAAATGTCAATTTCATTTGTCACTCAATAGGTTGGCCATAGAATATCACTAGGAAAATGACATCGTTTCTGGCTAGTTTTCTGACATTTTTCCACGCGACTTTGAGCATCAAGCATCAATTTTGGGAAATCGTATTTTGCGGATTTTAGGAAAAATATTACGGGCAATCGACTTTTGTTAAGCTATTTTGTGGTCATTGCAACCAGTTGGGTTGGATATTTGCCCTAACTCTTCGTCGACTCAATCTATACGCGTCTTACAAGGCCAACCTACAACAGAGGTAAGACTATCAGATATTTAATTCATTTACTGCTTCAATTCTACACCTACCTGTCAGATATTTTCCACATTGCGTGTCTTTGTAGGCCTTTTTGTTGTTGTTTCCTGTACGCTTTACTTTCACCTCACTGCCTGCCTGCATGCCTGCAAGCCACCAGAACAAACCTGCTAGTAGTGCTAGTATCTCTTGGACCTGTCGCCAGTCCTGGCAAAACCAGGACTTACCGCACCGTCCATTGACGACCACTGTGGAGGCCACCCCTGGAGCCTGTCTACTACCAGTAAAGCCTAAAACCTGTGTTATTTCACATTTTCACCTTGTGCCAATGCTTATTCGCTACTGCTTTGCATGTACCTAATTATTATTTTACCTCTCATATTATTTTAATATCCTGGTCTGTTGCTTTGTGCTTAAGCTCTGCTTTTATTCTTAATTACGTTCTTATTGCTACTCCGGGTGCATCTACAATAAGATTGAACAGTAAATGTAAAGGTCTGTGTAGACATCCCGGTTACTATATTATAATTATCCTTTTTTTCACTGGGTTGTACACCGACCCTATATGGTACTATAGGGAGGGTCCTTAGATAAAGTGCGTTATCGGTCCTTAACACCTTAGTAATATTATAAAGTACTTGTATTTAACCTTAATTATAAGTAATACACAATACACAAAACCCATACACCATACACAAGGATTCAAGATTCAAGTACAGATCACAGAGCACGGAGCTGACAGCCGGATCAGTCGAATCCCGAACCGAGTATTTTATCACTCACTCTTTCGATTTTACGACTCACTCTTTAGATCAAGAATCGGAATATTTATAGATCGTATTTGCTACCTAATTATTGTATGGGTAAATATAATTGTAAAAAAGTATGTGTGTTTGGGTAAATATAACTTTAGTGGCCTATCATTGAATTTCAGTGTTTTATTCCCTCGTCCCGTTTCGTTGGTCAGTGCGAGATATTCTGGGCTACTCCACGGGTATAGTTACATCAAGGGTTCTCAAACGGGTGGCGCTCAAAACAACAAATCTCATAAAGCTTATATTAAGGTGAATATACCCACCCCCATCTCCGAGAAGCTAGCTGCCAACTCTCACAAGCCACAGAATATCTCGGAACACTTCTTGCCACCTTTTCTTTTTTTTGTACCCAATAAATAGTGACCTAGTGAAATAGCCACCGTCACAAGTGATACAATTAAGTGTTACTTATATGTTACTACATTCAGTTTGTTTCAAAAGTTATATTGATTCAAATGTGACATAATCCTCAAAAAGGACACAGATTTATCAGAATCAGTAAGAGTGAGTGGAGATACATTTTTCTTAGTTTGTGTATGGTGCGAAAGTAAAATGTCTTTTTTTTCTATTCTTGTGGACCCTAAAGTAATTACTCACATACCTATGCACTAATTACCTAAGTCGGCTATGAAATATCTATAGTTTATGTAGCTACAATGTGACGAAGTCGTTTCGAAGTGTTTAAAATGATTCGGGGTACATTGTGTAACAGCAGTTATAATAAACCATTTTATTCAAAGATAAATCCTGTTTTCCCCTCAATAAATTTAAATCTGCTACTAATTTACGAGATTGACTTCACGCAAATGTATAAATCTCGAACCAGAACACAAACAAATTGGCATTTATTGTAGTACTAGATTTTTTATTACTCAGTCACATGATGTAGTATAGCATGGAAGCGTGTAAATTTACTGCAGTCAAATATCATAAATTTCACATATATGGTCGGTTATTGGTTCTGTATTGAAGAATAAAGTATTATTGGAGTCCTCTATCGCTATTAAATATATTAAATAAAATATTGTATCCTACGTTATTCCGTATGCGGTGAATTTTTAAACAAACATAACCATTTTAATTTCATATTGAGTGGTAGTAGCTAAAAGATACAATAGGATGACAGGATCAATATGTATAAACTGATTTTTCATTTACTAATATTTCGATTTACGAAAATGTACAGAATGAATAATAAATTTCAGTTAAATTTTGACATACTGGTACCTACTTAGGTTACCATCAATGTTGAGTTACCGTAAATGGCTCAGATAGCTTACCTGTAATCATCAATAGATAACACGAAAATTGTTCATATAAATATATGCAGAATCTTGGTATAAATAAACTGGTAAAGTATTTTTCAATTTTCAAGTAGGATGATTAACTAGAAGAATAAAGTTTCCGTTTAAGAAACCATCTTCAAGGAAATCGCTTGGGAGGAAAAATAAAATGATGACTTTATTTCCTTGCTTCAGTCTTAGTGCATCTTATACTTCTACTAAAATAAAATCTTCTCGAGAGATTATGCACCTAGTAAAGCTAATGCAAAATTAAAACTTGTTTCATTAAAGCGAGTGAAACAATAAAAACAGTTACCTCCAGCTCCACTTCAGGCAAGTATTCTTGTAATAAAAAGTACCTGGATTTTTATGAAACGTCTGTTAAATTTCGTATACACCAGAAGAGCTTAAAGAGTGGTTTAAAAACTTAAACGCTATAGACTTATTATTTATGAAAATTTCTGTTGAAACCAGTTTGCCAGTTACTTAAGAGAATAAATTCCAGAGTAGGTATATGATTTGTCCATTTTTGAACAGTTTATAAGAGCACGATCCAGAAAAATGTGTGTTATTTTACCTTCCGAAATTGATCCTTAATTTCTTTTAACATGCACTTGAAGAGTTCTATAGAGGATTTAATAATATGTGGTATGCATGTGTGTATCAAGAGTGCATAATATGAACCATATGAAGAGTAGTTAATTTCTCTAAATAAACTTGAAGCAATAAAAATCAATACTATTTCCTACTTCTAAGATTAAATATATGTCTAAAGAACCACAATGATAGTATATGATAGTACAGACAGTGCAGAATATATTAACGAGATATATAATATACAGGCTGATTCAGTCATTAGTACATTCATTTTAAGAGAAAATAGAGACAAATAAGTATAATCAGGGGTCGATGGGGTAGGGTAAACCGGCCCGGGAAAATCAGTACCGGCTTGGCCCCGTTTTGCTATAATAGCAAAAAAGTGTTTTGTTTCAATATACATACTTTGAATCTAATAGAGGATTTTTTATTAGAGGATGTCCAATTATTTTTTAAAACTTTAATACCGCAAATAAAAAAAATACTGAAAATAAAACCTTAAATAGTTACAAATATAAAACAAAAAACAAATATAGAAAGTCAACATATAAAACAAAATTATATTTTTTTCAAAAATAAAAAATATGTTATTGCATGTTATATTGATATGTGAAAGTTTTTTTGTTGCGATATCTATATCGCAACAAAAAAACTTTCACAACATCAAAACATGATTAAAATATCACAAACAAAATAATCCACAGCTAATTCTTTGGTAAAATATTTGTTAAAAAATAAAAAATCAAAAACTAACTTTAGTTCAGATCACAAACATAAAAGAAATTCCAGGGCCCATCCGCCCCTGAATAATATGAATATACGATTTAAAAAAAGATTTAAATACTACAGATTTACGCTGAAAAAATATTTTCGGTTATTTCAACCCCTTATTTAGACTGTCATGGTGCTATGGCCTCAATTCAGAGTTTTTTTTTCTTGAATTCAAAAATTTTTTTCACTTTTAAAAGATGGAGGACAATATTTTATTTTTCGATTTCCTGTCATTATTAGACTCTCCGAATACTTGGTTAAAATTAATATACTAATGACTGAATCATCCTGTATAATAATATTATTAAATTTTCTCATATTAACGATAAATTCTTACCTTTCTCAAATCTGTGGCATTTTTATATTTTGAATATACAGGCTGAACTAAAAAAAAAATAACTATGCCACTGTAAAAACTTCTATAAATATCCAAACATACAAATGCATTCCAAAGTTACATATGATATCGAATAGGAAAAATTAAACAACCCTGAAATCTGAGTCTTAGAATACGCCCAAACGCCTGGTTATTCGATAAATATTCATAAAAGGCAGAAGATCATAAACAAATCAAAATAAAAAACGCCTGGTTGTTTGTATACAGGGTTATTCAGAACTTATCCATAATAAAATTTGGGGATGTTCAGCATACATGTACAAATAATGTGGTAGTGCAAAAAAAAATTTTTTGGCGGGGTCTTAAAACTATTTAAAAAATTTTCATTGCACGCCGCTGGATACTGGTCCACTGTAGTGGAGTAACCTTGGGACTGACAATGCAAACAGGCTAGCACAAAAAAACTTCGGAAGATCTCAGAGTATACCGACACCCGGCGCAAAAAAGATTTGCAGCGTTTTTACTTTAAAATAAACTTAATGATAGATAGATCTGAACAAAGTGACATGTCTTTAAAATGAATAAAATTTTGTTACACTAATTTTGAAGAATTGTGCTACTTGATTACTAGGTATTAGAAACGTGAAATTTAGGTATAAAAAATTTGCACATACCTTGTTACAAAAGCTTTTCGAAATAATATTCCTCGACTTGTACACAATTTTGGGCACGCCTTATCCAATTTTGCCGCACTAAACCGAATGTTCCTCCTGGTTGCTGATCTTGTAAACGCAAATTATTAAGTAAATTGGGGATTTTCAGCATTTTGCTGCAACAACCACTCACAAAAACCTAACTGTCGATGTGTCGGTGTGTCGATTGGGAAATCGTTCCGCATACAAGCGCGAAGCTGCCAATGAATTTTGTCCAACTTCGCCATAAATAAGAATCATGTCCATTAACTCAGCATTACTGTACACATGAGCCATTTTGAAAATTTTACAGTTTAACACTCGATAAGTAAAACACCCGCACAGAGACAGCGACACAGAAAGACTGATGGCTGCATAGACAATAAGAGATATTATCCCCACTCCAACTGTATTCGCCAGGCGTTCGCCAGGTACAAAAACTGTTATATATCAGATGTGTTGAAGTACAGTTGCCAAGCTACGTAGTCCTTTATAATGGTATAACTTTAAACATTGTTTACGGGAAATCCTAAGCCTTTTATTATAAATTTTTTTGGTGATATCGATTTCTTATTTAAGGATGCACATATCCTCAAAGTTCCACAGATGAGTTCTGAATAACCCTGTATAGTATGAAAAAACTAAGGAGTATCTATCCTGTATTTCAGATGTACCTACACATTAAACTTGTTTGAGTTTGAAGCGAAGAAAAATACAGAATGTTCTTTGCGACATCAGGCTAGTGTTTCACACACAAGTGGGCGCATCATTAGACGCTTGTGCATTCCGCGTGACTGATTGCACCGTGCAATTAACGTAGCTTAAAGGGACTGAACCCCTCCGCTTACGTTATACCAGCGTACCTACTCGCTAACTAAGACGGCTACATTATAATGCGTCTAATTATGTATAAATCCGCCGTTATACTACCCTACTTACGAGTCACCATGAAATTTGTTGCAGTGATGCCCTTTACCCCTACTATACATTCCTTATTCAGGCTATGGGGATGAATAGATCTGGCTAGGTCGTTTTACGGAGGTTTGGTTTAACTTTTGGATTAAATTGCAAAATAATATAAGGAGAAATACTTGTTTTATTAACAGAAGGATTCATGATTATAGTCCTCAAATGGAAGAACAACGCAGGCAGGTGGAAGGGATTACCATACCATAAGGTTTTTAAAGATAGAGGTGTATCAGTGGTTTATTCATCGGAAAATATACTACAACAACTTTTAAGCTATCCAGAAGACAAAATGGAAACTAAGGAAAAGTAGGGGATTTACGAAGTTAGCTAAGTATGTTGGACAAACGAGAAAGACAATTCAAACTAGATTCAAGGAATATTTGGCTCATCTCAAATATGGTAGAACAGATAAGTCTAGTGTCGCCCAACATGCGTTTGAGAACAACCATAAAATAGATAGTAGTAATTTGAGACTACTTAGGAATGTGACATATTCCAGACAGCTGGACGCTTTTGAGAGTTTGGAAATTTCTAAATGTAAAAGTAGTATGAATGGTGACACAGGGTCAATCCCATATAGCCCTCTTTATTGGTTAGTAAGTCACGGTTCACTGATCCGTCGCGGCGGTTCACTGATCAGTCGCGATGGTTCACTGAGCGGTCGCAATGGTTCACTGAGCGGTCGGGACGGTTCACTGAACCGTATAAATAGTTTAGGTATAAATAGGACACAATGTTAGCATAGGTTTAGATTTAATCATCTCCAGATGATGCCAACGTGGGTGGCAAATCGCGCGGAAAGTGCAGTATAGTGTTTTGGTGTTATGTGGAAAACTACGTCAGTGATATGTTATGTGCTGGTGCTTTTTTGTTATTTTAAAAATTAACTGGTATTTTATATAATTACTAAGTACGATTGTTTGCAGATTCTGTTTTTTCAAATATATTATTAGTTTAGTACTTTATTAGTTTATGTAGATCATTTATATATTTTTGCAGGTTTGTACTAAAACCTTAATAAAACATATATTGATTGGAAGCACGTTGTATATACATCCAAACCAAATTTAATCTTCTGACACCATAACTTAATTTCCTCGTCCCTTATTGCGAGTTATCAGGACAGTCGGCCCTAATATTAATTTATATTTGCTCTATTAATTTTGGAACTTGGTAAGTATCGAGGAGCAGGATTAAGTTGTGGATGAGCCAATCGATGATAAAACCGGCCAAATTATAGCCCTGCAACTTATATCGGTAAACTTTCCGTTGCCTGGTTTGAACGGAACTCCGTGTTTAGATCGCAGGGATCAGAATTGGACAGACAAAGGGATTTGGTTCCATTTGCTGGGACTGATTGTGTATGTGTGGGCATCCCTTGTTTGCAGAACAAGTGCAAACATGGCAGGTAGTAATAAGCTTAGCAAGAGAGTTGCTCAATCGACGGTAAACGCAAGAATCCTTTCAAAATTAGCAGGTTTATTTTTTATATCTTTCTTTATATAGGAACTAAGCCAAAAAGTTAACTAAGAGATAAAGTATTAATACAATTATGAAATATTATCCTAGGTACGCAAAGTATTACTTACTAATATGAATAATCTTATTATTTTATGTCGAAAACAACTACTTTGCGTCCAATATGCGCCCCCCATCATTGAATTACAACGGCATATTTTCACATAGCCTCAAATTATTGTCTTTAATATACGGGGTGTCCCATCGATAAGTATCACATTTCGTCGCCTTATATCTCGAAAACTAAAAGAGATATCGAGATGCGGTTTGAACAGAACGACTTAGGATTTTTGTAAGTTTATTTTGGCACTGTTGCCAAATCTACAAATATATTGGTAAATTTTTTATGGAATACGCTCCTCTTTGGAGTAAAATTACTTGCTTACATTAAATAGAACACCCTGTATGTTTTGTCATATTCAGAAAGCCTAATCACTCTACTTTTCAAAAAGGTATGCATTGTTTACATTATCTAGAGAATTGGAGCCACAAAATTCAGTTTAATGGGAGCACCCTTACTTACTTGAACAGTTTGTGAAGCTGGTCTTCGTTTCCACAGTAGCCATGAAAAACAAAAGTACAATAATAAACTGATTGTCAATTGTGTCAAATATTTGAAGTATAGATATAAAAATGTTCACATTAGAAGAATCACACACTTTTGATTATTTACTACTAAGGATGCACAGATATATTGAAGTAAATGGTGGGCACTTCCAACATATTGTTTTCTAACTTATTCAAGTGGTTTTTATTTATATCGTTATTTTAATTATTTTATCTGTTATTTTTATTACTGTCATTGTGCTTTGCTGTTATTGTCAACACAAATCGTTCCTACGGATTATTAAAGAATTATTCTTTTCTCCTTATCTTTTTACATTTAAAAAGCAAATACAGTCAAGTTCCACATCAAGTTTGATCAGAGATTTTAAAATGGAAAAATATACAGGGTATTTTATTTAAAATAAGTGTACAAAAACTTAAAAATAACTTTACAAAAAATGAGGTATTTTTCATTCGTAATAACCCAAATAAGAGTACTTCTAACAAATTTAATTTTGTGGCTCCAATTCTCAAGATAATGGTAAACAATGCATACCTTTTTAAACCTTGAGTGATTAGACTTTCTGATTATGCCAAAATATACAGGGTGTTTTATTTAATATAAGCAAGTAATTTTACTCCAAAGAGGAGCGTATTCCATAAAAAAATTACCAATATATTTGGAGATTTAGCAACAGTGCCAAAAAAAACTTACAAAAATCCTAAGTCGTTCTGTCCAAACCGCATCCCGATATCTCTTTTAGTTTTCGAAATATAAGGCGACGAAATGTGATACTTTTCGATGGGACACCCTGTACTTATATTTCCTTTTAATAGTGTTATCTATATCTTTTTAATAATGAAAGCAATTAAATTAGTTAAGCATGAAAAGTCAACATATCTTAAAAATGATAAGATTGTTCTTTTGCGTATCTAGGATTATAAGTGACGAGGAATATTAAAAACTTTTTTGAACCATAAAATTGATAATTTCATTAGCTCTTTACCAAGTATTATTTTAGTTTCTACTAACAAGGCAAAATGAAAAGTAGCTAGTCCTTAAAAGCAGTATACTTATTTTTGAAAAAGACCTTGCAATCTACAACCTTAAACATTAAAAGTAGAATTCTATAAGCAACCAACTGTAATAAATAAATCAAGCACAGCCTTTCTAGGACTCTAGATAGATTTAAAATATATTAAATTTAGGTTTTTATTTCGTGTCCAGCTGAGGACAACTCCTTCGAGCGGGATATAATCAATAGAGAGAGAGTTGGATTATTTAAGGCCGGTTTCTGTCAATTGTGTTCACCTTTTCAAGTGGACTAAGAAGGGTGCTTAATGGACGGGCGGTCCTGGAATTTCTTATAATTATTCTTTCATAATGTTTCCTCGTGTCTTAGTGAATTTGTTGCTAAATATTAAAAATATTACGTTTATTTCATACTGTCCAGTAAATGTATTTACCCTGCACTGATTTGCAGTCAGTAAATGAAACATTACAGTACCTAATAGTGTAATTTCCTAGCAACACTTTACTGGACTGTAATTAGGAGTTATGTTTTTGGGTTGAAACCAATTCTTGATATTTGTCCGATTTAATTTAGTAAAACTAAGTCAGGCAAATATAAATAGTGCTTTTCTACCAATTTTCTCTGAGCACTCAATTATTATAAACAAAAGAAAATTATGATACTTCAAGAAAAGATTAATGTCATGTTAATGTCACCTTGCATGTGAAGGCTGTTAAGATAGTAATGCAATTTGAATAATGTGAGATTTTATTTTAATGATTGGTTTAAAATTTACAACAATTTAGTTTTATTTTAAAATGACGACAGTATGAAATGTCGAATGATACACGTCCAGGAGGAATTTACAGTACTCGTTTACACTTTCCTCGTAAAAAAACTGGTACTATAATACCTCACCTACCAGATTTTACCGTAAAATACTATTTCTGAAAGAAGATGGTAAAAGGTATGTGCATTTCACGAGGCATTTCATATAAATATTAAAAGAATTTCTATCAATTAAAATACATACTGCAAATAATTACAAGTTTTTTGAATTCACTTTCAATCCAAAGTCATAAACAGTTGAAATAAATGTAGAACTGTTGATCTTCCGGCCGGTTTCAACTTATCAGATAGACGTGTATTGTGCGCTCTCCCCTAATTTCCCAATTTCTACCACTGAATAACGCATTCATTTATTCTAAATATCTGAATAAAACAATAGCTCTACTTTCACGGCTACTAACAAAGGCGCCTAACACGATTTTGACACTTTCTGTTTCGCGAAGGTGTCACTGAGTCCGCGAATCTGACTTGCAAATTGAGATGAAGCCAATCCACGTTTCAATTTCTATCTCTGAATGTGTAATGCGGTCTGGGCCAACTTCTACCGCGTCTTTGGCGGCGGTGCTACGTGATTTTCAGTCGGAAGCTGAGAAATTTTAGGTATAAAATTAAGTTTTCAGGAATGGAGCGGCGCTGGCGCCGGTTTCTAAAGTTTGATTCGAATTTTTCCTTTAACAGCGCTGGTACCACGTAAGCTGTCGATTATTTCTTGTCGCAAACTAGAATAAATAATCCAAGGCTTAGAAACGTTAGCTTAATAGTTAACATTGAGCATTATGACTCACATTCCAATTCGTAAACAATATTAATGACTACTTATAAGAAAACTATGACGCTGCTTTTTAAATAGAGCAACATTTAAATATTGTTTACAGCTTGGCCGAAATATTGTTTTCAACAATAAAGCGTTCCTATTTTGAGGATATTCCCTCTCCTGATTTTAAGAGAATGATCATATTTCCAGAGAATCATAAATTATCTATATTTTGCTATTTATTTTGTTTCGTTCTATGTATAAAGTGAAACACTTCCTTCGGAGTGGTTCTATTTAAGAAGATTCAAATGCAGGTTTTCGTATTTAAACTTTTCCACTTTCTTATGAAATAAAAAAGGTGTAGCATCCTTTATAATAAAGGATAATTAATTGTAGTAAAATACAAAGTCTCTACTAAACTTGAAACTACGTAATAAGCTGTGCCCTTCTGTGCTAATAAGCTGTTTCTGCTTCCCTTTTTTGGTGGATAATAAAATATCGGCAAATTAATATGTAAGTCCCGTGGTATCAGTCAATTCGACATATTGATTGCCCGAGAAAGAACAAATAAAGGAATATAATGCAACGAGAAAGCGAAAGTGAGAGAGAGCCAGAGAAGGACAAAACAACTCGTTGATAATCCGCCAAGGATACGAAGTTCATTAGTGGCCAAGAGTTTTCTCTCCTGATGGAGCGGACGGAGAAAATGCAGCAGTCCGCTGAAAACAGGGTAGGGCTAATGAAATTTTGAGGTATCAAGTAAATATTTGCTAAATATCTTCTTGAATCTATACACGGTGCTGCTTCATAAAATTATTACTTATTTAAAAACAATTGAATTATTTATTTCTTCCAGATGCATTTAAATCATACATTAAGAAAATATAAACAATTTATCATGTCCTTTTACTTGAAAATTTTAATCTAGGTAGGACTATTCAATATGATGTTACATAAAAGTAAATAAATACTATTCTGAGATAGTAGAGAAAACATTAGAGACATATTTGAGAAGAAATTATCTTCAGCAAGTTATATTAAGTAATCCAATGTCTGGATTATGAGCATCAATCATAAGTGAATACGTGAATACAATGGACAAATCTATAAATAATACTAATAATACTATAAAAAAGCGTAAAATAAAATTAAAATACCTTATACTGCCAAAAATTTATTGCTCTAATGAAAAAAGAATTTCAATTTCAGAACTAGTTTAATTTCATTCAATTATTATAAGTATACTGTGAACCCATAAATCCAATTTCGACTTGAAAAATTTTACAAATATGTCAAAACAATATATGAGAATCATAAATAAACGAGAATTAAAATTTACTTTGATTGGCCTTAGTCCTAGCTATATAAATCGATGTTTAAATAACCTGTCTAATTGGCGTTAAAGATAGGCTAAGCTGTCTTCTCTATTTCGGTTATTAAATTTGTAATATAGACTAATACATTTTTTCTCAGTGTACAGGAGAACGTAAAGAACGTAGCACAATTGAAGCTTCATGTGTGCAAAGGTATCATAGATATTTCTATTATACAAGAAAACTTTAAACCTGAATGGTTTTCATTGAGTCGCCTGTCTCTGCCTCAGTTTCTACCTTTAAACACGTATATCTGGTCTCATTAATTATTGAGAGTTAAATATTATTTAGTTGAAAATATCTGATGTATCTCTAAAAGCAAAGAACTAATTAATCTTTCGTAGACATTTTCCATGAAACGGAAAACGAGGGCCGAAAAATTTATTTGCGACACAAACGTTTGAGGAATCCCAAGTAACTTACAAGCTCAACGATAACAAAAATCTCCAAGGAACTTTTCAGTCCTCCTACGAGCTATAAATGAAAAAGGATTTGCAACTAGCTGAGTAGTCCTTTCAAAGTATTTTACAAAAGTAAAAAAACTATAACAAATTTACAGTATTTTGAGTGCAATTATGCTGATTTAATTCCTTATAGTTTTATATGAAATGAAATTTAGTTAAAAAATTCACAGATCTTGCATCTTACGCAAATATCGTAGGCGTATTGAAAATACCAGACACAAATATTTTTGTTACGCACTGTATACATTTCATAGTGTTAGATACTTGTATATAACTCGGAAATAAAATAACTCTCTGTATAGAATAAATCTTTTAATAGCTGAACTGAACACCAACTCGTCTCTATATTATGAATGCCTTAAAAAATAATCATATTTCAAATTCCAATATCGAAGTGTGTCATTCTTTATAAACAATATTTCGGGTCCCTCTGCTGAGTCAGGTCCAGAAGAACTCATGGGGAACGCGGGACTGCCAAGGTTTCTGAACTACAGGGTGTATCAATTATGATGTGCTATCAATAGTCCATTATATTTATAATTTATACAAAGTGTGATACTGTAAGGAATTAATTAAGTCTTGAATGTTTTCTTACATTCGACCATCCTGACTAGACCACTGTCCACAGGAGTCATCCTCACTTTCGCTAGCAATTCCAATACAATCAAATACAATTCCAATAAGGGTCCTGAAAGGACCCTTATACTTAGCCAACGACTTCTTATGTTTTTCTGGAGGTTTATCGGTCTTAAAAACCATTACTAAAGCCCCTTTTTCATATTTGCAAGCTTTTGCTCTATGGCTATCGTATCGTTCTTTTTGTTTAATTTGATCATAATCTATTGATTCTTTAGAAATCCAATAATTTAAACATGATGCAATGTATTTTTTAACAAATCTTCTCATTCGAGGAAACCAGTAATATAGAGTGATTTTCTTAAGCGTCTTATTCAATGCAAAATGGCCTTGTTCGTCATGGCAAAGCCTACAGATTTACCATCTTGGGAACTAGCTAAAGGAATTTTGAATCAGGCAACTTTCTATAAGCTCTTCCATTTTTCAGGATATAATTCTCAAAAGATTATTTATTAACATCTGTGTTTTTCGTGTAACAACGACCTTCTTATCAAAGACACTTCCTCGTCTTCTAACTGGGCTGTCAAAATTCAATCCGCATTGGTTAAGTCTCCTGAACAAACTCGCTCCTTCATTTCTACCAAGGGCATCGGTGGTCGACCCAATGCATCCACACGACACACACGGGCACCTGGGCGATAGACAACCTCAAACGTACAGTCCCGAACCTCAAGCCACCAACGACCAACACACGGCACGAGGTCTTCCCAGTAAATGTTGTCCTCAGAGCACTGCGGTCCGTGAAAACTTCAAAGTCCACCCCCAATAGAAAAACGCAAAAACATCTCAAAGACAAAACCAGGAAATATCCTGACAATCCCAAGAATTGCCTCACTTCCCGCACGTTTGTAGGATTCGGCATTTGTTTTACAGCTTCCATCTTTTTTTTTGCCTGGCCTGACATCAGTAATGCTAACCTCCTGTCCCAAATAGTCTATGGAAGTTTTCAAAAACACACATTTTAACAGCTTCAGAGTCAATCTAGCTTCTTTCAGAGACTCTAGAACCGCTTGAAGACGTTGCAGACCCTCCTTTACACTTTACAGTCTCTGATGGAATAATAATGTCATCAACATTTTGAGTATTCCCTGTACATTGGATTGAAGGTACTTCTTGAATACCCCTTGTATATATAGAGGGTGACAAGTTTTATCAGTGCCCAAGATCATCAGGTAGAACAATAATTTAGACTGTATAAACAACATCCTGTATTTTTATTACAAACTCATTACTTAATTATGTTTCCATTAAAACATTTTACAAACACGGGCGAATTGTTAATTTCAACATTAATTGTTAGTTTATTTAAAACAGATTTCTTTATCATAGTACAAATGCTGCCGGTATCTAAAAGACAAGGCACTTCAATTCCATTTATAATGGCCCTGTTTATATAAACAATAAACAGTTTGAGTCGCCGACGCCGGTTCGATATTCAAAGGCATAGGAACCATGTAACCCAAGCATAAACAATAAACATAGACTGCTTATTATAACGACACAGCTAGGCAAGGTTGTCTCCATATGAGGACGTGCCCATGTCGAGGTCGCTCGCTTTTGCATGCCGTTAATGTTTTAAGAGACAGCTCCCATATATACGATCCCATAAGTATTTTCAATACTAAAAGATAGATTTAAGCATTTTGCATTCAATATGGATGTATCACAATGGTAGGCCGTTACCAGTGCCAACTTCGCGAGCAATTTTAACTTGTACAAATGTGAAAAAGTCTTGGTCGATGAAAATTGTACTAAATTCTTGCATAATACTTCCAGTCTTACATATACATATACAGTACCGCGTAAATTTTTGCATTCTCAGATTCTATATAAAATTACTTGGAGAATTTATACAACATTACACATACATACATAATAAATGAACTACTATTCTTAAATTGAACGTTGAGCATTATCCAAATTTTGAATTTCATTCACTGTTACAAATTTTACAAATAAATCTACTTACTACGTAGAATGCAGGCATTTATATATTTTTAGGGATTAGTTTTATTCGTCCTAGATGCTCGCAACTCCCCTGATTGTATGCATCAAGCAAAAAATACTGCAAAAGGCAATCTTCGAATATAAAATTTCTTAAGGATCAGTAGGTAGCTGCTGCAGTACAGCTTGCAGCAATATAATCCAGCATAACTCTGATGTAAACGGTATTTTAAAGTAGCGGTGGTATACGTAATGCACTTAGAGAGGTTTTAAAGTTAGCGTGTGTGCCGTATATGTAGGTTTTTGCATCCACTTTTTTACCCAGTTCGCATACTAGTTGCAGAGTATGTTGAAAAGATAAGGCCACTATTCAAAAACAATATTCGTGTTCTTGCATTCATTGCATTGTTTTCTTTACGATAATATCGTCTATGCAGTTGCTTATTAATTTTATTGTTTGGGGAATGTATATACGATATATATTAAAGAAAAATGTTTGTAAATTACGTTGTGGTCATGCGACATCAGCTCCTAACAAAGGAGATCAAATTTAAACATATTACTAATGTTATGATAGGATTATTAATTGAAAATGTTTTCTATTCTATTTCGTTTTCCGATGTGTCTTTCTTGGCACATTAAGGTAGAACAGAACTGTAAAAATAGGTTTATTATGGAAATAATAAATTATATATCTTAGAAATGAGATTAAGAATAATTATAAAACAGTGTAAACAAAAATACAATCCAAAATAAAAGTTATAATATATTATTAATTTTCTTTTAGTTAATTCATGAAAGATAGCTCCACATATTAGTAGGTATGATATGAGTAATAAATTCTGAAAGAAGTACGATTTTTGTAAATATGTTCAATCGGTGTCTATTGTCAAAATTACAGTCCGATTTTTAAAATTTCAGCAATATTTTTTTTGGTGCTTCACCTCATTTTATACATTTTATCAAAAATATTTTATTGAACAGCAGCTATATTAGCTTGTAACTAAAGTTTTTTTTATTAACAATTAAATCTCTAAAACTTTGAAATTTTCGGTATGTTATACTATAAATTAACATAGGTATTTACTTATGGATTTTAATCAGAATCTAATATATTTGCTATTTAAATTCAGTAAAATATGCGATATTTTCGTAATTCCACAGCAAAATTAATCAAATAATTGCCTCGCTAATCACGCATAATTTAACGAAATACCTATTTTATGAAAATAGACAATTGTTTAATCAAAATATTATTTCAGCTGTTGCTAATGAAATTGTAAATTTAACGTCAAATATAATTTTTTATAAATTATATTTATATGTAAATTTGTTATTGCATTCTAGAAAATACATTATCTGTGATATAAGTTTAATTGCAATAGCAGTAGATATATCATGGCTCTTCTCTGTCTATCTTTTACATGTGTACCCAGTTACCCCCAACTAGTTTCTTGGATATCATCTGTCACATAATAAAAACCGTAATTAAAGTGTAAATAAATATTTTAATAACTAAAATTGAACTAGCTTTTATTACCTATGTTAAGAAAAACTTACCTCTGGCATGTGCACTTATTGAACCGTTTCTACTAAAGCTACCAAGCCTCTATTCGTTCTCGAATAGAGTCCTTGTGGTCCGATCCAACTTATATAACACGAGAGCTTCTATTTACCAATAAGAAACCTCTGATAAAATTGAATTTGATTTACTTGTTCCTATGTTTGGTCAATACCTAATTTCCACGAAAAATTCTGGTAAATTGAAGAACCTCCGAAATTCCTCGAAAATTTATACAGTTGCACAATCAATCCAGAAAGGAAAAAGAACATAGTTTTACATAATATTATTGTACAATGACACAGGTTTGTTCTATTTATACTAAAAAAAGTTTTCTCTGTTACAAACACTTGGTATTCACTTGGTGGTAAACACACACACATTATTCGTACATATTTTTACATAAAACACGACCTAGCAATAATTACTACTTAATTTGACAGATGCAATTTTTCATTTGCCGTTTTGACAGGTAATACTAAAATTTGTAGGTATTACTGACAAAATTGTGTAGTATTGGCGCACCCGCCAAAATATCGAATTTTTCGGTACACCATGTCCTTTAAATGTTCTATTTTGTTTTCTTAATACATATATTATTTTTCAATATTTTGCATTACTTTTAATCTTTTAAATGTTTAAATTGTTCTCTAATCTAATCTTTATAAGTATTACTTAGTTTTTGAAATATATATGTTCCAAAATGAAAGAGACTGAATAATGAGGAAAGAAAAAAATCTTTATGCGTTAATCATAAATTAGCTAATTTTTCTCTCGTATTATCCCTAATAAAAATGATTTTTCCACCACGGCATTCGCTTCGCAACGGTATTTATTATTTAACCAATAACATTGTGCATTGACAGATCGAGTGTCGCTGAATTATAAAGTGCCTTGTCAGGCCGTCGGCTGGTCAATTAGCCAACAAAAACAAGGTAGGCCGTGCACGGGAAAACTAAAAACATGGCCCTTCATCAAAACGTGGCAGTGGTTGAGCCAGCGCTCTGTCACTGTTGCGAGCTGGGTTCAGTTTTTAGGGCTAATTAAATTAATTGCCCACCTATGTTGCGAATAGTGGACGCTTTTGCCTGGAAAGCGGCTGCGAACATTTTTTGTTTAAGTCATCCGTAGTTTGTTTAATTGGGCCTTTAATTAAAATTCCATATCTTTAACGTTTATTCAACTGTTGAGATGGGTATACAGATCCCCAAATAAACATATCTTCAATTTGGAGACAAGGACAGGTCGATGGCAAGTAAAGTAGTCAACAGTATTTTTTCTGTATTAAACATAAAATAATAACTGTGCATTGGTGGGCTGAGGTATCAATATTTACCTATGCTTGGGAGACGTGACACGTGTGACAGAGGTCAGAGGTGTGACCAAAGAGGTATCTGTGGGTGTGACTCTCAGCTGTGTTCCCGAATAATGAATTAGAAGTATTTTTGAAGTATTATGTATTCATTTTTATTCAACCATTAACTGTATTCAACTGTAGGTACTAATATCTTTTGTCTTTGTTTACAAATTGAACATATTTTTATATGGGGACCTGTATACAACGAAATATTAAATATTTAAAGACTAATTTCTTCCCTATTTCTGTGCATGTTGTTTCCATAGATGGTCGAGAAGAATTAGAAGTTCAGAACGTACCATAGATAACTCTGTTGGTGAATTAAGTGGCGGCCACAACACATATATTTTCCATGTGTTTTCCTGTTCACTTTCATGATATCGTCAAAAAGAAATAGTTCTTAAGATGGTACTGAATGCAGTTTTTCAGTATTTAAGTTTTTAATACAAACACAGTATCAATAACGTAGCAGGTAGCAGTGATAAAAGATTTTGTCAAAATTTAAATGCTAATCTTACCAGGTTCTTATGAAATAACTTTTCGATCGAGGGATTCGATCCTGAAACATAGTTTTGTTCTGCTTGACGCAGAGGTTTCGTCTCTATTTTTCTAATCAATTGAAGCAGGGATTATTACTGGAGTATTGTAAAAAGCAATAGATAATAAAAAGCTGCGACTTCATACAGCTCGCAAATTTTTATTATTCCGCTCATTTCATGCATATATGAGAAAAAGTTGAGTACAGATTTAATTTTTAATTTCGCTCACATAACACGCCTGATAGGACTCGAATATATTGAGCCATTGCAGACCCGTCACCGTAAAAAACTTTCATTCCTCTGTTTGTACTTCTCCCGATTCGTATTACGGGAGATATTATATTTTCATTTTAGCCGGCACCAGTTTTCACATATACTTTATCGGGCAGCGTTTCGCAAAAATATGAAATTTCAATTTAACGACAAGCCGCCTCGATTCTCTCGAGGCCACTATTCGAGTGACCCTTGGAAAGGTTAAAACTCAATAAACTGGCGTCTTTTCTCACGCTCTGAACCTATAAGGCTGGGGTTACTCCCTTTACGGGTTATAGATTATATTATCTATTATCTATTACTTTTCAATAAGATCTTCATCACTTTGATATTTATTTCCTACTATAGTTCATAAAAAGTTCAAAATAAGTTTATAAAAAGTATAAAAGAACCATAATTTCCAAATTCTTATTTAATAAAAGGGCCATAACCTGATAATAATAAATAATATTGAGTATTTATAATATTACTACTATGATGTGTTATTACTGAATTTTTAATATACCTACTGTATAGTGTACCAAATATTCAATTTCGATCAATGAAATGTATTGATTACATACTTTATACTTTAATAGCATTGCTTAGTTTATGAAATACTTGTCTTTACGAAAAAAAAAAAAAAATAAAGAATAACAAATCGGGTTTGATAGTGGCGAGCGCACTGTGCCCGGTAAAACTAATCATTATAAAGGTTAGTCAATAAAATCAACGGTAGTTGTGATTAGATTTTTTCCTGATCAAGTCAACCGCACCGGCAGCTTGTTTTCCATTCCGAGATCTACGGAAACTAATATTTCGACAATTTCCCCAGCAGTGGTGAAATTTATGGAAATAACTTTTACTATTAATTTAATGAAAGTACAATTATTCATTGCAAAGTAAATGCAACCTGGCACCATTCCTAGGGTCGCGCCTTAGTAAAAAACTCCTTGAATATATAAAGAGGGTCGGATTGCTTAAGACAATCTATAACTTTCACTGAAAGCTGTAAACCCTCATTTTTTACCGGCAACTTGTGTTCCATAAGCTCAGCGACGAAGCCGATGGTCCTCGGTGAGTAATTTTTTGCAATTTATTTAAGTGCACTGCCATTTAAATATTATAAAAACAAGTGTTATATTAATTTGAAAATTCTGAGCAATTTATCAAAGATGTAGGATCTTTTTTAATAGAGAAATATTTATGGGATACTGTAATACATTCTTTATACGAAAGATCAAGTATTTGTTTAACAAAAATAGTAAAAATAATAATTTATATTAAGAAGTATTTATGGCTGGTTATACCCTAATCAATTTTTGCTACGCAATAATTTTACGTAAAGGTAATTTAATGAAACAATGATAATAAGCCAATAATTCTACACTAATAAATAATACATTTTTCGTTGGTGAAGCACAATAATATATTTAAAAATCACAAATAAACGTAATACAGAATCAAAACTAATAAAGGATATAAATTTGAAATTTTGACGGATGCCATTTTGGCAAATCTAGTTTTTTTAAATAATTGGGGTTGTGTTCTACTTCCACTTATACCGGTACAGAAACACCCTATATATTTTGTATTTCCAAAAATAGCATAAAATTCTGAGTTAAAAATGTGTAATATGCCCTATAGCATAAATAAATAAATAAATAAATAACTAAATATTACAGTTAATAATGTTTTTTAATAGCGTTTTGAAAATTTGTGCATTTAGTAACGGGAAAAGTTCGATTTTTCATTGACTATTCATTGAGTGTCAACTTAAATCATTTCTTCTCATTATTATAAATTTTAACTATAACTTTGTTACAATTGGCTATGGAAAGCCCTTCACTGCCAATGTTGTACTTATCATTGAATAAAGACTCCACAGCCTGAAACTCTGGTATACTCTGGATTTTTATTCAAAATAGTAGAACTGCCTCAGTGATAACAGTTACTCCCTTTTGATGACTCCAATCGATATGCTTTTTCATATTTATCTTTGGATTTTGTGGGCAATAATGATTGAGTCGTTGATTCTTCTATATTATCTTCCGTATTATGGTTTGAAGCAGAAGATTCGGATATTTTTCATAAATCACTGACACAATAATAGTAACGAAAAGGAACCTAATAACAAACTCGTTTCTATATCAATGTTCCCTCAGGATTCTCGATTCACATTTTCGAAATTCACAATTTTCAATAAAAATTTATGAAGTATAGTAATTTGAGCTACTTTCAAAACACTATTAAAGAAAATCATGTGTTTCACTCGTAGGAAAATTGTCTTTTCCGCATATGGGGTATTTTTTAAAACATGATTTTAAAACGCCTGATTCGGAAAAAAGTCACTTTTCCTAACTTGTTGCACCAATAGTTATGTACCTAGATATTTTCTAAACGTGAAGCAATATGTTTTGTATTTAGTAATGATTAGATTTGATTTATCTAGATTCAGAAAACCTATAGGTACACCTACTTTGTCCAAACTCAGATAACATCGAAATTTTAACTTTGTGCCTGTATGTTTTAAAATAAATGTGATAGTTGATTTGTCCGTAATTCTAAATATATGATGAATCTCCATGTAATTTATTCTATACCTAATTATAACCTATTCTTCTATCCAAATTCTTCTATAAGTTTATTCACACCAATGAATTATCACTAAATATTTTCAAATTTTGAGAATGGTTTTGAGAATTTTCAAGTTCTCTCTCAAGTACTCTGTATATGATACAGACTAAATTATTTCTTAATTTTTTCTGTCGGCGTAACATCTCATTAGAAGTAAGACGCAGAAAAGAAAAAATGTGTTTTAACACGAATAGTATTTAAAGAAATCTACAATTATTGCTTCTTTGCAGAGGCTAATAATAGAAGTCCCATACAATGGGCCTGTTTTCGTGGTGTCATCCAACCAATTATAAACTTTATGCATATTCATTGAGCCTTCAATTACCCCTAATTTAAGCAAAATAGGACGAATCGAAAAAGTAGTCTGCATCGCATTCTGCTCCAAACAATTCTCTGGTCTCATCTGCTTGGCTGTCAGCCCGCGATTCGTATTCAAGGAGCGGAGTGGAGTCCAATTATTGGGTTCTCTTTCTGTTCTCCATCCGGGGGCATCTCCTGCAGTTCCCGCTCCTCCTCTAAGACTTCGACAACTCGTGATGTGGGTAACATTAGAAATTCTTCGGCTCTGTCAACCTCCCCTATATTCGTTATACATTTTTCTCCGAAATATAAATTATTATACCTATACGTCGAATTTTTCGGATATGTTCGCATGTGGGGTCGCGGTATATAGTAGGAATTTTAATTTCCTCGAGATCGTGCCAGTAATTGAGGTACAACGTAGGTATAGCGCAATTCAGCTAAAATAAAATCAATACATATTTTTAAACTCCACAATTTTAAGTGCTGCCATCTTGGATGGCAGCAAATTATTGTTAAAATTGTCAGTTTATAGATAAATTTTGTAATAAAATTTCCCAAATTTATAGATTATAGATTAGATAGGTATATAGGAAATTATTATTTTCATATTACGTGCAAGAACGTGTAAGTTATCTATAAATTGATAATTTTGACATTGAAATAATTTTAATTTTAAAATCACTTTGTTATATATTTCTCGTAATTTTTAACAATAAAATTCCTAGATGTTAAACCTCCTGCCACACATGTGCCTAAAAGAAGCAAAAGCAGAAATACGCATCGTACATTAGGCAAACGATTTATTGCTACAATTTCAGTTTTCTCAGTAAAAAATAAATATTATTAAAATTCAATACAAAAGGTATGTGACCAAATATAATTCATTTTTAATGTAATGTTGGTCCTTCTATATATTTCATTATTTGAAAGAAAACACTATTAAACACTTTTTAATAACATTATTAAAAAAAATGTATTAAAGACAAATAAGTTGACGTTATATGAAGATATGCCGTTGTAATTCAATGTTGGGTGGGGACAATTTGAAATTGTCATTCGTATACTATTATTTATTGAAAATAGTAGGTACTATAAAAAGTGTTACGAAAAAAGCTTTCATTTCCTTGTTTATATAACAAATCTCTCACTGGGTTTAGATTTGTTACATAGGTAGGTATATACATATATAGAATTTTCAGCATATAGCTGTAAATACAAAAAATAATTATTTACATTTTTAAATTTATAAAAATTATGCAAAACTTATGCTCGGGCAGCAGAAGACGATGGAAATCACATTAGTTTTCAACTCCAATAAATAAGATTCCCATAATCCAGAAAGCCTGCCACAAATAGCTTTTCTCAGATAATAAGAAAACTAAAAAATTACCTCGCAAACCAAATCAATGGCGCATAACATTCAATGAAGCGAGTTAAACAGATTGGATACGAGACCGGGATGAAGAAGAGGCTGCAAGCAGAACTTTGTGATTGCCAATACTCGACCCCTGACCCGTAGAGCAACCCATATCCCACATCTGATGCGAACTGACCATGTGTGTGTGCATGTACCTCCCGTGACTTAACTTCACGAGATTGCATTCTATATTGATAGAGAACATCTGTGATGACACACAATTATGTCGGTGTTTTTATTTAAATTTGAGTTTAATAAGTATTGATCTCTAGTCTATCTAGAAGAATATCTAGAAGAATAGTCTATCCGAGATCAAAAATTTAATAAATATCTTACTAGGTACTATCTAAAATCAATTTAATATTCGATACTGTTTTTCAATACTGTTTTTAATGTCATATTCATTAATACCACACACGCATAATCTAGAAAGGCAATGTAGCTAGAAATCTTTGACAAATAAACAATTTTCTTCAGGTCTTTCGAATTCTGCGATGACGGTGTATTTTCATCAGACCTTTCTACTATAATAAAACATTTTCTCATGGATATTCAATTACATTCAAATTCAAGGCAGAAAATCTCATCTTTCTGATCTCCAAATGGAAAACGTAGTCAAATATCCACTTTATATTTCTCCAAATCTTTAAAATGTTTGCTTGCATTTTGCATGCAGAATAAAATTGTCTATACGGATAAATATCTAGAAAGATGCCTTCATATTAGTAATAATATCAAAAATAATGGGACCATATCTTGTTTTATATTTTTTACAGTTTTGAGGTGTCAGAATAAAAAAGTAAACAATCAGTAAGATAAGATATGATTGATAAGATACAAGAGGCTCACTATTATTTATTTGAATATATTATTTCTTATAATTACTTAATAAGTCATAATAATACACCTTTGTATTTTGTATTACTTATAAACTAAGGTACATCGATCTTAAACGGGTTAATATATATTCCTAATATTAAGTCTTTTGAAATTTTAAACTAACATCAAAAACCATAACTACTACTTTTTTTATAGTAAACATGTTTGAGTTTCCTTTAAAAAAATTTAAATATATCCCTATTGTTTTTTTAAATTAAATTGTTTTTGCATAAACGAGATACAGAAGCGGTTCAAATTATGTAGCTTGCCCTGTACTTTCATTATAAAAGGGCGAAATTTAAACCTTGCAAGTATATTTTTGCAGTAAATCTTGGGAAAAGTCCAACTGTATTATTATATTGTTTTATAAAGTTCCTTTTTTTGTGAATTTTCAGTAAATTAAGTAACTTATGAAATGATGGAAATACCATTGAAAAATAATGATTGAAGAAACTGAAATACTTTTGTAAGTCCACAACTAGTGATAACCCCAAATAACAAAGGCATTTCTAAGAAAATGGTAACAGAGTTGGTAAACTTTGAGTAAATGTCAACATGATATTAAGCTCATTGTTTACTGCAATTGTGAAACACATCTCCAACAGAGGCTAAATTATCTACTGTATCAAATCCAGTTCTGTAGGGAACACGGTAATTACACTAAATACGCAAAACGGCCAGTAAAAGCCACCTCTCGCTAAAGGATATTCAAAGTCAGATAATGGGCAATCCTGACAACAGCACAGGATGCACAGATACGAGTCCAAACCGAGATTGTAGCCTGCTTAAAGTAACAGGAGCATCTGGAAAGTGTACACTAGTCAAACTGGGGCATTACTCAAACCTCTTCCATGCAGTAAAGCTAAGCCTTGGTCATTGTCCAGCGTCCTTTCGCATCGACCCGAAAGGTTAGATTATGTCGAATCATTTAGTTGATGGGATTAACTTGTTGAAAAATGTTTGATATATTGGATTACAGGGTTTAGTGTGATGGAGGGTAAAGTTGAGGCTATTTGTATAGCCTAATTTTGGGGCAACGGACAGGAATTCACTTATAATATAACTTTTAGGACGACTTATTAACCTAGACTCCTGCAAACGAGATATAACTAAAACCTGAAATTGTTTTCATCAAGAAACATGGCCAAGAGAAATGGAGAAACTTCTAATATTATATTCTTTATTATATTATCAGATACTTAAAGTGACTTATTTTATTTCCCGAGTCTCTAAGTACCATTTTTTTATCTGTGTGTATTGCTGTAATGCGATGCTCGACTGTTTTGAACTAGAACCAAAAAGGAGACAGAAAAGGATAACCCCTAGAATAAAAAAACCGAGGGATTCGATCGAATATAATGTTATGTCTCTTACCCTGAACAATTTGGCTAACTATATTATTATTATTATTATTGAAACATGGGCATTGGTTTTCTGTTATATTTCATGGTTTGTGAAAACATCCCTTTGATTGGTCTATCCTGTAAAATATTACTCCTACGGTGCTTTACGGTAGCAACACTATTTGATAATTTTATAGAACGTATACAACATTCTATATCTGCCTCTCTTATTATTCCTTCAAATTTCCTCGGGAGTGAATGAAAAGGTTTGATTTTCACGCCTGCAAGTCGGCCCCCACAGTTGTGGCTAGTATGATAATTGAGCCTGATTGGGGTTTCATTGGTAGGTCTCTGAGGAAGTAGAGGGTACTGTCAATGCTCAACTAACTTCCTGTCTGGTTCGTGATTGATAGGGGTCTTTCAAATTAGGATGCTATTTTGTGTACCTAATATTGAATTAGGCGAGAAAAAGAAACGGAATGGGGTTGAAACCGCGAATGGCGGTGAATAAAATTTACCGGAAACATTAAAAATAGATATTGCCTTGGTATAGGGGAGCCCACCTTAATTCGGTGTATCCATTGGTAGAATAGGTTTGTTTATTTACACGAATGATTAGAATATATTAATTTAAAACAAACAATGAAGAGATTGCAAATTAGGTCGATTTATGTCTTTAATTGATCGGTATAAAAATGTTGTGCTCTTTCCAAAAATGGAAAAAGTTTTCACATAGATATACCACCACCTTGTATAGTTTTCAGTATATTTAATTAACGTAACAACTGCTGTTAAATCATTTTTATTCCATCCAAAAGAATGGCGTTATATAAAATATATACTCGCCTTGAATAATTCGTACTCAACTATGGAAATTCCTGTAAACCATTGGTACTTCAGAAGCTAGATGCACTCATACAGGCAAGAGAAGCAATTGACCATTTAGTTAAAAATATCAGTATATTTAAAAAACTGTAAAGGTTTAACCAGATAATTATGTAAATTTTTCAAAACAATGTATTTAGTATACTAAATTTTAAACATGTAAGATATAAAGAGGAGGATTATATATTTCTCTTCAAATGTAGTTTTTCCATGAATTAATACCGATTTGCTTCTACTAGCCGCTGTAATCAGTAAGCTCTTTAAGCAAAAGTTAATGTGAACAAAAAAGACTGAATAGCAGGTAACCAATCAGGCAGCAGGTTATATTTAAGAGGATTAGTTCATAAGGACTTTATAATACTTCATCTTGCATTCTATAGGAAGTGAAAGTTAAAAGTCAGACAAGAAAATCCTTGATGTCGCTCTAAATGATTGAAATTTGTAAACTGAACCCTTTAACAGCAGCCCTTTTAGTGCAGAATTACGGAATATCAGCAGAGGACTTATACTTTGCATCAAAGTGTTTGTCTCTTTGTCTATTTGATAAATACCTAATTAATTTACTTTGCAGCATTATATATAGAAATTAAAGGTCGATATTGAGATATAACAGGCAGCAAGATTCTATAGGACATACGGATGGATAAAATCTTTATAGAAACTAAAACTAAATGCCTCTGATTTGTCTAAATCAGTTATGCTAAATGAGCCTCACTAATTAAACCATAATATATTAAAAATATTGTACCATACAATAAAATACATATACAAACTGATAAATATTGATAGCTGTCTTACCTTTCCAACTCCTGTCACCTCTTTCACTCCTATCCTCCTAAGAAGAGCGGGAGGGACAGGTGGAGGTGATCTTTGGAGTACGCCACAAAATCCAGTGTTGTCTATGTCGTCGGAGTTGTATCTCTTCCTCCTGTGTGGAGATGCCGAAAGGTTGAGCTTCTGTGCAGCTCTAAAAAAAAAGAGACTTTAGATATGTTGGATCCTATGTGCGTAATAACTTTAATGCATAAAATATTCTGTTTAACCCAGATCGCTTTTATTTCTTCGTATATACGTTATTAGTTATTTTATATTTAACAGAAAATGGGTCATCTGTTTGAAAGATCCTTTTTAGAAAAATTTTAAATTAGTTTGTGAGTTCTCTGCGTGTTAGTATGTTATGGATAACATGTACTGTTGAGGCGGATTTTATGTTTGCAGGTTAGTTTCTTCCTCGGTCTCAGTATCTTCATCTGGTAGGATCCAGTACAACAAATATTCCTTGTAATATAAGTACAGTTTATTGAACATAGTTTAATTAAAAAAAAAACAAGTGGGTAAACATTACAAAGGTTTCTCCTCCCACTTCTATTTGCTTTCATGATGTTTGAAACATATTTAGTAACATTGAACTAATATGGTGTGTTCTGCAGATAATCAAGGCTTGGTATGTAAAGCTCAAGGGGAGAAATTGAAAGACGATTTTACATCTAATCATGAAATACAAATATAAAATGCATTTCCTAGGAGTGTTCTCTTTTTTACGAGTTATAATACACAGTGAGGACATAAAGTCCCCCCCCTCTAACTTTTGAACCACTGGGTAGATTGTGATGAAATTTGGGACGATAATATAAGACTAAATTCTGCATTTTTTGACACATCAATGACAGCTCTGCATGTCAAAGTGACAGCTGGGCGCGCAATATGAACATTTTTTTAAATGGAAATGGTGGTCGAGTGGGGACTCATTTTGAAGCTATTTTTATGCTCAAAACATACCCGAATTTTGAGAACATTTGGTTCAATAATTTCCAAATAAAAACCAGTAATATCGATTTCTGTTATATCATTTTTTTGCATACATATTACAAATTATTGTAAATTATCAAAGCAAAACAAAAATTAAAAGTAAACAAATAACAATAAACCATCCCTAACCTAAAATAACCTAAATTAAAAAATTATGTAATAATTTAAATTAAACGTAGAGGCAGAAACAAATTTAGAAAACACGTGTTACTTCAAAATATGTTGAAAATGACCTCCATGAACCTCCTGAAAAATAAATAATGTTCCATGGGTAAGTTCTATTATAAAGATTATGTGGTAAAAAGATTATGTTATAAACTGATATTACTGGTTTTTATTTGGAAATTACTGAACCAAATGTTCCAAATTTCAGGGATGTTTTGAGCATAAAAATGGCTTCAAAATGATTCCTCACTCGACCCCCATTTCCATTTAAAAAAAAATTCTTATTGCGCGCCCAGCTGTCACTTTGACATTCAGAGCTGTCATTGATGTGTCAAAAAATGCAGAATTTAGTCATATATTATCGTTCCAAATTTCATCACAATCTACCCAGTGGTTCAAAAGTTAAAAGGGGTGGACGGACTTTATGTCCTCACTGTATATATGTGAATACGAAAAGTGTAAAAAATATTAAATATACACTGCGTGTATATATTTAAGAGAATACAATAATAAATTAAAACTATTATTTTAATGTAATTTATTTATTTGAGTATGGTTTTAAGGAAACAAAGTGTTTAATATTTCCCAAACTGTCCTTTAAAATGAGTCGATAACTAATTCTGGATATTTATATATAGTTGTTGTATTTCAGATGTATGCTTATGTTCTACTCAAGTCATAAATTCCGCGCCGAATCCTCGCAGTCAAATTCGGGCAAGGAGTCACAGAAAAAAGTGCAAAAGTAAGAGTATTCCCAAGATTTTCCAATTTCACAGTTTCCTGGTTCCGGAACGAACGAGGTTGGCCACGTGACGAGGGAAATTCACTCAGTCCGCCCCTCGTTCTCCACCCTCGCGTAACCGTGACGTCCATACATAATCCTTTGCCGGGACCGGTGTTTGTGGAGGCCACTGTCAAAATATTACATTTTCGGAACTGTCTAATGTGTTATTGTTGCGGCTTATTGACTGGGATCCCTACCCAAGAAACGCTGGATGCAGATTATCGTTATATTTCACAAGATTGACATCGTCAGAAGTTTACTTCAAGTCTATAAGAGATTATATTATACAAGAGCACTAAAACATTTAAAAATGAAGGTAAACATAATAATAATACTTTTTTAGAGAAAATTAAAAAAATATTTATAGCCTATTTTCATTCTACCCGTATTATTATTACTATTACTATTACAAGTTACACATTATTATTTTGATAACCAGTTTCAATATAACTGGAATCAATCTAGGTTTTATCTTTGTAGAGTCTTTTTTTGTATTTCATGAATTAAAAAAATATATTTTTAGATAGTTCTATCCAGTACGAAGTTTTATAGATATGGGATAAGAAACTTGGCACTTTTAAAATTTGAAAAGGTCCATTAAGGAAAATTAGTTCTAATGAGAAAATTAGAGGTAGTTCATTTAACCACCTCAAAACATTCAAAAACCTTTTTGGAACGAAGAAAAACCGATCGCAAAGCCGATATATCGTTATTTTTAATTGTTTGTAAAACAACTAACCCTGGAAAATGTGTGCACATATTATACACTGGAATCGGCTAGGGTAACTGTAAAGATTTTAAAACATCTGTAGACGATAAACAAATAGAACATGAGAATTTCGTGATGTGTAAAACTGTCACGTCTAATACATATCACAGCAATTTTCACTTTCCTTGACTTTTCGTATTTTTGTTGCCGAACTTAAGCGAAACTTTATACCAGTGCTGTCAGGATGACTGAAAACGTCTGTGAAATTGAAAGATGGATGTAGCTTGAAGAGTTCGTATTGGTACTTAAAGTCATCTACGGGTTTTCTCGTTAAATCGTAGTTGTTCGAAATACGAGGCGGAGATTTATATAATTCTATACATAATATAATAATAATATCTCTATCCCTCATTCTCATCTTGATGATGAGACAGGAAGTCAGAGATTTGCGTGGGAGAGGGAAAGACCTATTATTATTTTGCTGGTCGCGAGTACGCCTGGGAACGACTTTCGATGTTATAACTTTAACTATCATTTAAGTATGAGAATAAGGGAAACCTAGAAAACTTTATTAATTAAAGTGTACAGCAGGTTGTTAGCCATTACACTACAGTGATATTGTAGTGCTAGTTGTATATTAAGAACACTACCAGTTAGGAGCACTACCACAACTCGAAAAAGTTGACCGGCGGTGAGAGTTGAACCGTCTGTGGTCAACCACGGAGAATGAATCGACTGCGGAGCTCCATATCTACATATAACTACAACTATATATAACTTACAACTTTGGAAAAATAATTCCACAGAAATATACGTGATTAGTTATATTTTCTATTAACAACAATGTAAAGGTTTATATGTTTTTTAAATTCACATTACTAAAGCATCAACCACTGATATTAACGTAAAGGTTAGAAATCAGTAATCTAAGAACTGATTTTAGATTATATTTTGGTAAAGACCGCCAAATATGCAGTTTTATTAAAAGGTAATAAAAATCACATAATCAGAGCAAGGAGTAATATAGCATGCGTTGTAATATATCGTGACATCAAAATACTCTGGAGAAATAAAATTGTAGATTATGTCTTTTCTATAGAACAATATAAATGGTTATTATGAAACTTTATTACGTAAGAAAGGCACGCACAAAAATATTCTGGCAGCACAATACGTGGCAAGAAATTACAGGGGCGCTTTATAGTTGTTTGTTATTTGGAAGGAGCAGCTAAAAAGTTAATTAATTTAATTAATTTAAAATGTAATTGGAATTTACTTTTATATGGACGACTTAAGTCATTGACAAATCAAAATGAGTTAAATAATGCATATAAGTAAATATTAATGTAGAGTAGTAAATATTAATATATAAATAGTAATATACAGGGTGTCCTAAAACATACCGACAAACTTTAAGGGGTGGTAGGGGACATGAAAATAAACCTTTTTTGTTTAATAAACATATGTCCGCAAATAAGCTATTTTGGCAGAAAAAAGGAAAAATGATTTTGGTAAGTTTTGTTTATTTCAATGATATATTATATTCAATTATAAAAAATGTTCAGGAGGACATCAATAAATCACTTTTTGTTCGTGTTGGACTTTGTTCCATTGTTAAATAAATGATGATTAAGCGATCAAATGAACTTACCTGTGAAGTTCGATCGTAATTATATGAAGGTCCAGTCCGAAGATATTACATAATTGTTTACAATGTAGTACATGCTTCTTCTACTTCCGAGCACAAGGTTCAAAGAAAATTTTAAAGCTTGCCCTGTCCCGTATTGTCACCGCTCTGTCAGGCCGGTCTGTCATCATTTTGTTTAAAGTACCTACCTATAAATTTTACGGCAGACTGGGATATGGGCCGGGATGTAATATCTTCGGACTGGACCTTCATATAATTACGATCGAACTTCACAGGTAAGTTCATTTGATCGCTTAATTATATTTCAGGTCCAGTCCTCGATATTACATAATTGTTTACAATGTAGATGTTCAAAGAAAGGAAGGGGGGCCGTAAAACAAACTGATCGAAAAGCATATTATATTAAAGATATTAAGTACACTATACTCGTGTTAACAGAGATAAGCGATATAAACTGAAAAATGCAACAAACGACTTATATAATATTCTATACTAATTCGTGTTGTCTAATACAGTAGTAAGAAAACTGTCAGTGTTTATTAAAGACCTATTATAAAACCTTGCAAATGTATTGGCTTTTGAACTCCATCCTGCGGACTTTCTCACTACATCCATTGAAAGGCCTTTTCTCGCGGCGGCAGAGGTGGAGGCATGTCTGACCGAATGAGGTTTAAAGACATCAGAATTGATACCCGCTGCTTGAAGGATGTCCTTCGTCCAACGGCTAAGGGTTTGTTTTCCTACTGCAGTGTACGGTTTTTTGTAAGATATAAACAATCTAGTCGATTGGGTTTGCCTCAATGGTTCAGTCCTGTCTAAATAATTTTTCAAAGTTAACGCTACACAGATCCGAGGATCGTCAGCAAAATATGGAAGGTCTAAACATGGTTGTAATGATTTTGGATTGGAAGTTTTAATTAAGTCCGGGACAAAAATCTTTGCACCTGAACTAGAAAAATGTATATTTGGGAGGTTTATCAAAGAAATGGTTTGCAATCGCTGCCCTGTAGCTAAGGCCATCAGAATAACTAATTTCTGGGACAATAGCTTTAGACTACTATCCTCAGAAGTTTTTAAGTATGTGAGGACTAATTGGGGGTCCCACGTACAGTTGTACTTTGGCGTAGAAGGTCGACGTCTAAAAATGCCCTTTAAAAACCGCTTCAAACGTAAATCGTCCCCCAAATTTCTTGAAGTTATTAAGGAAAGGGCCGATCTATGGGAATTAAATGATCCGTAAATATTACGAGTTTTGTCGAATATATCCTGGAGGAAAGATATTATATGTACTGTTTCCCCTTCGAATGGTGAAATTCCAGCGTGGTTACAGTATTCCCACCAGTATTTTAAGGTTGTGTTATATTGTTTTATTGTATTGTCACTTAAAGAATTTTCCATAGTGGTTATTGCGTTTTCGGGAATACCATTGCGCCGAAACGCTTCCCTGATAGCCTCGCGACAGCCAGGGTAAGCTCGTTGGATAAGGGATGCTTCCTTTTGCTGAAAGGACAAAACAGCATATTATCAGAAGGGCCCAGAAAAAGTAAAGTACTATCTAATAATTTTAAAAACAATGGATACCAGGATTGCGACTCCCAAAATGGTACCATTAAAATTCCTGTTGCTTGGTCGTTTACAATTTTTTGTAGAGAGCGAAGAATAAGGGAAAAAGGAGGGAAGGCATAAAAGTTTAGGTCACCCCAATGGACCGTAAATGCGTCTATATTCTCCGCCTCTGGGTCTAAGACCCATGAAAAGTATCTTTCACATTTGTGGTTATGGAGAGAAGCAAAAAGGTCAATTTCGGGAATGCCAAAATGATCTACTATATTTGTGAAAAAATTCGCATTCAGAGACCATTCCGTGTCGGCTTGCAAAGCACGAGACGCCCTATCAGCCTGCCAGTTTTCACTGGAAGGTATGTATGATGCGAAAATTGAAATATTCTTGATTTCGCACCATTGCCAAATTTCCCTAGCTAAAGAGTTTAACTTAGGAAATTTGACGCTCCCCATTCTATTTATGTATGATAAGGCCGTGGTGTTATCAGTACAAATTAAAATGTTGCAATTTAGCAAGTTTTTTGCAAAGCACTTTAGTCCGTAATATATAGCCTGCAACTCCAAATAATTTATATGGTTGTCTGCATCTCGGATTGTCCACCATCCGAAAGTGGTTTCTCCCTTACAATAAACTCCCCAGCCAGATAAACTTGCGTCAGTAAAAATTTCTAAATTGAAAAAATCCCTTTTGAGGTCATTTTTTAGGGTCCGTGAAGTTAGCCCCCAACTCCTGGAGTTGGACGGCACTAATCCACAGTCGGTTAGTAAGTCGTTAGTAAGTATTTGTAAGCCCATTGGTAACATTTGTAAGTAAAGGGTAGCCGTTTTATTTGTTCTTAATTTTTAGCGGCTAACTTCTTAGCAGCCCCCAAGTTGATTATAATTGCAGTTTTTATGTTATCAGCTATTAGTAAGTCATTTGTAAGTATTTGTAAGTTGACTGTTGACATTTGTAAGTCTCTAATAAAAAAGTTATAACCAATTAATAAATGGCGGCTAACTTCTTAGCAGCCCCCAAGTTCTTTCAGAATGTTTTGTTTATCTTACCAGTTGTTAGTAAATCGTTTGTAAGTATTTGTAAGCCGTATTGCAACATTTGTAAGTCGCTAATAAAAAAGTTATAACCAATCAATTAAATGAGGGCTAACTTCACACCAAGCCCCCAAATTCTTTCAGAAGGTTTTGCTTACCTTACCAGTTGTTAAGTCGTTTGTAAGTATTTGTAAGCTGTCTTGCAACATTTGGAAGTCGCTAATAAAAAAGTTATAACCAATCAATTAAATCATGGCTCACTTCTTAGCAACCCTCAAGGTCTTTCAAAATATTTTGTTTATCTTGCCAGTTGTTAGTAAGTCATTTGTAAATATTTGCAGGTGACTTTCAATATTTCCATGTCACTAATACAGAAATTATAACCAATTAATTAAACGGTGGCTAACTTCTTAGCCACTCCCAAGTTTTCTGTAAATGTCTGGTTTACATAATTTGCAAGTCCCTAATACAACAGTTACTTATCAAGTAGTTCTGTCGGGGAAAGTTGTTTGCCCTGTTTGTTTTATTTACTGTTGTTGTCGAAAATAAAAAAAACTATTTTGGAAGTTAAAGATTTTACTAACGTAAGGTACAGATCTTGCGAGATATACCTAACAGATTAAAATATGACAAAATCAAAATCTCGTTAAAAGTATCTAGTTTAGTAGGTACCTATTTATCAAGTTTAATTCAATATATATTTTTTTAACTATTTCACAAAGGTTACTCAAATATTATTGCGCTGCAGTTGTTCAAAATAGATAGGTATGTAATAAATAATGGACCATGAATCCACGCTTATTTTAAAAAAGTGAGGACTTAATAAATTTAGATCTTATAGTATTTAAGTATGTTTTCTAATGTGTGTAGTGTTTTCTAAAGAATTCGGTATACACAGCAGGAGAGCAAAGTTAAGTTAAGCAGAGAATCACGGTGACACCAAATACGGATCATTCTCTGCCTAACTCACACGTACCTACATTGATTGCATTCAGACAATAAAAAAAGATGAAAAACAGAATAAAACCAACCCATACAATAAAATTAAATAGGAAATAGATGTATTAGGTAAGAAAACACTTTTTGGATATTTCTTCTGTCACTAATCTAATTTAATACTTATGTTAAATCATTATTTTTAGCTATTACACTGTAAAGAAAATTGAGTGAAATTTCACTCAAATTCCACTCAATAATGTCTCAATTTCTGTCCACACCCGATTGAGTGATATTTTCACTCTATAAATATGAGTAAGTCTGAAATTTTGTGAGTGAAATTCCTGCATCAAAAATGAGTAATATTACCTATTCGAGAGTTATTTTTTTATGAACATGAACTCAAGTCAAATCATTATTGAGTTAATTTTTGCTCAAACTTAATTAGAGTTCAACTCACTTTTGAGTTTAATTATGCATATATTGAGTAGGTCTATACCACTCATAAATGAGTATTTTAATTTAGTATTTAGATATACATATACGGTGGTTCAAATGTTTTTATTTTTTTGGATAAACTGAGAACCGACAGAAGAGATTAAAATAATTGGACTTTGACTTAGATCTCAAAAAATCTCAGAAAATATTCCTTAAAATGTGCTTCATCTAGCCAGTAAATTATTTTCACCTCTTTCACCAGCTCAGTCTCCTAAATAAAATTTGATCCACTGTGTACAAGCATTACAAAAAATTCACTGGTGATCTGCTAAAATTTAAGATATACTTGAAAATGAGAACCTAATAATATAGTCTCCTATATAATATTTTATTGAAATGTATATAAAAAACGTATTAAATATCAGACATTTTATATTTAAAACTCATAGTACCGCAGCAGATTCGTAAATACATTTCTTCTTTCCTTTGGCAGTTGGTGGTAACATGTCGAATGGCTAACAAAGCTCTTACATCCTTATTCCATACTAAAATCAAGAAACAATTATCAACTAATAATTAAAATACTTATATCAAAATAGCACACAATAGTTTTATATTATGAATTTGGAGATTGTATAATACCTAGGTATTCTCTGAATACTTAATTCTAACCATAAAATGGCATAACGGCTCATTCAACTTGATCAATCACATAACTAACAAATCCCAAAAAATGTAGCATTTTACTGCTATGAGTAAATGTACCTAGGAATTGAAATATAACATTAAAACTGAGAATTAAACAATAAAACAAGAGTTAAAGAGTCCAATTTTAGTTATAAGAAATCAGTATAAGAATTTTTCGCTCATTACTGCTTTATAATGTTCAATATTGAGTAGGTAATCTAAATAGGTAAGCGGAGCGGCCATTACCTAGCTAGCCGAACAGTACACTTGTAACCTCGCTTGTAACTAAACATTAAACAATGGACTACGCACTGTACTGTCTACTAGGCAGTAGGTAAAACTCTATGCTGAAATCCCGACATTAAAAAATATATGTGTAACATTATTATATAATTTAAATCTTTTATTTTGTACGTAAACTTACTTACCTAACTTAAAAAACTCCTCCATATTGTGAATGGGATCAATGTTTCTACACCACTTCATTTTTTCTTTCTAATTCCAGTAATTTGAATATCATCGTGGTTATACTTATTAAGAAAACTAGGAACAACAATCACAATAATTCACAAAACTTTTAACTTTTTCAAATGAAAAGTGAATGAGCTAATATTAATATTGAGAAGATCCAACACGCATGACACGCATCAAGAAAGAAATAATGACGAAATGAAGCGGTGTGACGGGGGGAAACGGGAAGCGTATAGAGAAAGAAATTATAATTTGTCTATTGGAGGGGGGCAGGTGGCTAATGCCGGTTCCTAGCAAGAACTAAATTCTACTCAAGGTCAAAAGCCAAACGTTGCCCTTGTTTTAGTGAAATGACTCTGGAAAGAGTAATATTGTAAAAATTAACTCAGACTAAAGGTACAATTACTCTAATAGAAGTACATTTTTGAGTGTTTGTAGAACAGATACTATATTTGAGTACGATTAATCAGTATTGTTACGAATAGTGCCCTAAATGGGCAAAATTATGAAGTTACTCAATAATAATTAAAAATTAACTCAATAATTTAACTCAATAAATTAACTCACTACTTTTATGGTCTTCACTCAGACTAATTATTTACAGTGTAAGTAACCTTGAAAAAGTCCGAAAACTCGTACGAAACGTAGGATATTTGTCGTAAGTTGTTAGTAAAATCGTTTGTAGATATTTGCAAGCTGACTTTCAATATCATTTGTAAGGCTATAAGAAGTTAATCCAGTGAAGCAAACTTCATTGTTCTGTTTACCTTAACTATTGCTAATGGTATTTATTATAACATCATTTATTAGTATTTGTATGCTGACTTTTTTCATTTGTAAGTTGTTAATGAAAATGTTATTACTAAATAAATTCATATCAATTCCACAGAGGCTTACCTCTTATTAGTTCTAACTAAAAGTAAAATGTCATATGTATATGTCATATGTATAAATCATATACTTAACGTATCTACAAGGCACTAAAAGCAGTTAGAAATCGCGGACATATCCATTTTAGTTGGGGATTCTTCTTATATTTGTAACTTTCAGTTACCTCACTCAGAGATTATAAGATAATCTCTACTTCACTCAAAACACTTTAAGGTTCATATATAGTGGGGTAGGTTATCTACCAAATATAATATTAATATAAATATAAATCTATAAACATAATATTAATATCTACCAAACCAATACCAATATTAAATTAATTGTTGGTTGGGTACAATAATAGTTGTTTAAAATAAATATTTTAAAATTTTAGTATTCAAGGGAAATCTTTATATTTAATATCAAAAAAAAAAAAAAAATAGTTAATTTGATGAAATCAGTTCAGCATTTTTAACCTAAAGCTTTAGCCGCAAAGATGAAAAAGGCCGTCTCAAAAATGTCCGGAATCGGACTCACCTCGGTAAATAGTATAGTATTGAAAGAATCTTTATTTAGTTAATGGCATTGGTTCCTCCATTGACCAGTTACTCTTAGTTACAGAAGTTAATTTTCTTAGTTACTTGAAACCAGACACTGACCGATTTCGCGCTTATTATGCGCTCATCAGAGTGCCATAGCGCATGATAAGCGCGAAACTGGTCAGTGTCTGGTAGTTGCCGAAGTAATGCATTGCCAGTCGGGGCACATTGGCCGTGGAGTTCGGCATCTCCTTCAAATAAATTTACTTTTCGTTAAATACTATTCACAATGAAATATTAATATATTTTCGTTTCATTATCAAAAAGTTGTCACATAAATGACTGTAATTGAATAAATTTTTTATATATACCGTTCTCAAATCAATCTGTAACGGTGACTGTATTGCTGACTGTGATGAGTATTACAATCACTAATATTCTAAAATTTATTTGTTGAATAAATATCCTACGTTTCGTCCGAGTTTTCGGACTTTTTCAAGGTTACTTAATAGCTAAAAATAATGGTTTAACAAGTAGTAAATTAGATTAGTGACACAATAAATATCCAAAAAAGTTTTTTCTTAGGTACCTAATATCAATTTTCTATTTTAGTTTTATTGTATGGGTTGGTTTTATTTTGTTTTTCATGTTTTTTATTGTTTAATAATGCAATGCACGTGTAAGTTAGGCAGAGAATGATCCGTATTTGGTGTCCCGTGATTCCCTGCTTAACTTAACTTTCGTACTGCTGTATATACCGAATTTTAGAAAACGCTACACGCATTAGAAAACAGACAACATACTTAACTATATAAAATCTAAATGTATTAAGTCCTCATTTTTTTTAAATAAGCGTGGATTCATGGTCCATTATTTATTACATACCTATATATTTTGAACAACTGCAGCGCAGTAATATTTGAGTAACCTCTGTCAAATAGTTAAAAAATATATATTGAATTATACTTGATAAATATGTACCTACTAAACTAGATACTTTTTAACGAGATTTTGATTTTGTCATATTTTAATTTGTTAGGTATATCTCGCAAGATCTGTATCTTACGTTAGTAACATCTTTAGCTTCCAAAATAAAACATTCATTTTCGACAACCACAGCAAATAAAACAAACAGGACAAACAAGTTTCCCCGATAGAATTAATTAATAAGTAACTGTTGTATTAGGGACTTGCAAATGATTAGTTGTGATGTAAACAAAACATTTAGAGAAAACTTGCAAAGTTGTTGGAGTTACTAAGAAGTTAGCCACCGTTTATTAATTGGTTATAATTTCTTTATTAGTGACATACAAATATTGAAAATCACTTGCAAATATTTAGAAACGACTTACTAACAGCTGGCAAGGTAAACAAAATATTTTGAACAACCTTGAGGATTGCTAAGAAATGTGCCCTGATTTAATTTATTGGTTATAACTTTTTTATTAGCGACTTGCAAATGTTGCAAGACAGCTTACAAATACTTACAAACGATTTAACAACTGGTAAGGTAAGCAAAACCTACTGAAAGAATTCGGGGGCTTGCTGTGAAGTTAGCCCTCATTTAATTGATTGGTTATAACTTTTTTATAACCGACTTACAAATGTTGCAAGACGGCTTACAAATACTTACAAACGATTTACTAACAACTGGTAAGGTAAACAAAAAATTCTGAAAGAACTTGGGGGCTGCTAAGAAGTTAGCCGCCATTTATTAATTGGTTATAACTTTTTTATTAGAGACTTACAAATGTCGACAGTCAACTTACAAATACTTACAAATGACTTACTAATAGCTGATAACATAAAAACTGCAATTATAAACAACTTGGCGGCTGCTAAGAAGTTAGCCGCTAAAAATTAATAACAAATAAAACGGCTACCCTTTACTTACAAATGTTACCAAGGGGCTTACAAATACTTACTAATAACTTACTAACCGACTGTGGATTAGTGCCGTCCAACTCCAGGAGTTGGGGGCTAACTTCACGGACCCCATTTTTTACAATTGGAATTTTTTCAAGCCACCATCTTAATTCTCTTTTGACGTCATGTGAAATGTACATTTTTGCCTCATAATCTTGGTGATTTGAAAGCAGTGCACGATATTTAGCCGTCTCTAAAAGCTTTGTATATAGCCAGCCGTATTTGACCGCTGGGCATGCAGAAGTTAATAAACCGAGAACTTTTGCAAACTCTATAATTTTGCAGCTCTTGGTATTGATAGTCTTTAGAATACATTTTTTAATCTTTTTGCGCTTATCAGAAGGCAATTCCATTGTCATATTTCTGGAATCAAAAATGAAACCGAGATATTTAAATTTGGTGCTAGGAGATAGCACGCTCTTTTCAGTATTAATTAGGAACCCAAGAAATTTTAATAGTGAAGTGGCCAGAAGAGTGTTTCTGGAACATTCCTCCTCTGATAAACCCAAAATCAAGAAGTCGTCAAGGTACGCAAGGACTGTACTACTGGTTTTAAAAGTTTGGTAAAAGCATAAGGTGCTGATGCCAAGCCAAACGGTAAGCAAGTAAATTCGTACAAATCGTTCTTATAGCAAAACCGTAAATACTTCCTGTGATCTTTTTTAATTGGAAGTAAATAATATGCGTATTTTAGGTCAATAGTAGTCGCGTAACATTTGTACTGAATTAATCTGCACGCCGTTCGCGCATCCTCCATTTTGAAATGTGGAGCACAAACGTATTTATTCAAGTTTTTTAAATTAAGGATGAATCGCTTCTTGCCGTTGGGTTTATCGACCAAAAATATTCTGGAAACAAACTGATTACGTGCAGGGTAACATCTTCGAATAGCGCCAATTTCAATTAAGTTAGAAATTTCGGTTTCAATGGTTTTTTGTTCGGTATTATTAAATTTAGTTGGTGCAAACGGTCTTGGCTGGAAGGGTGCCTCAGAAAAAGGTAATGAATAACCTCGTATCCAACTCAATACAATTGCATTGGACGTGATTGATAGCCATTGTTCATAAAATTTATTTAAGTGTCCAGCATAAAAACTTACTTTTACTCCCTCCGTCTCCTTTTTTCCCCGTTCCTCCACTGGGAATCCTTCATGTTTTCCCATTGGTAATTTTTCGAGGTTTGGCTTCTGACCGGTACCAAGTCCCTCGAGCGACGGACCGGTCTCTGTGAGTTTAAAGGACGACTGGAAGAAGGAATGTTCGGATTATATGTCCGTATCTGAGCTCCTCCCCCTCCTCTATTTTGTCTCCTATATAGTGGAGCCCTTGGTTTGTTAGCAGTGATCTTTAGATCCTTGCTGATAGATTCAATGGTCTTTAATGATTTTAGCCTATCCAGTAAATCTGTCCCAAACAGATATTCTGATGGAATACATTTGTCTGCCACTTCCCTCAAATTCTTCACGTGAGGGATGATAAGGTTTTTCCTAGTATGCGAAATACGGTGGAAAAGATTCGTCAAGATTCTGCCAGAATCTAAGAGACTAGATAACATATTATTTTTAAAGTCTGCAGGTACTTTATCAATGTTAGTTAAAATATCTGTTAAACCTTTTCCTAAAGCGCAAATCCCTTTGCCTAATTGGTTCTGAACATCACATTGAGAGGCATCTATTGCTAAATTTTGTTTTTGTAAGGCTGCATAAATTTCTGGATTCAGCTTCGGCGGGGCTAAGTTTGCTAAATTGGTAGGAATAGAAAACTTGTTTAAAAGAGTTAAACAGTCCTCTTTTTTAAGTCCATTTTGTAACAACGAATTCCATCTAACCACTAATTGGTCATGTAGTGTATCTTCATTTAAACATTTCTTTTCTGGATTTTCGCCAAGAATTTCCAGAATATCTTCCGGCAGCGATACATCATTGTGAATCACCAGGCCGTCAGCATCAAAATTATTTGTGACGCTGCAAGCGTCTATATTACTTTCAGAAGCAGTACTCCTAGTATCGCTTCCAGCATCCTGTGAATAGGGAATTTCCACTCCAAGTGGGAACTCCGCATCAGCACTCGCTCGATCCAATCGAACGCTGTCAGGTAATGTCGACCGTGCGCGCGGTAGATTGTCACCGTGACGGGTTGAGGTACGAGAGTTGGAACGTAGCCGCTGTTTGGTCACGTGGCGACTGGCTGATCGAGATGTAGACAATGAACGACGGCTGAGTAGTTCTTTCTCTAATCTCTTTAAACGCTTTGCCAATTCCCTGGTATTTTCTGACTCATTACTGCTAGTTGACCTATTACGACTCCTTTTACGACTGTTCTTCTTGGATTTACCCATATTTCAGGGACTGAAAAGAACGTTAGTATAAAACAGAGACTGCCTGCCTTCCTTAAAAGGCAATCTCCTTCCTTGGATTATGTATGAAATCAGATAGATATCAACTAAAAAATAAATGTAAATGTCTACTTACATAAGATAGTCAAATTCCTCGGCTGTAAATTACAGCAGAGTTGCTTTTCTAATTACTATATCGATACGATATGTAAGAGCGTGGTGACTGCTCGGAGCACAAAAAACACAATGATGACAGACCGGCCTGACAGAGCGGTGACAATACGGGACAGGGCAAGCTTTAAAATTTTCTTTGAACCTTGTGCTCGGAAGTAGAAGAAGCATGTACTACATTGTAAACAATTATGTAATATCGAGGACTGGACCTGAAATATAATTTACAATAAGTGTTCAAAATGTTGACCATTTGCTTCAATACAAAATATTGTCTATTGTAAAATATTTGTCTGATAATCCCCAAAAATTTTGGAATTTTATCCAGAAGAAAAAAGGCACGCCACGTATCCCATCTGTTATGACTTTTCAAAACACTGAGTTTTCCAACCCTACGGATATAGTAAATGCATTTGGCGAATACTTTAACAGTGTCTTTATGCAATATCAACCAACGGATCCCACTAGATTTGATGATAAAACTAGTCTTGGTGTACCCGTAATTTTTCCAACTATCGAACATGATGATATACTAGCAAAACTACGATGCTCTAAGGATTCTTTCACTATGGGTGCGGATGGTATTCCAAGCTTTATTTTAAGAGATTGTGCATATGTTCTCGTTGAACCTTTATACTTTCTTGTTTAACTGTATTCTAAAGCATTCTCAATTTCCCTCCCTTTGGAAAAAGGCCTACGTTTGCCCCATATTGAAGAAGGGCAGTAAAAATGATATCATGAATTATAGAGCTATTTCACTATTGTGTAACTTTTCGAAAATCTTCGAATCTTCGTTGTAGATTGAAATTTACCGTTCCACAAAGCAGTTGATATCCATACATCAACATGGGTTTATGCAGGGAAGATGTACCATATCAAATCTTGCTGTATTTTCGCAATATATTTCCGAAACATTAGACAGTGGAGGGCAAGTCGATGTAATTTTTACCGATTTTCAAAAAGCATTCGATCAGATAAATCATTCTATTTTACTAGCGAAGTTGCCTCGATTTGGTTTTTCCGATTCATTGATAAGGCTTCTTGAATCATACTTAAGGGACAGACAATTTGTGGTTAGGTACCAAAACTTTATTTCTCGCTCGTTTATCCCTAATTCAGGTGTGCTGCAAGGCTCTAACTTAGGGCCACTGTTATTTTTACTGTTTATTAACGACCTTCCTAACACTGTTGCTTGTCATAAATTGGTGTTCGCAGACGATTTTAAATTATATTCTGCAATTGTATGTCGGCATGGTGTGAAATCAATCATTTATCACTCAATATTTCCAAGTGTAAAACGCTGTCTTTTACCAGAAAAACTAATCCCATAATTTACGATTATTCTATTAATGATAGTAACATTGGTCGTGTTGAATCTTGTAAGGATCTAGGAATTACTTTCGATAAGAATTTTAGCTTTATTGAGCATATTAATAATATAGTATCGAGTGCACTCCAGACGTATGGCTTTATATACCGTAATTGTAGAGAATTCAGGGATGTACATACTTTTAAAACCCTATTCTGTTCACTAGTTAGATCCAAGCTAGAATACGGGTCTATTATATGGTACCCGTTATACGACGTACATTGTCAAAGGTTGGAGTCAGTCCAACGAAAATTCCTTAGATTTTTAGCATTTTCACAAGATGGATTCTATCCACCTATTGGTTTTAATCACATGGAGTTATGAAACCGTTTTAACCTTGAGGCACTGGAAGTATGGCGTAATATTGCTCTAATACGGTATTTATACAACCTTTTGAACAATAAGATGGACTGCTCTACACTTTTAAACAACATTTTCTTTCGGGTTGCAAGAGATAACTCTAGGCAGCAAGGATTATTTTATTATAGTGCTCCTAGAACAAATTTGTTGATCAAGTCTCCAATTTTTCTAATGTGCAATTTATATAACAGAATTGCTACAAACTGTGATATCTTTAATGATAGCTTAAAATTGATTTGTTATTGTGTGTCTCAGTTAGGTTAGTTATGTTAAAATTGTAGATATATTAATTTATACTTCTAACTTTTTATTGTTATTGCTTATTCCTGTAATTGGGACATTGTCCTGTTGGAATAATAAACATTATTATTATTATTATTATTATTATTATTATTATTATTATTATAATTATTATTAATACAAAGATTACACCGTCGATTCGTTCGGTTCTGGTTGGTTTGCAGGTATAAATGTAAAAAATATTCAATATAATGACGATAAGCTTATGCAGTATTCCTTAGAATGTTTTATTTTTGTAGGTTTCTCTTATTTTCCGTGATCCCTGATTATTTCGGGGTGCTCCCCTAATACGTCAAAGCTTTGATTAACTACTCAATCTTAATACTCTTATGAATGGAAGGTAGAAATTGTTTTGAATAATACAAGGTGGTAAATGGCTGAAAAGGGACCTTGCGAATGCAACCGGGAACTAGGTAGAGGTTAGGGAGTAAGTGATCCATCAGTTTTACTTGACACTATCACCACCTGAATCGTTGACACGTGGATCGGACTGGTGAATGATCAGTGGCGCTCCAATTAGGGGTCGTGTGTTATTGAGGAGAGGGTGGATTTTGAAGGATCAAATAAAACTTTTTGTGGCTATTTGAACAAAGTGGATGGGTCAATCGGTATTTTGACTGAATTAAAATATATTAAAATACCTACTCAGTCTGTCAGTAATGTCTATATAAAATTCTCTGAGTTTACCAGGTTCTCCAGACAAATATTAATTTTTTTCAGTAATTAAATAGTGTGTATGACAAAAAAGTGCACATAATTTTATGGTAAACAAAAATTTATCATTTATAATTTCTAATAATTGCATTGCATAAAAAAACTACCACACTATTAAATGAAATTCAAGACTTGGTTATATGGAAACGAAATCTCACATAGAACATGAAGTCTAAATAAAAATTTTAATAAATATTTTGTTATACTTATAATTGACTAACCTCTATAAAAGGAACATAATATGAACATTTTTATATTTTCATGCACAAACATGCTATTTTCAAGGTTTTTATACCTGTAAATTTGTTTGCGTTCCCCCAAATTGTTCAAATCAGAGGCATCCGACAAAAACCAGAGCTGTCGTAAAAAAATTTGAAAAAATAATAAATTAAATTGTAATATTTCAAAAAAGCTTTTCAGAATTTAAACTTATATGAACTGAAAACAAAGATCATTAGAATATACGGTTTTATACAAATATGTATATATAAAAAGATACAATCCAGAAATATGTCGAAATTCCTTGACAATTCCCTGACATTTCTCTAATCAATCAAATTCCATTACTTTTCCAGGTCGGTAGGCACCCTGCTACTGCTTACTCGTATCTCTTTGAGGAGTAGGCATGTTGAGTATTTAAAGACAACCGGTGGTGAGATCTGGGGAGTAGGCAGATTCAGACTCTGGAATCTAATCATAATTCCCCAACCCTTTCTAAGAATTTCACCCTGAAGAATTTCTATAATTCGAAAACTGGATCGAAACATCCAGATTATTAATATTTCGGACTTTTTGGGATCATTCAAGAGAAAATAGAATGGGCGTTTGTAGATTTTCTGAAACCTCAATCTGTTTGAAAACCCATCAGAGAAAGAAAAAGGTTGCTAGGAAGAGAGGCTGTTAGATGTTAGGGTGTTGTAGATAATTGATTTTTTGTTTTTTTTTTCGTTAATTGTAAAATATTAGAACATTATTAATATTGCATTAGCATTTTACGGATCGGTAAACTTGTAAATTGCGGAGAATATTGCAAAGGTATTATCACTCCCATAAAATAATTAATTCTACTTGGTATTAACATAAATGCCCATAGCTATGAACGCACATATGAATAATGGGTTTCAATCCTTCCGTTTCTCCAAGCAGTCCTTGGAGTACCGTGTAACAAATACACGAATATATGTTGAATCGGTGGAAACGAATAGTTTGCAACTTTTTAATTTAATCCTCATTAATCCTTTGGTAAATAGAAAAAAATATGAAGCCTGAGGTTAATGTCTCTTAGAAAAAGTTAATAATTATAACGTTATCTGATTTATAACACCCACAGTAAGAATTATTCTCTGAATTAAATTTGTGTTTAAATAAAAACTTGTAATCTTAATAATTATGATTACGATGTGACAAAAACAAAAATTAGATACTTGTTTACGAGATTAGGTACTTGTAGAATTAATTTTAAATATTGTAAATACGTTTCTTGTTTTTATTATTTTTTCAGATGGTGTAATGTTAAAAAATATTATGAATAATGCAGCTGAACTGCCTATAAAACTTACATACATTAAATATACAAGTGAACATCTGGATGCATTTTTCTTGGCTTACCCTATACAGAAATAATTAGCACTGCGAACTATACAAATATCCACACGAAACGTTTATTTTAGTAGCTGTGTTGCTCGATTAATCGTAGGATTATGTTAATTTTTATAGTGTTATGTGCTTAATGTGTTATTAGGTGAAAAAATCGGGCAGGGCGAAACTGATTACAGCTCTACTTTCCAGATCGATGGAATTGGGTCTCCATTGCCATTGTAATGGAGATACACGCCTTAAATTTCTTTGATTGGTGAAATTCGTGCGCCGTAATGAAAGTCCTCCATTTAATTTATGCAGTACAAAAGCATATCTCACTTTTCAATCAGTTTTAATTATCGGTGAGATAATTAATTAGTAATAATTTATTATATCCTTCAGCATGTCTATCGATTCTTCATAAACTGGTGGTAATATTAATAATATATTTTCATCTAAAAGTAATAAGGGAATAATTAATAATTTATGTAACCATAAATAATTATTTTTAATGTAATGTAGATGTAATTCAATATTGGGGGTGCATATTGTACGTAAAGTAGCTGTTTTCGACATATCTTAAAAATAATAGTTATTCCTTAGCGTGCCTAGGTTATAGGTAACGAAGAAAATTATTGAACCAGAATATTTGAATATTTCCTTAATAAAGTTAACTTTTTTGGCTTAATTTCTATATAAAGAAAAATATAAACAGTTAAGTAAGTCAATAAATAATATTAAAAATATACTATAAAAAAATATACTTACTCGTTAGTGCTAGGATTTTCAAGTACTTTAGATATATTTGCTTAAATATACACGCGCAAGTCATAATGGCTCAAATTGGCCATTACCTTCAACTTTAACCTAGCTATATCTCATATTAGTAGATAAATATACATCTAGCCAGGCATGCTAAAATAAAATTAAAATAATTATAATGTTCAACATGTCTAATACATTTTTGGTCTATATTAAACCAATGAAAAAGCATACTGAATATCTTTAGTAAAAAGAGCGATATTTTACAACTATCCATTTCTGCGGATTTTGTATCAATTATAAATAATTTTTTTCCAACCTAACAAATAAGACACTACCTATAACATTAAATTATTTTGTATAAAAAGAGGACCATTTCGGGACTGTTTGGGATCGCCATAGCAACGGTATACAATGCCGAAAAGTAATTTGACATTGACATTGCATGTCACATATATTCAAGTTTAATTAAATAGAAAAATGGAAACAGATAGTGACTCCGATGAATCGGTAAACTGGAGGTGATAATTAAAAGTGGTTGAAAAAAAAATATTATGTTAAACCCGTACAAAAAATACGTTTTCAAGATTCGTAAAATTGATACCTTTCCCTTCGTGCCTTTCCCTCTTTCCCGAGGAACCCTTTCTTTCGTCCTGAAAACGACTGAAAATGTATTTTTTTTGTACTAGTTAAACAAATAACTATTTTAATTATAATTTTAGAAAAAAAAGCTTGAATACAACTTTTATTTCTTTTTAGGATACTAAACTTTATATCGGGCCTTCATAAAAATTGCCGAAAATTAAATTTATGTATTTTTAAACGAGAAACCATGTATACTTTCTTCATTTTCTGATAGATTGTTTTCTCAAGGATATATTGCTCTGGGTTTGTTGGGTCTGTCTCAAATAATAAGGTAGATATGCCCAAAGGAGCACTGAGTTATAAGCACTGAGTTATAAGAGCACTGAGTTATGGTAAGTAGTTAAATTAAAGAAATAAGTATTGTGGCTAAGCAAGAAAATGTTGGGTGTTGTATTGATTTTTTGACTATATCTCTCTTATTATTGAATATATACACAGCAAAGATATTCATCAAGATATTACCGACAGAACACCCTCTCCACTCACAAGAGTGTTCCATTTAAAAACGTTGGATTTGTCAGTCTTTCGTAGCATCTGTGCGAAACTTAAAGTTATTCGGGCATCCGTTGCTTAAAATAAACGCCATATTTCTTCCAATGAAACTAATGACATATTTGCAGCGTAAAAAGCGAGATTACACCAATTTGAATTTTTTTCTTTCATTTAATGAAACTCGCCAGCAGTGCGTCCGTTTTATTTTCCTAGATAAAGTTCCGTTCCGGGATAAACTTCCATTTTCAGCCGAATAATCTGATTATAAAATCATGAGCCGAATCGTAACTCTAAATTATCAAAGCCCGCATTCATCGCGTTCGCTAACCTGCCTCTAATTACAGATTAAACTAACACTATTAATTATGCAATTACTCGGGAAAACTATACGAATATATAAGTGCAATTAAAAATTTTAATTACTTTTCATGAAGATGACAAACACCGTTAAATCACTGCGGGCAATTATGATCCCTGAACTGTAAATAGGATGAACATACTTGTTTCTTTATACATAACAGCATAAAATGTTTAGTAATGTCTGATTTGCACACAAAAATTGCGCACAAACTCTCCAGCATGATCAATTTTACGTACGAATGAATCACATGCACGGAGTATTGGTATGTCAAAGAAAACTGCACGTTCTCCTGCCGTCAGTTTTGTGTTTCTTTATTTCGCCCATGGTTGGGCCAGAGGAACTTTGTAGCGCTCTCATTAACTTCCTAAAACCTACTGAAAAGGAATATTTGGTTTTGTGCTACTAGTATATATATCAACTTTGATTTTGGGATAACGTTAATAACTGCAACTTTTAAGGCATTTAGGTTTTGTCTCCAGTTTACACTCAAATTGTTTGAATATCCGCTTTTATATTTTCCTATTTGTTCAATATACTACTAATTCCAAATTAATATATACTTTTTGTGTATAAGATACCATCTTGTAAGTCTTGAGAGAGCATTAGTGTATACTAGTAGTAGCAGGTATCAAAATAATTGTTTCACATGAAATATACATATAGATGGATGGATTTATGAATGCTATGAGAAGAGAATAGTTAGAAATTGTGCACCAACGGTTCATAATACTACCAACAAGATTGTATTTTTACCCTCACATCAGTCTACGCTAGCAACTGCAACTAGCAACGAGAGAGATTTATGTAAGATGGCATCATTTCATCAAACGCGAACATTTCAGTACACTTTTTGACATGGATAACATTTGATTGTCACTCATCTACTTATTGCAACATCTACTAAAACCGATCCGTACCGCTATCGGCCAACCTTGCGCTTTTTACTAAGCTGACAGTAAAGCAAATCCAGCTTCTTAGGCGGGCATTACGTTCGTTAAACGCCGCTGACAGTAAGAATGTTTTATGTTGTCTGTGGCATGTAACCCGTGTAAACATGAAAATAAGCAAAAAAGGCCGTAAGTAAAACCAGCAGGTCGTAAATTACGGGTTATGATTAAGAAATTGCATTTCATCCAGTATTTAAATCATGTTTTTCTGTCTATGCGTGTGCACAAAATTGTGATAACGTGCACATTTGTTCTATGCAGCGGTGCAACATGCTGATTACTGTGTCTCCGATAAATTTATAGCTACTCAGCTCAGGAAATTAATAATGCATGTGACTACATTAAAATCAGCCTTGATGTGGTTGTAAAGAGTTGTTTGCTTATAAACCATGTTGATCTAATGTGAAGTATTTTATACCTACCTCTATTTTGTTACATTTCTTGTATGTAACTCAAAATTTTAAGAAATTTACGTTTTATTTCATATTTTTTCACATTAAACTTTTTTACATTTGTTACGTTTCACAAAAAATATAAACTGCACCCTTTTTAACTTCATATCTATTTTCATGGATTATTTGACAATCTTAAATCACTCTCAGCTGAACCAAGAAGTAATAGCATTATCGTAGATGTGGAGGTGTGTGGGTCAGAGTATTGTACTGTAGATAAAGCAGTACCTGCACCCATTTTTTTCTCTAATACTGTATAAAACTTTGCCGATCTGAAGCTAAAAGCTAAAGAACTTCGTTCGCACTATTACATCAGCCATTCGCCTGCTGGATGTTGCAAATCAAACTAACTACTTCACGTACGTGAAACTGTATCAAGATTTTCTCGTTTATACCGTTGTAATTTATGAACAGTACGATTATCTTTGTAAGATTTTACTAACATAATTAATGCAAAGTATTTAGCTTTTTGTAAATTGTTATTTTTATCTATAATTTTGGAATACAAAGTATAACTTTTGGTGTGTTTGTGTGCTAATAAAATCAAACCATTGGCGCCCTCTATTCAAGTTAAGCAGAGAAGTCTATCCAAATCACCACCCACGCTTAGATAAGAGCTTCATAAGTAAGTATTGTTTTGTATTAATATTGTAGAGCACCTTATAATATAAACGAAGAACCTATATAGTTTATACCTATATTTAGTAAAACGACAAATGTAATTATTGGGAATTCAAACCCAATGGCTGAGTTTTCCAGGGAAAATTGAAAACGAAAACATCGGCAGACGGACGACGGCACATTCAGTTTAATTATAAGACATGTCTGGACTACATGCCCAGAATGCGATGGCCAAGTTAAGATGTAGGTATCCTTATGTACACCCGAATTACTACGTTATATAAAAAAGTATACGTGCTGTAAATAAAACCGGAAGAGCGGGCAGCGTAATTAAGCGAGAGGAAAATATAAAATAATTTTTCATTAATATAAAAAAAAAACATTTCTAAATTGTACCCAAGTAGATATTTATGTAAATATTAGGTCAGTATTTAGTTTACACACTGCATTTGCGGTCAATTTTGCGAATTAGTATACAAGAAAAAATATAATAATGACAATAAATCGTGTTCTTCTTTACTGAAATTAAATTTAATTAATATAATAACTTACCAGTGTGTGATTATTAAGTTTCCCCTTTTAAAAACATAAAAAAAATGTGTATGGTATCCTATGATAGATATAAAATTAGTCCGCGCCACGAGAGAAGGAGTACCTGGTGTGGCCCGCCTCGAGTTAATATCGGCGAGTCACTGACAGGTCGGGCGCCTGTGTAGAACTTACACGAGCGATTATTCGTGGTTAATTTAAGGCTACCGCGACGAATTAATACATTGACTCGGGCCGGAAAATTCGGTTCGCCGAAAATGTTAACATGTTACATTCTGAAGATATGACTTCTCTTCTGGCGCGGACTTTACCTATATTTTGTACTTATGATGCCATATCTCTTGTTTAAAAAAATCTCTTGTTTGTCCTTTAATTAATGTGTAAGTATATTGCGTAGATCGTACACTAATCCTACCGAATATTCAGCTATTGTTATTTAGTTATCTCAGAATTATTGGAATCATATATCTCGGATAGACTCTTCAGAGTCGAACAAGATGAAGCATATACTGAATTAAAAGGAATCAGAGTAGGAGTACAACAAGAAAGCGCCCTAGGCCCTATCTTATACCTGATATACACCAGTTACACATACCACAGCTAGAGGAAAACACAATAGCCACGTTTGCAGATGATACTGCCATTCTTGCGACAGGCAAGGGCAATGAAGAAGCTGCAAATAAACTGCAAACATCAGTTAACCAAATCAATAACTGGACCAGAAGATGGCGTATTAAGCTGACTGACACCAAATCAGTGCAGATTAATTTCACAAATAAAAGAGAACAACAAATTAACATAAACAATGCCCATATTCCATATGCAAACTCAGCAAAATATCTGGGCATCACATTAGACGCAAGAATTCGCTGGAAAGTCCATGTTAAAAAGAAAAGGGAAGAGCTAGACATCAGATATAAGAAAATGTAGTGGATACTTGGTAGACGCTCCTGCTTATCAACTTACAACAAAATACTGTTGTATAAACAAATCCTCAAGCCAGTATGGACCTATGGAATACAGCTCTGGGGCTGTGCCAGTATAAGAGTAATATATTAATTATTCAAAGATTTCAGAACAAAGTATATCAGAAACAGCGACCATCAGCGAGATCTTCAGGTGGACACTATAGAGCAGACAATTACTAAATTTGCAAGGACTCGCGAACAACGACTCCATCAACGTGTGAACATCGAGGCCATCCAGCTCCTCGACAACACTAACACAGTAAGAAGGCTCAAGAGAGTAAAGCCCTTTGAGTTAGTGAATTGATTATATCAGTATAAAAGCAGAGTATGGTGAGGTTAGTGTTACACGTTAGTTTTAGTGTAATTAAGTTACCAGACTGTAAGGTACACTAGTGAGTAATACCTTAGCTCTAAGATGTTCAACTCTGGTTAAATTAGGATAAAACCAAATTGCTCATTGATCTCCCTTTGATCAGATTGAAATAACAGCAAAATACTCTTCAGGGGGTATTTCCTATATATTATAAAAAAAAATAAAAAAAATAATTGTTATTTGAATACTATAGTGTACACTATAAATATAAATAATATATTTAATTAGGTACCTACTTAAACGAACATTTGAAATGGAAAAAAATATCTTGTCCTGGATTATCCACGTTATTATTATATGCTTCTCTGGGCATGAATTAAGTATAAGGACATTTATAATCAATATTTGGAAAATATTCCTCCTGAAATATGTTGTTCTGATTAAAAAACTTGAAAACTTGAGCCGACATAAGAAATACCAGCTATTTTTCAGTATTATTAAATCGAGTTTTTGCTGTAATTTGCCGCTTATAAAGCAGCGAGAGGCATAGAAGTTTTCACTTCATGAAAGCCTTCTATTGTTCTCATTATACGCCCCTTCACTACCACCGTGTGGCATATAAAAACTGCAAGAACTTGGATAATTAGTTTTTACATAACCCACGTTTCTTAAGCCTCCATTGGTTGGATATATACTTTCTTCGCAGTTATTATCTTTATTTTATTAATAAAACTTTAATGAGAGTTTCATTAGATCAAACATAATTTGGGTGATAGTAATGCCTCGAAGACCCGTAAAAAACAATACCATTAAAAGTATATTTCATAGACTGATGAATTATTGTAAACGACACCATTCATAAAAGCTGTTTTTGTCGAGCAGTCCAGAAACAATAAACGTAGTTTGTTACTATCACAAATCGTACAGTGCCATGTAAATTTTAGGGCTATCGTAAAACAAAGCACGCAACCATAAAAAGAATACGTTTTGGTGCTCCCCGGTGATAAAAAATACATATGAAAAACCATCCCATAAATAAGCGTGTATTATTTTTTTAATATATGTGAAAAACAGTTTTCCATAATTTCTAGTAAACGCGCCCCACTGAAATTTCCCCGATATTTATTGCCGAATTTGCAGAAATAAAATCCGATCCTGTCTTCGTGCCCTGCAAGTTGTTTCAGCAATGAACGAGGCCCAAAGGCAGTGGCGGAGAGGGAACCTAATAGTAATTATTATTATTTGTGTTTTTGCGCATCATAGACGGGTTAATACCAAGTGCTTCTTGTGACTGGGTATATACACTTTCTTCCAGGTTAATTTGAGTGAAGTGATTATGAATAATTGTGGAGTGTCACCTGTCACCGATATAATGAAAGGGATATGAACTTGTTGATATTTTTCGTTCTTTTCTGTATATTTTTTGCTGTATATTTATTATTATTTGTGTTTTTGCGCATCATAGACGGGTTAATACCATGTGCTTTTTGTGACTGGGTATATACACTTTCTTCCAGGTTAATTTAAGTGAAGTGATTATGAATGATTGTGGAGTGTCACCTGTCACCGATATAATGAATGGAATATGAACTTGTTGATATTTTTCGTTCTTTTCTGTATATTTTTTGCTAGATTTTGGTCAAATGGTAATGCCACATCGATAAGATAGGTGACCCTCCTGGTCTATTATGGGTTATCGTTTTATCAGTTTGTATGGTTGGATCCCAGTATAATTTATAAGATTTGTTTTCTATTATAGTTGGTGATGAATATTGGTAGTACCCACGCTTGAGGCTCCGATCGCAGATTATATCGCAGGGCTATTGCCCGGCGAATAATTTTTGCCAGTGCATTATGTCTATTGGTATATTGACATTTTTGCTAGTAATTTAGGTATATTCGGGTGTATTATTATTTTTTTTTGTTATAATCTGATCGACCGATTCCCTGGCTCCAATTCTCTGGGTCTGGCGTTAGTATAGTTACCAGTAGCTATTCCCCACGCCCATGGGATAAATAACTACTGAGTCCGGGAATCGTGTACCCTGAGTAGACGTAATGAACCCAGAATGACAGCTTTGGGTATCTTTTGTTCCAACGGGTACCCTCTTCCCAGGGATACCCCTGGGAAGCAGGGTATCTTTTGTTCCACCGAGAGCTCCTATTATCAATACCATACCACAAGCTTCACAGTATGTTTTGGATAGAGTCTGCCGAGTTCGAAGAGAAGGTCTCTTCGTTCGTTTCTCCTCCCCTCTCAGGACAATGTTGCTCTCGGCAGAAGCCGATAACTCGATGACAAACATTGTTTTGAGCTGGTGGCCGAGGAAGACTACATCAGGCTTATTGGCTCGAATCTGCCTGAGCGTGGGAAATGAGTAGTTTCAATAAATTCGGCACTTCTCATTCCCCAATGGCAACGGACTCAATATTCCCCAGAGCGTATGGCAGCACTGGTGTTTCGTCTATCTCGTACGAGTGCCGTAGAAAGTAGTAAAGCACTCGTAAAGCGGCTCGAGTCCAGTGGCATCCAGTGGAGAATTTTATTTTTGTTTCGGAACAACTGCAGTTTCTAATAAACAACTCTTGATTGATCCTTTGGCGTTCATTTTTAACATTGTGTGTAGCAAAATATTCATTTAAGTGAAAAATATGTTTTGATAGTGACAAAAAGTAGTTAATTTGCCAAAGTGTATACATTTCTTATTAAATTATCGATATGTTACAAAAAAATGTTAATTATTTTTCTCTCTTCCTAACTCTCTAGCTTCATCTTCATTCTTCAAGAAAATGTTTAAATCTAATCTTTATCAAATTTGTATATCTCAAATTTGGGACTGATATTTTTTCTATTGAACCTGACCCCTTGCGCGCCACTGTGCGACACTCTCACGGCCTCCTTCGCCATCGGCTTCGAGATTCGGCACTGCAGCTGCGGTGATTTATGGGCAGCAGGTCGCTGCTGTCTCCGCCGACATTATGCAAAGTTCCGCTGATGTTTCTACCACTGCCGCCCTTCCAGCCCTCAGTTGGGCGCCTTCTTTGATGCATGGCTCGCACCTAACGTCCCCCGCGCCAGCGCTATCTAGATGTTCGGCGAGAGTGGGAAGTGCAAGGCGAGATTACATTTGGAAATATTCATGCCTGTTTATAGTTGTATGGGAATATATTATCGCTTTCAAAAGGCGGCAAGTGGCGCTTCTTCCACTATTGATTTATTTTGGTTTGATACTGGATTCTTCTCAAGTAACACTTCACTGCAAAGATATTTATTTACATTGGAATGTTTGTTACAAAACTTTACAGACAAAGGGTTAGCTTTAAGGGCACTTTAACTGAAGATCCTAAAGAATCTATTATTTTTGCACTTTATCATATGATGCGGCCAGTTTTCTTCTAAAGGACAAGTGCCAACGCCTTATGGACTATTTTTTTCCATTTAGAACGTTTTACACCTACTAAAGCAAAAAAATCATTAGAAAATTGAATTCCCGTATAGGGATTTTTATACATATGCTGCGACAGTTGGTATCATTTGCATTTATCTACTTTCCTTTGATTGAAAATTTAGTTAGTCCATAATTTATATACCATACGCATTTTCGTAAATCCATCATTTCTCAAAAAGATGGAATTATTTCTATCACCACACAATGTTTTGTGATAGAAATGACTCCATCTTTTTGAGAAATGATGGATTTACGAAAGTGCGTCATTTATATTCATCACTTATAGCACACCATACAAAACAAAGGATGTAAATTTGTTGCTACCAACATTTAAAAACAAAAAGTTGAGTGTCGAAAAGGATTTGTTTTCAATACGCAATTGCATTTGATAATGACTTGCTTACAGACGCAAAATAGAAAAACAAATGTATAATATATTAATAAAAATGAATGTCGATAGTTTTTGTAAAAGCATGAACTGAAGTTAAGTTATGAAGTTATAACTAGGTGTATATAGATGATGCAGTGCAGGCATTTTAGTTTCCATTTGTATTCAATTTTTACTCAAACTTTGTTTGAATACTTCAAGTACTTTTATAACTCATTTAATTAAAATTGGAAGAAAAACGTTATGGAACAAAACATAAATGTTAATCATATCAATGTCATAGCAAAAGCTTATTTGGCCATTCGCTTTGTCTCTTGTTTCCGTGACATCAAAGGCTTTAAAATTAAACTACATAAATAAATATCACAACAGGACATCCGTGTGTATGAGAGAAGTTTTGTGAGAAAAAGCCAAACAATAAATAATCTCGCAGAACAATAACATGTCTCCTTTATTGTTTCATCATCGCTGTGGAGGCGTCGGAGACGTCGGCGTCTTCACAGGCCGTGACACGGCTCAGCCGGTAGTTGGACGTCTAATTCTCTACTCTGACCTTCCGGTATAGACGGGGATTTCAAAGGGCAAGGCTTTCTATAAGTCGGTTCTCTACCCTTGAAATTACCCAGGTGGCGGCGAAGGGTTCCTTAAAGGTTATTTTTTCTTTGAGCTTATGTTGCAGACGTAAGGGTTACTGCTTAGAGATGAATGTAATCTGTCTAAGTTGAAAACGAGGAACAAGGTGGGGGATGCTCGCATAAATATTTATATAAAGCGGTACTATGAAAACGACGCAATTATTAATTATTATTAATGATAATAATCTAGAAAAGTAGGTTTAGATAAACTTTATTAATTAGAAGTAACAAGCGTAAACGCCTGCGCTATTGACGACTTTTGAAACTTAGTTTTTTGTAATCAAAATATTACGTTGTCACAAAGGAAAACGCAGATATTTTAAGATGATGATAATTTAAAAGAATTAAAAATATTTTAGAATATCCAATAAAACTAAGACATTTTTAAATGATTTCTAATGAACTCTTTAAGGCATCGTTTAGGACATCACATTTAGTTTAACTGAAGAAGACGACGACGACGAATTTCATTACTTAAATTCAAATTTGATAACAATATATTTCAAATATTTCAAGAAATAGGTGGAATATACCATGCAATGTATGGAAATCAAACTAATCTGAGCATGTAATGTGGGATAAATATGGGCAAGGATATGCCTAAATGTATGTAATTACAAACTTAGACTTTGATCATTGACTTAGACTTACACTGAGACTATATTGAGGTACAGGATACCTTGTAAGCTATAGTTTTTAATTATTTTGATTTTTTGTCAAAATATTTAAACTAAGATATATATTTTTAGTTTAATTAATCAATGTACATAATCAATAATCAATAACCAATGTATCAGTGGCATATAGTGGGATATATTTTCCCTTTTGGCCTCTGGTACGGGTTTAGGAATATTTTCTTAACAGTATTTTTTTCAAAGTACAATATACCTACTGAATAGTAATATATTTAAAATGACGATGATAATACTCGTAATATTAGGAAATGAAACATCTATGTCATTATTTTCTTTATCAGCCTTGTTATTATAGGTAACCAAAACACACATTTTTTATTTTATATTTTTATAGAAATACAAACTACTTGCAAATATCTATTACTGTCAAAATAACTCAAAATTTTATAGTGATAAGACTATTAAATTGGACAACAGAAGCATTTTCTACAGAAATAGCTACACAAAGGAAAGAAAGAACATAACGGATGGCCCTGACCCTTCATTTAAATAATAAAAAATGAAGATATATCAGCTCCCCTAACATGTCATAGCAGCACACATATCCTAATTCAAGTTACATTTGAAAAATGTCCCGGAGGACTGCCGAGCACTTGCCTGAAAAGAAACCTGCAAAACTAACTTATAACCCTACTCCGACAATCCTTTTCTAACGCTTTAGCACCGATTCACATCTTTCTCCCTCGTTTTTTATATCGGGACTTCGATTTCCACTCCCAAACTTTTATATTTGTAATTCGAATTTTAACATTTAACATTTCTTTCGACTTTTTCTTACACAGAAATCATTTTATGTTTGCCTGGATACACAAAGTAATATATCTTTCATGGAGAAGGGTCTAAACTAAAGAGTTTTTGATGGTTGCCAGCGTAATAGAGTCTTTTGGATGTAGGCTCTTATAAAGAGTTTAAAATATTTAACTGAACTCCTTTCTCTGGAGTGTTATTTGATTGTACCTTTTAAATAATGGATGAGGTTCAATACCTTTATAGATACCATGCGGTTGACTTTCGTATAAAAGCGCTGTATTCAGGTCATACTTTGATCGATAAATCCATTTTTAATATGAAAAAAAGAAACTGGAAACGTTTGAATACCAAATTAATTAAATAGCGAGAATCGCGAATAGAGAGAATTTCTTGTATTAACAAATAAATTTAATATAAAATTTAGAAAAAATAGTAGTGTCGCAAATCAATAAAACATGTTGTAGATGTGCACCTTGGCTCAGAATTATTATATATCTATAGTTTCATGTCAGGGATCTGCTACAAATTAATTATTATGGTTTTTTAAATTGGTTGGATTTAAAATTAGTTATTATCTCCTCCCAAATTACCGACGTATTTAACTTCCCGAAAACAAAAGCCTTTGTAAGTTTACATAGCGGGGACCTACAGCTTATACTGATATCTAAAACATTTCTTATGAATAGTTTAATTGAAAATTGTCCGATTCCTTAGATAGGAACCGAAGGTCCCTTGTCTATGATAGGCAAGTAAAATATTCCTGTCCCAATATAAAGTGGGGTCCGGAAAATTTACAGGTTGGGAGTTCGTCTCCTGGCATCGCCGACTGTGGGTAGTCGTGGAAAAAACTTCTTCCATGTAGTCTCTATTCATAGAAGATAGCACTTAGGTACGTATAATCACGCAAAGCAGTAAACTATAATTTATGTCGTGTACTTTTTTAGATTACACTACCTAATATTTTTGAGGCCGTTGGCAAGGGAATAGGGGACAAGAACCAACAGACAGATAAATCTGAAATCCCTAAAGTAGAGGGCGCTTTTTATTTCACGGATTTTAAGGAGGTAAATGGGATATGAAATAAGCTGACTGCTAACATCGTAATAGCTGCTCTTCCTACGGGGCTGTATAGATGTTTGCCCGGTATTTGAATAGGCGCTAAGATAGGGGTGACGAGAATGTTAGGGTCGCAAATGTAACTTTGTATTAGTACACCAGTTAGCGCGGCATTTTATATATCTAATAGCAGATTTTTTCCTTCTTTATAAATGAGTATGCCACTTAATAGACATAGTACCGGGATATCAAAAATTATCTTGGTCAAGGGTGGTTGTGGAATGTAAAACGTGTGTCTTACTTTAAATTTTTGAATATGTTTTGTTGAGTCAGAATCTGTCAAGTCATTGTGCTGAAATTTTCTAATCCAGTTTTTGAATCATGTCTCTTACCACACAGCACAAAAATTTCATGATTGAACCCTGGTTTCGAACGGGTGCGCTAGTTAATGGAAATTGGCAATACAGTCAACGTTTGTGTTTGGACAATTTTCGAGAGCACTTCCCAAACGTGGCAATATTACCGGAGAATTTTTATGCGTGCCTTACAAATTGTGTTGAAGTGTTTCGCGAAACTGGTTGTGTGACTCATAAAAAAGGTGCTGGTAGATCAAGACTTCGTACAGAAGAAGTTGTCAATGACGTTCGTCAACGTATGGAAGAGGAGCCTGCAAAACCTTTGAAACATCTTTCTCAGGAAATTGGACTTTCTTATGGAACATGTCATAAGATTTTAAAGAAAGACTTGAACATGCATTCATATAAGATGCAAGCACATAAAGCTCTTCTGCCCGCAGACCACCCCAGACGCCTTGCTTACTGCCATTGGTTTGTCAATAATTTAATAAATGACGATCTTCTGGACTTAACTTTTTTTCTGACGAAGCGTGGTTCCACCTTTCGGGATACATCAATTCTCAAAACATGCGAATGTGGAGCTATGATAACTCTCATGTTTTTACTGAATCGCCACTACATGCTCAAAAAATTGGTGTTTGGATGGCAGTTTCTCGCAAGAAGAATAATTCGGCCAATTTTTTCGATTTCACCGTCAACGCAGAAAGGTACAGGCACAACTTTTTGGCTGAATTTGTGCAACAGTTAAACGATGACGAACTTCGGTACGGTTATTTCCAGCATGACGGTGCCACAGCACATACTACACGAGAAAATATTGCTTTCCTTCGCGAGCTTTTTGATGACCGGCTGATAAGTTTGCATACAGAAGTTGAGTTTCCTCCGAGATCACCTTGTTTGACAATTATGGACTATTTTATATTTCCTTACTTAAAAAACAAGATTTTCGCAACTCCGGTAAATAATTTGCAAGAACTGCAACAAAGAATTATTCAGCAATGTGCAACCATAACGCCAGAAATGCTGCAAAACGCTTTTCACAGCATGAGGAGGCGCGTCAACTTGTGCATCGAACAAAACGGGGGACATTTCCAACAATTACTGTAATTTAGTTTTTCTTGTTACTAAATCCGTTATTTCATAATTTGTAGTTCATTATTGTTTTACAACTAAAATAAATAGGTATGAAATTTGTAGGTTATTGATGATGTCAGTGTGACAGTGACATAATTATTTGAAATTTAAAGTAAGACACACGTTTTACATTCCACAACCACCCTTGATCAAGATAATTTTTGATATCCCGGTATATTTAACGGAAAGAAACAAGAAAAATATCTGTGCACAGGTATTTACATAAAGTTCTAATAAAGATATAGAGAGCATTATTTTGATCAATACATTCTGCTTCTTGTAAAATGATTTTTATCATAAGATGTATTTAAGTCTAGTGTTTAGGAATCAACATTTGAAGAACAATCACAGCAGGCTATATCAGAAATATTTATTAAACACGCAAAGTGGTCCAAAGAAAAATCAAAAACAAGGCATATCTTAAGCAAAGAGAATAAACTGAATAATAAGAGAATTCACTTAATGTAATTTGGTATGTCCTAAGTTTCCTTTTTTCGGTGATTTCTGTTGTGGTTGGCGCATGCTTAGATATACACAATTCACTCATTAAAACGAAATTTCAGGATCGGCTACGCCATGTTTGGCACAGATACAATATTTGTATAACTTTTATAACGCAAGATATCTACTATAATATAATTAACACAAGCATTCAAACGCCGGGACACTCGAAGCTTCTAAATGATTCAATCAAACAGATAACAACAAAACCAAAATGGAATTAACGAAGTAACACGAAAAACGAGTCACGGATCTGGCAGCGAGATGTGCAACTGGTGTAGATGTTGTCATTTTCCATTTCACTTATTTACGTGTCAGTGACAAAGATAACTAGATAATAATAATAATAATAATAATAATAATATCTCTACCCCTCATTCTAATTACAATGATTAGCCCGAAAGTCTGGGACTTGTGTGGGAGGGGGCGCGGCATATTATTATTTCGCGGGCCGCATTTGCGCCTCAGGAACGACTTACGTTGGTAGGCCCTAACTACCATTCAGTGCTGGAATGAGGGAAACCTGGAAAACCTCATTAGTTAGGGGTGATATGACGATAGATATGTGATATGACGAGGATTAAACCATATAGGTCTTATATATTTACTATACCTGCGTTGAGCGCATTATTTTTCACTCAAATTGTACATGCCTGACGCATAGTGACAAAAATAGAAATTTGGACGACGACGGCATGAATGAATGTGAAAACTCTTAGTTAAAGGTGTACTTAATAAATTTTTACAGAAAAAGCAGCATGTAAAATAATATTAAATGTACAAATATAGCTACGAAGTGTAGAAGAGACTTAAATGTAAAGTAAAAGATTGTTGACTATATTGCTAGTTCATTACTTTGCTGAAATCATGAAAGCATTCCCTAAATTCACACTAATCTAATTTAATTTAAACTAATATAATTTAACAAAAACACTCGTTATTTATACTTTATGATAAAAGAAATATACTTAGAGTTTTTTTAAATGTCCATAAATACTGAAAAAAAAGTTTGATGTTAAATAAATCAGTAATTTAATCAACGTCGGCCTAATCAATGTAGGGCAAAGCTCGAAAAATAATATATCGTTCAGGAACACTTAACCAATTTGTCTTCAGGACAGATGTTAAGAAAGGACAATACATTCATGTTAAAATTAGTCATTATTCTCTATAATAACTGTATACAGTTACTGTGTTACGACACGAGTCATTATATTCGGTTTATATCTTTTCAAGTTTATTAAATCTCAAGCAGTTCATAAATAAAGTGAAATATTAAATTCATCAAGAAAATGAAACCAATTTGAATTACCATATAAATTATAAACACTGTCATTTTGAACATCATTAAACATCGTGAAAGGCATTTAGTAAAACAATTATGTAATACAATGTAACAATGGAATATCCGATGTGTTTCTCATTCACAAATACAAAAGCAAGTACCCGTATATAAAGCAAAGGAAGTTTAAATCAAAGTTTGCTTAAATATCCTTCATCACTTTGAGGACAAATGTATTTCGGTGTAAATTCAGCAATGGGTATAATGCGGTCTTGATAATCCATGCCCCGTTCAGAAATGCTTTTCAGTTCTGGAAAATCAAATATTGTAATATGCTCTTGTATACTTCTCGGCTGAATAATAGATTACAACATTTTATAAATATGCTACCTACTTAAGAGTCTATTCACTGTAGATTTGACAGGCATAAATACGAGGTCGGGTTGAGAGGTTGGGTAGCCGAAGGGCGGAGACTTACATATTCCCACTACCGAATTATTAAGATTTTGGAGGTGCACGTAAAGCCGAAGTAAAAAGGCACATGGAAATAAAGTTAGCCCTCATTGCAAGGGTACCGGATTTGTCTTATAATTGCAACAAAATTTCTTTTTAATGTTATAAATTATATATCACCGGAAAGATCAAAAGATAAACTAGATCCCTATAGTAGCAAATTTTTGTTTATACGTGTATTTTAGATAAAATAATTTTTGAAAATACGCTATTTTAGTACAAGATTGTTTGCCTGGAATTTAGGTTAGGTTTAGGGATTTAGATTAAAGTGTTATCTTTCAAAACTTTTTTACTAAAAGTCGCTATCTTTTATAGTTTTTTTTATAATTAGACGCGAGACGAACGTCGATTTTAGGCTTATTTCGGAGTAGTGAATGGACCCTTAAGCAATACAAATTCTCTTGAAAATAATTCGTAGACTATTTGCAGGACATCAGAGCTTCATGCCAAACGAATATGTGTTTATAAGTTAAACATTCATTTATGTATTCAATAAAAAACTATAAAATCTTAAATAATTAATCCATAGGTACACCTCAATTAAACAAATATTTATTCTATGCTAAACGTACATCTATGTAACCATTTTCCTATATCCAGATGAGAAACAATTAATTTTATTTCACTTTGTTAAAAATAACACGAATTAAGTAGGTACATTTGTTATTTTGAATATTTACATATAGACATTGTGTTATCCTTTAATTAACTTGCTTCTCTCAAAATGACAAAAAATGAACAAAAGTTCTAATTAAAAATAACATGTAATTTAAAATAAATTAACACTAAGCGGAATACTATATATAAAAGTTTTATACGGTATCCAAAAGGTTTAAGGGGAACATGCGGAACCATTTTTATACGATAATTTAATACGTTTTCTTGAAAAAAGTGTATACAAATCAATTTTAAATAAGGACTAAAACAAATTAAGCCAAAACAGCTATTCTCCTAGCTATTTTGTCTAATCAGCTGCGAGTCGCACAGTTTATACCTTTCAAATATTTTCAAGATATTAGTTTTTCTTTGTTCAAGAAGTATACGATTTGACAAACATCCTTTTGACTGGCTTCTGATTTCCGAATGAGAGTTATATTGTACTCAGCGCACCGGTGCGAATAATAATGACTGTACATCCAGGTATCCAATGCAGCAAAGCATCACTAGCCGCAACATATGTATGTGGAGTTGATATAAAACACGACAAATGGTGTCATAAAGTAGCACATTCACTAATTGCTAATGCGATTGCACCACAAACAATACGATTTAGGGATCTGTCCATGTCTGCAGAAAGTACGAACCTACCCCCATCGAGAAATATAGCTTTTGTCTGTTTGGATAACAGTAATTTGATTATTTTGTTGCCGACTAACAATTTAACGGGAAAATGTCTGTGAAATTACGAAAATGTATTCAAAACTCAGAGATCTATTATTGTACGCTGCAGAACCATGGTAAAAATAAACGAACTACTGCTTCCTTTGCATTTTAAAACTTTTTCGAATTAGTTTTTAACTTCAGCAGCCAGTCACTGACGCAACAGTAACTAATAAAAAGAAATCAATGAGAAAGTTAGTAGGTAGGTAGTTAAACGAAAAACATTTAAATATTTCAACTGTGAATTAATATGGGTTCCTATAATTTATATACTTAATTTAGAGTTCTAAAAATTGCTTTTCGAAGTGGATTAACAAAAAGCTGTGAAATATTTTAATATCATTCATATTGAAGGGGGTTGGAACCTTTGGTGTGAAGAGAACACTGACGTAGCTTTCCACAGAACGCCAAAGCACTATACTGCACTCGACGCGCGTTTCGCCTACCAAGTTGGCATCATCTGGATATGAATAAACCTAAACCTATGGTAACACTATGCCCTATTTTTACCTAAACTATTGCTACGGTTCAGAGAATCGTTGCAACGGCTCAGTGAACCGTCGCGACGGACCAGTGAACCGTGATTTACTAACCAATAAAGCGGGCTGTATGGAATTAGCCCTCTATCACTATTCATACAATTTTTGCAGTCTGCAATTTCCAAACTGTCAAATGCATCTAGCTGTCTGGAATTTGTTATACTCCTAATTAGTTAAAATTACTATTATCTATTTTATGGTTGTTCTCAAGCGCATGTTGGGCAACACTAAACTTATCTCTTCTATTATATTTGAGATGAGCCATATGTTCCTTAGCTTCTATGAGCCAGTAATAATTTTTCGTATGAATTTCTATGGAAATGGAGAATGCAAAAATAGTATGAATAGTGACAGAGGGTCAATCCACAGCCTGCTTTAGTACTAGCCATGAACTGAGAAAATTGCAACACTGCATCCCGTCCTAATTTCAGACCGAGCGATACTGTTTTAGTAAATGTTGCGTCTTGTAGGTACGTGTATTAAATCATCCTATATATTTGTGTTAAATAGCGTTTAATTATAAGAGATAATTATTTCAGACCGTTGTATATTAAAGTATAGTCAATGTAGATAGTGCCGTGTATTACCAGTTTGATATGTAATATCATTTTCCCGAGTTTTTACATGTTCTATTATTTATCAGTTGGGGTGAAGTGAACTTAACCTTGAATGAGTAACCTTGAGTGAAAATGCCGGCACGGTGTTGTGTACCAGGGTGTAAATCTAATTACGATTCCTCTGTAAAAAGTGAAGGAGTAAAAAGTGTTTTTGGATTCCCTAAGGACGACACATTTAAACAAAAATGGCTCAAACGTATCCCTAGGAAAGAATGGTCACCTACAAAATATTCCGTTGTTTGTGAGTTACATTTTTATCCTAATGATGTCGTTAAACTAGACAGACATCTTTTACCAGACGGTACATTAACAATGATTGCTTGCAAAGCAAAATTAAAAGCGGATGCTATCCCATCTATTTTCCCAAATTTGCCTAAATATATGTCAAAGGAAAAGTCGATTGTTCGAAAAGATCCTGAATGTAGGCGCCAACAGCAAGTTCAGCAACATGAAATGTTGATACAAAATTTTGAAAAGTCAGATCTTATTGCAAATTAAATGATTTTATAAATAATTTTTCGAAAAAAGTTAATCTTGGAGAAAGTTGGAATATAAAAGTCTTGACATCTAAAATAATTTTTTATACAATAAATTTCGATGGTGAAATAGTTAAAATTGAAAATCAGATATCAATAAATAACGACCTAACAGTTAAAATATTTGTAAATCGCAGTGAATTGTATTTTAATGAATTAAAGTGGATTTTAGATTTTGATATGAAAATTAAGAGATGGTCTTAACTCCAAAATTTATTAGATAGATTTAAATATACCTATTATTCAAGTAACTTAGAAACAAGCAATACTCAAAATGCATTGCAACAGGCGTTGCTGTATTTAAAACAAGCTTTAGATTTTTGCGATATCGAGACTTTTTATATTCTAAACAATTAAACATTATCGTAGATCAAATTAACCAAATGACAAAGTTAAAAAGGAAATACTCTGCCTCCACTATAATAATGGCATTTATGATTTATATTCAGTCTCCTACTACATACAATATGTTACAGACTTTTTTTATTTTACCTTCTAAGCGTTATCTGCAGTATCTTTCATCTGGAATGGACATTTCTCCAAATAAAGAAAATAAGAATGAGCACTATTTAGTTAATATGTCGTCTTCACTTACACAGACTGACAAGATAGTAGTAATTCTAATTGATGAGTGGGATCAGAATAAGGCTGACCTATTAAGGGCAGATAGTTGTTGGTTTACAGACGGATCCAAAACACCCATGGGAGTTGGAGCCGGAGTATATAGTTGCAACCCAACGGTGAAAATATCTTCATCCCTTGGCAGTTATGCAACTATATTTCAGGCAGAAATTTATGCCATCGAATTGCGTGTAGAGAGGCTGGAACAAAGGCAACTTACACGCAAATCGATAAAAATCTTCTCAGACAGCCAAGCAGCTCTTAAAGCTCTTGGTTCCTACCGTTGCAACTCAAAAACGGTATGGAGCTGCCAGCAGGCACTTGCTCAATTGAGCAGAAAAAATAGAATAACTCTGGTCTGGGTCCCAGGCCATTCTGGCCATGAGGGGAATGAGGCAGCCGACTCTCTAGCTAGGGAGAGTGCTGCTTCTGAATTTGTCGGACCAGAACCGGTGCTTGGCATATCCTCGAGTACTGCCAAAGCAACGCTCTTGACCCGGGCTGAGGAGCAAATCCTCCAGTACTGGCAGGAACTACCACGATTAGTTCATTCGAAGGCGTTTATAATAAACCCTTCAAAAACAAGAACTAAAAAACTTCTAGGGTTAAGCAGGTTTCACCTACGAACTCTAATTGGCCTATATACGGGCCACTGCCGTTTAAAATATCATCTGTGCAAATTCGGCCTAGCAGAAGATGCTGAGTGCCGCCTATGCTTAGAAGATGATGAAACGGCAGAACACATATTGTGCACCTGCCCTGCTGGGGAAAGGATCAGATACTCATTATTTGGCAAAGGACAACTTCTGCCAGAGGATCTGAACAAACTCTCACCCAATAAGGTGATCAGCTACATTAAGAAGCTGGACCTGTTGGGTGAAATATAAGTAGGTGTGAGCCACAATAGACCACATGGTCGCGGTGGAGGGTCTGGTTTTCGGCCCACTCACTTTTGAACCTAACCTAACCTAACCTAATTGATGAAATATATATTAATTGCAGATTAGATTATCGTGCAAAAAACATAATCGGTACAGCTTGTAACAAAGAGAATGTAGAATTCGCGAAGACAATATTATCTTTTATGATTTGTTCAGCATTTGGAAACTTTTGTGAAATTGTAAAATTACTACCCGTATTAAATATCACAGGCAAAGAAATGGTTCCAATAACACAAAATGTTGTTAATATGGTTCAGAATTGTGGTTTTGAAGTTTTATGTATAATAACAGATAATCATAGAATCAACAGGACAATGTTTAACAGTTTACTTTCAGAATCAAATGCGAAATTAAATGTTCAATCAAATCAAGTAAACACAACAAAATGTAATAGCTTTATTCCAAATCCTGCCAACACGAATAAAAAAATATTTTTAACTTTTGACTTTGTACATATTTTTAAAAATATTAAATCAAATTGGTTAAATTTAAAAAATCTTGACAACACATTTGTATATCCCGATTTTAATACCTACGAAGTTAAGTATGCTAAATTTAAAGATATTCGTGATGTCTATTCCAAAGAGGAATATATGCTTGCCAAGAAAGCCTACAAATTAAACTTTAAAACTGTTTTTCCTACAAATCTTGAAAGGCAAAAGGTTTTCTTAGTGGACAATATTTTCCATCATTCAACAATAGCCGCCATAAGAGATTATAATTATAATGGTACTGCAGATTTTTTGGACATAATTAAGAAATGGTGGGATATTGTTAATTGTACCAGTATAGTAGTAGGAGATATGAAAATAAATGAATCGGCAAAATATGAATCATTTCCTATATCCTATCCTTCATCTGTTTTTCTTTCCCTTTTTTTTCCACTCCCGGCAAAAATACGCATGCTAGATGAATAATCTGAGAAATATATTATTATTTATTATTGTAGTACTACCTGATACACACAGTGAGCAATAATATTATTTTTTGAATTATTTTAAAAGCTTGTGTAACTCTGCACCTTCACGTTGGTTTTGCTGAACAATCAAATATCACATGTTTTCATGTAAAATAAGGTATATATTGTTTTACATAAAATATTGTAATATTTAATTGACCAAGCAGAGAACGTATACATATTATTTAATATTTACTTAAGTAGCTTATTACAAACAAAATTGGGAATGCACGTCAAATACGATCGGCCACAGCCTTCTCTACTAGAGAGGCTGTGGGTCGGGAATCGGACTAGAAGATCGGCGTGGAGCGGTGTTGCCAATTTCAGTTCATGGCTAGTACTAAAGCAGGCTGTGGTCAATCCCATACAGCCCACTTTATTGGTTAGTAAATCACGGTTCACTGATCCTTCGCGACGGTTTTAATCATCTCCATGTAATGGCAACTTGGTCGGCGAAACGCGCGTCGAGTGCAATATAGTGATTTGATGTTATGTGGAAAACCACGTCAGTGTTATCATTAAAGTTTTATTGCTACTGTTACTATTTTAATTCTATTAATGAAAATACATCGACTATAATAGAACAGTACTCAAAACGACGAATTAACAAAAAAAAAATTAAGAATTATTTACCCATGGAGTTTATAACGCAATAATGTTAATAATAAGTTAGTTTAATTATGGAAAATATATGTTAAAATTAATTAAGATTTGACACAAGTTCATTCTAAAAATCTCAATTAATCAATATTCACCTGAGTAGGTATAAATATTTTTTTGACTCAGTTACTAGGTATATTCAGTTTAGTAAATATAGAAAGTGCTTATTTTGCGACATATAATGAAATTATAGGTATTGCATTTCAACTGAAATGTTATATTTCCTATCGTGCAATGTCTAATGATCTGCAAATAATCCTTTAGTTATCCACACGTAATTCAGTTTTTATTTGACGCTCCTTATCTTCCGGTCGCGTTATTAAATCAAGTTAACATGAAAGGGCCCCTTAAAGCGAAAAGCGCATCGTATACGCTTTGAAGTCCTCAATTGTTTTACGTCATTTTGTTTCTCCCGTCTCTTTCGACGTTTGCTTTAGTTTTGCGGCCTGTGTTGCTTTGCAGTGTAAATCCCTCGAGGACCTTTCAATTTTTCCAATTTTCATTTCTCAGTACATCAAATAAATAATATTATGCGAATAGAAAATAAGATACATTTGGCGTGGTAATTAAAGCCACCAATCTTTAATTAATACATAAGGGGAAAACACTTTCATGAAAAATCGTTTCTGTAAAGAAGCATTTTGTTGTGTTGTGCGTCTTATATTCAACAATTTACCGTTATAATTAAAAGAGCATTTAAAAAATTAGGGCAGAGATAATAAGACCATCAATTGCAGAGACAAAACAAATTAACATTTAGACATTCTGTATATATATATATTGTGTGTGTGTGTACACGTGGCTCTATCGACGTTCCTCGAACCGCCGATCAAACCGCTTCGGTCTTTAGGTCACGTTCTCCATCAGTCTTGCTTCTCGTCTCCCGCCTTATCTCTCCTTATCATTATACCTATCACCTGGCTGCTTTAGCTCCCTTTATATGGATTTAACACGGCTACACTCCTTAAAAAAAGAGGATATTTTATATATTTAAATCGTTTCCTATAAAGGTTTCTTCCCAGCGTAGATGTAAAAAGCCCGATATGGTTGAAATAGGACTGCATTGCTGACATAAGCTTCACGAAAGTGTGGTGAAAGTAGAGACAGAAGTAAAAAAGTTCAATAAATTAGGGATATCAGTTTAAAAAGTATTCAGGACTTTGTATATAATAATAATATATAATAATAATAAACAATTTATTTTAGTAGTTTTGCTAGAAAATTTACAATAAGAGTTCACATTACATCACATTACACCACATTACATTAAGTCCAAGACATTCCTGACATATAAAAACATATAAGCTTTTTAGTAAATACATTTACATTTATACTATATTTTATATCCCTAGGAAGAGCGTTAAAGAGACGCAGCCCCTCATTAAACAAATAGTTTGCCCGGTTTGTATCTTCAATGTGATAGTTTTCACCTGTTCTAATAGGGTAGGAATGCAAATTTGATCTTTTTATCAAAAACGTGTTAAAATAAGTTGGTGCTATACCTCTTTCTATCTTATATACAAGTACCAAATTAGCCTTTTCAATTCCTTGCCAAACATTGAGCCATCTTAATTCTCGTAACATGTCTTTTATATGCGTTCTCTTACCACAATTTAGTATTATACGCATGCATTTATTTTGCAACAGTTGCAATTTATTTATCTCAGTTTTATTTGCTGATAACAATACTGAAGCACAATATGTAAAATGTGGCAAAATAATTGTGTTAAAAGTAAGTGTTTTGGCCCATCTGGAAAGATTTGCTGAAATTCTATAAAAGTAGCCTACTTTCTTTCCTATTTTTTTACACATATATTTTAAATGGTTATTAAAAGATAACTGAGGATCTATTATCACCCCTAAATATTTAATTTCATCTGCCTTCCCTATATTACTATGGTTAATAGTAATATGAAAATTTTCAGAATTAAATCTACCACACTGAAGTTTTGTTCCCAACACCATATATTTTGTCTTTGCTGAATTTAACTTTAACTTATTTAAACACAACCAATTATACAAAATGTTTAATTCTGAGTTCATTAAATCAGTTATTTCCCCAAAGTTTGAGCCAGAAACTGAAATAAGCGTATCATCAGCAAAAAGATTTATAAAAGAATTTTTTAAATACCGGTATATATCATTGACATAAATCAAGAATAATTGTGGCCCCAATACACTGCCCTGGGGTACTCCATATACACTTTCTGTTGTTTGAGAAGTCTGATTTTCAATTTTTGTTCTTTGGCAACGATTGCTGAGAAAATCTTTAAACCACTTAATTGCTACACCTTTCACCCCATATCTACCTAGTTTCTGTACTAGCATCTCCCTATTTATTGTTTCGAAAGCTCTACGAAGATCCACAAATACACTCAACACAACATCACCTTCACTTATACTCTTCCTCCATTTTGCGCACACAAACTGAACTGCAGATTCACAGGAATGTTTCTTTCTAAATCCAGATTGACCAACATATAATAAGCTGTTTTGTTCAAAAAATTCTTGTAACTGTTCGCACACTACAATTTCGATAACTTTGTCCACAATTGGCAGCTGATTTATAGGCCGATAATCATTCGGATCCTTTGAATTTTTTATCTTTGGTACTGGTATCAACGTACTCATTTTCAGTTCCAAAGGCATTTCTCCAACCCTTAACACCGTATTTACCAAATTTAGCAGAGGATACCCAATAACATCAAACAATGATTTCAACACACCTACATTTAGGACCACATCACTAACAGCTTTGTTTTTTAAATTGAAAATAATTGTACGTAATTTATTTAAAGAGATTTGTCTTAACTCTAAGAATTCAGGAGATGATGGGGAATCTATTTTAAAATTAATATCGTAAGCACCTACAGGTGCATCTATTGTTTCTACAATATTTTGTATACTATCAACATAAAATTGATTGAAGTTTTCCTTGACGGTGCGAGTGTATGTTCCAAAATCAATGTCACTCCAGACTACAGACTACAGACTACTATATACTTACATTATTTATATATTATCACCTGTGTTGGGAATGAAGTGCTACATATACTTCATACTTATTGTACTGGACTCAATTATTGTTATTGTGAGTACTAAGAAGCATGTTACGTAACCGAGAAAAAAGTGGCAACAATAATTGTAATAATGATTATAGAAGAGTGGAATTCCAAAATGAAGTATTGGGTTTTATTGCTCCTCTTCAAAGAATGTAACTAAAAGAAAATTATCTAGAATGGTATCGATTTAGAACAACCCATCCTTGAAAAACCTCAAAAACAAAACAGTAACCTCATACTGACAAGGAGAAACTGTTAAAACTTACCTAGGAATAACTAATTGCTCGAAAAGGCCCTGTATGTGGGCTTTTGAGTAATGAAAATGTATCTCTTACCTCTTACCTCTTTTATATGTAATGACTCTTTTGAAAAGCTAATCGCTATATATCTCGTACACCTGATATGAGTTAAAACTCTATATTCAATGTATTCATAAGTGAATGTTGTATCTAACTGTTGTATACTTTTAAAAGTTTCCTAAATAAAGTCGTAAACAAAGTGATGGTGGGCTCAGTCGTGGCAAGTGATAAACCCTATATCAATGTATTCATCAGAGAAAGTTTTACCTAAATCTGTAACAGTAAATCTGCAGTAATACACTCATATAAATTGGAAACGACTCACCTAAAACTATAGTCATTTTTGTACGGTTATATTTTCTGAACGGTTTTATCAATTTGACAAAATTTTTTTTTTTTTCATGAAGCCATTATTGGACTGTAATGTATGGTAGGTCAATTGTCATATAACACGGTTAAAGAATATCTACAGGGTGATGTGTAGGAACGTGTTTTTTACCAAAATGTAAGCAGATATCTGCGATGTACGCAAAGTGGGGAAATAATTTTTATTGTGTCAAACTATAGTTTTATTTGTGCTAAAAAAAATGTTTTTTGAAAATCCTTTCTACCTAGATTGGTTTCCAAATTATAGCAATTTTTGTAAACCATTGCATTTTTGACTGATCACAGGTGCCGATTTTTTAAAATAAAATAAGTTGGCTTTGAAATGCAAATTGATCCTGTCACTTGTCACCTAGCAATAATCTGATTATAATTAAAAAATCATATACAAAATTTAAGTTCTTATTTATTAATAAAATAAAAAAAACATGAAATAGAAATGTTACAAAAAAAAATAGGACTAATATCTGGTGGGGCCTCCACAAACTCTTATAATTTCAAAACATCATCCTGACAGGTGACAGGATCGATTTGCATTTCAAAGCCAACTTGTTTTATTTAAAAAAATCGGCACCTGTGATCTGTCACAAATGCAATGATTTACAAAAACTGCTATAATTTGGAAACCAATCTATGTAGAAAGGATTTTTAAAAAACATTTTTTTTAGCACAAATAAAACTATACAATAAAAATTATTTCCCCACTTTGCGTGCATCGCAGATATCTGGTTACATTTTGGTAAAAAAACACGTTCCTACACATCACCCTGTAGATATTCCTTAACTGTGTTATATGACAATTGACCTACCATACATTACAGTCCAATAATGGCTTAATGAAATAAAAAAAAAATTGGTCAAATTTATAAAAGCGTTTAGAAAATATAACCATACAAAAATGACTATAGTTTTAGGTGAGTTGTTTCCAATAATAATTTACTTTTTGTTCCATTAAATATATGTGCCATATATAATATGTTAAAAATATTACATATGGATTCAATACACTTCTTCGAACGACAGGACTTACAAGCTATCTTGCATCTCTTATTTCAAATTTCCATATTAACATTTCCTACGGACAACTTTTTATCTTCGCCAAGTTTAAATAAAGGCTCAAGTATGCCAATAAAGGGATTTATTATTTCACAGGCGATAACTCATCTCGCTAAATTTAAAAACTTTCGACAGTTACTTTCTCCTCCAACTGATAAAACAACTTAAAGAGCATCTTCAAAGATGCTCCTTCGCAATCATTAAAGACGAATTTTATTTTGCATGGAACATCTAAGGGCTCCTAAATATAACTTTATTCACTTTATTGGTTGATGTTGTTTACATACAAACATGCCAGAGTACAAATAAAAATACTTACGTACGTAAAATCATTTTAATGTAGACGTCATGTTTGCAGATTTCAGAAAGAGCATGCATCTCGACACAAGTTTAAAAGCAAAGTAGACATCCTGTCAAGCAACGCGACCGGACTTAATTGCTCAGATCTGTGGTAGTTTTATTGGATCTTGAGTACGAAGTAGTTTATAGGTTTACTTATATTTACAAGTATATAGGCATACACGCCAGTTAAACTGCATGCTCACTGATTTTTATTTTTAAACACATCAAGAGTAATTTACAAGTATACAGGGTCTCCCAAAAACATACCGACAAACTTTAAGGGGTGGTAGGGGACATAAAAACAAACCTTCTTTGTTTAATAAACATATGTCCGCAAATGAGCCGTTTTGGCACAAACAATTTTCAGAGGACATTAATAAATCACTTTTTGTTCGTATTGGTCTTTCTTTCATTCCTAAATAAATGATGCTCTACAATAAATGTTCAAAATGTTGATCATTTGCTTCAATACAAAGATTGCACCGTCGGTTCATTAGACTCCCGGACCCTATGGATATGCGACAATGGATGGAAGCAAAGGTTGTATGATGAAGTTGCCGGCGTTCCGGATATCTCTGCCCATATAAGGGTGCAGCTTTTCTTCCATTACAATTTGCTGCACCATAAGTAAGGTACATTTCGGTAAGTTGTTGAAATGAGAACTTATCGTCCATTTTCAATACAAATTCTGAATTAAATATCAACAAAGTTAATGTTCTGATGCCAACTAAATAAGTCACAAATAATACTGGTCTTAAAGTTGGCATCTTTGAAATGTTTATTGTGATAAAAAAAAAATTTCTCCCAAGAAGCGTAGTTGAAACCTAAAATATTGAACGAAATACTGATGTGTCCAACTAAACCAAGAATTAATTCAGTTATGTAGGTACGATTTAAAACATTTTGCTCTACAGCCCAAACGGCATTTGCGGACATATGTCTATTAAACAAAAAAGGTTCGTTTTCATGTCCCCTACCACCCCTTAAAGTTTGTCGGTATGTTTAACATGAAGGTGTAGTAGAGTATAGACTACCTAACTACTTAACAAGACCATAATTTGTGAATCTACAGATCTCAATCCGCATCATATATTTCCAAATGACTAAAAACATTATGCCATGTCTATCTAACAATTTTATTATAAATTGAAAGCTACACTGAGAAAACTGTTAATGCCAAATATGAACTTCTCTGTCAATGTACCCTACAAACACCTATAATATAGTTGACTTAAAAGTAAAATCTTGTTTTCGTGATATTATTGTAATTTAGTAAGCATCAGTTGTTTCAGGGTAATTTCAAAAGGGTTGACAAGAAAATAATGAAGGAATAGAAAGCTACCAGCCTTATTCAAACAGATTTAATGGTGGAGCAATAATTAGAAAAAGTTGACCACGGTGAGATTCAAACCGTCGTCAACCGCTGAGAATGATTAAAAACCCGACGTCTTTAACCGCTTAGCCACGGAGCTCGCTTTTATGATTGATATGTCACTGAACAAATTGTTACTATTCTCACAAAACTTCCCATACGATAACTTTTAGAATATATAGATACAATGTTGATATCCAACTAACGCTTCAGTTTAATTCTGCTGTATAAGGTATTATTATACAGCATTTATAAATAATATTTTACTCCTTGAAAGTTGAATAAGATTTGAAAATAACCCTGGGGGAAACTTTGGCAGAAACTTGGTGTTTGTTGCGGACTTAGAGACTTCCCTGAAAATCAGTTGTTGCAGCTAATATATAGTGTCATATATTATTACCCCGTAATGGAGCAAGTTATAAATCGCCCGAAGTGTTGAAGAACTTTGCGAGTATATTTTACGTGACTTCTCTCATAAGCGAACTTTCCACTTTTGTATTTATAATCTAATAAAGTGGGGGCGTACATCATGGCTTTCGTTACGAAGTGACACACGGAGCGATTACGCAGGCCTTAAGGATTACCTCTGGAGGTGCAAAAGTTCTCGAGGAATCGTTTCGAACGCTATATGAGACGCGGAACAATGCTAGCTCGACGATATTACTTCTTTGTCGGGCCATTTAACTCGTGATTTAGTCGGAGAGCTCCAGGAGTCTACCGAATAATTATATGCCTTAGCGGATAAGCACGAAGCACTTCGTTGGATCTTGGAGCAGGAATGCCTACGAACGTTTTAAGAACCACTTGATGGGGAACTTGTAGAATTTACTGTTTATTATATACCTTGGAAAAACTGAAAACTAACTTAATTAGAAGTTAAATAATATAAATATTAATTTTATTTCATATTCGTTCGAAGCATACGTTACTCTAGTGAAGTATTTATAAAATTTGAATGAGGGTAATATTTAAGCACTGGTTGTATGGGTCATTTTGGAAAAACGTGCGTGATTAACTTTATTATTTTTAGGATACGTCGAAAACAAATACTTTGCGTGGAATACCCCCCCTTACATTGAATTACAACGACATATCTTCATGTAACGTCAACTTATTGTTTTTAATACATTTTTCTTTTTTATAGTGTTTAAAAGTGTGAAAAATTAAACAACCAAAACAAAAATAGATTTTTAAGGGAATAGCCAAAATTTGTACTAAAATATCAGTGTTGGAAAAAGTTGGGAAAATTTCCGAAACCATAGCCCTTTTGTATTTGAAGGAGATGCCGAAAACAACTACTCCACGGACAATATGCCCCGACTGGTATTGCATTACATCGGCATTTCCATAGGAGTAGCCACATCGTTCATCGAGACCAACTACCAGACACTGACCGGTTTCGCGCTTATTTTGCGCTTATCATAGTGGCATAGATAGTGGACTCGATGAATGATGTGGTGACGGGGCATATTGCCCGTGGAGTAGTTGTTTTCGGCATCTCCTTTAAATAAATTCTCTTCCTTAAAGACATTAGAGGTCACTGCTGTAATGGCACCTACGGAAAAACAGGTCGTTATCTGTCTGTCAATTTGACAATAATTGTCAGACAGATAGTAGCAAAGACCCAAAGTGGGCAGTACGATGTGTTTCTCACCACTACTAACATATCGCTTTTGTTTTCAAAAAACTAATTTTTTTCAGCATAATATTATGAATTTTAACTTTTTCAGTAAGATGTCTCCATGATGAATATAAGTACATATAATGCCCTAAGTCAAAGCAAATTTCTATTATGAACGAAAGGCAGGTAAAACATCAAAGAAGCATACTTCTCTGGAAAGATTATATTTTTACAACCTGGCATTAACGAGATGTAACTAACTGTACATACAGTGCGATTTACAACATGGGTATCATATATCCGCCCAAAGCAATGGGTCATATCAGACAGAACAATTAGTCAGGGCAAATCTGCCCGATATTATGCCGTTGGCTAGACGGAAGAGCAACTGAGAAACTGAGACACACCTAAGGAATATGCATTATGGGTATCAATTCGTTGCACGGTTTTTCGTTGCAGGTGTTAGGTAATATAGAAGTAATAATAATATAAAATGGTACATTTTTATTAATAATTACGGAACGCTATATTTGTATTAAGGTTGCCTTTATTTTAATATATCCCATGTTCTTTAGCTATAGTCATGCGTATTTGAATGAATATTTCAAGTCTATGTATATCCGACACCTGACTTATATAGAAAGATCTTTTTTATCTATGGTCTATATGGTCTTTACTTATACCCTAAACACTTATTAGCATAATTGCTTAACCATATAGTAAATTGCTTTTTGCTATACCGATATATTTGCTAATCGATCTAGTAATTGCTTTTAAAGAACGAATTATATAATTATTTTACTAAAATCTTTTAGAAAAGGATAATGTCAAAATCAAGATTAGACATAATCATATATGGATATCATATTACTTCATATATCAATACTTCATATTGATGATATATTTTAATATGGTATATGGATACTGATATGGTTTTCAACTATACACGATGGTTCAAAATTGGTCTTATAAAGTTATATGATAAATAATATTGATGAAAATAAGAAAATAGTTTATTCAAGGTCGAGAAAAGCAATAGTAGGATGAAAAAACTACATTAATATGAAATTTGAATCTTAGTTGGCGTGATTTAACTTAACACAACATGATGTTGTGTTAAGTTAAATAACTCATCACCTGAGTGATGAGTTACGAAATAATTAATATCCTCTCCTTCCTCAACCATGTGTCATACTCTCTTCGAGTTAATTATTGACGATGGAATGAAAGAACAATATAGGACAGAGAAGAAAATTAATATTAACTAGATTCAAAGAACATGTGGCTCACTTGGACGAACATCATATGTGTAATTAACAAAATCTACGACACAGTGCCCGAGTCTGGCGTTGCCAAATCCAGTATTTTCCCCAGTCGTAGGAAAATTGTGCACAATCTGACAACGCCGCCTCTTGGTGCCAAGGACACCCTCCTAAGAGCCAAGTCTCAACCCTCTTGGCTTTGATTTGAAAGTCAAGAGGGTTGAGACACCTTTCTCCTTTATTTAAAGGAGATCGATCCTTTTGTCACTTTCCTGGACGTCACCACCGATACTTATCGAATACGCCTCATATACTCCTAACTTGGCTGTCAATTACATATTGAACTGCCCTGGTATGTGGATTGTTCGTGAGTACTCGATGTAAATTTCTATACAAGGATCTAGAAGCCTAGTTCGCCTATATAAAGGTGGCAGCTTACCGGTGAGGCAAGTCAGTCTTAATCAGACAGCGATGGAGAGCGAAAAAGCAATACGTTAGTGAAATAACTGCTATTTTCTACAAGTGGTTTCTTAAAAGTCTTACTTATCTTTACAACCCCGGACGGTGTAACAATCTATTGTGTGGTCAGAAAATGTCAGGGTATAATATTCAATTGAATTAATTTTTATTTCGCCAAGAACAATGAGAGAATTAATTCACTGTAATAAACGATAACCTAATCTAGCGTGCTATTTTTCCATACCAAATGCGCTACAGAATATTGAATTCACTTAAGAAAATTATTGTATCTAAGGAAATGAAAAAAACGGATTAATGTAATATTGTAAAATTTCGTGCATGCACTAATAATTTATGCACCGATGATGTAATCGTTCTCCTAATGGCACGTAATAATCTGTTTAGTGCCACATACGACTAACAAAATGTGGCAGGGAAAGTTCTGCTTTAAAAGTCTAATGAAAACTAAATGAGCCCCATTTATTACTTTTCACCCTTACAGTACATTTATTCTTAACGTGCAAAGCTGAAATTATATAATAGTTGTCCTCGAGGCAAACATATATCTCGCTACAAGCACTTTATGCCTTGCAGTGAAATCTAATGAAAAAGTAAAATAGTCATAGATTGTTCGTTGGAAGCATTTACAGCCGGAAACTTCTTTACTACAATGCAGTTTTTATTCGTTTGCTTTTGTTTCGCCGGGATTAAAATTTCCTTAAATTATTTTTATAGCTAGTGCAGCAGAGCACTGTACTTGCAACATAGGAAAAATTTAATGCGGTTGTACAATGTATCTAGTGTCATAATAAACACAATTACAGTACAGTTGTATTTTACTTTACGGCTAGAAAATGTCTTTAGATGCCCAGTAGGAACGCTATTTATAATCGTAACGTAAGCAATAATTACGAGTAGTGCAATGAATTCACTTGCTTTAGATTTACTTAATTATGTTTCCTACAAATATATAAGTAATTAATAACAAAATAATTCTGGCGACTTCTAATTGGTGATGGATGTAGAACTCACAATGTAAAAGTATGTTCTTGTTCTGTTTTTTTACTCTGCATATCTATAACAATATGATAGAATTCGTGAACTACTAAAGGTTAGGTACTTACTAAAAAAAAAAAATATTTTGAAAACCTAAACTATTAATTACATACCTACAGGCGGTTTGACGGTGACCACCCATTAGAATATATCAGGGACTACTTAGATTTAAAGAGTGAAAATTTGGACACTGGGGTTTTTGAGTATGCTTTTCTCAAATAAAATAATGGCGTCCTCGAGACACTTCCGATTATACCGGAAGTTGCCGTTATAACTTTCTTATTTCTTTGCATTTGCATTTTTGGATTCTACGCGTTATTTCAAGAGGACTTTTATGAAACTTTCCTATACGAATTCTCAGCCGTTTTTGAAAAAGTCAATTTTTTAAAAAATATTAAAAAATTCCCTACCCAACTTAAAATTTATTATTTCTCTAAAACTGTAACATTTAACAAATATATTACCTAATACTTATGGGAAGTTGTTGAATGTCTAAGCTTTCTAGCTGTACCTTAACAGTTCTTTAACTGTAAGTATACAGGGTGCTGAAAATTTAGTATCAAGTTTCATTAACTTCAAGCCAAGAAAAGTAGATTTTTGTAAATAGGATACCCTGTATATTATAGCACATTATGATGCAGAATTTTATTCTCTACCAATATGTATCACACATCCTTATACCTATCTCTTTTTGATTTATATTATTATAAGATTCTTAATTACAATAACAAAAATCTTTAATAGTCACATCTGAAGAAGCCACTGTGTGGCGAAACAATTGTTATATTAACAAATTAAAGTAAAAATTTTATAAAAACAACTATTGCTTTAATGTGATAATGAATTTTTATCAAGTAACGGCCCAATCAGTACGATACCTTCAAATTATACTTCACTAGTTTAATTTTAGTTTTGATTAATTCACTAGTTTATATTTTTAATTTTAAAAGACAAATACTGTTTCCACACTAAAAGTAAAACGAGTAGGTAGCATAAATTATAAGGTTGATGTTATCATAAAAGATATAAATGTTCCCAAAATAAATAATAGCCGGACTTGAAAGGTGTATTAAAATAGAATGTGTTCTTCACAAAATTTATTAATTTCTTAGTCCTGCCTGAAACAAAACAGTGAAAAAACTTGGCGTCATACTCTACCGCCAAGGTGTACAAATACATATGTAATGTTACTGTATTTTGAATATCTTTTAATAATCGTTTCAATTATACTTATTATTAATTATTTGTTATTTATCTTCTTGGCCACAATTAATAGTAATAATTAGGAATCTGTATTCGCTTTAAGATAATTGTCAATTTATTGTGTTTTTAATATTATTGTGGTTAGTAGTATATTCTTTCATGTAGGTAATTTTTTTTAAAATAGGTAAAATGTAATAACCACATAATTGCTATCATTTACATTAATTATTTCTCAGGATTGTATAATTTGGGTCCGCCTGTAGATACAAATTGCAACAATAAATAAATGTGCAAACTTTACAGTAGGTACCTATTCCGGCTATTTGGAGAAACTCTATAGAATCACCATACTTCAATATAATCTTATTATTTTCATGATTACATCTCTTAATAATGGATAATTCTTTACTAGGCAATATTTAAAACATTTTAACACTAAATTTGCTTGAAAAATGTTTTTTGAATATTTTGATATTATTTCCACTATACTTTGCGCATGCGTAACTACATACGATACGCGATTAAAACTATGGAATACGATGAATACAGTACAGATGGTATTAATTATAAAATAACGGCAATATTAATCTTTTATTGTCAAATAAGGTTAGACACCTAATGCTTGAACAAATTAATATAAAAGTCAATGAAGTGTGAAAATAGTGAATTAGATGAATAGTGAACAGTATGAATTAAATCAAGTAAGCTTATGCGTCTCATAAACTACTTAATTCAATTGCAAATAACCGCTATTCGTATATAACAAAGCTCGTCAAAATGACAAGTATAACGAAAACATGCTTCAACACTCTAAATATCATTAAGCCATTTATCAAGCCACAAAGCCCGAATATAAATTCCGAAACAGCTCCATCTAAACATGAAAGAGTTTATTAAATAAACACCAATTTATCTAGTCGCCTCAGCTCTATGTCGTCGAGTATTATTTCTGTTCACTTGTAACATCCAAATCGTTTCCCTTTCGCTATAAAACAAGGTGTGTTTTCTTAGGGATCTCGGGACCACCAAATGAAAATAACTGAGAAATATCAGTAATATATTTCAGGTCCGGAAGAGTTAATGAAGGGACTCTATCTAGACGCTAAATCGACGCGTCTTTACTTTGCTTCACTTAAACGTTGAAAGCTTAACTTCGAACAGCTGACTTAAATATGATTTATAGCGAGCCGTGCGTTATTTTAAGGCGTCTTAAGTGCCCCTTTATAGACTCCAGTTGCATTTTGTAACGTTCCGTGGTCACGTTTATGCATTTTATTGCCTTTTTACCTCCGTACTTTGTCGAATTTAATCGGCACGAGGACGACCCGTTGTGTCACGCTTGTTGAAAATCGTAAATATTTGGAGATTGCTATTAGTGACAGGCTTCAGCACTAACTTTCTTAATAGCAACTCTTAGGTTTAACAGATGGTGTGTGTGTCCTTTTTATTTCCTTCTTATATGAAACAGAAACTGCACGCTAATGCTTCTTCCAGTGAGTGTGAGTTTTAATTTTTACAGATGTGTATCAAGTATTTCCAAAAATTTATTTATTCTTACCTAAAAATCGTGAAGGTTGTACAGCTTTTAATTTCTTATCTATGAATTCTGTAATGCTGTGAAATCTCATGTACAGTCTTATTTTTATCCCAGGCAAAAGTAAATTTAAGGTGTTTCCCTTGGGTAGGTAAATGCACAATTCACATTAAGTGATACTAAAAAAATATATAACATTATAGCAGTGGATGACTTAAAAATTATCCATTTTTATCTTCTGGTCAGAGTAACATAAAGAAACTGAAAACTTTCTTAGGTCCGTATAAAGAAAACTAACTCGTTCACAGTCCTTGAACTAACCCAAATGCAAATGAAAAACATTCGGTGGGAACTTCACAGGTTTGTAATAAGGCAATAAATTTTAATAATCGCACTTTTGTAGCGTAAAAGACTGACCTGCATGTCAAAAAGATATAAATTTACCATTCTTTCATAATTCTGCCTAATGACACACAAGACATTAATAAATATTAACTTTGCATAATGTTCCTTTTAAATTAGGGTAATTATTAATTTAATCCATTTACAAAAATTAATCTAAAGGGGTTTAGAGGAAATGATTTGTAGGTGGGGTACTTTGTATATGATATTTTTTGTGTGGAAAGTGGATTAACAGGATAACACGAACGAAAGATGCGTATCACACACGGCACGACATTTCACCTGTGTTGTAAGGAAATCAAAGAAAACAAAATTCTTTCCAGTACAATAACATCGTTTTTCTGGCATAGAATATTTTCAGTATTTGTTGGAACGTAAATATATACAAATGTATATTATATTATTTTTAATTGGCCCCACGTTGGGCGCCATTTTTATAATATTTTATTTATCCACCACGTTAGGTGCCAATTGTTTTATTTAGTAACTACGTTAGATTCCTTTCTGTATAATATTTGGTTTTTATGATAATACTTATATTTATAAGAATTTATAGAATTTGTTTTTATATTAATGTATTTATTTGCTTGATAATATAATTTTAATTTGTAATTTTGTTTTGATTTCATAATTAATAGTTTACTTCACCTTTTGTTATTACTCGGCTTTAGCTCTTTTTGTTATTATATCCATGAGAAATCTTTCTCTCAGTAGTGAGTTTAGACCAGATCTTTCATATAACTTTCATGCTATCAAACATACATTAAAACATAAATGAATTACAAAATCATTTATTATAATTTGGTATCTCGAGAAAATATATCGAGAAAATGAAGGGTTATGCCGCGCCAAGTACAGTGGTACGAGTTGCCCTCTATCGGTCGGTACTACTATCAGTCCGAAAAATGTGTACACACAGAGACTTGTTTGGCGGGTACCATTACAGCCATCATCTATCGTCTAAATACAAGATATTAAAAACACTCTTTATACTTTAACTCTACAATATAGCAGTAATATAATATTTCGATTACTACGTTTCTCCGCACTAAAACAATCCCTTGTATGTTTACATATGTATGTAATATGTATGTAATATAGATTTGATATTTTTCGCGCATTTTTTTATGCTTATCTGTAGATATACAATTAATTATTGTTGATTTGAGTAACATTTTTAAGTCAAAAACTGAAAAAAGATCAGAAATAGAATTGAAAAAATTCAAATATTTTATTTTTATGAATATTTCAAAAACAAATTATTTTATTCTGGAAATTTTAGACATTTTTCGGGAACAAAATTTACTACTTTTCTCAATTTAACAAACTCCGTATCTTTATAACTGTTTCCGAGATTCTAATGATGAAAGTCGAATTTGACTCACCCTGTACAAAGTGGGTTTAAATTTTATTAGGCACTAGATACTCGGAATTGAAGGCAGTGAGAAATCGTTTTCAAAGAAGAAAACTGTCGTACAATGTTGTACGAAAATTGTCAAGCCTTAAAACGAGTAGGTATGTGATGTAGGTATATTTTATATACGATAATCTGATTTATTTCTGACTTCAACTGAAATGCCCACCCCAAAAAATGACGGTACAACGGCATTTCATTTACATATAAATTAAATAAGATAATCATAATTCATATGTTGTTAAATTCAAATTGAGTTGAATGGTACTAGACGTACATGAATATGCCTGATTGAAATATTCAAATCTTGTTTCTGTCCTGCGAATTTAGTATACAACAGATTTATATGCAAAAATTTTTTTATAGCATTTACTATATACACTGTGTCCAAAACTCGATGGTAATGTATTGTTATCTCAGTTACTATAAGAGATACAGAAACGGTTAAATTATAGAAGTTTTGTAGAATTTTATGCTGATTTCAAATATATTTTTAATTTTATTCTACCTTTTTTAGTTTTCACGATATTTGGAAAAAACAAAAAATTGCGGACTTCTTTTTTCTTCAATAGCACAGCAGGCTTTAATTTGACAAGTTTTAGGCTTGCACATTATACAGACACTTTTTTACAGAGAAAGTTTTATGGTCAATATGAACTCTCGATCGTCTTTTATTATTGAGTTAAAATTAAATTAAATTAAAACTAAAAACATAAGTATTTGTTAACATAATTTAATCGTTTCTGTATCTTTTATAATAACTGAGATAACAATACATTACCATCGACTTTTGGACACAGTCTACAATTAAAATTTAACCAAACTACTTTTTATCAACGATCAAAGTATAAATTTACTAGTGCTACTACTAAGTACTATTTAAGTTACTAGTATTAACAAATACCATACTCTGTACCCATTACCTATTATAAATAATTTAGAAAATCACAATCAAGCTATTTTTCCAAGAAATTCAAATAATCAGAGAGGTAGAAAAATAAATGGAGAAGGACTATATGCCCACGATATATTTACACATTTTTTAAAGGTGTGAATAACAGAGTGCAAACATTCATAAATTACTTTCGAGAGAAACTGTACAAATTACTGTAATTTGGTTCAGTCTATAAATTTAATTACATGAGACATTTTCAGAGTATCAACAAAACCCCACATTATTTCTAGTTTGTTGTGAATGGTGACATTAAATAGAAAAATATAGAGGTAACGAAATAATAACGTTATAATTCTTCCAACGTACATGTTATATTTTTATTTTGGGCACGTATGTATCCATATGCGACAAAATCAGCTTCTCTTTGTAATCGCGTTCCAAGAGGGAAGCTTGTTTGTTTTGGGACACTGACAAGATAATCTTTTTCTTGCAGTAAAACGTCACATGATAATTTCCAAGGATTTAACTTATTAAATTTTAATATCTCTGCGTATACACATTTAGAAATTAAATTTAGACTGCCAACGGAAGTAACAAAGCGCTTGATTTGGGACTACAATGAATTTATTCACTGGATAAAACTAATGCAGAGACAGTTTAATCATCTCGATATGCGCCATAAATCCATTGGGCTAAACAGGATATGTTAATACCTTGCAAGTAATATTACAGTGTGAATAAAAAAGTTCGCATCATATCTAAAAAAATTTTCTAGTTCTAGTTCTAGCTAGTTCTTTGTTAAAAGAACAAGAAAAGTTATAGAGCATGGAAAAAATTTTTTTTTGGAAATGCATTCCATAACGTAGGTAACCAAAATCACAAACAAATATATTAATAAATAGTCACTATGTAATTCTGTGTAGATTATATATTTTTTAATGTCTCTAGCTGATATTATCAGCTAGAGACATTAAAAACAACATTTCCACAATTTTTTTTATAATAAAACATATTTTTTACCAATTATATATTATAACCAATATATAGTTGGTTAAAATGCAATAAAAGTTCTTATGTTTTATTTTGTTCCACACAGTAAAAGCTATACGGGGTGGCCCAAAAACAAACTTTAAGGGGTGGTAGGAGATATGAAAACAAACCTTTTTGTTTAATAAACATGTTATGTCCACAAAAAATAAATCAGTGTCGATTTTTTTTTAATTATCTGGATTCAAGTGTATATAGTGGTCCTTCAAGAAAAATGAGAAAGAGGCATTTCAAGAAGGAGAAATTTAGATGCATTTCAAATAGAATACAACATAATTAATTAACTTAACAATATAATACTGGTAGTAGTAGTAAACTAGGTTTTAAAAAACAGAATATAATGAAAAGTATTGTTGATAATTCAATATTCTGGATATATTGAATTGCAAAATACAATATCTTATTGTTTACTATTTCCATTGCAACAAAAAATGTATACCATAGGCAATACTCCAACGTAGCTTAACAAACTAAAATCAATATGAAGAATAAATACATTTTTTGCATAATTATAAAATTAATTATATACAGCAACTAACAGAAAATATATAACAATATTGAATGTATGTGTATAAACGAAGTAATCGTGTGGTCTCGTTATCTTGTAAACATAGTTATAATACATATTTTGGGTAAAAGTAAAGGGCCACATGCACATTAAATAATAGACAAATAATAATAATAGGTAGGTGGTTCAAGAATATTCCAAAAGTGATTTATATGTATTTTTTCCAAGTTTGTTACGATAGTTGCTAAATATTTATTCAAATCTTAGAGTCAATGTCCAATTGATCCATTTATTTAAAATTGTAACACTATGATGAAATATGATAATTTTAATTAAGTTTAATTGATGTCGTATAATTAATTACAGTGAACCGGCCCATTTAAGGAATCAAGCTAATCACATACTAGTCAAAATAATCATTATTTATTAAAATATATTCCAATTACCTTCCGTCTCTACTGGGAGAATCACTTGTTGAAGCCATCGTATCGATTTTCGTAAACTAATTTCCAACAATTAATTAACAAACAACGGTTAATGCGGCATTAAATAGTACCCAAAACTGCCCCAACTTTCCTCTTAAGACTAAGAAGTTTTAAACTTTCAATAAACGTAACAGTCCTTAACAAAACTCATTATAAATAACTTTTAACATAATTAAATCAACTTAATAAAATGATCTTTAAATCGATGTCTACTACTTGGACATCTCTGTCGAGTTGATTTGATCGAGTTGGCGAAAGTCGTGAATTTTTCATGGAGAGAGGCGTGATGGCATCGCGACGGCTGTCGACGCGCAACTGGCGCTGGGAGCGTCGGTGATCGCCGTCGATTTTGAATGAGTACTGCGCATTGTTTAATTTTACAGTCCTTAAGAAGAATACAAAAATCTTTTAACAAGTTACAAGTAGCTATTACTGAGAAAAATTACATCAAACTATTTATCAAACTATTATACAATACAAAATATCTCAAAATGCCATTACAGCTATAAAGATTAGATTGAAAGCCTGTATCTGCTATATTTGTAGCAAATTATTATACTGACGATTCTACTGATCTTAGGGGAATATATGGGCAAAATAATAATTGGTGTGCAAGATAAAATATAGTTAAAAACACTTCCACTGTTGATAGAACATTGATTTACTTCCGAATAATTGTTGATCTTATTCATATCTGAAGTTCATAATTATGATTTTTTATTGCTACTAGTGTTTGCTACTCTTATATTTTAATAGATTGCACAACTACAAATTAAAGCATTTTAGAGTGGTATTTTAGAGTTAAACCTAATCTATTCCTTTCAATGGATTTAACAAATAATTATATATAATAGAGAGCATCCAAATACACATTTGTATGCTTTAATTTTGTTCCTATGGTTATGCAAAAGTCAAACATCAGCAACTAATAATAGATCATTTCTGACGTATTGAGAAAGGTTGTTTATCCAAACACTGAATTCTTTAATCCATCAGATAAGAAAATTATTTACTCTTCTGCACTGGAAAATCTTAGACCCTAACAAAGCCTGAAACTCGTGTTTATTATTTCTGTATCCCACTCATTTTTCAGTAAGTTGTAAACCCTCAGACGTGTAAAGCTTTTATACATTTTCATAATGAGGGAGCAACTCCTTTTGAGGTTTTACAATATAATAAAAAAAACCCCTGCCTTCAGACGTAAAAATGTGAAGTACTTGAAATTAATTTCAGGACCCTCAAAATACTCACAAATAAAAATATGTATTTATACCACTCATTCATTTTGGCAACAGGATATTATATAGAATGGTAGAATAGCAGAGACTGTAGTTAGCTGGCGCTTATTATACGCCTACCTGCATTGTTTCAGCACCACATAGATGCATTATCTGTAAAATAATAACATGCCGCCCTCCTGTCGCACCAATTTAACGATTGGAATATAGAAATAGAAGTAGTAATGCAAAGATAATGCTTTCAGTTTCACCAAATTGAAACAATTACGCTGTAAAAAAATTACGCAGTCTATTTTGTATGACATGTATAATTTAGACAGGATATCATACATGTGCAGTTTTAAAGTAGGTACCTATATCAAGAACAAATTATTGAATTAACTACGACTAATTGCTTCAATATGAGTACGGTAAAACATCTGGAACGAATAAAACACGAAAGTTTTTCGTTTTTTAAGTGTAGGCCACCCAAAAGAGATTTTATTTGGAATTGATGTCGCTGTTAAGCATTGCTTTTGTTTTCTTTTTATGGTGCGACTGTTATTTATTATATCCACTGTACGATTTATTAATTGCACTGATGGAGGAAATAGTGTTTTTATTCTAAGCTGTCTGGTATTTTAGTTAAGTGAGGGTGTTTAGTAATTCATCTCATTAACATTAACAATGAAATAATATTAGAAATAATACAATTATTTCAGAAAACGTATTGTACTACAGGATATTTTCTAATGAATATGATATATTATAATTTAGCATAGTTAGATATTATGAATTAAGTCCTTCTTCGCTGTTTGTGATCACAATTATTAGTTTTCTCTTGGGTATCGGTCACCAAATAATATAAACACTATTATTATATCATTACGTTTAGGTATATAATTATACTAAACCTTCTTCAGCTAATTAGATGGTTAAAGTAATAATATTTTTTTCATTTTTATGTATAAAAAATGTTTAAGATATAACCATCTAACCTTTAACCATCTAATTATCTGAAGAAGGTCTAGTATAACAATAAACCGAAACGTAATGATATAATACAGTGTTTAATTCATTTGATGACCGATATCTAAGAGAACAAACTAGTTAAATGTTCTGAAAAAACATATTACATCCTTGAATTTTTCTTCGTACTTTATTTTACTATAAAGCTAAATTATTTTGGATGTGTTCAAAATATATATTAAATAAAATTTATTATTTCTTTATTAATTATATATTTTTTATTTAATTACTAAATATTAAGGTAAATTGTGAAAAAGCTAATTGAAATTTTATTGTCATTTCTTAATTATATACAACTTTATATTAGTATATCTACATCAAAACTTTCATCCTCATTAGTGATGAAATAATAATGTAGCATTAGCGATGATTACTAGGACAGTATAGGAAATTCTAAATTATTAAACACTCTGAAACTCTGAACAGTCCTTGAATGGGACTAAAAACACCCAGGCAGATCCTGAGAGATTTTCCCTTGTCTGTGTAACGATTGGCTTCGTTTACTTCTCTAGCATCTCCTTTACTTGCATGCATCGCATCGTCCTCAATCCTCAGCTGTTTTCTTTGTCTCATTTTTTGATGTCTATCCTTTTGTCGCTTTGTGATCGTTTTATGATAGCGTACAGGATTCGGTTCTCTATGAATATATGAAGGCTGAAATACTATCATTGTCGTTCTATATTGGAAAGAATAAATTTCAGACGTCTCCGTATATCTTCAACATGCTGTTCCGCAGCCATTAACAGATTGTTTTTTTTTTAAGGAAAATTATAACATAACTAAATTTATATTTAGGTATAATATAAGTTATAATTTCTTGTTAATATGATAAAAACACATAATTTAACACATTTACATCTATACAATTTTCATAATGGTTGAAAACATTTCGAATCCCATCTTTAGACTAGAGAAGAAAAAAACCTATGAATAAAGATCCATAGAAGTAAGACTGGACAAAGTTATCAGTTACATTCTAAATAATAAACTTGCACATGTTAAAAAAATTAAGTCCTAAATAAATAAATAGTTGAACAACATATATAAAAATAAAAGTGAAAAAATAACAGATAAATATGAAAGAGTCAGAGAACAGATATTTAAGAAAATACAAAGATAATTCCTCATATTTATAATATAGTTATAATTTTCTTTAGATTATAAACAGATTTACCATCCTAAGTGACCCGCTGTTATCATATGCAGACTATAGTTCCCCATATTGCAGCTTTCGTCGTTCTCATAAACTGTGAAACTGTCTTTTAGTATTTTTGCAAATAATTTCAAACTAAATGCATATCGCTTAACTAACGGATTTTACTAACGGTTAGCTTACAGTTTACTAAACCTTTAAGGAGTTCTGTCCTGCAGTGTAATTATTTCGTGAGGAAAAACGGTGCAGTGGGAAAGTTGAAATAAAGGGGTAGGAGTTTTCGTTTATAATTTACGGCCTTCTTGTACGCTTCATAATTAATATGTAAATTAGTCTGTTGCTTCCTAACCGGGATTAAGGCAAGTGTAGTAGGATGGATTAAAGTCCTTGGCCCTTGCCATTCAACTACTATAGTAATAAGCCACACTAGGTCGTCACCGATGTATATCCAGTCTCTTGTAGTATTATTACAAACAAATAAAATATTTGTTGTCTTAATATAGGCGTATATTATTGCTCTAAAAGTATTTCGGAAGCAATAAGCATTTCGAAAGCAAGTATTTCGGAAGCAGGCATGTTGATCTGTGCAACTGTTAATTTATTTCCAAATACACTTTCATACATAAAAAAAGTTGAAATTACCTAATAAAAAAACTGTATATATTTTGCGAAGATGCAAAATTCAAGTAGCTTGGAAACATTGCATGATTTAACGGTTCAGCCTAGCTGTTCTACTTTCGACGGGTTCGATCTCTCGCTGGGGCAGTGGGCACCCTAGGAAGTGATTCTGTGTCTTCTTTTTCATTTGTAATTTCCCTCTAAGGCCGACTTTTAAAGGGATAACGCCTATTTCTGTGGATCGCTTCCCGGGACTATCGAATGTACCACCAAGTGCATAATGGTTGCTAAACGTGCTAGCTTCTATGATTTTAATTTTGTCGATAAGTTTTATCGACAAGTATGATTGATCCGAATATTTTTTCAGTTTTAGGGCATCCTAAATCTAATTTTCCTGCTAACTAGACAAGATGTATAGACAGCAAATTGCATCTTGTAATAGTTAGCTAGATGTATTTTAATCATTATAGAAAATTCCTGAAATGGTACTTTTTTCAATGGTCTGGTTTTAAATGGCAAGGATCTTGCTTGGTTAAAGCTTTTACATGAAAAGCTTGTATATAGAACGATTTTGAGACAGCAACAGCTGAAATGCTAAACCTATTAGGTCTATCAACATTTTTCCCGCACCAAACATATTAATTAATCAGAAATTTACATTGAATTGCAATGGTTCAAAAGAATATTATAATATTCCAATCTCTCTTCTCTGTTAATAACAGAGGTAATCTCTTTATCTATTTAATTTTCATATTTTTATCAAATATGTTTACTTAAGATGAAAATTTTCATGTGGGAGTCCAGAGAGTATAGTCCAAACTCCAAATTGTCACAAGATGTAGCAGGATAAAAAAATTCAAAGCACTTGTGTGGTAAATTTAGTGATGTTAGTGATATTATATGATTAGTTTATATTTCCTGTACTAATAAGTATTAGAATAAGAATTAATTTAACAAAAGGGATAAAGTGTGAATGGCATCAGGTTTCTTTATAGAATTTGCAATAAAGACCTTTAATGTTCTTATTGTTATTATTTCAGAAAAAGCAATCTGGTAATAGAACAGGTGACTATTCTCTCTCCGTGGCTCATTTGGCTCTGGTATTTCCTGCTTGTATTGGGCTCCATCGTAAGGGCGATAATGATGCTATCGCCAGGATTCATTTCCGGAGCTTGTTTAAAATCCCGGTCCATTGTGCACGACTTAAGAGATTTTCGTGTAGACTTATCTATCCACCTAACAAAGTTTCGCTTTCTCTGCACAACTTTTACTGCAGCGGGAATTTTTTCTTAGAGAATGCCATCGCCGTATTTGGTAGAAGAAGGGACACGTGGACTGAATTAAAACCGCAGCTCTGGAGAAGTCTCTGAAAGCACAGAGTACTTGAGCACATGTATAGGTAATTTATTCGATACATTAGATTTACACCAGTATAGCGTATGTATTATACTAAAGATTATGCATTAGTGTTACTTTTATGCGTATGCCTTTTCCTTTATACTTCAAACATTCGAGGGGATGCTTATGTGCCTTAGAAAACTATTATATTGAAAAAATACCATGTTTCTATAGCGTCTTTGTGAAAAAAATCGGAGAAATCATGTATATCTTTAATTAATAAAATTTTCCAGGTTCCCCTTATTCTCGTACTAAATGGCAGTTAAAGTTATAACATCGTATGTCGTTCCTGGGCGCACTCGCGGCCCGCAAAATAATAATATGCCGCTCCCTCTCCCACACAAGTCTCTGACTTCCAGGTTCGTCACTAAGATGAGAATGAGGGATAGAGATATTATTATCATTATTATTATTATTATTATTATATAAATTAGAAATTAAAAATTATTCTAAAAAGTAGAGATTTTTATTAATTTAATTTATTATTTTCTATTTAAATTGTGCTTACATTGTCATTCTGTATTATTTAACATACCTACATCACAAATCAGCAGGTTATATGTGCGGTTATCAATTTTCAGATACTACAATTGGTTATACTATACAGAATGGACATCGAAAAAAATTAGTCAGGGATGTGCTATGTGACTATGTGCACCGACTGCCATTGCATTACTCCGCCATCTCCATAGAAGTCGCCACATCTTTCATCGAGACCAACCAGCAGACACTGAACGGTTTCGCAGTTATTCTGTGCTCATCAGAGCTCCATAGGTTATGTTTCATGCTCCAAATGTTTTCAATTATTTACTATTTAAGTAAATAAAGCTATCATTAATAAAAATAATACAGAAATGTTTGAGTTTAAAAAATTTACTTGAGACTCGAAAATAAGATAATTTCTCAGTATACAATATACCAAGGATAATGACGAAAGAAGCAAGTCAACTTAATGCGATTTTCCTGCTTTGCTATGTACTGAAATCCCGATCCCAATGTCAGGCTTCTCAATATGCGACAACAGAAGAATGCGGATATGAAAAACTACGTTGTATACCTCGTCCATCAGAAGAAATTCACATTTTGACGAAGCCAATCGTTATTAAACATATACAGACGGTAACAATATTTAATTAAAGTTCCCCATTCAAAGTTCAAGTGCTTTGAAAGTTGAGTTTTCCAGGGAAAATCATTATTTTTAATAAAGCTGAAAGGGAAACGACACGTACCTGCAACCGTCAAAACTGTTATTATTTGTTTAAAAAGTTCGTTAAAATTTGTAAAGCAGGTTGAAACTCATAAGTCCGTTAAAATGAGCTTACTTATGTTACCTATTGAATCCTAAATCAGACAGATATATTTACTTTTTATATAAATTAAGTTAATAGGTATTTCTAAAAATTGTGATAAATTTATTGAAACTTCGGGTAAATAACTCACATTAATATTCTGACATAATTTCACAAAACTCCAGTAAATTGTGTGGCTGGAGAAACCGTTATAAAGGTACTTATAAATATGAGGTAAAACCAATTAGTTTTCTACATTAAAATGTCGAAAATCATCTCATGCGATTAAGTCATAATTCCGTATATTATGCGTATACACTCAGTTGTAGGTACTCGAGAGCCGAGAATCTCTTGTCGCAAGGAATACTTATATCAAATATCTACCTAGTTATGAAAATATTGAGCAATAAATAATACCAATATAAATCAAAATAAGAACACATCTTCTTGGAATTTATAAGAAATGGTGAATTATATTAGATACTGGAAAAAACTTACAATAACATTACGAATAAATTTCGGGAATACCTAGAGAGGAACCCGCCGTTAAAATTCTAACATTCTGTACATTTTATTCTCAAAATTTTTATGTGAAATAAGAATATTTAAAATTTATGTCATTATCCAGAAACTTGTAGGTGTCATACAATTGAAACAAGAACACTCAGTACATTCTCAGTGCAAAAGTAGAAATGGTGGAAGACAAATCTGGAGCAGGCAAAATTTTAACGAAGGTTTGTGGAAGAGAGCTTTTACTGACCTCTCGGCACCGCAATTATACAAATATATAAGTGTGTGGTTTCACTACGACCCGCGTGGAAATGTTGATATTCAGGTTTCGTAGACTGTGAAACAGACTGTAAATTGGAATGTTGGCAGCTCTCAATGAAAGGAATTGTGTTTAATTGTGTACAGGGTGTGGCATTCGTGCGTCTTTCTTCCATAGCGTCGTTGTCTGTGAAGATAAAAGAATATTTTGATATCAAAATTATTTTTATTTGCTCCTGTGTTACCTAAAAATATTGGGTAATATACAGAGTCTTCAAATTACCCTGTACGGCAACTACCTCTCTCATTTTAAATGAAACTCCCTGTAATTTTTTACATTTTTGGAAAGACAGGAGATATTTGATATTTTATGAAAATTTTGACGGCTGCAAGGATACGTAAGACACTATGTAACTTTTTTCTTATAGGAGATTTTCAATTACCGTTTCTCTTGTTGAAAGATGATATACTAAGTGTTCCATTTTTCACGTTACATTTAGACTTTTAAGCCGCGCTCGCGTTCGAACTTATGGTGCACTTTTTTGGTCAAATCTCCGTTATTATTAAAGATACACTCATCAATAGGTTTGTTCCTGCAGGAGTCCAAAACTGTCAGTAACTGTCAGAAGCATGCGCATTACAAATCTAAGCGTTCCAGCAAGAGTCGAACGACAGTCCAGGATTTCTTGTCCTCTGTTCCAGCTTGAGTCAGGGCAGTTTGCTGATAGTTTGAAAAGTTCACTGATTCTTCGGAAACTCATAGTCCGGTGCATGCGCAATGCGCATTAACCAAAACTATTTACCAACTTTAACTTCAATTATTGAACGCTGTCTATTATTAATATTATAACTCAACAAATAATAATTATTTGTCAGAAACGGATGATATTCCATGGATATTTCTCCATAATTTACAGGTTAAAAAATTATTTGGTTATTGTTTATTGTACTCTTCTTCTTCTGCTATTAAGTTCTCTAAAAATCCGGTGTTCCAGCAAAAATCAGAAACTAATCTAAGATCAGACATGCGCATTAAATCACAATCCCTGACTGTCAGGGATTTATCAGAGATTCTATGCAGGAACAAACCTAATATCTATATTACTGTATTCGTGAGACAACGCTCTATGCTAAGTTACCATCCGCGGCCATTTTGTTTGGACTTTACTTGTTTTTCTACTATTATTTTCGAAAACTTCATAAAAAATCGGGCAACTTTTATATTTCACGTTCTTTTATAATTCGGTAAACAAAAAAGTTAACAGGGGGGTCAAATATAGTGAATCATCCTGTACCTCCTGCCCTATAAATAAATGTAGTCGCTAAAATATCTCCTTATGTGAGTACAATATATTACCGTTTTATATTACCGAGCCGGTGGCTCAGGGCTTAGCGTCTCGATCGCTCAACCCAGAGGTCGTGGGTTCTAATTCCCATTCCACCAACAATTTTTCATCAAATTGTTTACTCGTAGATCAAGGCTTATTCGCAGGGATGGCTTGGCAACCATCCTGGCAAAGGCCTAGGATGGGAAGAATGTCAACTTGGTGTTAATGTGAGAGATTAAAATCAGTTGATGTTTGACTTGTCCCCCTAACTAATGAGGTTTTCCAGGTTTCCCTCATTCCAGCACTGAATGGTGGTTAAGGCCTACCAACGTAAGTTGTTCCTGAGGCGCAAATGCGACCCGCGAAATAATAATATGCCGCCCCCTCTCCCACACAAGTCTCCGACTTTCGGGGTAATCCTTGTGATTAGAATGAGGGGTATATACTTACCAGCGTGACATTTTTAAGAAGGCAAATTTGAAACTTTCGTTTCAATTAAAATTTTCATTACGCATGGTGAGAGAAGGGAGAGAAAAGAAAGAATTAAAAATAACTAAATAAAGTATCTAAATCAGTCTTTTGTAGGTGCTATTTATACTTATTTATTATTTCTTAAAATTAGGAGTAGGCGCACACAGAATGTAGAATCAAAGAAAATGGCGAAGGAGCCAGTGTTCATATAGATATAATGAGCTGCCGAAATGAAACGTATACTGATGAAAAATCCATTTCTATTTTTCTTGTGGTAGTAGAAATATAATTATTTGCAAACATAATACTTATTGAACAAACTTTAAAATGCAATCGTTTCATTTATATAATCATTTATAAATGAGTTATAACCAATTTCTATACGATTTTTTCACTGTATTTACTTCCATATTAGAAAATATGTGAAAGTTGATACCTAATATCGACATAAGAGTCGGAATATGCCACTCAAAAAAGTAAATAAAACAACCGTTTTCGCAGTGTGTTCAGACAGAATAAACACAACAAAGTTTATTTCGATTCAATGAAATACAGCTACTGCAACAAACGGTAAAGTAAATTTCTAAGAAGAAAAAAACATGACAAAACCCCTTTGTCGCTTTTATTTTTGTTTTTCAGGAAGAGTGTATCTTTTGTTTCCCGAGTGTGTGACGAGCACGCTAGCGGTGTAGGATTACTGTCAAGCCACGTCGGTTTTTTGCGAAAGCAGTTTAACAATTCATACGGCAAACGTACGACAGGAAAGGGAGTAATACAATCAAGTCAATGTATTAAATTCCAACAAAAAATGTTTGTACAACGGTGCTTAAAAATGTATGGCTGGAGGATATTAAAGTTTGGAATAGGATGTGTTTGCATTACCTACCTTCCATTGCATTTCATATAGGTAGGTATATGCAAGCATTTTTTTTGTTCATGTCGTTATAACTAGTAAGGGCCGATAAAACTAACTATATATTTCCATGAATGTTGTTAAATAACCAAAAGTATTTTATTATTTTGAACATTTTTCTGCCTCTTTTAAGATTTCTAGTATATTTTTAATCAAGCAGACTTCTCCAGTATTCCTGGAGCGCGTTCCAAATTTAAGACCTCTTAAATTTCATTTAAAGCGCTCGAGGAATAAAAGTTTTAACTTTCGCCTTTTAATTTTAGGCGTGCGATCTTCCACTGCTGATCTGACGCAATTTTTTAATTGAGTTTTACAATTAAGAGAAAATGGGACAATTGCGGGGATCCGTCGCCATAAGCGGCAGGGCGGTTTGCGATTAGGCCAATTGCCCGAAAAGTGCACCCTCCTATAGAAATTATTTTAAAGATGCCTTGAAAAAGTGCCATAAATAAGCATTCATCTGAAGTAAATGTTAAAAGACATTTTGAAATGAGAAATTCGCTGGGGTGGAAGTGGCAGATTCCAGTTGCAAGTTTGAGCGAGTAAGTACTGTCAAGGCATTGACGTGCATGTTAAATGTTCCCTGAAATCATTTATTTGTGTGTGTGTGTGTGTGTGTGTGTGTTCACTTTAGATTCCTTACACCTGTAGGATGTAGTTGATCGCTAAATATTTAATATTACTTTTTCGTCGAAAGATCAGCCAGGAGTGATTTTCTATGTTTATCTTTGATTAAAAAAAAAATGAGTAATAAAAAAATAAACGATGAAAAATAAATAAAACTTATATAAAAAAAAACATGAAAAATTATAAATTTAAAAACTTTTGATACAAATGCTCGTTTTTAAAGTAAGTTGCTCTTTAGTTTTCTTAATTGTTTTCAATTTGAAGAAACCTGCCAATGAAAGTCTATTTTTTTACTATATTCTATTAACAGACCGTCAGTTTGTTAGTTTTTTTAATATCAACTTTTATTACTCAGTAATTAATGTTCATATATATTTATCTTTAATAACTCTACTTTAGTCATTAGTTGATATAAAGAATAAAAAAAGAATTAAAAGAATCTGAGATAGCTTTATCTCTGTATTCAATGTATTTATTTATAGTAAAATATTTAGGATTGTTTATTAATACAATCAATCAACCGCTCTGGTTTCATGTTGAATTAAAATTTTATACTTTGGTAAGTTTAAAGAACATATTATTACCCTTTTAGGGTAAGTCGATTTTCCATATTTTGCATATTATTATTAACAGTCGACTCTCCTCTTACCCCCAGTTCAGTTGTCACAAACGCCACTGGAGAGTATTGGTTAGGGAGACGAGGTACTCAGCAAATTGGAGCACTAAACGACAGGATGTTAAAGTAACGACCTAAGAAATGGAAGACATCGCTAAACACCAGCCAACCTGATTCTTGGATCACAATGGGAACATTCCTTCTAGGGTTTGTTAATTTACTAGAATGATTTATTTTACTACTGAATTAGTTTATTTAGAGTAATCGAATTCAAAATCTCAGCACAAATAGAAGCCAGACCGTGGCTGGTAGTGTTCAGTCTGGAATTCTAATTTTATTTCTATGTAAATTAGATGGAATTGCTTTGACAGTATTCTATTTAAAAGTACTTTTAATATAAAAAATAAAAATAAAATATTTTTAAGACTTTCCTTTCTTCTGTGATTCAGAAAATACCTATACCTCTATGGCTATTTGAAAAAATGTTACAATAAATGTGGTATAAAAAAATGTTTTAAAAGTTGCCCTAAAATGCCATTGTATAGATATATAATATAATAAATGAACTTATGTTTATTAACTTTAATTTAAAACTATTTTCCTTATTATTCCAGCTAATAGTAGGCTCTTCATCAGTAGACATTTCGTCTTCTAATTTTTACAATATCAGTTTCAGTTATTTTTCACATAATCTTCACTCGCGCAGATCAGTGTTTTTCATTTACCATTTCAACGTCTTTTGAACAAGGGAAGACACGTTTGATCTAAAAATACCGATGAGATAGAATCATCGCCATTAAACAGAATTTCTACAGAAAATTTCTTTTAATTTTCTTTGCTTAATTTGCTTTTAATAAAGAAAAGAATGTGATTAAAGATACCTTTGAAAGAAAACATAACCCAAAAGATTCTGTTGAAAAGAAATTCAGAAAATGAAAGTACTTTAACTAGTGATAATCTTAATAAAACAGGACAGAAAATCCGATAGTAATTATGGTAATTTTATACATTTTAAGAATATCTGATAGATAATTGACATAAACAGAAGGATAGATTCTGTGCGGATTTTACTAAAACAGTAAGAGGGTATCCCATAATGCCCAAAAGAAACTAACTACATATTATATTGAAAATTTCACACCGCCATATTTTAACCAATCAGAGGCTGGTTTTTGTTCAGTTACCATGCCAACCCAAAAAATTTCCGGAAATTTTTAATGTTGTGTCAAATTAATAAATGGAAATTTTTCTGTCATTTAAAATGTCAAAATAAAGACGCCGGAGTTGAATGAATCAATATATTTCCTATGCTCGAATTTAAGTAACATTTTCAAAATTAAATTGTGTTCCACCAATATTAGTAGATCAAAGAAAAATATAATATATTTTTAAGTTATTTATAAAAAGTTCACGTAACTAAACTTAAATTAAAATGGTATGCTATTTCACTAAGAGATTTCGCATTTTATTAAACATATAAATTTTGAAGTAGATACTTCAGAATAATTATCAAAAATAAATGATGTTCCACCAATATTAGTAGATCAAAGTTAATAAGAAACAAAAATATAATATGTTTTTAAGTTATTTGTAAAATATGTATGTAACTAATGTTAGAAAATGACATTTTATTTCACTAAGAAAACTCACATCAGAATTATCAGAAATAAAAGATGTTTCCTTTCCAAAGCGGAACATTTTCAAAAACAGAATCTAATAAATCAGCAAATTGCACAAACACAATGACACGATGACAAGTAGTGGCACTTGACCAAGGTACCGTACTTGACAGTCGTAAAAAATGTTTGTTATTGCTCATGGCTCAGTATGAGAAATGAATGTTTGTCATTCTTAATTAAAATGTTCAATTTTGGCATAATATTTATAAAGTAATGGTGTGAAATTTTCTTACCAAATATCCCACGAGCTTAAATTAAAAACCGGAAATTTTTCCTCGTTCATGAATTTTTTAAGAAAATTTCCGGAAATAATTTAAGCATTAGGGATATTATAAGTGAAAATTTTTTGACGCAAAAACAATCCAATTAGATTTCTCTATTTGTAATCACGTGTGCAAAACCAACCAATAATAGTCACATTACACTGATAACAGCCCACGGGTAGTTATCACTTATGTCATCGTACGTTGACAGCGAACAAAATGTTTTTGACACTTCTATAATAATTGTAACAATTTAAAATGTCTATCACTTTCGTCACGATTTGGTGAACAGTGCTTCAATCGACAAAATTATAAAAGAAAATACACCCAAAAATACTGTTAGCAGTAAAAAGTAGGTATACTTGGAAAATATTTATGAACTTTTGCAGCACGCGGAAATATACATTAGATGGAAATCGTACAGTTGAAGGACTGGCGTTGATACTCAAGGATTGGGCGGCTAATATGAGAAAAAGGGATGGTACGGAGTTTAAGGAGGCTACAGTTAAAACTATGTGGAATGTAACAAGTAAATTATTACAAGAATAATTATATTTTTAATAAATAATTTTGAATGACATTTTCATAAAAATTGCAAAACATTTTCTCGCCGAATACCCCTCGAGCATTGATAAATAACTCAAAATTTTCTCACAACTTTCTCAAGCACGTTACTTTTTGACAACAGCCTAACGCCGTAGGCGGAGGGCTGTTGTCAAGTAACGTGCTTTCGAAATCTGTGATAAAATTATCTCGTAGTTATCAATGCTCTTGGGCCATTATAGGTGAAAATTCGTTTTTGCTCCTCATCAGTACAGCGTGTCTAAAGGAACATCGCTGGGATGATATAGGTCTGCTAAAATTCTAAGCATTTCTATAAAGTGTTTCTGTTAACGAAAATTCTAGTACTAGTTGTCGCCGTCTGTGATTCTGAAAAATGATGTAGAAATAGTGTTAAAAATTAAATATACTTTTATAAGTACATAGAAATGCATCAAAATCCTCAATAATAAGATTTCCTTTGCTTCAAAATTGAATGCTTTGGATGACCTTTTATAATGCATTATTTTAAGTGTCGTAGAAAATGATCCATTATTCTGTCTATAGCTTTTCTAGAATTGCTTGAATTTGAAATACTTTTCTTTAATTATTCAGATTTACTGATATACACACTTCAAAAATACTCCAAAAGTCAAGTGATACGATAGTCGATCACCTTATATTACCATTAATAATTCCAGTAGATGCTGTAGGGGAAGTAACGCATGATTTTGAAGGCACGATGCTCAGAATAAGTATCAAAGGAAGGAGGTCGTCCAAAGCATTCATTTCGGAAGTTAATAAAATTACAGGTTCAGACTGGATATACAGGTACTGTTTTTCTATATGTTCGATCAATAAAATTTTATTGAATTCTAAAAAAGATCAGTGATTTTTCGAATTCCCTTTATCTAATTTCATTGGGATATTCAGATACATATTTTAAATTATCTAAATTGACAGTAATTTTGTCTTTTTCATGCATTCAAAAGGAATAGATTCAACAGAATAGTGACTAGAAATTTTGCAAAATAAATTTTTGTCTAAAATCCTATCACTAGAAATGTATTTTAAAAATATTAAATGGGTCACTATATTTTTGCAAAGGTCTTGGCCAACTAAATAGCACAGGTCTTATCCAACTAAATATTTGCACAATATTCTCATATAAAAAGCATGTGCATACATTTGTTTTAAGTTTTAATTCAGTTTATTACAGATTTAGAAATATAAGTCGATTTACCACTTTTTTTAATTCACTTCATTCGATTTTTCAGTGCAATTGAATTATTATAAATATAAATAACATTCATATAAATTAATGCACTCCTACAAGTCTTAATAAACTACACGTATCCAATTCTTCCACAGACGTATGCTCTATTGTCAAAACAGTCCGCTATGCTCAGCAAAAGAATATCATTATTAATGAAAATGTAGGTCATACTCAAAGAACAATCGCACACCCTTTCCATGCATAAAATATAAAGAACTACAGAGCGAAGAAAAGGCGAATGCAGATTGAAAATGGGAAATCTGTAGATTACCAGCACAATAGATGCATTCTGAAATCTTACACAATTACTGTACTCTTAATCAGGGAGGAATTTGAGAGACAAAGAGGAGCTCGGGAGGATTACAGCTCACGAGGGCCGCTCTTGGTTTTAGTTGGAACTGAATTAGCTACACAGTGCAACCACTGGGAGGGTGTATTTAAATTAGCGACCGAGAAGAACGAGCAGGGTGGCAAACTGCTAAATTAATAGATTGGACGCTGTGCTGCATACAGCATCGAAGAGCGTTATGATAAATTATTAAAAATGAAATAACTAACACTTGCTTCGAAAACCAGCTGTCGATTTTTAAGTTTTTGCGATTCTTAACATATAACGAGAATAATACAAAAGTTTATAGAATAATAAGAACATGGCTAAAACATGATTGTCATCAATTTTCTAGATATAAGGATATAAGGATCTGAAAAACAAGCCCGTGTAAACTAGGACATGTCCTCCTAAGAAATACTAACCTATGGCCTCGAATGTTAACCAGCAATTATAATTACTAATCAATCACATTCTGTTTATTTAGGCTAATCATTTTTCAAACTAAATATAAGAATTATTTCAATTAAATTACTATGATGTTCACTAATTTTGACAAGTATGTAATGAGTACTAACTTATCATCAATATTAACGATAAAAAGTTCGTCAGCTTTCATGGACGATATCAGATGAAGATGTAGATTTTTAGGCAGTTATTTTTTTGGACTCATGATACAAGATAACGATACGAGAAGCACTGAATATATGATCTGATATGATTAACGAAAGGTATATATAACTAATAGTAAACACATTTAATAACATATTTGATCTTAAAATATAGGTTTCCTTTGGAAGTCTTGGAGGCATAGATCTTCATTGAATTTTTTAATAATTACTACTTTATGACCCAAGCAGAGACGCGTAAAAGTCAAATAGTGCAGATTAATTAAGTGGAAGTCTACGTACTGATCTAGATTAATATTAGTACTGTTAGGATCTATCCATTTGAAACAACGAAGAGAGTTGAGAAGTTTCTGTTCAAAGGATATCTTTCGACTAAAATAATATCTGAAATATTTTCAAAATTGGTATATATTTATAGAGATAATGTTAAACAGAATTCTAAAATATTTGCAATAGTAGGATAGCTATGTTTAAAAGTACCATAAAGGCAAGATTTTATGTATTTTTACTGGAGTAGATCTTAATAGATTATTATTGTGATATTCCTACTTTTTTTAATTGAACGTATTTCTAACAGAGTTCCCTCAGCATGCTTTTTGATGTATGTATTTTGAAGATTAATTTATTAAGAATAAAAGTTCCACAATTTTTAATTACTTCTACTACAAATGTAGTGTATCGCAAGCCACGGTAAAAGTAATTATTGTAATGAATCAATATTTGTTACAAATTAAGTTATTCCTACACCCCTGGCAAACAAATTGCAAGAGAGAGTGAGCTCTATTCAGGGAGGCAATGATAAATATTAAATTATTACAGTGGCTGTCACGTTAAATCTACCTGTCGAAGGTAGCTACATTTGGAAATGTAAATGGCATAAAATATTTAGAATGCTGAATTTGTAATTCAGGCTGCCAGCTCAGACAAGGAATCTCCATTATGCTATTAAATTATAAACGCCTGAATCTGGGAGCAGGCTTAGCTTTCGCTTTGATCATATTAATATTGCGAATTTCACAGAGTCACCAGAAAAACAATTTTGTAATGCATGCCAAGCACTTATATTTAAGGAATTTCTTGACAGGAATAGCTCTATGCATATTTTGTGTAGATCTGTGTTGAGATATTGTTTTTCGAAAGATAATTAATTGTTTGCCAGTAAATGCAAACCTATACCTGCATTGATCTTCTATCTATCTGTATTTTCACCAAAGTATTTTTTACACCAGCACTATAATTTGATAGTATTAGATATACAGGGTGTCCCAGTGTGAGCGTACAAAAATTTACCAGGGGTGGACCAGACCAAAATAAGAATAAAACTCTCATAAAACAAATTTCTCTGATGCACGCCTAACGAGTTACAGGGTGTTATTTTGAAAAAAAAATTCCGCAATAACTTAAAAATTGTTAGGTAATTTTTGGGAGACATCTAAACATCTACATGGTGTTTGTTTAACTTTGACACCTGTGGTGGCCTAGGCCTACTCTTCCTTATGACTTCCTTTGCATGTATTTTTCTGCATAAAGAATGTAGTTCGTACTTTACACTCAATTTACTCGAAAATGGTTGATTTTAGAGCTATGTAACAAGAGAACCTTTTTTGTTCAGAATTGATAGCCGATTAAGGAAAACTTAGTTAATCCACGAAAAAGTAGGATATGCAAGTTATGAAGACAAAATCATAAGGAAGAGTAGGCTCAGAGTTAAACAAACACCATGTAGTTTTAATGACCTTTAATAGATGTACACGTCACCCAAAAATTATCTAAATCTACGAAACGATTTTTAAGTTATTGCGGAAAATTGTTTTTTTTTTCTCCAAAATAACTATTTGATTTTTTTATAAGAGTTTTATTCTTATTTTGGTCTGCTCTACCCCCTGGTAAATTTTTGTACGCTCACAGAGGGACACCCTGTATAGATAAAATAGGTCGTCTCAAAACGAATGAGTGTATACAGGGTTATTCATGCAAAGCGAGTGTTAGACGTTCTTGGGGTTCGGTTAACGATAAAAATCTAATGTTTTTATGGGGGAGGTTTTCGAATATTTTCGATTCAATGAAAATATTTTCAGGTTTCGATCACTTCCGGTTATACCGGAAGTAGACCACAACTTCGTTATTTCAAATGGAACACCCTGAATATTATTGCAATTTTGAACTCTACGTGATATTCTAAACACATTTCATGTAGGATGTCCTATACCTATCTTCAACTGTTTTTGAAATATTGACAGGTGAATATTGACATTTTTCAACTTTGACACCCTGTAAAATCTAAACGGTTAGAGATCAAGCAAAACGGTTTGCACATTCCTATCTTAACTTTTCAAAAGCTATCGTTTGATACTAATATCAGATTTATCAAGAAATAAAAAAATTTCGATTAAATTTAATCTCTTTGTTAAATCTGAAATGTGTGTATCTGAAATACACATGAAATGTGTTTAGAATATCACGTAGAGTTCAAAATTGCAATAATATACAGAGTGTTCCATTTGAAAGAACGAAGTTGTGCTCTACTTCCGGTATAACCGGAAGTGACGCAAACCTGAAAATATTTTCATTGAATCGGAAATAATGTTTTCCATTATTTCCAATTCAATGAAAATATTTTCAGGTTTGCGTCACTCCCCCATAAAAAAATCAGATTTTTATCGTTAACAGAACCCTAAAAACGTCTAATACCCGCTTTGCGTGAATAACCCTGTATATTAAAAACCTATACTACCTTGTAACATTTCTCATATCTTAGATTCCTATAATAATGGGGGTTATGATGGAACATGGTAAGATGAATCTGTTATAATAACATGTACGTTATCACTAGGCGTCAGCCAATAGGAATCCGTATGCCTTAGCAACAACAGATTCATGTTATTCGTTCCAAATATTTGCTACATAACATTGTAATGACAGAGTGATAATTCATTTTCCACAACCGAAGTAGCCTGTATTTAATAAAGGTGCATTATTTTGCATAGAAATCTGCGCGGTTTCCTCACTAAATCTTGGCGATAATATTTCTCCGCAACAGCGCGAGTAAGAATTCATATACGACTATTATCTTTTACTCGTCCCTTCCTCGGCACGGACACATAAGCTGAAAATACTACTGTAATAACGTGTAATAAAGGCCCATCGTGTCCCCTCCTCTATAGTATAAGGCTGTATTCTCGGTCTAAATCATACTAAGAAGATTCTCAATGACAGTACACTATTAAGAAGAGGATTTAGAGGTAAGTTTGCGGCTGTGGTGTAATGAAATTATAACTCAAAACGACCAAGGTATCTAAAAATGTTATAATAAAGTTTTTTTATATGTAACAAAAATTTGCTGAGTTTGTGAATAACACAAATATAAAATTATTTTTATGAATTGAACCATTATATTTCTTATACTGAAGGTTCACTTATTTTAGTTAATTATATTTTACATTTTCAAGTATTAATTTAATTATCATTATACATTGCATATTTTGGATAATTTTCTTGCAATTTCATATACTGAGTGATTCTCATTTCATATAAAGTTCATATATCAAATTTTCATAAATTTATCATACATCAATTTTGAGTTAATTAATTATATTTTTATTCAACTGATTGCAGTTGTTGTTATTATTGCAAAATTATCTGTTGTAATCTTGTCCATGTCATATTAGTTTATATAATTTTTCTTTACGATCTTGGTCTAATTACTTCCCATTCACTTAAAAACACCTTGGCTTTTTGGAAGAAGAGAACCAACCTGTAATTTCAACACCCACCGTGAGAACGACGATATAAGGAGGAACTTTCATCCCGATTAGCAGTATCAGGATTAACAAGAAGCTAACTAGCTACACCATCTTGTTCGTAGTTTCCTGACGGTACCATTATCTGCTTAAAAAAGCGGTTCATTGCAATATCTACTGATTTCCAGGGAGTTACGGAAAATAAGTAAAAAGGTAAGTATTTAGCGTAATTAAATATGGTCTAACTATTGATGGATTGGTAAGACCTATTGAATCAACAACACGTTTAATATCATTTTTGAAACAAAAGCATTCTATTTTCGTTTTCAAAAGAAAAATTAAAACACTGACAGTGTAGTTACGTTTGCTGGTATTTTTGGTGAAGAGCTTTTATTTATTTTGACAGTGTATCCTTAGATAATACGCTTTATATTAATCAAACAATATTAATATTTAATTATATTCAGACACGGTGCTTATGCATCGCGTATTTGTGCAATCTATTTAAATTACCAGAACAAATGAGATGCTCTTAATGCTTACATTTGTAATATATTTCCAAAGTATCTCCAGGCAACCCAAAATATTTATAAATATGATTAATGAGAAACAGGTACGTTTTATTTTGGAAATGTGTAAGGGCGGCATTAAGAAATATTACTTTGTGGTTTACATACACACGTTAGGCTGTACCCCATTCATATTTATTAGGTTCGGAAAAACATCTGTTGGGAAATGAGCTACTATAAAGTAGTAGGCGGTGGAACATATGTCAACTTGTTACAGTAGTTTGCTATAAGTTAATCTTTACAATTTGTGGCGTTGAATATTTTAAGTACCGTTAATCTACTCGAATTATTGAACTGCAAGAATGTTCCCTAAGGAAATGAGATCTATCTGTTTTGTGTTATTACCATAATGTCACAAATGCGTAGAAATGAACTTTACCTGTAAAATAAAAACAAGAAAAAAGAAACTAATCTAAGCGGGGTGTAGAAACTAGTTCTACTACTTGACAGATGGCATGTATATAGCAAATAACTACGAATAGTAAGGACATCATTAGATCCTCAGCATTTCATCCTCAGCGTTTGCAGATGGAGGATAATGATGTCCTTACTACTTACTATTGGTAGTTATTTGCTAACTAATCTAAGGCTACCAGTGCAATTGCAAGGTAGACTTCTTTGCCTTCCTGTGGTGAGACAAGTTTGCCTTAAAAAAAACCACTGCATAAAAATGTACATGTGAAAAAGTAATTCGCCGACGAAGAATGGAGTATCGGTTTCAGTTGGTTAAGAGAAAATCAAAATAAAACAGGAAAATTAGATCCTAGACTGTGGACTCTAGAAGACACCAGCAACAATTTTCTGTAAACATGTGGGCTGGTATTATTGGAGAGAATCTAATAGTTCACTTGCTGCCTGCTCGTTTGAACGCAGATATTTATCTCCATTCTCTGCAAAATGTTTGGCCTCTATTATTTGAAAATGTCTCTTTAGACATTAGAAATAATATGTGGTTTCAACATGACAGGGCACCTCCACATTTTGGTTTGAACGTGCTCCATATCTGGACCAGCAATTTCCCCGCCGATGGATGGGAATTAGAGGTCACGTGGCCTGACCCGCGCGTTCTCCCGATCTCAACTCCCTGGATTTTTCTTTTGGGGTTATCTAAAATATTTAGTCTACGAAACACCTGTTCGTAATGTGGCAGATCTCTTAGCAAGAATAATGGCCAGTTGTTCACATGTAGAAGCTATTTCATATGGTCCGCGAATCATTGAACCAACGGTGCAATGTTTGTAGTGAAGCAAATGGTCAACATTTTGAACACTTATTGCAAACCATCAGTTATTTATCAATGAAACAAAGTCCAACAAGAATAAAAAGTGAGTTATTAATGTCCTCTTGAAAATTTTTTGTAAATGAATATTAATTATTTATCACTGAAATAAACAAAACTTATATACTATAACCATTTTTCCATGTTCTACCAAAACGGCTCATTTGTGGAGATATGTTTATTAAACAAAAAAGGTTTGTTTTCATGTCCTCTACCATCCCTTAAAGTTTGTCGGTAGGTTTTTGGGACACCGTGTATATTCTCGAGCAATAGCGGACACGTAGTTCGTGTGAATAAGTCGAGCTAGCCCTTCACTCACCAAGCATAAACCCTTTATCTCCCCGAGAATTCCGGCTAAATAAATAATGAGAATAGGTCGAGTTGGCCACAACATGATTAGCTGAGCAGTGGAGGTTGTCCAATGAGCCGTCAGGAGTGTGCAAATCGAGTTAGCCGCGCTCTCGGCTGCATCTGGGTCTCGGGGGAGATGTCACGCCACTGTCGTGTTTATATTAGCCGGAGTCGGCTCCTAGGCCTCCCCGGATCGTCCAGACGGTGGCTGCGATTGTTGGCTTTTTATGGAGTGCATAAACGTATTATTTGATACGTTACGAAAGGGCTAATGTTTATCCTAATAGCCGGAACTGGCAATTTTGTAACCATCAGAGGTTTCTGCGTATCGTTCTAAAGTTTTATAAGTTCTAGTCGTACAGATTTTTATATAAAAAAACGAATAAGTTGAGATATTTCACCTGAAACTGATAGTTTGAATTTTGCGAGCTTTAGATAAAAATTAACAACACAATTTTAAAAATTGTGTTATAGATCAATAATCACCAATCATGAGTTCATCACTAAAAAAAATACGTTTTTGTAACAAACGCAAAGGCAGTACAAACCAAATCCTTCTATAATAATTCAATTTTTTTTTCATGAAAAAGTAAGTATGTGTCTTTATTCGTGCATTGCTTATCATCTTATCATGTAGGACCAATGTATGTGTATAGATGTAGCCCATAGGATTCAATGGTTTCCCACTCTACAACTCACACGCAAAATGTTGGCACTCACTATTATTAGTTACAAATAATTTAACTTCTACTTAATAAATATGTAAGATAAAGTAAAGAAATTCGTATGTAATATGAATAATACAAAACGAGATATATTTATTGTTTAAACAAAGCAGCTGTGGCGGCATTGATGACATATCTGCATCTTTCTCTTTATGAAATTTGGTTACAGTTTACCATGGTTACCTGCAATAATCAATCATTAACCTCAAATATCTCTAAAACCGTTGCAATTAGGTATAAAGAATGCTTCATAAAATAGAAAGAGTCGTGAGAGATCTTAATACGAATGATATAAAATATATGGTGTTTCATTTACAAAAAATGAGAAAACTAAGGTTACGAGTTTGAATTCGTCCTGTACCTATGCAAGTAAAGCTATTTTCAAGGAAATTCTATAGAAAGTAAAACTAGACTGTAGATATAGCTTAATTATTGAAGTAAAAAGTTATCTATAGTATTTATTTTCTTAAAAACGATTCAGGGTGCTCAATTCATTGCAGTTAACATACAAAAATGCTCATATCTTCTGAACTACTTTATATATTACTAGTAAACCCTTTATTGGCAAATTCGGAAAAATTATCCAAATTCAAATATAATATTTAAAAAATATATCATACCATTTGTTGTTGTTGTTCTTGTTGGAAGGCGGCGCGGTTACCCGTAGCACTCAGGTCTTCTGACCCATTGTGCCTGCCGCTAGTCGAGAGCTATTGGAAGAGACCCGTGCTATGCGCATACGCCAACACCTATTCTAAGGGAAGCTCTCTAATGTCCTGGGGTAGGAGAAATGCTGCACCCAGATGTTTGTGTCTCTTGACCATGAGGCAGCCACAGCGACAGAGTATTATACCATTTCAAAAAAACATAAGTGATATGGCACCGATATACGGAGCACCCTATGACTATACATATTTTTAATGTGCGTCTTCTTAGACTCTACGAGACCCTAAAATATATTTTTTTTGTTTACGACAGCATAGGAGTTATGAAACTTTGCCACACTATTGGACCACCCTGTATATCAGAGTAACTATATAAAAAATATCAACTAGCTAATGTATAATATTTCAAGCAAGTTTTGACTAAATAAGAAATCTGTTCAAACTCATTAGGTAATTTAGCAAAATATTGAAAACACGTATTAGGTTTTCGTGGGACAAGTATTTTTTTTATTTAAATTTCGTTTTTACCTACAAATGTGACAACTGTGTATGGCGGAGTATTAATAGTAGCATATAGTATTTTAAATTAATTTTTATTTTTGCGCCACACGAGTCAGGAATGATGGATAATCTATTTATAATTATCGTGCTTTAATGTTTCAGGTAATCTAGCAATGGTTTTAATCTACACACGCACGAATTAAATTCGTGCAGTTTATAGTTTCGTTGTTAATTTGATATGCGGAGAAAGTAAAAGAATTTATTTTATCAATAAAATATTCAGCCATGCAGAGTACCTAGTTGACATACAAAACAGAGTGCTCCAAATTAAGGTACACTGTTACTCATTATACCAGATAGGAGTTAAATTAATAAATTTCGTTTATTATTTGCTGATTCGTGTTCTACATGGAATATAAAATATGTTTTTTAGTAAAACGTCAGGCATAGGTAGGTACTTTTATATAAAAAAATCTACGCATTTTCTTTTGATAATAATCAAAGTATTTTAAATTCTTCAATTAGGTATAAGGATATAAATATTTATATTACCTACGTTTGTTAAAAATGATTACAAAGACCCTTGTAAATTATTTCAACCCAAATACTAATGTTTTGCAATGTGTTAAGAGTCCATTCACTAGGTCGAAATAAACCCTAAATCGGCGTTCGTCTCGTGTCTAATTATAAAAAAAACTATAAAAGATAGCGACTTTTAGTAAAAAAGTATTGAAATATAAGACTTTAATCTAAGTCCCTATAGTAGTAATTTTTGGTATTTCTTTTTATTTTTAAAATTCCAGGCAAACAATCTTGTACTAAAATAGCGTATTTTCAAAAATTATTTTCTCTAAAATACATGTATTAAAAAAAATTTGCTACTATAGGGATCTAGTTTATCTTTTGATCTTTCCGGTGATATATAATGTATAACACTAAAAAGAAATTTTGTTGCAATTATAAGACAAATCCGGTACCCTTGCAATGAGGGCTAACTTTATTTCCATGTGCCTTTTTACTTCGGCTTTACGTGCACCTCCGAAATCTTAATAATTCAATAGTTGGAATATGGATAATGCTTATTGAAATGGAACCAAGCACCAAATTGTAGTTTTGAGTAATCGAGGATTGAAATTTAAAGGTGGCTATAAAAAATATCACTATATTTTTTACATAGCAGTTGATGATTTTGATAAAAATACACTATAATGATGCTCCAGATATTTATTGGTATTTATGCAATTAATATTAATGTGAGATTTTAACTATTTTTGGTGGATGGTTCCGTTTTAAAAAATTTGCTGTTAATAATTTCATCACTTTCAATGGTACCAAGTGTTATTTTGGTCGTTGGTTCTTTTTGTAGAATAGGTAAAAATAAGGTATATATTTGTTTTATGTATTTCGAAAAAGAATATTTTTATTATGAAATTAACAGAAACTCAACATACGATAATACAGTTTTTTTATTCATCAATTTCAACTTGAAAATCAGGATTTTCACCAAATCCATCCACATCATCTTGAAAATCTTGAATATTGTCTACTTTGTAAAAGTCTCTTGCGTCCAAAGGTATAAAGCGCATTAAGGATTTTATGTCTTCACACTTTTTGTTGGAAATCGGTTTTCCATTGCGATACAGTTGTGTTAATTTTCCAAGATCGTTATTATTATTTGTTGATTTTCTACCTCGCATAGGTTTAAAAATATCAACTTCTTTGTATTCTGCATCAGGAAAATGTGTCTCTTTGAAAAAAATAGAAAATGGCGTAGATTTATCAATTCTTATGACCTTAGTTTTTAACCAACTAACTTTATCTTTTTCAACAGTTAATTTTCTATTTGATATTCGTTTTTCAACCTCACTCACAGAAAAAAAGTCTTCTAATGCCATATTTTCAACAACAAAAGGATTATTTTTCTTACAATTTTGTATGATCAATTTGAAATCATCGAGGGTGTAAATTCGAATTTGGTGTTTAAGTGCTCGCTCAATTTGTCCAAAATCGGTATCGTTCGGTAGAAAACTGTGCCCCGATTCCAAATATTTGAAGTATATAATTTTTAAGGAGGGATGTTCAGATAAAATATGTTTCAAAAGAAGAACAATTTTTATGTTCCTATTTTGTCCACCGCAACTGTCCGACCAAAGTATTAACTCCTCGGTGCCTTGTTTTAAATATAGATCGACAAATTTTTTTAAACATGAGCCTACTTCTTGAGCTCCTCTGCCTGCAACACCTTCTTTCCAAATAAATGCATAGGGCGTATTTGTTGACGCCGAATGAATCCCTTCATTATAAATGCTAAGTTGTCTCTTGTAATAAACAACATTTGTTGGAAGCTTGGGCAAACCTAACACTTTCTCCATATCATAACATAGTGTCTCTAATAAGGGATTGCTGACTGCCTCCTTCATATCACTTTTCATTTGATTTCGAGCTAAGTCGGCACATGTAAGGTGATTTTCATGTGCTGTTTCAGCAGCTTGTTTCTTGTTTTCATCAGAAAAGTTCTTGACTTGTGTGATGAATAAATCACACTTATTGCACGTATCTTTTGTTGGGGGTTTCCGTCTCAAATTGAAATTTTCATAAAAGACACGTTTAAATAGCGAAAAACTAACTTTGGGATTGTTTTCTTCCATATACAATTCATACATTTTTCGTTCAGTCAGATCGGGTGCTAAAAATTTTGATTGGGTTTCAGCTCGTGAATAATGCGAAATATAAGTGGGGAACTTATTAATGTGGTCCACAATTTTTTGTATTGTCAAATCATCTGTTTTTGGTTTGCCACCTAACTTTCCTCGCTCATCTTTTAAACGACCTTCTCTAATTTTAGTTAATGCCGAATTTACTCGTTTTGTTGAAATGTTATAGGTTTTAATATACATATTTCGGCAGACCTCAACATTGGAAAGCAGATAAACCCTGGTGTATGATTTTCCTGAACCATTTTTTGCACGTTTCCTTTTCACCCGCATTTCTTTTATTGTCCCCGCAATGAAACCAGTTTGGGAATCATAAGATGCCAAACTCCAGAAATTGTTAAAAAGCGTTTCTCTCATTTGCTCTGTAACAGCTTCGTTGCATTTCTTTGGGCAGTTACATTGAAAATTTAGGAATGTCTTGCTTTTCATTAACTTTCCATTGACTGTGTAGTGGGTTCTATTTGAATCTTTTAATTTTTTCCTCGTTGCGAAAGTTTGACCAGGGTACTTATTGTGTCTTCCTTTTTTTGGCCGTCCTTTCCACATGTTTCTTTCATCTTGTAGTTTTTGATTCCTTTCTATTTCTTCTGCATCCATCATAATATCATCTGAAGACAACTCGCTATCGCTAGAATTAGTGCTCAAATTCTCTGGATTAAAGATACTACCATCGCTGTTAGCTTCTGACTCCTCAACGTCACTTTCATTTAGTGCAATATCTTTAGCCTTTGAACTGAATGTTTCGTTAATATCAATTTCTGTAGCAATCGGAGTGAAATCGTCTTGGATTCTAACTCTTTCTTCTTGAGATTCTTCCACGACGAGGGCTTCAATAACTGGATAGTTTTCAACTGTAACTCTTTCTGTTGTTATAGCTTCACAAAGAGAACTCATGGTGGTAGCTTGAACGTCTTCGGAATAGTCGTAGCCTGTGTCTCCTAATGTGTAATTAAAATCTTCTGGTATATTTAAAATGGTATCTCCAATAGATGTGTCCAAGATTTTACTTTGATTTAAACTGTCTGGTAACTGCTGACAAGAAGGTAGTTGAACTTCGATTAGGATGGCATTCTCTAAGCTAGATTTAGAATTTACTTGAAAAATATTTGTGATTTCATTCAAAGGGATAGTCTCAGTTGCGATTTTCTCTATTTTATGCTGTTCGGGCTCATTTGTGTTTATATCTGTATCATTTGAATCACTATAGCCAAGTGAAACATCAGATGCAGCAACCTAGAAACAATATCAAAAATAACTAACTACTGTCACCAAATTTCTATTCTCACTATGCTCCTAGATTCTAATAATGCCGTCCTTTAAAATTACTTAAAAGATTAAACTCGATGATGTTGAAAAATAATTATAGGTTTTTAGGTACCTACTTACTGGCAACATTGGTAGTTTTTTTAATACAAAATTTTAATATTATACACTATTATGCAAAAGGAACCATGTGACCCATTATTACTACAAATGGTGTTTGGTTCCTTTTAAACATGACAGCTTTCTTGATAAAAGATAATCAAATCTGGAAGTTCAGTAATAGTAAAAATTAATGCTAAGAACATATTGGATATTTTGATGTTCAAAATTATTACACAAACAAAATTTCAAAACAGATTATAATATTATAACCTATGAAATAGGTATACATACTTACATTATTTTCATTAGAAATTAGTTTCTTCTTTTTAAGGCACATATCACTGGAAATATTGATGGCTTCGTTCTCATTGAACTTCAATGCATTACATAAAATACGTTTTGTTCTTTCACTCATTTTATGTAGGTATTTTATACAACGCTTTGTAGTCAGTTTTCTTGAGAATGCGAAGTAACAAAAAACAAAATCTCTAAAGAGAACCAAGTAACAATGAATGAATTATCTAAAAGGTTATGTCGCCTGGATCTATTTAAAGTAACGAGCACTACACAATATTAGAAATGTCGCTTGGGCCTTTGTTTCATAGATGGCGTAAATGTAGCATTACCGTTTGGATGTTTTTACACAATACACATTACATCTTGCTGAAGCAGTTGGTGCCTTTTATAGATATTTTTGAATTTGGCGCTTGGTTCCTTTTCAATAAGCATTATCCATATATAAGTCTCCACCCATCGGCCACCCATCCTCTCAATCCGACCCAACATTCATGCCTGTCAAATCTACAGAGAATGGACCCTGTAACGAAGTTACCTTTTTATAGTTAGGATTTATTATTTGGAGTATAGAATTTAATATATGTTAGTTTCCGCCGAAGGATATTGTAGGTGAGCTCCGTAGCGCTGTGCAAAGCGTGCCGACTTTTCAACCGGGAGATCCGAGTTCTATCCTCGGCCGGGTCAAGTTTTTTGTATTACCGCCGTTGTTTATAACATTCTACTAATATAGTAGTTAATTATTAAAATAATTAAATTCCGAGTATGAAGTAGAAAAGTCACTTACAAGTATTCCGTCAATTACATTTTTATTAATATTATAAGATTGTTTATTTTGCCGAGTTTAGATCCCCTTACTTATATATATTTTAGTTTATTTCAGGTCTCTACATTATTTTGCAGAGCTTAGAATAATTTCTATTTTCCGAAATTATTTAAATAAGTTGGAAATATTTATTTATTATTGTTTAATATTGTAGAATATATTTAACTTATTTAGGATGTGTTATAATAAGAATTTAGTTATTTCTTGGAGTTTTAAAACCGTTCTTTTTGGTAATGATATTTAAAATAAGTGTAGAAGCCCGTAAATCTATCAAAATATTATTTTGTAATTTGTTTATATTATTTAACGCTGTGACTAGGCTAGCAATAATATATTGAGTAGATTAGTACCGTGTACCATTAGGTTGGCCGAATTTGAATCAAAAATTACAATATCCGCGCACCCAATGCGCGATGTTTCTCCCACATGATTTACAGTCACGTGGTGTCTCCGATTTACTACTTAAAGCATTGTAACTGCCTAGAAAGTGCCTTTTGACCGTCCGATCTTTTGATCTTCTGATCATTTCCACCAGCACCAGCAGGAGTAAGTAACCCTTAGTAAGTCCGACCGCCGCCGACAAGCTATCTTCAGGTTCACTTGGCTGCGATCGCTCTATGAGCGTTTGACATGGGCGAAGGAAGCAGCTTTGTGTGAGCTTGAAGACCCTGTTCGACTGTACGCTGTTCCTAGTATATACTTCACTAGGTGTACCTCTTGGTAATGGTTCCTCTATGAGCGTTTGACATGGGGAAAGTTGCCTGTTAGAGTGCATTAGTTAAGTGTAGCTGGTTACCGAGTATAGTAAATAATATTAGGCTTGTATTTTGTCTTTGGGAGGGCGTTTCACTAGGTGTATCTCTTGGCAATGATTCCTCTATGAGCGCTTGACATGGGGAAAGTTGCTTGCTAGAGAACATCAGTTTTACGTACCCAGATTCCGGATACACAAAAGCCTGGTACCCGTATTTCAGTGTCTTAAGTGTTTTATCATAATATGTGCCTTGGCAATGGTTCCTCTATGAGCGTTTGACATGGGGAAAGTTGCTGTTTAGGTACATCGATAGAATACCGTCAGAGGCTGGTACAGTAAACCGATAGACCGAGAACAAGGTATTTTGTTGCATTATTAATTTATTGCGCTTAGCTTTTCTGGTTGCTACCGTTTTGTTGCTAACTATTGATTGCCGAATAGGTTTACCTGAATAATAATTATTGCTTGTCTATTTACTGCTGTTTGCTACCGTTTGTTGCTAATATATTTCCGCTTGTTTATTATTACCGCTTCTATGAATAAATATATATACATATATTGCTATTAATATTTTGGTATTAACTGCTTTATTTACCGACCGATTTATTTAAAGTATAAATAAATATTTTAGGAGTTGGAAATGTGTGACTTTTATTACTTAGGTTAAGAAACATTGACCCTCTGGCAAGTGCAGGTATGCACCTTCTTCACTGCAGTTACCCAGCCTTTACTCATAAGCGAGTAGAGTCCGCGTGGACCATTCACCACGTGAAACCCATGTTTGGTGGCGCCCGAAGGCAGAAACCCGACCATTAAAATCCGAAACCGATTTAAGAGCGTCACAAATTGACACCCTCGAGTAGGGAACGTCACAACCCTTAATATAATTTCAAGAGATAAATCGTAAATACGCGTCTACTAGATGAAAAATGTTGATAATAAAATGTAGGTAAATATCCTGCGACAAATAACTAACAAGTTCCCATTCCTACACGTAAATCAAAATCATAAAACTAAAAACAAACACCCTCGCCCCATTAAACTTCATGCTACCACAGCTACCACCCTAACAGAACTAATAAGGTGTAATTATAGCAAGTCAAATTTCGCTAAAAATAAACCAAAACTAATTATTGCGGATGCGTAAAGAAAGGGCATAAGGTGCCTAGGAACCGAGAGGATCCAATTACGGAGCGCGGGCCTGGGCGACAGAGTCACATTCTTATTCGAATACCAATTATGGGATAGTAGGAGAGCGGATAGCACCAAAATTTTTAATGTGGATAAGCTTTAACTATAATACATGATTGATACCTTTTCATTAGCTTCGATAGGACAAAGTTTATGAATCTGCAATATATAATATTAATTAAATATTCTGGGAAATGTTCATAAAAAAGTAGCAAGTTTCACAAAATAACAACAATATTTCATACAAATGTTGGTCGGAAAGAGTTTTCTAAGGGACTAGTGCGATAAATGTCTTATGAAACACGTTGTTTATACTATTTTTTCTATTTTGCACGTTTTACATCTACGAAAGCAAAAAAAATCAGCAGAAAATTGAATTCCCGTATATGAATTTTTACATATTCTACGACAGTTGGTTACATTTACATTTATCAACTTTCCTTTGCCTGAAAATTTAGTTAAGTTATACCTTATAGACCAGTTGTATACATTACTATTATATATATAGTACGTCATACAAAACAAAGAATGTAAATTTTGTTGTTACCAACATTTAAAAAAAAAAGTTACATAGAAATAGAAAAACGTTTATTTTTGAAGAGAAATCGGCATTTTTATATATTCTCCAAATCTGCGTTGAGATAGCCATACACATTTGTATTGATACCAGGGATTTAAGCAAAAAAATAGTAACATAACTGTACAGATCTTGAGAGACTTCCCATGCATGTATCTTTACTATTTTTGATAAAACAAAACAATAGTAAACAGAAAAGTTTTTATGGAGGCTCTAAAACCCATATCAGAAGAAAATAGACATAAGACTGATTTCACTACATAATCGGATAAATATTGATGTTGGTTCCATAACTTTGAATAGGCCAGGTAATTGGCTCACATATGTGTGTATTGTTTGCCAAAATAGGTCCCGCAGATTTCTAATTTCACCTGAAATTACAGCTCATTTGAAACTTATTCTGAAAAATTAAAACATTATTTATTTATTTACATAATGCTAATATAATAATAGTATCCCTGCTCCTTATTCTAATGATAATGGTTAGCAGGAAAATTAGAATCTTGTATGAAAAAGGGGTGGTATACTATTATTGTCCTGTAAGCCTAGTAAGCGCCTTGGGTCAACTTAGGTTGGTAACTCTCTTTTGTACACAATCAAAAACATCTTCAGTTAGGGGGCCAGTCATGGACATATCCATGTTAACCCCTTATATAAGCGCCCTGTAGGTATATTTCCAATTGTGAGTTATATGTAGAGTCGGATTGTATCTTTAGTAATTGTATGACAATTCATTGGGTTTCGTTATATGGGAATTCTACGACAAAAATAGTTTTTAAGAATAAGAAATATCAAGTACTGTCACACTGTTAAATTTAATTACCTTACATTATATTAATTAAATATTAAAAAAATATCTTAATAATTTTTGTTCAGAATGCGGATTTATCAAAAAGATTATGCTAAAAATATTTATCTGGATCGTTTTACGTGTTATCTGCTCCACTAGCGGCAACTGCAAAACGGAATCGCTCCATCGGAATAAAATCTGCTAAATGCTGTGTAATCGCTGAGGAATGTATCTTCAGACCACGCCGTGCCCCGCTCCGGATACGCGAATATCACGGAAACTCATACCGTACGGGCTCATGCTCTATTATTATGGAAGTATTCAGCAACAATTCAGAATCCGCAACTATCTGTTTCAACTCGCCGCTGAAGTTTCGCATGAGACATATATGGGAGTTCGCGGTTCAGCGGCGCAGCTAAACGTTTGCTTTCCATATAGGTCGGTGTAATTCTCGGTTTAAAAAAAAATTACACATGAACGACTGAAGATGATAACAGACAGTGGACAATTACCATTTTCGATCATTTTAGTTCGCGTCTGATTCTGTCACGAAATGAATTGATACATCATTTGAAGTTAAAACGAAATACCTAAGTGAAGTTGTTTTAGTTGAGTATAGAGAGCGACAAAAATTGTTCAACTTAAGTTTTACAATGCAATTTGTACGAAAGCAGATAACAACCAGATTTGGAGTTGGTATATCCACCTCTAGATAGGTTACTGTTAGCTAACTAGAAGTTTAGAAGGTGAATCGTCATATATCAAATGGTTTAAGAAAACCACACCAAACTTCTAGTTAGTTAACAATAATATATACAAGATGTCGAAATACTGGCTCTTATTGTTTTATTATATTCAATATCTACTATTTGGCGTTGTGTGTTTATGTATTTTATGTGAACTTCTGCAAAAGAATGAGGTTAATTTAAACCATAGTTTACATCATCCTGATTACAATTAGACAGATATTAGCAGTAGCGTAGATTATACTGATGACAGATACTTACATAAACAAAAAACCTAAAAGAAATTTTGAAAATATTATGGACATCTTCACTGTTTTCTATACAGGGTGCTTCAAATTCGATGCAATACATGGGGATCTCGGAAACGGTAAGAGATACGAAGTCGGTTAAATGGAGGCAAAGTTGCGTATTCAGGGGGGCAACATAATGGTGAAAAGAGATCAAAGCTAACTTGATTAGTTTTCGAAATATTTTGAAAAAACCGAAAATTTCGATTTTCGTTTTTGTTTTTTTGCGGGCCTATTTGATGAGGTATTTAAATATAAAGAGCACTTTTCTATAGCAACTTTTTGCTCTTTTTCGAATAGTGTTAGTGAATTTTCCGAAAAACGTTTCGTTTCCCGGAAACCAACATCAACTTAATTTTTTTAAATACGGACCTGGATTTTTTTTTTTTATTTTTTGGAAACATTTTTGTAACTTGATAGAATGCCACCATAAAAGGAACCAGATTTAAACGTTTTGTCTAAGAAAAATCCATCATTAGTATTTTCGTTTCGACTTTTGTTAATTCTAGATATTGAATAATATTTCTGAGGTTTCAGTTTTATTTACTATAAATAAACAAAAGCTAATAATAATAAGTCAACGAATTAACAACCATAAACTTTTATGTAATTGAATAAACAATGAATAAAACAACAAAACATGTTAAAACTATAAAAACCCTAAAGCAGATGTTGAAATAATCCTCCGTCATTATTCGTGCAGAGGCGTATTTGTCTTTTTAAGTTTTGAATAGATCTTTCGATTTCCCTTGCAGGTATTGCATTCAGAACACGAATAGTGGCATTTCTCAAATCCTCAATGTTATTATATTGATTCTTATAAAAAACATTTTTAGTTCGTCCCCATAAGAAATAATCTAATGGGGATAAATCAGGAGCTCTTGCTGGCCATTCTATAGCATCATGATTTCTAATCCATCTGTTTGGAAATGTTTCATTTAAGTAGTTGCGCACAATTCCTGAATTATGAGGAAATTTAAATAAAATAAAAAAAATTCTAGATTGCTGAAAGTCATTTTTAAGTACCGATAGTGCTTGCCACAACATTGAAATGTGTTTGTCATAGAAACGTTTGCCTAGATAATACTAAATCTAAGAGGACTACGGGAAAGTATTAATGATGGATTTTTCTTAGACAAAACGTTTAAATCTGGTTCCTTTTATGGTGGCATTCTATCAAGTTACAAAAATGTTTCCAAAGTATTAAAAAAAAATTCCAGGTCCGTACTTAAAAAAATTAAGTTGATGTTGGTTTCCGGGAAACGAAACCTTTATTTTTGAATACCTCATCAAATAAGCTCGCAAAAAAAAACAAAAACGAAAATCGAAATTTTCGGTTTTTTCAAAATATTTCGAAAACTAATCAAGTTAGCCTTGATCTCTTTTCACCATTATGTTGCCCCCCCTGAATACGCAACTTTGCCTCCATTTAACCGACTTCGTATCTCTTACCGTTTCCGAGATCCCCATGTATTGCATCGAATTTGAAGCACCCTGTATAGTAAACTGCTTCTACTACTACTTTTAACTTCTTGCAGCCCAGCTTTTTTTAAGCTGGGTTTAAAATTAAAATTTTTAATTAGTAACCATTATGGTGACGAAAAATTACATATAGGTATAGGTAAATCATAGGAAAGTGAGGTCGGATTGGTGCCAATTCTGATGTAAACAAAAAATATCTAATGATTTCTAAATACATTTTGTTAATTTTTTCAAAACGGATGTAAGATAAGTTCAAAATGGTTGTAAACTACATTAAAGGGAGGTCCTTCATTAAGCTTGCATTTCCACAAAATTTTAAATCACTTGGCCTATTAAGAGAGATGCATTTCAAACATTCATAATTTTCTATCACATACTTTGGTCTCTAATGCCACCCACCACTTCAAAAATAAAATAATGCGTTTTTTTAATGGTATATGCGTGTTTCCACATATACACACTCGAATAGAAAGCCATACCATCCAAATACCAGAACATATTAGGCAATATATTTGAAATTTTGGCTACAACCAATCCCTCCATTACTGCGACACGGAAAGACCGTTAAGAAAATTTCAAGATATTGAGATGAGACTCTCCAGGAAGAGTCAGAGCGTGTGTCAGATTAAAAGCGCGCAGCAGAATACAAATGAGATTGCGTGTCACAGTATCTACTAACTTATTTAAAAAGGAGGGATGATAAAAATAAACAGAACACAATGTAGATCCTATTAAAACGTGAATGTAGGGGTGCAATTAGAAAGTATTTAGACGAAATGTAGTCCGAATGTAACTATATATAGTAATGCAATTAGCTATAAACGTACTCCATACATGAGGTGTATATTCTGTGTTTTTACGTGGAACCGTTGATCTGTTGTCACTCAACGGTGGACATAATTTTATACCTCAAATTATAGTATTAAACTTGTACAGAAAAGTCAGGATTAAAATGCATATATTTATTAAATGAAAAATATTTAAATACGTCAACATTTACTAAAATAATTGTCTTTAAGTTTATTTTTGATTTAAGATGGGAAATAAGTACAGTTTAAATTTTTTCCTTTCAGCTATTTCTATCTGTAGTTAGGCAATGTAAACTTGAGATATGCATAATAGCATAAAGATGAAATTTATTAGAAAATACTGATATTCTATTATTCATCTGTATCATGTAAATCATAGAGTGACAATCATTTTCGATTAAATTCGATTGTGCATGATTAAATCAATTCCAAAATAATTTCAGCGATTAACATTTTTCTTTCGTGTTTCTATATGAAAATAATTTCGATTATCTTTCATAAAAAAAATAACGTAAATCTAGTTGTTCTTTGTAAGAAGTTCTCTATAAATCGAAGTAAGAGCATATTTTAATGTATTTAAGTAACGTTTTAGACCAAGTTATATATTCCAAATATTTATATCCAAATATTTCCTTGCCAAAAATCGGCCATAAAATTCTTCATTAAATGTAATAATTAAACGTAATAATAAAATAATAAATGTAAATGTTTAAAAATAATATTTGTAACTTTAAATTTAAGAGGTTACTTTGGGACATAAAAAGCAATCGAATTTAAGGTCACAATATGTGGCCATACGTGGTATAATATTATTTACAAGCCTATATCCACTATAAATGTAGGTACTATTGCTTATCAAATAAGGTATCATTAATGTAGATGAGGAAATGGACCGGTCCCAAAACAGATCCCTGCTGAACACCATTTTCCATTGGACGCTTCTACATTTCAAAAGCAAACTCACTGTTTTCTGTTAGTTAGATCCGATGAGAAGAGTTTAAGTTCTTTGCCTCTAAAGCTACGGTATTTTACACGTCATCTTTAAGTATTTTCAAAAAATCATATGTATTTGCAATGCTCAATAATAGGTAACTTATTAGATAATTTTAAAAATTCCGAAGCCACTTAAACATTTTCTTAGAGCGTTTGTTAATAATAATAATAATAATAATAATAATAATAATAATAATAATAATAATAATAATAATAATAATAATAATAATAATAATAATAATAATAATAATAATGATAATAATAATAATAATAATAATAATAATAATAATAATAATAATAATAATAATAATAATAATAATAATTGATCATAGAACATTTAGTAGGGCAAAATGCAAATTATATTATTTCGTTTCAACAAAAGCCGAATACCTTAAAACGTTAAACATGTGCATTCATGTAAAATTGTTCTTTGTTTGCTGTGAAAATATCTGACATTCGAGCACAAAGCAAGACTCCGAACGCTTGTTAAAAGTCATCACAATGTGCTAAATAACATTTCAACGTATACTTTTTACCCGGCATGTTTTAAAACACGGCCATTTGTCTTCCACAATACACTATATTTCACTGTAACTAGCGGCATCAGTAACATATTCAAGCCAAATTAAAGAATGCCAATGGTTTTGAACGTTAGTAAATTTCATGAGCGTTTCAAAGCGGTAAATTTACAAATAAAACAGTAACAAGAGCAGACGGTATGTATAGTTTCATTAAATGTGTTAAAAAAGCATCCTTACTACCTGAAACTGATATTTTTTAAAATTACAGCTAATGGCTTAATAAAATTTTGCATTACAAATACAATCAAAAAGGTACAAATACCTTCCCCATCTATTCACTACTAACTACTAACAAAAATAGTGTAGAATCTTTCTAATATACGTTTCGGGTATACTATAACCTACGAGGGTCAAGCAGTTATGAAAGGATAGATACTATACTAAAAGAGTTGCGAGCCTAATGCGTTGCTAACGCATTACTAACTAATATGAGATGTCTTAACTCTTAGACCTGTACGGCACTGAGGAGGACTAATAGGTCGAAACAACTGTCTGTCGTTTGGTGTTAGGAGTGATTGACGCTCATGTGGTGGTGCATAGCCTTTTGTCCATTTCCCTATAGTCAAAAGCGATCTAAACTCTATGAATTCAACCTTTTGTAGAATTACAATACTACAGTATTTGAAAGTACATTTCAGATTATATAAACCTGTATAAATATCCATTTATTGTTGAGTTGTAGTATTTTTCATACAATACAATAATACATAAGGACAATAATACAGTAAATTGGATTTTTTCTTGCAGACTTGTTCTTAATCGGGACCTTGAGATGGTTGAATAAAATAAAAACAAATGAACTATGCAGATTTTGGTGTGTGAACTTTTGATAATTAGATTTTGATTTGTTATTATAAAAATGATATTTGGGTGAAATATAAGGCACTATTTAAATGAAGCAAACTATATATTTTAACAATAGATTTATTTTTTGAGTCCACTGTTACACAGTATGGTACATTAATCCCAGATAATCTCTAATCTATGAAGCAGCCTTAGTTGACATTAATATTAGTTAATATCATCATCATATTAATACTAAACTATAGTAAAACAGTCCTTATCGTGAATTCTGTCTAATTAATTCTTGACCAAATTACCACAAAACAGCATAAATAGTTTATTTTTAAAGAACATATAGTAGCTGTTTATAGCCGAATTAAGCTAAAAAGTTACCTAAGAGATAAATTATTTTTGATATTATCAAATATTATTATTATTATGTTTCAATAAAGTTTTTGAAAGATATAGGATTATACACTATTAAACGGAAAAATGTATTAAATACAATAAATTGAGGTTATATATGAAGATATGCCGTTGTAATTCAATGTTGGGGGGTGCATATTGCACACACAAAGTATCTGTTTTCGACATTATCTTAAAAATAATAAAGTGTAAATTATTCCTACGCGTAGGATTATGGATAACGAGGAAATATTAAAAACTTTATTGAATCATAATATTTGTTAATTTAATTAATAATTTATTTCTTAGTTCACTATTTGGCTTAATTCCTATATAAAGAAAGATATAAACAGTTAAATAAGCCAATAAATGACATTAAAAATATACTATAAAAACCATAGTTGCTGTTAGTTGATTTTATACAAAGCCGTAATATGCAAACCTTCAATAAATTTATATTTTCATGAAATATCTAGCAGACCATCCACAATATAATGGCGGTCAATAGGAGCCACATATAAAACGAGAACGAGTAGGTACAGTTCAAAAGACAAGGGTCACAATAGACCACAAACCTTTGACCCTTACAACTCCTTTACTATGCAAATTCGGACTTTGATATACTTTCCGTTTCCCCTTTGAACTCCTCTACATGTGTAGAATGCAACTGGAACCAGATTTGTATTTCAATAAGGTATGGATTGTGAATAATAATGAAATATTATTGATAATAGTCGGTAGGAGTAGTTTCTTAAGATAGGCAATTGAAAATTTCGCCGGGAATAATTTATTTTAGAAAAAATACCTTGAATATAATAAAACTGAAAATATTTATTATATTTTTGCTACTGTAGGAATCTTCCAGTAGTACGTACGCTTGCCCACTATTAGGTGGGTGAAACAAATTCAATAATCAATCCATTAATCAATCAATGATTAATGAAATCTTGGAATTTTTAAGTGAAAGGCCGATTTTCATTTTCTGACTTCTCGATCATCGGTATCTCTAATACTTATAGTTACTATAGCTGCGAATTAGAGAATGGTATAAGAATACTAATAAGAATAAGATATTTGTCAATATATATTATTATATCGTTATTTTCAGTTATTTCTCCAGGTAAGTTGCTTAATATTTCAATTGCAGTACATGCACAAAATGAGTTTATTAAAAGTTTATCCGTATAAATATAACGAGCTACATAAACATTTTGCTTCATTTTAGTATATTATGCAAAATTATCATAATATTTCATGAAATATGAAAATATCATGATGAGTTTATTATAAAATAGTAATTTCTCAAATTGACAGTTTAGTTTTATTATTCTTGCATGGCAAGCTTGGCTCAGCTACCAAATGCACAGGTCGACATCCTCTAGGAGTTAGTTCTCTTGCAATGATTTTATAGCTGGGATACCGTGACGGTGGCTCATTCATTTGAATGCCTTCTCCGAATCTACATTTTAATTTAAACTGGAATGCCTTTGCTGTTTCATTAAAACCGTCACTGCTTTATATCTGCCCTTTATTCTATTATTTTAACCTCCCAGCTGAGGTCTTAGTAGAAATGTGTCTCTTAGTCCTAATAAACCATCCTCAGAGGTTAATTTTTAAATTAATTTACAAATTAAACGTTTTGTAAATAGTGAATTCCGCCTGTGCAAATAAATTTCACAATTTGCTTGATTTTGTTCAAGCACACATAGAATTGTTAGTGTTTCTGAGATTTAATTTTGTTAATCAACTACTAGTCGGTTTCCTAAAGTTGGCAGAGTAAATTAATAATTACGTGCCTCAATGATTTTAAGTTTATATCTCTTGTAAAGAATTAACAGCGGATTCTTACCTACAACCATCCTTGTGAAAGTTGTCTAGTACCTACATACCTGAAAAAAAAAGATACTATTAAATAGTGTATAGATGAAGTGTATTAGAATATGAAAAATTGTCTTTATATAACTTACAAGTTACATAAAGACAATTGGTTAATTGACAACAGGTTAACAAACACGAAAACAGTAACCATGATTATTTCTACTCGTCAGTTGTATTCAATGATAAATTTAGAGAATATTAATTTGGTATATGGTGATGGATATAATTTTGAACTGGCCAGATAGTACTAAGGGTTTGGGAGTAATATTAGATAAATATGTCATTTGAATTGCGTATAAATAATTAGTTTGTCATTTATGAAACTGAAATGGTAAAACATACTAAGAAGTCCTTAACTGAAACACAAAATTAAAATTAATGCAAAGTTTTATTTGTCTAAATCTTAATTTTGATTAATTGCTTAGAGGTTTACTATACATTTTTAAAAGTGTATTAAATAGTATATAGATGAAGTGTAGTGGAATCTGAACAATTTTCTTTATATAACTTACAAGTTATATAAAGTCGTAAATTGACAACGGGTTAACAAACACAAAAACAGTAACCATAGCTATTTCTACTAGTCAAGTTAACAACTAACAGTTGTTAAGTTGAGAATTATTAACATGATTTTCCTTTTTTATTGTAAGTCCATAAAAAATGGTATATGACAAATGTTGCCTATATAATATATTTCATATTCGCCTTCACATTGTTTAATTATAGCAATTTTAGTTGCCTGTGGGGCTATAACAATTATTGTATCTTATTTAGTCAAATTTGCTATTCTGGGTATTCCATCATTATCTCGCATTTCTATCTGGTCCTAAATAAATCAGTCGTTTTGTCTTAAATTGAAAGCAGCTCTGGGGGTATATAATTGCAGAGTATTTCCTTCAATAATTTCGTAATCAGGGGTGTTGAGGAATCTCTGTTGGGTCTGGTATGGCTCTGAAACCCTTTCTTTCCCTTCTCACCCTGGGAAATAATGAAATTCCCAAAAATGATGAGAATTCGTTGTATTCAATTTCGAGGATTCAGATTTTTATCCTTCTAATTTAGGTACAGAACGGAGAGTGGTCTGGATACTGACATTCCTTGGAAAAGTAATTGTGGCGGAAATATTAAATATTAATGCTCGCTTTGCTAATACATCATTCCATAATTGCATGCTGTATCAGTAAATCATACCAAGTCAAATCTTAAGTGCATTTCTTCTAATGTACTTGTAATATGTTGCGAATTCTTGAATAAATTCTTAAATATCCTGCGGCCGCAGGAAGGCTGTGTATTTGTTAACAAAAACTACACAAGAAGCTTCACAATTATAAACTATTTAACATTTAATTTGAAGTGATTCAAGTCATTGGATATTGCGAAAATAAAATTCCAACAGAAATAATATAAATAAAATAAATATAAGTAATAAATAATAAATGAAATAAGTTATCTAAGAAGTTCACTTTGAAAGTATTACCTATTAATTACACCTAAAAAATACTATAATCAATATAACTTCAATGTTAGGTTGGTGACCTCTAAACTACAGTAACTCAAATTATATTATCAAATTTTATTATGACTGAATGAATGAATGACAGATGCCACGTTTTACATACTCAACAATAATTTTCGTTTTATACAGCTGCTTCACTGAGGACCATCAGGTGAATATTTTACGCCTAATTATCCTGTACATCCGATTAGTTGTTCCTGTATCTGCGCCCGAAGCGATCATTAAATTCTCTTTACAGGCAGTACAGTTACCGCCATCTAACGGACCCAGTCTTAAGTTTATAGGGAGGGCTCTAGATGAAATCTGTGAAATCTGTTCGGATAGGGGTCTACTATTGTAGTATGAGAGAATGCCATCTCATTCTCTATGCGATGGCATCGATTTCCTGATGCCCGAGTATCCGTTTGAATAATTTGTTGCACGCACAACTCAATAGTTAAATTCTTAAACTTGTAAATTTTTGTATTATTATATTTTGTAAATGTTAGTTTTGTTTTGGTCGATGTTTAAATAAAGAGGCCAATAGCTTTGAAACATATAGTAGATTGTTTTTAGGGCTTAAAAACTACAAAAATTATTTAGGTTTAACTGTAACTCACAAACATTCATGGATGTATTTTCTACTTAGGTTTATTTACTGAAAACCGAGACTATGAAAATTTATCGGGATAAAGTTTAGTTAATCACATGCTATATCATAATAAAACACACTTAATGTGTTAAATGATGGAAAAGCCGCATGAGGGAAATCGCCGAGTAGGGCCGGTGCACTCACTTGTAACCTAAATGGGTCGAATTTTTTTGATTTTATCAGGGTGCTGATAATTCATGGCGCAAATTTAAATTAATATTCAAATTTGGGGAACAAGCGTGCGAAATTCGTAGCAATGAATATTAAAATAATGTCGTTGCACACGTAAGAGGATAATATTTATAAAATTTTAATCTCAGTATCTTCGGTAAAACTGATACAAATATGTCCTTATACTATTTAATTGTAAGCCGTATTCACTTTTAAAAATAAATGTATTTCTTCCTCTATTGCATCTAGTCGTTTCTAAACAAAAAACTAGTAGTCGTGTACGGTTCTTTATCAAAGTTAAATAATACGTTAGGTAGAATGCTTCAAATATTTATTTGATCGAAAAAAAAAATAGTTAGTAGAACTCGTAAGAGAAGAACAGAAAAGAAACTTTTGTGGCTACTCGATTCGGCTGGTGCTTCGTCCACCACTTTCCTTAACATTGTCCGGAAATGTATTACATTTCTTAGTAGCTAAGAGATAGGGTATACTTACTATTGTTTCCTCTAAATCTTAACAAAAGACAACTTTCTACTTTTATAATAATTTATACTAAGGTATAGCTAGTTAATTGAAATATTGGAAATACATTTAAACTAAACTACCACTTACTGGTGCGGTTGTAAAAACGTTTAATTGAGAAATTTACTGGACTGTCTTGAATTATATTTAGGGTTATTGATACTATGGTTCAATCAGAATTTCAAGTCCTACACGTCATGAGTGAAACTATGAAACCCTTGCCGTTGCCAACTTGATTTTATATTATTTATTGGATTAAAAGTAGACATTATGTACACCAATTTAAATAACAGTGCTTATAAGTGGATTCGCCTTTATATATTTTCATTATTCTTACAATTTATTTACAAATAGTCAAAACGTGTAGGACTTGATATGCTGACTCTACTTTATCGACCTTTACTTGTTGAAAATCCATATTAGATACCGTATGTTGAACAAAACATAAATGTTTTAATAAATTTTCACAAAAACTAATCTAACTAAATCTAATAAAACTAGATCCAACATGGAATAAAACACAATGCATAGAATATTAAATTTGATTTACATTGGTCGTAAGCTTTTTTTAACTGACAACATAATATATTATATACAGGGTGTCCACCTAGTGCGCGTAAGTCCAATATCTGGGTTAATAAAAGAGATAACTTAATTTTTTTTCTACAGGGTTGTCTAATATCCCGAGCTGCACAAAATGAAAATATATTTACATATTCAGGGTGTTCAGTTTTTCCTGGACAGGTACCAACTTCGTTTTTCTAAATGTAAATATATATTTTTTATTGCTTTTTCGAACTAAACCCTTGATTTTAGTAGGACTTTCATCAGCCTTCCCTATACCTAACTTAAACTGTTTTTGAAATATTGACGGGTGAATATTGACATTTTTGCAACTTTGACACCCTGTAAAATCTAAACGGTTTGAGATCAAGCAAAACGGTTTGCACATTCCTATCTTAACTTTTCATAAGCTATCGTTTGGTACTAATTTCAGAATTATCCAAAAATTTAAAATTTTCTGAAAATTTTGAAAATATTTAATTCCTGGATAAATTTGAAATTAGTACCAAACGATAGCTTATGAAAAGTTAAGATAGAAATGTGCAAAACGTTTTGCTTGATCTCAAACCGTTTAGATTTTACAGGGTGTCAAAGTTGCAAAAATGTCAATATTCACCCGTCAATATTTCAAAAACAGTTTAAGTTAGGTATAGGGAAGGCTGATGAAAGTCCTACTAAAATCAAGGGTTTAGTTCGAAAAAGCAATAAAAAATATATATTTCCATTTAGAAAAACGAAGTTGGTACCTGTCCAGGAAAAACTGAACACCCTGAATATGTAAATATATTTTCATTTTGTGCAGCTCGGGATATTAGACAACCCTGTAGAAAAAAAAATTAAGTTATCTCTTTTATTAACCCAGATATTGGACTTACGCGCACTAGGTGGACACCCTGTATACAGATCCCCAAATAAAAATTTGTTCGATTTGGTGACAAGGATGGATCGATAGTAAGTGAAGTGTGCATTAAACAGAGAAAAAGAACGGTGCACGGGTGGAAGCCGAGATTTCAATCATATCACTGCCTGAATACGATACGATATAGCCAGCAGCGATGGGATGACAGAGGTGTACGTTATATTTATCTTTATTTAACTATCATGTATATTGTATTATCTATTTTAACTTGTATAATCTTGTATCTATCTATCTACTTATTGCCTTGTATCTATCTGTGTATTATCTTATACCTATATTGTACTATCAGAATCTCTTTCAGAATTTCTTTTCAAATTGAACAAATTTTTATGTGGGCATCTGTATATAATATATCCCCGTTCCTCCAGACAATTTTTAATTAAATTATCTACATGTAGATTAAGGCTTGTTCGCAGGAATGGGTGGGTAACCATCCTGGCTATGGCCAAGGATGGAAAGAAGGTCAGCTTGGTATTAATGTGAGAGATTAATATCAGTTGATGTTTGACTGTCCCTCTGACTAATGAAGTTTTCCTGGTTTCCCTCATTCTAGCACTGAATGGTGGTTAGGGCTTACCAACGTAAGTCGTTCCTAAGGAGCAACTGCGGTCCGTGAAATAATAATATTTCGCTCCTCTCCCTCACAAGAAGCAGACTTTCAGGCTAATCCTCTTGATTAGAATGAGGGATTTAGAGATATTATTATTTTTGGCCATTTTAATTTTAATTTTTAGTGCTGATTCACAATCCAATTATATATTTAACAACTTATAACATATTCAATTTGAGGATTACGTCCATTCCTTACAAATACTTACGGAATTAAACACGATACAGAATGTTATTGATAAGTAAAGCATCTTTATAAAAGTTGTCTCTTAATTGGTAGCGGAGTGCTGAGAATTTTTAATTTCGTTTATCGCATTTTCCATTTAAGCTCGTAAAATCAAAGTTAATTGGATAGCGGTGTTTCCAGATTAACACTTTGTACGGAATATAAGGCCGTTGATTTATAATATTCCTGATAAAGTCTACAGCATTACTGCATTACTGCGTTAATCAATTTTTCTAATGAAGTTGTTTTTAATATCAGCGGACGCAATTTTTATAAACTAAACTTATACTCGCGGTTGAGCTCTATTAGCTCTACATATTTTTAACATTGGAAATGTTTATGTTCGTATATGGGGAGTAAGTTAGGAGTTTTCGTTCAAGGACAAAAGACAGCGGTGTCGCGATCGAGTGACCCAATACATAATAACTATATGTATTGCTCCACGCCAGATGAAACTTATATCGTGTTGTAGAGCATATTTTGGGGCATCTGTGGTATGATCTACAACTTTTTTTTTAGTAGGAAAATTTTTTTAAATGGTCTTAGAGTGCCGTTATCTGCACAATTTGAAAATAAATATGTATTTCTGAGTACATACATCCCCATTAAAAAAAAAACGGCTAGACTTATCGCCCTCAAATTTAAACCACTTATGCACAAAACCTAAGCGCTTCGAATGGTATAAACCTTTTTTAGTAGTACACGTATATATTAGAAAAAAATTACGTAAAATTAAAATTATGCATGACAAACTTCAATATGGGGAATATTAAAAATTTGTATATATAGACAGCGAATGAAATGTAGCCTAGATATTAAGTTAAAAAATAAAAAGTTTGTAACTGTTTCAAATTATCGAATTTTTAAAAAGCGCTCGCGTTAGAGTGAATTATTAGGGCCCGCTCAGGCTCATAGCACGAATACTGGTGCCTCTATAGATATGTCTACCCCTAGAAAGAAGCGAGTTAGACCGGCGGTTTCATTCCACGAATATAGATAGGGCAGCGTTCGACCTGCGAGCGGCGTGAATAGTAGTGGGGAGTGTTCAGTTATAATACCGTACTCTCTTAATGGAGTAGCGTCTCATTTGATAGGACGATAGGCGCGTTTATAATTATTTTTCATATATGGTGTTATCATTTCCAATGTCTCTGTGACGGTTGCAAGAATTGCGAAATCTGTGAATGTTTTTGTTTTTAATCATTTTTGTGTTAAAAGTTTAACACCAATACAGGTAGCGTTACAAATTTGGTAGATCTAAAACTAAAGTGCTACCTACCTTTTTGATACTACTACATTTTACCTATAATGTAATGAGTTTAATATATGTATAATTTTACACCTATATATAATGAGAATCACTTAGGGCATTAAAAAAGCTTATAGGTAACCAACAAATCCTTGCTCTAGATCTCACTCTTCGTACAACCTTAAGGAAAAATAATTTTAATATAGTAAAAGAATACTGTAAGTTCAATATTAATAATGTAACATAATTTCAGTACCTTTTTTTAATATTTTATTTATGTTAAATTAAAACGGTAATTTCTAGTCTGCGAATTCTTCAACGGATTATGGTGACTTCACAATTTGCATATTTTGCAAACTGCTACCATAAATGGTTCCATTTTACTTCAAGGCAACATAGGTGTTAAATTTTACGATTCCTACATTATTCGCCTTTCTCGTAGTGGCAACTCAAGTGCGTGAAAAATGTTAATGTACAATTTTATGGCCACTACCCCACCTGAACAAACTGCGACAGTAACCATTTCAACAATTAATAGTGCTCGTAAAAACCGAGCAACTATTACAAGTGATTACCTGTTTTATTGTTTGTACAGATATTCGTTGATGAGGTATTAAAATATACCCACAGTCGTTTCTATATTTTAGTACTTTTTAACATGAACACTGAACATGATATCGTGCGCCCATTCGTGGAATTTTTATGGGGGGGAATTTGTATTCAAATTTTTCATTTTATTTAATTCAGCACTCCGACAAGTTGTATAATCTCGCGATAAGGTTACATAAAAATTCGTAAAATAAAATATTACGATACATTCTACCTTTTACATATCGCTTTAAGTGCTATCAAAATGTATTCATCACTGTAGTGTTCTGTACGGCTTTACATTTTTTATTCGTTGTAAGCGTGTGCATGACCTCTCATGAAGCTTAAGCGATACGAAAAATCGTGAAATGGCAGTAAAGCCAGCAGAAGATGATATGAATAAATCTGAAACAAACTATATGAAGTTTGGATTGGCAACAGAAGAATCAGTGATTTGAAAATAAGCCTATCCCTACAGGGTATATTTATATGTACCTACATGGTGGCCCAATAGTGTGGCAAAGTTTCATAACTCCTATGCCGTAGTAAACAAAACAAAAATATTCTAGTATCTCATAGAGCCCTAAGAGGACGCACATTTTATACATATGTACAGCCATATAGCATGCTCTATAAACCGGGGCCATATCAAACTTTTGTTTTTTACACGGAATCACATATTTTTTATTTCATATTTGAATTCAGATCATTTTTCTAAATTCGCCAATATAGGGGTTGAGATATGACCATTTTTTGTATCCTAATCGCAATGAATTGAGCACCCTGTATACCTATTTTTTTTTTTAGAAAATAAAGACTAGCAGCCTTATTAATAATAAAACTTAGAATGTTCTAAGACGTGACTAGAATGTAATTAGTGAAAACTGCATTAATAATACCATTTAAATGCATGTTAACGCTAGAATGATGCTAAATCACTAGTTATCAGTTTGGGTATGTTTTACAATAAGTTAAAGTTAACCTAAAAGTTTGACAGAAATGGTAGCAGTGTTTATTTTCCCTCCCAATTAACAAATCAAGAACGTTTTTCTGAAATATTAAATAATTTAATGCGAAATTTTCCGTATTTATATGTCAGTAACCTCAATAATTATTATAAAATTTTATTATGGTATGGTTACTTATCGAATTCGTTAGGGAGTTTTTGAACCCCTTAAATTTTAGCACGTCGTTATCGTTATTCTGAGCATGTGCAGTTCCGAAGAGTATCATTTTTGGCACTATGCGTGCTCAGTATAACGATTGCGATAACGCTAAGGTAAAAATTTAAGGTGTTCAAAATCTCCCTATTATAAAAGGCATAGGTAATGCTTATCAAGGGCGGATTTACCATGAATTCAAATTTTACATTAGCAAAAAGCAAAAACGTAATTAGTTAAAAAAAATATACACGTAAGTACTTCACTTGAAGATACTTTATTAGACACTTCTATTTGCTATTTCATGTTTGTCCAAAGAAAAACGTACCTATCTAAATGCACAGATAATTTATAATTTCACATTTTTTAAAAATGTGGTTCTTTGAGATACTCCCCCATGTTGAAAAGCTAAATCCGCCCTTTATTGCTTATTAACACAAAAAAGTCTTGACACAAGACACTTGTCAGTCTTGTCACTTTGCGTAAATGTTTGTAAATGCAGGTTAAATTTATTGCAGTGAAATTAGCTCTATGTATAGAATGAGATGTTGTCACATTAACTTCTTATTTAGCATGCTGTAAGTTATTTGTCTATAAATATTTAATTATTAATATGAACTACTTAGATTGATTTAAGAATGCGGTTAGTTGTCATTAGTAAACTTGATGTTATTGTGATTATTATTAATATGGGTGTAGATAATTTTTAGCTCCATTAATTCTGCTATATGGTCTAGTTTTACTTTCCTTCAAAATAGGTTTACTTGTATACAGGGCGAATCAAAACTCGCAACCACAGTTTTTTAAATTTTTATAAATTAAACACACTGTTTCATTTATATTTAACATTATTTTTGAATAATTTTGTCAATACCTGAGTTAATATGATTTCATGTATATAGATGTAGAATCTACATGTCTACTATTCTACTATTCTATAGAATCTACTATGTTTACTACTATTTTTCCTAAAACAGTACCAACTGTTAGAAAATTTAAAATTTTCCAGATGGACTTGATGTTCTTAAGGAAATCATAGCCGTAGTATACGTGTTTTCTGATGATCATACTGATTTATTTGTATTTTAATAGCGCCTATTTTTTAACACACGCTGAAAAATGTGAAAACGGTCGATTGTCAGGAAATTATTTTAAAAAAATCTTGTATTTATAAAAACCCTATAGTACTAGAAATTCGTCTTGGGAACAAAGAAAATATAATAAGCAGATTTTCTTTCTGAACTCACTTAAAATCTGCTAGGAGAAGAAACACATATTATGCATTTACAAGCATCAGATAGAAACTGATTCCATAAATGGATTCTACAAACTCTACCAAGAATTTCCACCTCCAGCCGTTCCTGTCCTACCGAGCGGCATCCTCATGCATGTCGCCTGCCGGACATTCGTGCGTGAGACCCCAATGGGCATATCACCTACTGCCCACACTGCCCTCATCAATTATCCAAGTGGTTGTGTGCATAGAGGCATTAAAATTAGTCCGAGTACTATTCGGGACTCTTATCGATGCTGATAAGATGCACGTGTGCACCCTGCAGGACGTCGAGGACGCGCTGCGGTTGCTTGCAGTGATGGATCGTCGGTCACTGTCCACAGTGTCTTCTTTCTAGGCTCTAGACACAGTGTAGTTTGTTTCAGAGTATGTATTAAAAACTCATCGTGGCTATCAAACTATTGGACTTACCAGGGTTTCTTAGAAAATAAACTGTGTTTCAGGTATACCACCATTAGACCTAATACTTACTTAACTTAAAATTAGAGGTAGAAACATAAGTTTCTTCCAACAGCAATTGCAATTCCATCAGAATCTGACAAACAAATACCATCTAACTAGCTACCCAACCGTTTTCCATCAACTACATTTCTTCAAGTTTTTGAGTGCTATTGAATCATTTTTAAGTGATCTTTGAAACAAAAATCCTTTAATTTTAATCAAGAACAAGTTTCTAAAGGCATCGACATACCATCCATCAATGTTTGTTAATAAATTGTCATTAATAAAAGCAAAAATGTCAGGAGTGTATATCGATTTCCAAATCAAAATATATTCAATTTGGAGACAAGGTGGAGTTGATCGTAACTGAAGTGTGTATTAAAGAGAGAGAAAGAACGGTCCATGGGTGGGATCCGTTTTTTATCAAACAACATATGTCCACTTACCTCTACTCACTTCTCTGTCCGAGTACAATACGGATAATAGCGTCAGAGGTATGGCTACAGTGAGGAGTGTACCTCTCAACTGCGTCCCTCCACTAAATAACGAATTACAAGTATTTTTTCAGTGTCATGTTATTTATCTTTATTTACCTATTATGTACTATGTAATATCCTGTGCCTTTGTTTCCAGATTGAATATATTTGATATTTGGGAATCGGTACCTAGGTATACATAATAATAATAATAATAATAATAATAATAATAATAAAAATCAGGATAATAGTTCTAATATGGAATCTTGAGGAACTCCATATGGTAACTGTTATTAGAATCCACTGTCCGCAGAAAGAGTGCAGGCCTTTACAGACGCCTACAATGTAAACGCCTTTGCGGCGTTTACATTGGTATAGTAAATGGGTTACTTACTTGTACCAGTAGCTTGCAAGACAGCCACTTATCCAATGTAAACTTCGTAGGCAAGTACTTGCACCAGCACTTGTACCAGCAGACTGGCCAAGATAGTAAATAGCTTCCTAGGCTATTTACTTACCCACTAACCTTCCCCCACTTTACTAAAATTTTACTGTCCGCGCTACTAGTCTCTGAACTCGCCTAATGTAAACAGTTTTGTGCCAGTAAATAGTAAGCACGTGTTGATTACAAATTTGCATCTTAGATATTTATTTCTAACTTTTTCCGAGCTGGTAGTGCATCTCTCAATTGAGTATCAGAACGCTGAATTGCAGGTGATACCAAATTGTTCAGGAGTTAAACGAAGACACAGTCTATATTCCTCAGGATCCTCTGTTGACAGTTCCTTTACAAACAAGGCAGATGCGCCTCTGGTGTTCCTTCTACTAATCCATTTTCTACACCACAACCTTTTTGTAGTAAATTCTTCTTCCTCCAATAGATTCTTGATTTCTTCCATTAAACGCAGGGAAACATTTATTATACCTTTTTTAAGAGCAACCAATTTTGATCGCGAAATTCGGCCTCAGAAAGCCATCTCTTCTCCACTGCAAAACTGCTACTAATAAATACTAGTACAGAAAAAACAGTTTTGTGTGTAAACGCCTCCTTACCTTAAACTTGGGCTAGTCAACTGGGAAGCTACTTACTAGTACCAGTTACTGGTACAAGTAACTATACCAATGTAAACGCCGCTTAAGAGTTGGTAATGACACTTTCTAAACACTAGCGCCAGATTTAAGATTATGTAAAGTAAAATTTTATTACGTTCAATTATTATTGTTAGGTTAAAAACTGAAATTTGTTTACTTACTAAGTGTGTTATTATATGACTTGATGAGGAGCTTGACCTACCAAAACTTCATCTTACATTGATTCAACTGTCAATGAATTGAAAATGGAGTTAATATGTGAAGCTAATGCAACTAATATTGAATTTAAATAAAAATTTATAAAATCCAACTTTCAACGCTTTCCTTAAACCCGCCCCTGTCCACTATTACTTGGCACTAACTAATGGTATTTGTACTTGTCACGCACTGTTATTATGGTTGTGTTACACTGCATCACATGCAGATTTTGATTAATGGTGACAATGGCTAATGAGCCAATGATACAGCGCGTGAATGTGGTTTTAGTGTGTGTCTAAATCCGATAATTATTTAGCGCCGATAACCACGATGGCTGTAATTGAATGGATTAGATATACTCATTAGTCAGTTCACCCTTGAAGGGATTCCTTAGTCTGATTGTCTTAGCACGACAAGTCATAAGTTACAGTTTTCACTGAATCTACTGTTATTTTACTGTAACAAAATCAATCCTAGTATCAATAGCGGGTTAGGGTACGTAAAGGATGAAGGGTTTTACCGAGAGTGGTAGTTACACTGGAAATTGGTTCGGAAAGTCCAAAAAATATGTCAACGTATTCAACATTGTTTCTCTATTTGGATTTTCTTCGTAAGTCACTCGGTTAATGCAACTCGGGTCGATTGATAAATGTTGGTATTTAAACCTTAAAACCCTTGTATAAACTTAACGAATGTCTATATCTACGTGGTTATTATACTGGATAGCGTGATAGATTCGAGTGGTTTTGCTTCTTTTTGAGAAAACTATTTTCTGAAAAATGTAGTGATTATGAAAAGATTGAGACAGTTCAATTATTTTAATGGAAAGATTTATTCTTTCCATTGTCATCAAGTCTAGGCGCAGAAAAGCAAAAACTTTGACAATTTAGTTTCCGTATTATTTATTAAGGTCCAATCTGTTCATCCCCTAATAGGGGCTAAATAAACAATGTTTGAACAGTTATCCGGGCAAGTGGTCGGACGTTAAAGCCAATTTAAATGTATAGAATTACTTGTATCACTCCCTTGATTGCATTATTCCGTTGTCAACCCTTATATGCCGTACTTAACGAACCAGTAAAATATTCGTCCCTTGGTAGGTACTTAATATTGAATTTACTATTTTATGTCAGATGTATCAGATAGGAGCTTCGTCGGATTCATATGCAAATATATCTGTCCACCCTAGCCGAGATTGGTTAAACGTAAAGTGACAAATAACTAAGACTAGACTAGATTGATTTGATGATGTACTGTAGGTATATACGAGTATGTAATTTTATCAAAACATTTTTAAACACTTGAGTTTATAATTTATGTTTTCTTGAGAAAGGAAATAGAAAATACACTTGGATGCATACATGATGCCCCAAAAAGGGTTGGCCAACCTAATCCATATATATATTAAAACGCGTCGATTCTGTCTTGCTCTAAATTCTGCCGCCGAATCGAGAAAGTTTGAAAGCTATTTCCTCCGAGAGGGAATCGCGGAGCGATCCCCTCGGGCGACCAAAGGTCGCCCACGGCCTTTCTCCAATGCGTAGGGGTATTTTCGTCCCGTTTCCTACGCCATTTCCCAATTTAAACGCCTTTTCAAAAAACCTCTGCAAAATTTTCGTCGATCGCCGTTCGGCGAGAGAAATGCAGCTAAGCACCACCGTTTGTCCTCGCACCTAATGGTCCCATCACGCCCGCAGAAATCCCGACTTTTCGCGGGACCCCCTCGCCCCTTTTTTAATTTTTACGGCTTCGAGAACCACTTCACGTGAAAGTTCCGTCCTTTCTCTAATTCTTTGAGATTTTTTTTCGAGACCGTACGTGGAGTCCTTCCTCCTACGTCTATTTTGTCTTCGAAAATCTCGAGTCGCGTCCGTCTCAACTTCTTTCTCATTTTATCTGCCAATGTGAGATTGCACTAACGAGACAAGCACCTCCCACGAAAATTGTCAAATTAATTAAACTGCAGATAGGTTATTTTACTATGAGAAATATTGCTAACGGAATCGATAGTACCGACTGCCAAACACTTCTGATTACCAAAATACTAAAATGAAATGCTTTTCCAATTAAAAAATCGGTAGAAATTATTTTTTCAGTTGACACGTATAGTTTACATACTTAGACATCTCACGGTAAACTTTTGACAATAGGCGCGGTAGCGCAATGGGAAAGTCGTAGGATTCAAAACGTGATAATGCTGATTTCGCGAGTTCAAGTCACGCTGCAGGCAAATTTTTCTTACTTTTTAATTCCAATTATTTATTAGTATTAGTGTTTAGTTATTATGTTTTATTATCCGTAGCTTTTATTCTTTCTGCACGTAAAGTTTGGAATTAATTCGTTCATTTTGGCAGTCTGTTAAATTCATCATTTTAGCTTACAAAAGTAAATATCTACAATATTTTTGGTCCCATTGATAAAATTGATAATGTTTACTGGAAAATAAATTCTACTTTCAGCACTTAAAACATTATGATGTTTTACCATCAAGAATAGAGTACCCTTATAATTCATCAAAATATTAAGAAAAATAATTTAGTATAATTACATCATCATTCCAGATACAAAATTTCTTATGTATTTTCTTTAAAATAATATTATTCTAGATGCTTTTGTCATCCGAAGGGTGACCCGAGGTCGCAGGCCTGGACTCCCGGTAGGGCTATAAATGGGAACGAAAATCGCGACAGCGATTTTCTACCATTTCTAGTATCTATTTAAAAACAGTACTCTGTACTCTAGTGTCTATTTAAAAACTGTACATATTTTTAGATTTGGATAAAAGGTTTTATTATAAATAAATCTATATTGAGTCTGATGGAGAAAGACATCGTAGACTTGGTAACCAACTGATTTACTTTTTCCTTAACAAATTCTATCTGCATATTTTATAAAAAGTTCCTTGCTTCATATTATAAAAATAAATCCCCATTATCAGTTAAATAAAAGCTACTAAAGCAACTTTTATGTTCACCATCGTTCAGCTAAACACTCCAACACGTTAATGTTTTTTTGTGAACATCGCAAGAATGCCTCCGCTGGGTGCTTTAAATTCCAGGGCTGATATGATATCTGTAGCACAGCTAACCCTTCGACCCTTTCTCGACCACACACGTAGTAGGTCGTGACACGCGACCAACCCCACGCAATTTGTCAAATTCTTTTACGCACTCATTATGCGCGGCCCACTTTGAATAATGGCAATTTTATTCGCTCTCCTAATAATTAACTTTGTTTGGAGTGATAACGGCTGACGAACAGCCACGAAATTTTTAACAAAAATAACCGCCATGGAAATATGGCCTGTTGGCACTGTTTGAAATGTTTATTGGGGTAATTTGTTACGAAAACATTATGTTTATGGGGCGCCAGGGGGATAAAATTCGCTAAACTGTTGAGGTTCACGAATATTGCATAGCGTGTCTAATTTGCAAATATATAATGTAATAAATACCCGTAGATCGATATCTTAATCCATTTATAGTAGCTTGCAGAGAGAAGTGTACAGAAATGTATCAAAACAGTAGCCATTATATATACACATGCCATTTTGGTAGACCATTTTTTTATATTTTTGGTTGTTTTCTACTTCGGGTTATACCGGAAGTCTATGTCAACTTGCTTATTGTAAATGAAATACCCTATATATTTTTGCATTTTCGAAAATAGCATAAAATTCTGAAATAGCGTTTCAGAGATATTTGACATTTCATAAAAAAATTGGCAGGTGTATATTCTAGGGGTTGAAATTACAACATCTTGAGGTATCTCTACATTTGATTTAATATGTATGCAGTATTATTTTCCGGATGATACTCAAATATTTTTACCATTTTACCCCGAGGAAAGTGTGCAAGCTATTTCAGCAATTAATTATGATTTAAACAATTTTGCAAAAGTTGCTCGTGGACATTGTTTACAAATTAATGGGAGTAAATCGGTGGCTATTATTTTTGGCAGGAAAAAAGAAAGAGAAAATTTTTCTCAGCTTTATAATAACATGATAAGCTTAGATGATATTAATATTAATTTTAAAGATTCTGTTCGAAACCTAGGCCTTGTCATCGATCAAAATTTAAATTTTTCATTACATGTTAACAAATGTCTACAAAAAGGTTATATAAATCTTAAAGCTATATATGCTAATAGATTATTTTTAGATCAAAAATTAAAAGAAATGCTTTGCGATTCTTTATTTTTAAGTCATATGAACTACTGTGATATTATATATGATCCCTGTTTATCAGCATTCGATACTGGTCGAATTCAGAAGCTTCAAAATTCATGCTTACGTCTAATATTCGGTATTCGTAAATATGGTCACATAAGTCATACTTTCAAAAGAATGCGTTGGTTAAACATGAAAAATAGAAGATATATTCACTCGGCTTGTTTTTTTCATCAACTCTTGTTAACTAGAACTCCTGCTTATTTATACAACAAAATTCGCTACCGTTCTGATGTGCATAACGTCAATATTCGTCATAAGAATACTATCACACCTCCCATGCACAATACTCAATTTTTTAAACAATCCTTTTCATACAATGTCGGTAAAACCGTCAATAATTTGCCCGGCTGTGCTAGATCTACGACCATGAATAGGTTTAAGAGATTTGTTTCTGATGTCACCATGGATGCTGTACAATAGGATGACTTTCATGAAATATAGTTATTTTGTATTGAGACAATGTATCCTATCTTGATATTAGCAATATCACCATTATAAGTAGTAGTATAATACCTTAACATTGTATTTTTTCTGATTTATTAGTTAGTTTATTTATAGTTGATTTCTACTTTTTTTTTTATAACATATTATCTATGAATTAACGGGTTAGGTGGAAGAGCAGGTGGCTAAATTGTTAGCCAATCTGAACTTCGCCCTTATCCTGTCTTGTTTTGTAAGGTAATATAATATGTAATATATGTGGATAATAAAGACCTTTATTATATTATTATTATTATTATTATTAATTATATCTATTAATTTTTGATAAGAGGATCTTCATTTGGTCTAAACATGGGATTCAAATGATGACATATTAAACTATTTTCAATTTTGTTTTTTTATTCATGTTTATTTATATTGTAGGTATTCTTGTTGTTTTTACACAGTAAAAAAAGACAAATGGTAAAATTACTAAATGGTAATCGTAATTTGCTGCAGTGTTATTTTTAGCACGAACTGGGTAGTATAATAACTAAACCTTTAGAACTCATATTACACGAACAATATATATCCGCCAAGTTTGTAGAAGTAGTCATAAATTGTAGTAAAATTTACAAAACCCTGTGTTAAAAATGAATCAATCCGCCATAGAAACGGAATAATTACACGGTGAATAATTAACTATTACACATTACCTTGTAAAATCTACTGTGTTAAATTACTTTTATGTAATGTAATAATACACCGATATGTCTAACACTGCCAAGTGTGGACTATATACACACTGATGAGTGTGGATTCAGTGTTAAAATCAGTCTGATTTTTTTACTGTGTAGTTGCATCATAGTTTATTTAGACCTATTAGAAGTTATAAGTGGAGTATAGATTTTAAAGACAACCAAGAAGACAATTTAATGTTTCTGCTTTATGGCATGATGAATATTTGTGATATTCAACACCACTAGAATACGAAGATATACAATACAATCCAGTATATCATAATATATTGATCAGAGTTGAATTGATATTTAATTTGATTGCATTTCTTTGATGCATTTTGATATAAAATCTAGTTGGGATTAGAAAAATCCATTTTATAGGAGACACTCTCTATATTCAATATGTATAGAGTTGAAAAAACTTGATTCAGAACACAGCGGATATCTACTTGTGTTGGCAGTGATTATTTATATATTAAGGAAGCCTGCAGTGCATCTATCATTCCAACTTTGATTAAGAGTTAATCAACACCAGATAGGTAAACCATTCTGCAACACCAGATAGGTAAATCAAAATTTTCTAGGGAGACGATAGTAGTTTTGAGTAAATGCCATTTATACAAATGAAATTTATATTAGTATTAATTATTATTTAAGTTGGGAAAAATGTTGATAAACAAATCGACAAGGTCAGATTTTCTCTTGTCTGTGTTTTTTATTTTTTGCTGTTTTCCTTTCAAATCAGAATAATTAGTCACTACGTCACTTAAAAGAAACAGTAAGCCATAAAATATATGTAGGCCTGTCGTCGTTTAAGGGATGATGAATGAACATTGTGAAGAAACTAGGGGATGCTGTGAATAGATATAATACACTCATAAAAATATTTGTGTAAAAGATATAGTATATTTTATTTTTATTTGGATTTTAACAATAATTTTATTTATATTAAATGAAGTTTTAATTTAAATATACTTATTTCAATTGTAGTATGAAGATTTTTCTTCCGTTTGAAATACTTTTATCGTTTATTCAGATTCCATTTTTGAATTCAGTCAGAACTCAAATTGAATGAGTGGTTTTATGACCACAGGTAAAAGATAATCTCTTACAATACACTAGAATGGAGGGCTGTTGTTCATGATTATATTACACAATTACACTTTAATACACAATGCTTTTAAATTACAATCCTCACTTCTAAAGTCCCCTTTGACATTTCAAAACTCGACTTGAACATCTAACTCAAGTTCACTATCAACATACTCGCACATACATAACATCAAAAATATTCTCGGAACTACCTTGTCATCAGTACCTTGCTTTCAATATCTATAATTTATTGTTTCTAGTGTTCTGTGAGCACCTAAGAAGACATAGTGTTTGTTCAATAAATCTAATGAAACACCCATGCTGCATTACAAGGACAGGTGTTGTTCCATTAAGGCACTGATATAAAGAGATCAATAAACCACCTTCAAGTTATGAATTACTATTTTTTATTTACTATTATGAGAAAAGAACATAATGCTAGATACAACTTTCATTTTAAGCAGAATATTTTTTCCCGTGTAGCCTAGCTAGGGAAAACAGTAATACGCGCTGTAATATACGATGTTTGTAAACTCATTTTTTAAGTCTGCTCCCTTCGACACCCCATGTGTCAAACTCGGCTCTAATAAGTCAAGTTTGCCGTCAATACACTGGCGCACCGGTGCACTGCAAGTCTAGTCCGCATCAATTTGGGAGAAGTGTAAACCTGGGGTGCGAGCGTCTGACAACTGGTTATATGTAATAGTCGAGATTATACTGATTTTCGTGTCGGATTTGGAGTGTAATTTGCTAAAGTCTCTTTTAATTAATATGGACGTGACTGGGTAATTAAAATTTAAAATTCATGATGTAAACTAGATTAAGAAAAGTGGTCTTTCAAATTAAAAATATATTATCCAAAATTAATACCGGTAGTAAGGTAGCACAGAAGATTACCTATATAGATTATATACTGTATCCAGTTTAAGATGAACTTTATGGACATCTCAGAAATCATTAGAGATAGAGAGTTGGTTAAATTGGGAAAAAGTTGCCAATTTTAGGCCCAAAAAGAATTTTAGGCCCAAGGTTATATTTCCAAGAATTCTTTCCAGATACAGGGTAAAAACTAAAAAGGTTCATTTTCTGCAAACATCTATAGCTCGTTTCATGTAAAAGATACATTAATAAAATTTTCAGGACAGGGATAGCAGTCAGCAAGGATTTCAAAATTTCATTCAAACGGTTACGGTCAATTGCAGTCAATTAAGGAAGAAAAAAAGTTTACTCTTTTTTCCAAATTCAAGCTTTTGAAGCCATTTATTGCTCCTTCGCAATTAAATGAATTTGTAGTATTCTTGAACAAGGAGCAATAAATGGCTTCGAAAGCTTGAATTGGGAAAAAAAGAGTACTTCTTCTTTTCTACCGTATTTTACTGCAATCCCGTTTGAATTAGTTCTTTGTCTTAACTTAACCATCAAATATATCTATATCAAAATATGAAAAATATGATAAAAGATGAAAATATGTGAGTATAATAAGTATACTACCACTTACATCGACAATTAATTATTATGTTCGCATGTAGCCTTGAATAAAATAATTATTTATACTCTCCCACATTCCTTCTACTGTTTGACAGGAGGAAAACTAACTAACTAGCAGTGACTTTATTACGTACTAGCAGTGATATATTTTATAGAGCAGCTCTGCATCGGTGCAACCTGCGGTGTAGTTATAGTCTAATCTCTCTATACTGTCAAATAGAAAGAAAATAAATTTCTTGGAAAAAGTTCCTTACACAAACAGTAATGAAACATGTTTATGGAGTTGCACAGTACAAGGTGGTCAACTTAATTTGACTTACTAAGCCATTATTGGTAAAAGAAATAGATAAATATGTATATTACATGTTGTGCACAATTTTACTCTAATTCCTTTCTTAGATTACAGACTTAGATACAAACCCCTTAGATTACATTCCATTAACATTCTCCGGTTAAAACATTTAAATATTTAGAGTGAACGATGGTGTTTTCACTCGCCGAATGAAACACAAAACTCTACAAGAGTTATACTCTCGTTTATAACTCGATTTTAATTTTTGAACAAATGATGTGAAAATAATTAAAATACCTTTCAAGCGATATGCGACACGGCCTACTACGTATTTTTTTATATGTAGTATATGTTTAAATATAAAAATAAATAATGAACAGGACGTAACGATTATTTGTTATTAAAATAAGTCATTTTTTAGAACATAAACAGCTTAGAAAATTTATAGAAATATGTTTTAAACATTTTTTCTACTACAACTTCAACTAGGTAGTGATTTTCAATTTACATTTGGTTTTTTGCTGTTGTTCGTCCTTTGTTTAATCCAAAGCGCAGAAGAAACCAACTATTCTTTATAAGGAGATAAATTTAACCTAACACGCACTCTCTCGGCGTGCAATAAATAACGAAATAATGTTAAAAAATTGATAACGGACACCGTGAATAACGGGTAGATTATCATAATGTATTCTTCAGTTGCTGGAACATTTATTGTAATTTTATGTGCAGTTCGTGCTTTAGAAATTCTTCTGACATTTTCAAAATTACTCTGCGTTATTGCTATATATAAAACAAGAACTTTAATGGGCGAGGTTGTATGCTTAACTTGTACAGGGATATAAACTTATCCGGACAATACTGTAATATCGCTATTAACGTTTAGAAACCCAGCCGTGTTTAGATGTTTGCTATGCCTTCTGAAGGAGATAAATGGTATAATATATAACGCAGACAGAACTGGTACCGCTTAGGTTCTTACCACTGATTTTTTATAAATTGTCTGGGGAGGAAACAATTTAAATACAAGACTGACTATTAATTCTGAAATACTTAACATAGTTCGAAGAGCATTCTGCTTACGATGCGTTTTACATTACATATTCTCAGGAGAGATAAGAACAAGGTAGTCCGTTAGTATATATATCTAATGAAGAAAAATAAAAAATCTTATTGTTATTAGTACAAAAATTGTACTAATTCTCATCTCTATTCTTTCACCTCTTCAAAAATGAATCATGATACCTATTTTCTAATCAGTTATTCTGTTAAATAAATCGTAATTTTTTTAAATTTAAAATTGACTATTTATTCTGGACTATTTGCTATGCTTGTCAAAGCTGACAAGATTTAATTATTGATTTATTAAAAACATGCAAATCTAGTGACACAGCATACCACTTAATTAGAACGAGACTAATTATTTCGTAAGGAAGTAGGCTGTGCCTCTAGATTAAGATAAATTAGTTATTTTTGAGATTACATTCCAATAAGACTATTTTCCCATGCTTAATATTCACAACGTGAGTAACAAGATATACCTAATATAACACTCTTTATTCTTGAAACTTGTTAAAGAGGTCAAGTATCGGGAATAGTCATTCATGAGAGCGTCACTTGCTTTTTTAAACTGGTTTCCCCGTTCCTGTTTTTTAAAGAAAGTTGAATAGTTATTTATCTGAATACAGACATGTGCGCATGATGCAAGCCAGATTTATTAAGACATGTTAGTTGTTAGAATTTGTTATGACGTTTGTTGTATAAATTCAGTCAATTTAATGGTCGAATTAATTGTTATTGACATTCTGACAATGCTCTCATGCAGACGATCATAGAAATTATTTAGTACGATATCGATGAGGTCTACAACGACAGGTGTCATTAATTTACTATATGCTCTTAAAATTTCTGAATTTTGTGGTCTATTAAAGTATACTCTACTTATCAGGTAGACAAGGGGCAGGTCATTCTATCCTCTAAGACTGGCTGCCTTATGCAAATAAATTTGATGAGGAGAACAAACTCCAGTCCATTTGATATGAAATGATATAAATTTCCATGATAATTTAAATTCAAATGTTTACCATACATTTGAACATTTAATTTGAAACAACGAAAAGGAATCGAAGGTCTTCAGGGAAAACAACGATGATACATGTTTCGGAATTCATGCTTCACTTTAGTCTTCGCTTAAGGAAAGGATCTAGGATGATATATCTTTTGAAATCCTGGTGTTTCCAAATCTCAGTCTATTCGGCACCGTCCACTCTAATAATTTTATGATAAATAAAAGTGCCTAAGCACCTAAGGAATTATTTTGTAATATATTTTTTAATATTTTTTCTCACCAATTAAATATTATTCCCCTTTTTAATTCTACTGAAAATACTGGTATTTTCTATGGAAATCCAACCACCTGTTACCAAAATCATTTTATGACTTCCTGCTTCGTTCTGGTTAATAATTTAATTATAAAATATAAATCAGATGGAACCCAAGGCAAATATAGAGTGTTATGGCGTTAATAGATAGCAGTCTTCAGACTGCATAGACGCGAGGAGTAATCAGGGGCAAAGGCTAACCCGTACTCATGACTGCCCCGGGTCATCACAGAACAACACGATTTCAGTGCTGCCGACCCTTAGACCTGCCCAGTGAGAAACACCGTGTCTAGATTACAACAAATAATACGGTATGGAGTAATGATTATTAGTATATGATGAGAATCTCGATAATGAGCGTCAGCAGTCTGCTACGAACTGGATCATCGCTCTTCTGAACCTGAAGCCATATATGGAGGATTATACTTTGTAAAAGTTAAGAGTGAGGTAAAGGACCAAGTCATTTAACCTCGCGGTTATAGACGTGGTGATCTATAAATCTGAACTAATTAACTTAATTCTGTGGAAAGAGATTTCTGCGTAGCAACCAATCTATGAAGAGTTTATTTGCTAGTAATAATAATGATAAAAATATTTCTTCCCCTTGCTCTAATTGCAAAGTTTAGCCCAAAAGTTCGACACTTATGTGGTAAAGGCAGCTGTGTATTACTATTCAGTAGACCTCAATTGCGCCTCGGGAACGACGTACGTTGGTAAACCTGGACCTGATCACCATTCAGTGCTGGAATGAGGAAACCCTGGAAAACCTCATCAGTTAAACTACACAAACACCAGGCTGACATTCTTAACATCCTAGGCACACATAACGTGGTGCTTGGTGGGTCATATGGAACATGGTTTAGAAAATATAGTTACTGATAAAAATATCAAAAGATTCAATGTCATCGGCCCATTCCGGAGTTAGCGGGGGCGCACCATATTTACATAAAAAATATGTGACAGTGACAATCTCAGTGACAATGGAGTAAGAGATATCACTTCGTAGTTTGGAAGAGTAATCTGACCTCTAATCTGATGCTAATATATGTCTCTTCTAACTCTAATATTAATGCCTACAATTAAAATTGAAATTTTTGTGTTGTTTCTATGCGATTCACTCTAGGTGAATCCGAATCACTATTAAATAAGAGCCAAATACAATGGAGTTTCACGTGTCCAAGCCGGAGGAAGATTTTCAACAATGAAGGTTGGGTTTGCCTAAGATAGGGGTACAATAATATAACTCGTTCCCTGTTGTCAATGAGTATGGTGGGCTATGTAGTTGTGTTTTAGTATTGGAGGTACCACAATCCTGCAGGAACCTAAAGTTTACGCGAAGTAGATATGAGCCTTCCAATTGTGATATATTATGTTTTTCTAGGCTTACTAGCCTCTTTTAGTTTATAAAACAACTCTAGGACGATTGACATAATGTAAATACTAGGTATAATATATAATAATTACTAATAATAATAATAATAATATTATTTTTTTTATAATTAGCTCAGTAATGATTTTAGAGCGAAATTCTCAGTCTAAGTTCCCTAAGTTGTTCTGCTAAGTGTACTACACCAATCACTAATAGGGTATTAATTCCATCCCCTCAAATTCAATGTAACAGGAAACTTATGAAATGTAATGCTCCTGTGTGTATGTTAGGGAATATGTACATAGTTGTAATATAATTTACCATCGAACATGGTTTATACATAACTGTAATGTTTGAGTATACCAGTGAAAGAAAATAATCAATAAATCAATCAACAGTATCTAATTATTGAAGAGTCGACACTAGATAGACAGTTTTAGGATAACTCAAATAGTGACAGTAATAATATAGTAAAATAATAATAATAATAATAATAATAATAATAATAATAATAATAATAATAATAATAATAATAATAATAATAAATGCCTTTATTTTCAACAACAGACCACACTACATTACAAAACTAAATAAGTATGTTCATTGAATCTTATCAATCATGGAAAATCACAAGGGGAAGTTCACAAATGTTGTGCTCTACCACTTAACCCTTGACAAATAGGAAATACATTTTTGTCTGGTAAAAAAAATAATAATTTGGTCAAAAATTTGAGGATTGTACAGATATTATACATACACAAAAAAAACAATCATAACAAAGTAGGTACTTAAATATGTAAAAATTATTGATTAGTAAAAAGAAAGTCTTTTAAACATTTTTTAAATTTGGATTGTGCATATGATTTGCACTCAGTAGGAATAGAATTATACAGCTGATAAATGTTGAAAGTGAAACATCTTTCAAAAAAAGTCGTTTTATGAGCAGGAGGTGAAATGGATCCCTTGTTCCTTATATTAATGTTATACATCACATCTAAAAGTACATCACATCTAAAAGTTATTTTGTTGTATAAATAGGAAGGTTTATTAGTTAAAAAAATTTTTTGGTATAAACAGAGTGTATGCAATGTTCTGCGATTTTTCTTGTTTAGCCATCTAATGCCTACTAACGTATGTGAAATATGATCATACTTTCTTATCTCAAAAATGAATCGTAAACATGAATTTTGAACTCTCTGAATATGTTTAGAAGAATCAATATCTAAAGCAGGCCTGTATAAAGGTGAACAGTAATTAAATTGGGAAAGAACCAAAGTTTCGCATAATGTCTTTTTAGTTGTAATACTTAAATATTGCCTGTGGCGATATACAAGTCTCAAAGCTGCATAAGCTCGCTGAATATACCTCAAAACCTGTTCTCTATATCTCAATGTACTGCCGAGAACTATTCCCAAGTTTTTAGCACTATGCGAGACAGGTATTCGTTGTCCATTGATTTTTATGTCTATTGAATGTGTCAATGTTTCACGATCGTTTGTATTGCTAAAAAGTAAAACTATCGATTTTTGTGGATTCAGGAATAAATTATGCTGCTCAGAAACTTTACATATAATGCTTAAATCTTCATTTAATTTATCATTAATTGAAGAGAATTCCTTTTAGACGAATGAATTATAAATTTGTGTATCGTCAGCATACATGTGAATTTTCGAATACTTTAAAAATTTAGGAAAAAAGCTGGTGTATACACTAAATAGTAATGGACCTAATATTGAGCCCTGGGGAACTCCTTTGTTTAAACATCTGTGCTGAGAAAATTCCTTGTCTAATTTTACCTTTTGAGTTCGCCCAATTAAATAACTTTTAAAAAGTTGTAGACCGTTAATAGTAATACCAATTAACCTCAGCACGGCCAGTAATATAGTGTGGTTCACATTATCAAAAGCCTTGCTGAAATCAAGTAATACCAGAACTGATATTTATTTGTATCCGAAGCCCGAATAGTGTCATCTGTAATATTGAGGAGTGTAGTGGCGGAGCTAAATCCGGGACGAAATCCAGATTGCTCAGCAGGCAGATATTATTGTCCTCAATGAAGTGACGAAGCTGTTTCTCCATAATTTTCTCAGTTATCTTCGACAGACAAGATAATATGTTTATTGGTCTAAGATCTTTATAGTCACGGGGATCATCAATTTTTGGTAAAGGCAAAACCAGAGCATATTTCCAAGAAGATGGGAATCTTGATTCTAAGAATATTGTATTAATAATATTTACCAAAACTGGTAAAATATATGGACAACATTATTTTATAAAACTTATACTAAATCCATCAGTGCCAATTGCATTACTTTTAATTTAGTTAATAATTGACATTAGATAATTTTCTTCAACAAGGTTAAACATAAATTCAGAGTTTATATTTCTGTTACAACTATAGTAATTAATTATGTAATACTGGTTTAAATCATGCCCTGGCCTTCCTAATTTTATTAGCGAAACGAATTTCTATACGTACTTTTCTGATCTTGATTCGAAGAGCGCGGTATAGTAGAGTAACGTTACAAACAAATGGTTGCAGATAGAAGATTATATATACTCTAGAAAAATTGAATATGTATAGCATAAATGTCAAGAAGTTCTTGTACATTAGCTACAATAAATGTATGCATTTTCTTCCTCCTTCAGTAGAAAGCTGCGAAATTCATAACACTGCTACAAGATCCCTTATCTGATTAAGAGTCGGCTGTGCCCCAGCCATGATAAATACAAGAATTAAATAATCTACAATAAATATTGCAATCACGACGTTCTTTGTATGTGCCTTGGCTACCTCGGACCAACAGCCGTACATCTACAGAGTAATATAAATGACATGACTTGAGAGAGAGTCGCCGACCCATGACCCTTGCAGCGAGAAACATGATGTCCGAATTCATCCATTGGTTGTTTTATTGTCTGTTTGTTCATGGATTATTAATAATGACGCTGCTCTCACAACAACTGCAATTACTCATGTTGCAGACTACTTTTAATCGAGCAATCTTGGATCACTTTTGTTATGCTTGCCTGGTTTATGAAACCATCAATTCACTTACAATCTAGGTACTGTTTACAATGTTTTCTTGAATTGTGTCTTTATATAATCCATACAATAGATTATAATTATTAGTAAAAGTTGGAATAGTACATGAAATGTATTAATAATCCAGTCTAAGAAGTAAGGTCTATCTATGTAGAAGGCAAGACCAGATTTTGTAGGTTTGATAGTTTCGGTGATTGGGAAAAAATCAACGTTCCTTCAATGAAGATGTAAACACTTTTCCGAAGCATACTAAAATAGTTTTCACAATATTACTATAATAGTATTAGCAAGTCTGAAAGGGTCACCATACATATACTATATACAGGGTCCTGCACCAGAGCTCCCTTCTTTTGTAGCTCATGAACTGGTGCCTTTATAAATTTCGTTCAAATTTGACTGCAAACTATTCGTATAGAGGCACATTTTGAAAATATTTTCAAATATACAGGGTGCTCTAAAAACATGTACCATACTAAAGTTATGTTTCTTTAAATGGAACACACTATATATTTTTGCATTTTTGGATTCTGCATGCAAATTTGGTGTCAGTTTGTGTTATATTCCCTATAGTAAAACTTAGCCGTTTCGAAGATATTCGACATTTTATAGAAAAAATTACAGTTGTTAGAACTATTTCAAAGTTACATATCTTATACAATTGAACAGCGTTTATTTTAATTTTTATATGTCAGATAGTTTAGGTATTGGTCTTTCTGAAAATAGCTAACAGAAGTCTGTAATACATACAGAGTGTTTAATATTTACTGAGCAACACGTCAATTTTGAAACGTGCAAAACTAATTTTTCAAATGGCACACCCAGTATATTATTCTACAGTTGAAAGTACCATTCAATTATAAATTGAATGATATAGCATTGTCCTATACCTATCTCTTAAGGTGCTCAAGATATAATCAATTTTATAATAAAGTGCTCGTAAATTTAAGTTACCCCGTTTCTAAGTGGTCTTCGAATAAAATAAAACAACTAGAAACATTTTAAATTTATTGCCAGTTGCTTTGACTATAATTATGGCTATGATTAAACACAAAATGTAAAAAATTATCAACAATCATCAAAAACATCAATATTAAATAATTATTCACAGTCTACAATCTTATAATAAATTTTCAAAAACTTTGACGGTAAATTCTATTCGCTAAGAGACAGTTGTTTCGTTCAGACTCACCTAATATAAAAATCATGTCAGCTAGCTCTTCTTTACTATACTTCATTATAAAAATAAATTGAAACAACTAATTAAACTAAGTAACTATAACTATGACAATTAAACTAACAACAAAATTATTGAAATAAGTATAAATATTTGTAATTAACTTAAATTATCGACACCAAGTTTGACAGCAAACAAATTTGACAAGTTATTTTGTTGTCTTTATCTGTTTTATCGGTGACCCGATTTATTCTTAAAGCATAATTTGATGTACAAAATTAGACTTCTTCTTATAGGGTTACGTAACAATTAAGTCTGTGAACAATTATTTAACATCGATATGATTTTTTACATTTTGTGCTTAATCATAGCCATAATAAGACTCAAAGCAACTAACAATAAATTGGAAATGTTTCTAGTTGCTTTATTTGATTCGAAGACCACTTAGAAACGTGGTAACTTAAATTTTCGAGCACTTTACTATAACATTGCTTATATCTTGAGCACCTTAAGAGATAGGTATAGGACAATGCTATATCATTCAATTCAGAATTAAATGGTACTTTTAACTGTAGAATAATATACTGGGTGTGCCATTTGAAAAAAATTAGTTTTGCACGTTTCAAAATTGACGTGTTGCTCAGTAAATATTAAACACTCTGTATGTATTAGAGACTTCTGTTAGCTATTTTCAGAAATACCAATGCCTAAACTATCTGACATAAAAATTAAAATAAACGCTGTTCAATTGTATATGATATGTAACTTTGAAATAGTTGTAACAAATGTAATTTTTTCTATAAAATGTCGAATATCTTCGAAACGGCTAAGTTTTGCTATAGGGAATATAACACAAACTGACACCAAATTTGCATGCAGAATCCAAAAATGCAAAAATATATAGTGTGTTCCATTTAAAAAAACATAACTTTAGTATGGTACATGTTTTTATAACACCCTCTATATTTGAAAATATTTTCAAAATGTGCCTCTCTACGAATAGTTTGCAGTCAAATTTCAACGTAATTTATAAAGGCACCAGTTCATGAGCTACAAAAGAAGGGAGCTCTGGTGCAGGACCCTGTATAATAAAACTACAAAACTTCTGAAAAACTAAATACACATACTACATACATGATTTTTTCGATATCATAATTTATTGAACTCAATAAACTTGTTGGAAAGTGAAGTAATATTGTTAAATGTGTGAAATAAAATGCATTAACCCAGTTAAGAGGAATCTAATCCAGTCTTTACGATAACTAAATTGCACGTGGATATATTAATAATATTCAGTGAGCTATTACAATTTACATGGAATAGCAAGTAAAAAAAGCGTTCTAATTTCTAATGAATTATGAGACAGTTCTTGTAGTGCATTTAATGTTTTTTTAGAATCTTAAGTTTATCAACCTTTAATGCTAACTACTTGTGACACTAGTTTTGATAAAATATATGCTTAAAAAATCTAAAATAAAGGTTCTGCAGAACTAAATATAAACTTAGTTTAACTTTCAAAGCTTTTTTGTAAGAAATAGAATATTTACAATCTTCTTAAGGTTATATTCACCTTTTTTTTTTAATTGAGATAACGCCCAATTTAATTTAAAAAAAATAATTATACGATTGGTATAAATCTAATCTATTGAACGTAATTGCACCTTTCACTAGATGGCACCATGTTATTATATCTTTTAGCTAAATATATACATCGAAATCAGTAATTCGAAAATAACTGCGAGGGATGCAATGCGAGGGATTTATGTATGATGGATGGTTTGAGACTTCTTTGCAAGAGGTTTGTGTTGTAAAATTCTACAACTACTCCAGCACCCTCTCTTGGTCTACGCTAGTGCTCTCTTCCCAACGATTTATATGTATAATCGCTGCTTTCTTCCAACAGGTTCGCAATTTATTCCTCTGGTACGGTGAAGACTGTTTAAGATTTATTTTGGTAATTCTGAGCTTTTTTTGGGACATTGTGTAGAAATTACCACTTATTTATGAATAGCGTTATCATTGGTAATACTTCAATCATGAATAACTAATTAGTGAAATGTAATAGGCGATAAAATAAGACTGCTGAACTGATTGGTATAATTATATGTCATTAATGTATGAAATATGGACAGCTCAAATTAGTATGATAACTTCATTAAAGTACTACCAAAGAAATAGAACCACTTTGCCAGTTTTCACAACGTAATTAGTTTTATGTTAGTATATTTGAGGAGCTCCGTAGCCGAGCGGTTAAGGACTTCAGGTTTTTAATCATTCTCCGCGGTTGACGACGGTTCGAATCTCACCGTGGTTAAGTTTTTCTAATTGCTCCAATATTAAATCTGCGTGCAAAAGGCTGGTAGCGTCCTTAATATGCAGCTGGTACTGCAATATCACTGTATAAATGGCTGACAACCGACTGTACACTTTAATTAATAAGGTTTTTCCAGGTTTCCCTTATTCTCGCACTAAATGGTAGTTAAATCGTAAATCGTTCCTGGGCGCACTCGCTGGCCGCAAAATAATAATATGCCGCTCCCTCTGCCATACAAATCGCTGGCCTCCTGGCTTATCATTAAGATGAGAATGAGGGATAGAAATATTTTGGTTATTATTATTATTATTATATCTTATAACAAAGGTGTTTTTAAATTTATATTGGAATTTATCTGATGGTACAATCAATACCATCGTCCACCAGTCTCTATACCCGGAAAGCAGAGACTGAAGCGGGGAAAAACTAACGCATAATTGAGTAAATTGATTGCTAGGTCAAGATAGATCAACAATAATTTTTAATTTTCCTGGAAAATTAATAAAAACACGATCTAATGAGGAATTATTCAAGTTAACATTAAAAAATTTTGGTGTAAATTGAATATCAGTTGTATACATATTCTAGAAACATGTTTATAAATTAACATATTTTATTATATTAGTTGTTGGATAATTAAGTCAGAATTGCGTAACAAATGAGAGAAAATGCTAGAACGAATTCTTACATTTTCAATTCTTACACTGTTCTTTTATGAATATTACAATATTCTATCACAATGTGACACGTCACAAACCAATTTATGAATGCACGATGTAAGACAAGTGATAAAACTAACTCCAGTGCTCATTAAGATAAGGTAAAATGAGATTTAACATTGTTTCTACCACCTACTAAGACCCAAATTGACAATTATATGGACAAAGTTAGAAAATCTTTTTCAGCATATGTCACCAACTTAAAGAATTAGGTTAAATTGATTCCCAACGATGGATTTATGTATAAAAGGGGCACATTTTTTCCTAATTCAATGACTTTTTAATCTCCTATAGGTATTTACTAAATAACAATCCGGTTGATATGTTATTAGGACTAATGAGAGTGTTTCGCAGATAAACACTATATTTGGTAAGCTCAAAAACGCATTGCATACCATTAGGCCTTGCAATAAATACAAATTTATAGAGCCTATAATGATATGTTTATCGCCAATTGCAATTATTGTTACACGTTGCATAAAATTACAACTAAATTTTAGTATGGGCGATTTCGAACCCGTAATGGTGTGTAAGATGCGTGCAATAAAACTCTTTTTGATTGGAAATGTTAAATTCCAGAAGGAGACGGTAGCACGGTATAATTCGATATCATTAAATTCGAAAAAGCTTTTACGACCAAGAAATAAAATCTTATATCTGAATCAGAAAGCTGCAAGTAATATTTTTGCTTGGAGTGGTGGACTATAAAATTTTTATAGAATATTTTATATCGGCAGTATAATCAACTCGGCCCTGCTCCAAATTGGGTGTTAAATTTGGCCGTCAAGGGTAATAAATTATCTGAAGAATCCCAAAAATATCTTTGAGCTATTCAGTAACAAAGAAAAAAATGTAACCCCTCATAACCCTCATTGTTCTGTTAATGGATTCAAGGAAAAATAAAATATATAAAATAGGCTACGTACTCAAAAAGGCATTACATATCATTAGGCATCGCAATAAATACAAATTTATAGAGCCATTAATGATATATTTATCAATACCCAAAATTATTTAAAATAATAGACAGAAATATAGGTGCAACTAATTTTTTCTAAAATATGCATAGTACTATCTGTTGTAGTTGGATAGGAGATTATACACAGGCAAAACTAATCTTAGGTATTCCCGTATGATATGATTTTACAAATATTTTTGGGAAATAGGATACCTTTCTCATTGTATGCAGGGCTGCTCATTAGTGCGGTAAATTTCAACTTCGGCCCTATTAAGGGTACCTACTAGAGAAAAAAACCTTCATACGAGTGAGATATAGGGTCAAAAGGCCCACATTTTAAAAATATTTTGAAATACACAGAGTGACTCTACAGAGTAACACCTTCAAGGTCATTTTTTTTTAAATGGATTGCTATAAATATTTTTGCAATCACAGGAAAATTCTCTTTTCAACGATGTGTCCATCTTCACCATATTACATACATATTTCAAAATATTTTTAAAATGAGCGCCTTTTGACACTATATTATCTCACTCCTATGGAAGGATTTTTCCAGTGTCCTTAATAGAGCCGATATTGCACTTTACCGCACTAATGAACAACCCTGTATAAACTAGTCACGTTGGCTATTAAAACTATTTGTGAAAACTTTTAGAGGTATAAATTTATACCATCCTATGCCTTCTAAGAATATTGTTTCAGATACCATATTAACTAAAATTCTTTCATCTTGTTCCCACTCATTTAACATAATGCAGCATGAACGTTGTGATTTTCTCACGATTAATATTAAAACGATGCCGCGGAAAGGTCTGTTTAGAATAGGAGGTTCATAAAATGATAAAGCACGTGAGAACACATCATACAATTCAAGTTTAGACTTTTATTTTTAACAGTATACTAATGGTATAAAATTAGGCGAGATTTCTTAATAGCTACGATTTATAAACTCCGTCTGACTATAATGAGGAAGACGTTATATTCTTTTTTCATCAGGCACTTTATAAATTGATTCTAATTAATGTAATTGGTTCATTATAATAAGTATATTAGTGTAAATGGTTGCTTTCCATTCATTTGTAAAGCCAAGAGAAATTTGGTTGCTGATGTATATAATTCATTCACTAATAGTAGATGAATATGTTATTTTTATACTACAGTAAAAAGAAATAGTAATAAGCAATTATAAAATGTCAATACATCATTATTGAATAGTGAAAATAGAACAGAATATAATTACAATATCAACATTGTTTATATAGATTTTAAAATACACTTTTGGTTCCTAAAACATGTTTTCTTATCAATATCTTTTTATTTCTTAGATGTAGGTATATGTACCGATATTTAAGAGATACCTCATACAGAATATTATATTATTATTATATTATTATTATATTTAAAAAGTAAACAATTTATCCCATTTCTGATCAAATTTGATTTTCTATAAATTATAATATAATAATCTATTCAATGTCCTTTATCTATATTTCAATATTATATATTTAGTAACTATAAATACATTCTTGTCTCATTTTGGAAAACTAATGGAAAACTAAACATTTAATTCGACAGATTAAATATTTTTCTCCTTGGGAATTAAATTTATTAGATAATATTTCATATTAAACGCCTTGTTAATACCAATTAGATCTTTAATTCGGCAAATACAAATAAATAATTTAATCGATGTAAGAGATTTTATTTATCTCAATTCCTTTTCTCAGTGTAAGTGATAAAAGCAAAAAAACTATTTTCATCAATCAATAATTACATAATACAACTCAGCTATGGAGGTTCATTAATCACTAGTTTCTGGATGAACGATTTAATTAAACCAATTTGATAAATTTCATGAACAGCAAACGGAAACAAACAAAACAAATAGAGCAATTTACATATATTTCAAAATAGGTACAATTTATTTACAGAATCGAGTCCTAGTTAACTTTGTTGTGGATTAAACTGCAAATTCAACTATTTTATAGATCACTATCATTATTCAGTCACGAGGGGGAATACAATAGTACACTTTCAAGTGGTCAGATTATTTTCTCGGTTTATTGATGTTACCAAAGAGATGTTAGTGTAGCCATAGTCCGATCGAATGTCTCCCTTTTATATTCCATAATGATTTAATTTTGTGTTTTGAAAATTGTAGTTGGGCAACCTGTACATCTAAATCTTTAGTAATCAAATAATGCTATACATTGTGTCCAGTTTAAGATTGTATGGGCATCTCGGAAACTATTTGAGATACGGAGTTGGTTAAATTGGGAAAAAGTGGGGCAATTTTAGGCCCAAGAAGAATCCAAGGTTACATTTACAAGATTTTCTTTCCCTAAGTAGATATAGGGTGAAAACAAAAAATGTGCCTTTTTTGGAAACGTCCATAGCTCGTTTATTGTAATAGATACATTCATCAAATTTTCAGGGTAGGGATAACAGTCAACAAGGACTTCAAAATTGGCCTCTAAAAATAGTTTACTCAACTTTTGATTTTCTTATGGACGCCATATTGGATTTCCGCATTTTTTAAACATTGGAAAAAGTGCCTTTCAACCATCTATAAATGCATATGTTCAAAAACGTAAAAATATTAAACATGTTTGAAGTAATTCCAATTACTGCGTCTTTAACTGACTTAGGTAATTTATCTGCAGTTTCATACGAACTTGTATACAATTTGTTTTTTAGATAACCCCACACAGAAAGTTCAATAGATTGAGATCCGGCGACCTAGCAGGCCATTTAATGATCCTCGGTTTATTGAACATATGCATGTTATACATGGTTGAAAAGTAGTTTGTAGGGAGTTTTCAAAAATACGAAAATCCAATATGGCCCCCATAAGAAAAATAAAAGTAGACTATACTACCGCAAAATCTAGATAGTCTAGTTCATGTTAAACAGGACACGGTGTATAGATGATTCTTGTAGATGAGACTTGACTTCTTCAAGAAGTGAAAATTTCCCACGGTTTCCTGCTTGTTTTGCTTCCATGTCCTGATTTCGTGTATTACATAGAGGTAAAAATGGCAGTTTCTTAGTCAAGGAGAATCAGTCAAACACAGAAGATTTTGTTGTATCTGTTGCGGAATATATTTTATATAAAAATAAATTACTGTCTACATCTTGGATAGAAATTGAAATAAATATTGAACGAATTATTGACCGGAAAAGAGAATGTGTTGTATCCTATGTTAAATTAATTGATGCGAAACAAGCATCTACATTACATCCAGCCTGCAATAAAAGATAGTGAAAAGTACACTACAGAAGACGGTGTTTTAATTACTTGCAGATAATAAAAGTGAGATATTATTAGGCAATATCCTCTAAGGTACACAATCAACTGAGACCTGGTTTTAGCCTGGTTTTAGGTGAGTGGGTGAACTTATTTATTTTCAATTAACCACTTTTATTTATTTTTCTAGGTAACTAGCTAGCTACTTATTCTGTTGAATTTAGTAAATGTAACCTACAAAAAACACAGATCTCTATGAATACAGAAGGCATATGGATCAACAATTTAAAGAAATATATTTTGGAATATCAAGAACTGTGATTGTTACTGTTACTGACTGTTAGTGTTACTGACCTGAATATACCTGAATAACATTTTCGGAGCACATACAACGTATAGTTTCTTCTTCTCTTAGGATGTTAGGTTTTGTGATAAGGCAAGGTCGTGATTTCCTCGGTAATGATGTACTGTTCAGGTTATTTTATGCATATGTCCGCTCCAAGTTAGAGTATTGTTCACTTGTTTGGAATCCTATATATAATGTTCATATCAATCTCATCGAGTCGGTTCAAAAAAGGTTTTTAAAATTCCTCACGTTTCGTTCAGACAGAAGATATCCTGCAAGAGGCTGCGACTATAAACTTTTGTTAACTCGTTTTAATTTTGACTCACTACAATTTAGAAGATACTTCCACAGTCTGAAATTTTTACACGCACTCTTGCATAACCATATCGACTGTCCTGATATATTAAGCCAGTTAAATTTTCTAGCAGTTAGATCAGCCAGTCGTGCTCCACTAACATTTTATTGTTCTGCTGTCGACACTAATCTTGGATTAAAGTCTCCCATTAGCGTTATGACACGTAGCTATAATGGCATTTGTAACTCCTGTGATGTCTTTAACTGTAATGTAAAAAGTTTACATAATGTTTTTAGAAGCGTTAGTCAACTTTAAATTTTGATACTTTAATTAAATCGAATTTGAGCACTTACTTATATATACATGTTTTTTTTTTGTTGTGGTTTAAGTCACACTGTAGGTTTGCATACACGTATTTTTTTTCACTTTTGATCTTTTCATGTTCTTTTATATTATACTTTGTTCTGTAATTGGTGTTTACACTGTTGGACAAATAAAATTATTATTATTATTATTATTATTATTATTATATATCCTGTTTGGGAAAAATAAATTGGGGAGAACCGGCATTTTTTAATAGGCCTTCATAATCTTCTCAAGCAAATCAGAATTTGTTTCTAATCTTCACACTTCGGCTCAATACTGAGAGTCTTTCCCGTTTACTGTAATTAATGATAATTGAACTGTAAACTATTCAGTATTTTCATTAAATTTATTCTACAACATACATTGACTTCGCCTATTCCACACTCGCGTAATAATAACAATAACATCGCCTAAAGAAACAGCCTTTAGCTAGCTGGCAAAATATTGGTAGAGGATCTAGGTAAATCACACATAGATTGACAAAGAACAAGCCTGTATAAACCTAAACATGTCTAATCATTTCGATTGGAGTTCACGACACAGTTTAATTATGTTTATTCTGATAGCAAATATTGAATGAAACATATAACTGATACATTACTATTTAATTAAATGCGGAACTATAAACAAATTACTGATATCTATAAAGCCCGGTATTGTTTGCATACGCCACATTTGTTCAGTGTACATATGATAAACTATTACAAATAAAATAAAACAATAAAAGTATTTTTCGTATTATCAATGTACCACAAATATTTATTCATGGCTACGATCTTCATGTACAAATATTTTAACCTGGGAAATATTAAAAAGCTAATATAAATTTAAAAAACTTATATACACTTGTTTGCTTCGAAGACAAGACTGTAGTAAAGTAATATTATTATTATTTCCTTTCAAATTGTACCACCCTAAGCCACTAAAAAAGTACAGATGATACAATACACAGTATATTATGACTCAAACTTACCTAACATTAAGATCACTCAAGGCAGTGACCCTAATATATGTCGTTAGTAACTTAGATCTGAGTAATATTTTTAAAAGTGCCCTGTAGAAGAAAATAGAACACCAATGACTACGACTGAAAAGCTTTTCACTTTCCGCCTTTTCGTTCCATTCTTTCTATAAAACAATTGATGCAGTGCTAAACCATGCAACAAAATATGTTAAAGTTATTGGTTGTGAGAGACACGGTAGTGCCATATGCCACCTATGGCACTCCAACGAGCACAATAATAAATGCGAAACCGTTCAGTGTCTGGTGGTTGATCTGGATGAAAGATGTGGCGACTTCCATAGAGATGCCGGAGTAATGCAATGCCAGTCGGGGCACATAGTCTGTGAAGTTGTTTTCGACATCTCCTTCAAATAAAATGTATTAAAGTTCCAATTACGTGTTGATATTGAGATATTTTAAAACACAAGAGGGGAACACATGTTTCAATTAATAGAGCGTTCGTAAAATGATCAAAACTAGTTTAGAATCTATATTTTAGGGTACAGTATCAAGGTGATGACTATTTCTTTTATGTTACGAATCTGGCCATCATTAAAAACCATAATAAAGCATATTCTTCCCTGCAATGTTCTTAGTGAATAAATTTATTTTTTAACACTCCATTTTTAAATTTGGTAATTAATACCCAATTGTGCACTGTTTCCTTATATCTCCCTATAGAACCCTATTCCCTGATATTTTGTACTAATTATTACTTTAATGTTTATGTATGCACCCCTCGCAGTTAGAAGCAAGATAGAATATTTATAGAATATATGGCTGAGAACAGCTATTAATATTACAAGTTACAACTCATCCCAACTTCCAGATCAATGTCATGCCGAAATTGTTGTGACTCGTTTTCGCCAGCGAGGGAAAAATACAAGCACAGCGATACTAAAATTTATTGCTATTAGGTAAATGGAAAGAGTAGTATATCAATACTAATTTGTTAGTCAACCCCAGATTTATAGAAAACTAACTGACGATGGTGGAGGGTACGAAAATTGAAACGCGTCTTTTCAGGATGAGGTTCCTGGTACATATGTCTGTACAGTGAGAAAAGGATTTAATTGAGATAAATAAAATTTAGAAAATAAATGTTTTAAAAATAACGGGTTAGGCAGAATGAAGTATCTATTTTCTATGTACTGGTATTCATTAATGGTTAAACTTTAATCAAAAACTGAAACAAAATGTTCTTAAGCAAACATGGCAATTTATTTTCTAAATATCACATCAGTCAAATGACCTCCGCCTCGCTGCTGGCACTCCTGAAGTCTAGCACAAAAATTTTGCATCACTTGCTGTAACATTTCAATTGTGATTGCGTTAATCTCGGTTCGAATATTATGCTTCAGTTGTTCCAAAGTTTGAGGTCGATTAGTGAATACTTTTGACTTTAGATAGCTCCATAAGAAAAAAATCACAAGCTGACAGATCCGGTGACCGTGCATCCCACGCGACATCCTCAAATTTTGAAATGACAGAACCAGGAAACATTCTTCGCAGAATTGCCAAAGGCTGCCTAGCAGTGTGGGAAATGCGGCTCCGTCCTGCTGAAACCATAGTCTTCGGAAGTCTACACCTTCTTTATGAAATTTTGCAATACAACTTGATATCGTTGCAATGATAACGCTCCATTTTTACTATTAAACTGACGTTTCTCGCAAATAGTTTGGCAACTGTCATAAATTGCCATGTATCGGGAACACATGGCGATTTGATTTGAATTTAGATCTTTTCACATTATTGAATAAATCCAGTTCAAAAATGGATACGTCATTCTGCCTAACCCTGTAGTTGGAACAAACTATAGAGGTTTTACTTATATCAGTTCTTGGTATATTCTCTTTACAAATAAATTTAGAAATATAATAAATATAATGCAAAAATAAATTATTAACAATTTCAAAGATATATGGCTTATTAGCTGTTTTAAGTAAGATTTTTCCGTTAGTGAATATTTGTTTCTTAAAAATAAGTAATTAATTATTATATTTATAACTATAGGTCTTTGTTGGTAGCTCGAGCAGCGAGTTCTCGTCATTCTACACTGTTTTTGGAATAGGTGGTACTTTGTAGGTAAATTGTCAGTACAGAATGCATTAGTACAGGTAAATTTGCAAGTAGCATAATTATTCCGCAATACACGGCTCATTTCCATTCTCTACCGGTCGGAAAACACATGTATTGTAATTACGTATATTATTTCCAGTTTAGCAGGTATGTATATAACATGTTTTTATTAAAATATGGTAACATCGTTAAATGGTTAATTAAGATTTACTGATAAAATAATTTCAGGATATTTTTTATGCTAATGTTGCAGCTCGATTAAAGTAATTAGTTTATTTAACGGCATTCTGTTAAAAGAAAAATGTAAAATATTGTTTTTTTATATTATTAATTGGTTGTTATGAATGAAAATGAGTTTTCATATGAAATAAACGCTTAATAAAAAAAATAATTAACATACTCATGCTGATATTAAACGTATAAGGGAAACACATTATCAATAAAATCGAACTTTATTGTATTTTTTTTTGTAAATTATGCTTAACCATTTGGTTTCGTACGAACGTTCTAAATATTTTTTTTCGATATCGGTACTAAAGAACGTCGAAATCAGCAGTGATAAACGAGAAATAATCAGTAAAGTAATCCATTGTTTTACAATTTTTTCAAGTAGACGCAGTAACAGATAAACGTCAAATTAACACACAATAAACGCTGTGCAGTATTTGTGGCATAATTTTGTATCTTTAAAACGTAAGTAAATGCAGTTTCAATTTAATGATTTCTTCATTTCAAAAAACATAATGTGTACCTAGACACTAAAGTTTTTTTGTATCCCTCATGTGGTTTATTTGCCTCGGCCCTACGGGCCTCTGCAAGAAAAATTCACATTCGTGATAAAAAGTTCAACTTTAGTGCCTTTGTACACAAATAATCATTATTTCTATACCCTGTTACATACCTAAACAGGATCTCGTGTATACCACAAAAATAGTGTTTGTTTATATAAGTTTACCAAAAAAAAAAGTATATATAACCTATAGGATAGGTAAGGCTGTCTATAGGATTAATTACCTAATTTTGGAATTGCAGTTAATATGTTAGAATAAAATTGTGTACGTAGGTTTTAATAAAATAAGTAAACGCAGCAAAATAGAATCTTGCTGTGATTTACCTACTCGGCGTAAATATAGATTGTTGGTACATGAATTGCAAGCCTTATATTAAAAAGGAGACATTTGCTGTAATACTGAATATGTACATAGTATTGAATGTTAAAACAGCCGAAAAAATTAAATCAAAAAGCTATAATAGTAAATATTTCATTTGTTTTCCAATGTTCAGAAAAAATGTGTCTATATGAAACCCGAGCAAATATAAACCATTTATTACTAATCAAGATTAATTGAACAATGTTTTCGCTGATAACTAATTTTCTGTTCACTTTTCTCAAAATATGCATACAGTCACTAATCCACACCAGTCACCCAGAAAGTTTAGGGAAATATAAACTTCTGAAAGTTATATTCCATATGTTTTCTTAATTAAAATATTAATATTGTTTAAATATGCATAATTTACTACAGTTCAGTTAGGTACTAATAAATGGGTTTTTAGATTTAATGAATGTATTCTGTATTCAACACATGAAGTCTGCAACAACGTATTTCAGAAATTTTGTGCAATGTTGGAACATAATAATAACTAAATAAGTCGTTGAGTGTGCCAGTTATGGTGATTAAACCGTACACAGTATCACTTTTGAATTATGTATGACAATAACATATAGCTATAACAACTGCAACAATGCAGCAACTATACTATTTCGTAAGGAAATGTACACATAAAACAAATATATGTACCTATGAACCGATATTATGGGTGGTGTATACTAGTTGAATTTCTTTTATAGTGTAGTTTACCCTACAACTGTAATAGCACTTACAAACTTCTGAAATGCTAACAAAGCTGAGTACAGGAAACATTTCGGAAAATTATAAATATATGTAATTAGAAATATGATTTATGATTTATATAAAATACAAAATAATAAGAAATCACGTATATTCTACAATTCCAATTTTCCATAATAATAACCAATTTTCGATTTAAAAATATTAAAGTAACACGATTTTCTCTTTGGAAATATTAAAATTGTAGATCTTTTGACTAAATCGTATCACCCAATATAGCATTGATCTGAATCTACTGATATTATTCGGCTCCTTATGTTCATCAAGATGTATAGAAATTTAATTAACACTTTATAGCCCCGGCATAAGTGTTTGATATTTTCCCAAATCAGGAAAATTAAATTGATCAGGATACGAGTATTTACCATCTCTCTTAATTTTTTTAATAGAAATGCCTTGCGATAATTATTTCAATCAACCTAAACACAAAGCATTTTTATGACGTTTAATTTGGTGATAAAAATCCAAGATATTTATATGCAGTCCATTTTGGTACGACGTTTAATCGTCTCGTGGGCCGCCTACAATATTTTAGTGAATTTTACTGCCAAAAATCCCATTCGCATGCAAATACCAAGAAAATTCATTAGGTTTTATGTGACAGGGTGTTAATTAAATATTGCGTGGCTGTACAGAAAAATCCTGCTCGGGACAGATCGGTGGATATTATTTTATGCTTAGAATTAAAACCCATGAAATAAGAATGTCACGAACATATAATTACAAGATGATAATAACAAAAGTTTCAATTAAATATCTTAAATGTTACGAAAAGTAAACTACTTATATTTAATCAGCCAATCTTTGTCTATACGTCCAAAACATAAAATTTTAATTACACAAAATGGAACAACCTACCATCGAAATGCATGGCAGTTTTTATCTGACCACTAAAATTGCATTTCCAAGATGTTTATGTTACCAATGGTCATATTGTGCACGGTGGTGAAAGGGACCAGCATACTGAAAAGAAAGTACCATATTAACATTATCGGTCCATGCATTATGAGTCCAGAAGTCAGACATTTTCACAACCCCATTGGTCCGAGTTCAAAAATATATTTTGGCAGAAGCAAATACGGCAAAATAAAACTTGGTACAGATAGGCAGGGTACCGAAAATGGGATATTTAGGCAAAATATAATACCTCAAATATTTCTTAATTCAAATTGCGCTTATCTGTTCAGATATTTGCAGTGAACTGTGGTAGTTTGAGTTTGATAATAATATTAATATATCTACCCCTCATTCTAATCGCAAGGACTAGCCCAAAAGTCTGAGACTTGTGTGGGAGAAGGACGGCATATTATTATTTCGCGGGACTCATTTGCGCCTCAGAAACAACTTAGAAGGTGCAAAACCTCATTAGCTAGGGGGGACTGTCAAACATTAGCTGATTTTAATATCTCACATTAAGACCAAGCTGAGTATGATGGCTTAATTCATCGCCAGGATAGCTGCCAACCCATCCCTGCGAACAAGCCTTAATCTACGAGTAGACAGTTAAAATTGTCTGGTGGAATGGGGATTCGAACTCACGACCTCTAGGTTGAGCGATTGAGACACTAAACCCTGAGCCACCGGATCGCCAGTAATATTCAATAATTGTAAGAATTTGGTCATTGTCAAGCTTTGTAATCTAGAATCTGCTGACTCATTTCTAAATCATATTATAAAACTGGATAGTAGCCCACATACTTTAGTTTTATTGACGCTTCTCCCGTTTCATATTCAGTAGAAACTAACAATAATAAGACGGCGATGCAAATTTGAATTCCAAACTGTTAGATCAAACGGCCACTGCAAGTGTACTTTCACGATGTAATCAAATCTCACCAGTACCTACATTTTTATATACATACCTACCTCGTCTGGAACGTGAAATTCAATTATAAAGAACTAGTTTGCAATAAATTTCGATTGGTCCATTGAGCACAGAGCTCTAGAAGCTTCAACATATTTTAATACGACATAAAGAAAATGCATTATTGTTTATGGCAGGAGCAAGAAGGTTAAGGCCTTACGACACCGACGTAAAATATTTAGTGATGTTTTGAAGAATGCTATAAAGTCGATAGATTGTGAAATAGCATATTAAGATGGATCTTCAGAGATAATAGATTCACACTTTTTAAATGCTGATAGCTATTTTGGAGCAATATATTATAATACTATTGTTGTTAATTCGATAATTATTATTCAGTACTTTTACCGTGTTTGAGAGAAAGGTCTACAACTAAATTATCGATTATACTCTCCAATTTCTATCGACAATGGGCTAATATAATAATTATTTTAGAGATTGGAATAATAATTCATTTCTCTGTTTATAATCCATGTAGTCACATCAGTTTATAGGAATTCGTTGGTAAATAATAAACAGCAATAAAAATACAGTAAATATGCATAATATATGCATACGTATTATTTCAAAAACGGCAAACTTTTTGAAAAATCGCTTGGCCACGTCTATTTTCTTGTATTTTTGCACTTATTTTACATATATTAAATTTTTTACAGGGCGACTCCCTGAAACTAAGTCGATATAAACTTTAATATTTTAAATGGAACATCCAGTATTGTATATAAGGTTTTATGGGTCTATCACTAATAATAAGGGAGATATGCCCAAAAAAGTATGTCATAAGACCAATGTGCTAGAAAGAGAATATCGATTTGTTACTAGGCACAGTCTTTCCCCAACACATCGCTCTTATGACACACTTTTCTTGGGCATATCTCCATTATTATTACAGATAGATCCATAAAACCTTATATGATCAAGATAGGATTAAGCTATACACCTAAACTTTTCTTTTCATATTGACATTTTCTAACAGTGGTTGACGTATTGCTATTTACTTTCGGGACATTCTGTATCGGTAGGTACATTTTCTGTAGATAATTAAAAACGAATGATATGATCAATATTATATTAAACATTTTCTCAGCTTACATCTTCAAATAAGTTTAATATTAATATTTATCTTAACCGGAACAGTGTTGTTACAAATGACTTCCTTCAATTTCATGGCGTTTAATAATTTCTAAAAAGGCGCATCGCATCAATCATTAAATCGAAAGATGGCAGCTGAATGGCTGCAGTAATCTTTAATAAGTCGATAAAATATATTGTTATAGGAGTACTTTACTCACTTGAGATTTGACTTGAATAACAATTCTTTCATTAAATTTGAAGAAGATAAATAGATCTAGTTGTTAATGTTAGCACCTGTATAATATTTAGGTATAATAAACTGCATCTATAAAGATGTGTATAGGCATCAATGCAATGCAAAACTGTATAAGTATTTATTCCTGATTTTACTCCAAAACAAATAAGTAAATCAGTTTTCTCTTAGGAAATATTGTGATTTAAATAATTAAATGATCTGCTTTCGTTGGGTCAAAGAAAATATTACAGAGGTTAATGCATTAACTGCTAATATAGATTATATTTATCTGGAAAATCTGTTATTGCTATAATATTTTACATAAACAATATGACACTCAGGTATTTCAGATTTCACACGTTTCTGTAATGGTTAGGGTTTACAAACTTACGTCCTTCCTGGGCGTTAAAGCGGTCTATAGAATTGTAGTATGCCACCCTCGCTGACACACAAGTATCAGATCTTGTGCTTAGAATGAGAAAAAGGTAAATTTGTTATATCTAAATACTCTACTTCTTCCATTGAATTGCAAAGGTATAAAATTCATTACGTAATATCTTTTCCGCTGCCTTACCAGTTAAATAGGACGCTTTTTAACAAGATTAATAAAATATAATATAGTATACATTATATTATAGAAAATGACAATAGAGTTAACATTCCATTCCAAATTATTTCAAATTCTTACTTGGAAATTAAATCAACTATGATTGGTCGGTCGTAAATAAAAATTATTGCGCAGTTGACCTACTACTTCTATTTTTGCAATTATTTTTTTAATTAAAATGGCGCTCCAAACAACGCTCGGAATAAGTATTAACAGAAATGAGTCAAGGCAACCAATTGGTTAGATATAAAGAGGTGTTCAATCGACTGCTTTAAATTTCATTAAGTAGGTACAGTCTTAGTAGTGTCCTTCTTCTATTTTAGTAAATATATACAGGATGATTACTTTAATTTGATAAACAATTTTTTTCTATAACATCTGTTACTTATTTTTGAGGTATAGCTGTATTAAATCTCTTGGAGATACGAATATGTATATGATGAATTTTTATTCGTCATATTTATATTTTACTATGTTTGTTCATACGACAGAATAAAGTTATTTAAAAAAGATATACCAAATACAAATAATTATTAAAGAATCAATGGTGAAACACATTCATACATTTCTGAAATATCTGAATATTTAAGAAATTCTAACAGAAAATAACGAAAATAAATTCTCTTAAGGGTATTACTATTTCTTAAGTCGTATAATCCCAAAATACTGAGAGTCAAAAAAAAAACTCCAAAAAGATCGGTATTTACCAGTTTCCGATCACTACGTATGAACTACCTTCAAGGAGTTAATAATAAATAAGAAGTAGTTCTAAACAAAGTTCGTATTTTGGTTCTACATTTTATGGTGTTCAAATTTTGTGGATCTGAAGAAGAGGTGAAAATATATAAGCAACACTATTTTTGAACACTAAATAATAATTACAAGTAACATTTAATCCTTGTTTTAGCTATTCCAGTTATTATGTTGGAAAGGGTATGTAAAGATGATTTTGGAAGAAGTCGTATGTCTGCAGAAATCAGACAAATACAAAGTCTGCTTTCTGCAGACATACGACTTCCTCCAAAACCATCCTTACATTCTCTTTCCAACATAATAACTGGAATAGCTAAAACAAGGATTAAATGGTACTTGTAATTATTATTTAGAGTGTCCAAAAATAAACACGCAGCTTCAGCATTTAGTTCTAATTTCAGTTATTACTAGGCAGCTTAAACTTTGGCTAAAATTTTCTAAAGCTTTTGCTCATTTTTTCTTGTGATACCCATTGGTGCATTAAGAAAAATAAGAAACATAGCATATCATATATGATCTTCGTGGATATTTTTGCAGTTAGTACCGGTAGTAGCTATACAAAAATCTACACCATGGTACAATGCCTTCCAAGTGGATAAACGTGCCTTAAGAAATTAAACCCTACCTTGCAAAGAATGCCGCAGCGGCCGAAGCCTGGGCAGGATTTCCAGGCAATCCATTCACAGCATAAATATACTTAGTTTCTGCATATACACCATACACTCCACTACTATCATTCACCGTCCCTGGCATACCCCCCACATAACACGCCGTTGCACTCTGGTGATACCCCACGACTCCCTTGACCCTTTCCGCGGGCTGTGGGACCGCGCTTGGAGCATTCCTCTGAGGCAGCACTCTCTGGTGGTGAGAAGAAGTCTTGTTTTTGGCCTTTGCATTAACCGCGTGTCCGCGGCTGCTCAGATTAGCGTGCGGCTCCATCTGAGCCTTTGGCTTTGCTGTCGTCAGTTTGCCTCTGCGTTTGGCATCCGCTGCCGCCGATGTTGGGGCAGGCACTGGAACGGCTGATCGCGGTTTCGCGCGACCATTGACTGGAGTCTCCCACTCTCTGTCGTGTACTCTTCCGCAGCTCTGCTGCTTCTGGTAAGAGTGCTGCGAGTGGTAGTGGCCATTCATGTTTCTCTCTGAGGGTGGAACGTAATCCGTCTTTTTTATTATTTCCATATCAATCTGTAACAAATGCGACACATGAGACACGTATTTATGACGGAACGACATTGTGGTGTTGTTATGGGAGACATGGGAAGGGATTTGGTATTTATGGTTTTAATTAAGATTCCAATGGCCCGGGGGATTCGAGAATTTATTTTATTGTACTTGTCTGATATTATTTATGTGTGGTATTCATTAGGAGCGATTTTCTTATGTCACGCCTGAAGCTATGATTTTTTTAATACGTGGTTTCTTAGCTTACAGTTTGACGTAAATTATTTAGACAGCATTATTTTTATAAATTTTCAGAAAAAAATCACAGATTTCGTAAGCCTTGGACCCATCGGAGACATTGGAAATCATAACACCATATATGGAACATAATTATAAGCGCGCAGATTGTCCTATCAAATGAGACGCTACTCCATTAAGCGAGTGCGGTATTATAACTGAACACTCCCCCACTACTCTTCATACCTGTACATGTCCTGTAGAGTAGAGTACAAATAAAATAAAATAAAAATAAATACTGCTCGCCGGTCGAGCACTGCGCTATCTATGTTAGTGGAGTAAAATCGCCGATATAACTTGTTTCTTTCTAGGGGTAGACATCTATAGAGGCATCACTATTCGCGCTAGAAGCCTGAGCGCGCCATACTCTGATAGACGCGAACGCTTTTTAAACAAAACGGTTACAGATATCAACCCAAACTTGATTATGGTTTATATAAAAAATCATTTGACCCCTAACTAAAAACTACATCTAAAACTACCTGGCTAAATCCTCTATAATTTTGAATATATTTAAGCACAAACAAAAGAAATATAGTAGATAAATATATAAAATACAGAATGAAATACATAAAATGTATAAAATTATAAAATGTATAAAACACACAAAATATACAGAGTGAGTTTTATGTATGGAACGCCTCAATTATCTCGGAAACGGCTCGCCCGATTTTTATGAATTTTGGTTTATAAGGGTTTTGTTATATGGCCGATATTATTGTGGCATTTACATTGTTGTCAGATCTTTAGTTTTTCCGGAAATATACTGAAATTTGTTATTTCAAATGGATCACCCTATATATTTTTTTGTTTTTGAAATCTCTAAGAAATTTAGAATATTTTTCATGTAATGTTCCCTATACCTAATTGCCATAATTTCGGAGTTACAGCTACATTTGCAATATCACCGCCGAAGTTAAAATATTACATCAGGGCGGCTATGTCTGCGACAAAAACAATTTTGACGTTTTAATAAACTATTATTGTTGGTGTTTATTGAAAGTTACAATGGACCGTTTATCTGAGAAAGAACGAATTGAGATTTTAATGATATTAGGATATGGTGATGTGCGTAGAAGTCAACAGGAAACGTGTAATATCTTTAATAATTTATATCCTAATAGAAATCCCATAGGATCTTTTGAAAACATAAAGTAAAGGCGGTTACAGCTGATGCTCAAAATGTTGTCCGTTTACTTCCATACAAGAAGCCATGCGATGTTTAAAACTTTGCAGTACATTTTGTAACATTCCTGACTGCTCAATTCTTCTTATCTCTGTGGTAATCCTATCTTTTAATTCCTAAATATTGGCAGGTTTGGTTTTATAAACAATATTTTTTAAGTGACCCCACAGGAAATAGTCTAAAGGATTCATGTCGGGTGATCGCGGGGTCCATTCGATAAAACCACGCCTTCCAATCCATCTTCTGGGAAACACATCGTTTAGGTATTGCCTCACGTCACGCGCATAGTGAGGTGGAGCTCCATCTTGTTGCACCCAAATATTGTTATTTGGGACATTGTTATTGTCTGAAAGTTTCAAATAATAAAATTTCTAAATTAACAGGCAATTGAGAATACTTACTTAGATTTGGAAATAACCGAGCCAACTCAGGTATAATATTATTCTGTAATAAATTTAAATACGCCGGACCATTTAAGTTTCCTTCAATGAAAAAAGGACCAATAATTTTGTCGCCTATTATTCCAGCCCATACATTAATCTTTTGTGGAAATTGGGTGTGGGATTCTCTCATCCAACGAGGATTGTTACGTGACCAGTATCTGCAATTATGCCGATTTACGTTTCCATCAATACAAAAAGTGGCCTCATCGGAAAACATAACATTATTTAAAAAATTTGGATTATTTTGATCGTAACATTTTTCCATCATTGTGTCGGCAAACTCTTCACGTCTATCGAAATCATCATCTGACAACTCTTGAACCAATCTTACTTTGTAAGGATGGAATTTATTGGCATGTAAAATTTTCATTATGGATGTTTGAGAAATATCAACTTCCCTGGATATTTGTCTAGTACTCAAGTGTGGATCTTCTTTTAACATAACACAAACATCTAAAGATTTGTCTTCAGTTGTTGCAGTTTTTATACGGCCTGATTTCGGTAAATCTTTTATGGCTCCAGTTTGGTTAAACTTTTTTAACAACTTACTCACAGTAGATCTTGTTATGGGATTTCTATTAGGATATAAATTATTAAAGATATTACACGTTTCCTGTTGACTTCTACGCACATCACCATATCCTAATATCATTAAAATCTCAATTCCTTCTTTCTCAGATAAACGGTCCATTGTAACTTTCAATAAACACCAACAATAATAGTTTATTAAAACGTCAAAATTGTTTTTGTCGCAGACATAGCCGCCCTGATGTAATATTTTAACTTCGGCGGAGATATTGCAAATGTAGCTGTAACTCCGAAATTATGGCAATTAGGTATAGGGAACATTACATGAAAAATATTCTAAATTTCTTAGAGATTTCAAAAACAAAAAAATATATAGGGTGATCCATTTGAACTAACAAATTTCAGTATATTTCCGAAAAAACGAAAGATCTGACAACAATGTAAATGCCACAATAATATCGGCCATATTACAAAACCCTTATAAACCAAAATTCATAAAAATCGGGCAAGCCGTTTCCGAGATAATTGAGGCGTTCCATACATAAAACTCACTCTGTATAAAATATATAAAATATATAAAATTAGACATCCTGTAAGTTAATTTAAATGTGCGGTTTTTTCAATAATAAAATCGGTAAACATATTGAATGTAATGTACCTCGGTAATCCCATTTTTCAGCCGATTACGTAAATATGGAATGCAAATGAGTCTGCATTATAGCAAATAATTTAAATATACATGATTTTTCGCTAAATTAAATAAATTTAATTTATATAAACTTACAGATCCATTTAGTTTAAATATTTGTAAAATGAATTGGCATCTATTGAACTGGCGTAATTAATATAATGTATTTATTTAATTAAAATGCTTAAATGGCAAAGAAATGTTATCAATTTGGATGGCACATAGCTATGCACATGCACATATTAATTAAAACAAAATATATAATATGAAAACATAATACCTGCATTTCATAAAATCGAACATAACAGACTAAAATTTCAAGTTAAAATAAATTGAGCATTAAGCACCTATCCTCTATAGGGTTAGTAGATAGTTCAATACATATCTTCTTTTTCTTCTTCTTCTTCCTGTGGGTCGGTATCTCTAAAGGAGACCCAGGACACTGCGGTCACAGCCTAGGCCTATTGTGCATGTTCAATGCATCTATTTATGAAAAAATACGTACTTATACTAAGTTTGAAATTTTATATTGATGTTTATTTGATGACCAAATTAAAATAGTGATACTTATTTACACATTTTTTTGTGCAACATTGTTATTAATTTAATATTATTAGTATCTGACACAAACCTCGCGAGTCCTTATTGCAAATGCTTGCAATATAAAAAGATTACTTCAGTGCCCATTAAAATTAAAAACACTACCTAGATTTTTAATACTTTTTTAGTTGATTTGGTTTGTAGAATCGATGGTTTTTACTTTTAAAGTACCTAACTTAAGTCATTAGTGGAGAACATGCACGATCTATTTATTCGCACAACGCAAAACAGTATTTTTAGCTTAGAATAAGATTTTATTCAACAGCATCTTAGTACAACAAACAAATCTTCTATTTCAGGATGCAATAAGGAAGAACCGTGGGAGTATTTGTCTATTTAGAGTATCATCTTACACAATGCAAATTACTCAATAGTGTTGCAGCACTTACACCGAACATTTATTTGCTCACCAAGCACTTAGAAGACTTGGTATTTATTTTTCCTCTTTACTCGAAACGGAGATTGGTTCCTGGTAAACCGTTAACACATTTTAAAGTGGGCGCCAATCGGTGCGCACCTGGGCAAACATCACAAAGTAGGTAATGCACACAATGATATTGCGTCCGCGCTCCTATTCCGCCGTAATGAATCGAGTCAAGTCCTGATTGATGGGTTTATATTTCACCAACGCCCGTTAAATCCGGGTAATCCCCGTAGCTAGCCGGACGGACTAAAGCGAGGCCCCGGCACTGACACTAAGAGTGATTGATAGAATTCTTCTGATGGGACACAATTCGCGCAAGAAAAATTGCAATAATGACGGAATTAAGGAACTCGGAGAGCCGCTCAGCGGGGCACGATACGTGTAAGTTTCTGACGCAAGTGGAATAACAACGATAATGGGATGATCTTCAACCGGGTATTGTAGCGTTTGGTACTACAAACAAAGGGGATCCGTGGTGAATAATAAAAATAAAGTAATAATAATAATAATAATAATATCTTTATCCCTCATTCTCTTCTTAATGATGAGCCCGGAAATCAGAGACTTGTATGGGAGAGGGAGCGGCATATTATTATTTTGCCGGCCGTGAGAGCGCCCAAGAACGACTTACGATGTTACAACTTTAACTACCATTTAGTACGAAAATAAGGGAAACCTGGAAAACCTTATTAATTAGTGAGCAGTAGGTTGTTAGCCATTTATACAGTGATATTGCAGTACTAGTTGAATATTAAGAACGCTACCAGCCTTATGCATACAGATTTAATGTTGGAGCAATTAGAAAAAGTTGACCACGCAGAGATTCGAACCGTCATCAACCGCGGAAAATGATTAAAAACCTGATGTCTTTAACCGCTCGAGCTTCTTCCGACCCCTTCCAATTTAATTTGATTTTGTTGTTACACAAGGAAAACTATGAAATAATCCAAAAATTGGTGAACGTATTTATCTTAATTCATCCAAAATTTATGTAGAAACTGAACAAAAAATTAAATAAATAGTATCTACTAGAATTTAGAGTTCCCTTTTCTTAGTTCTACTAGAATTTCATGTTCTATAGACTGTATTATGAAATACTTTGCCTACTTGTCTGGTTCAGATGGATCTCATCATCTGGAACTAAGGAAGCCTATTAAAAAGTTATGCTGAATAAAAAGCATTACTAGTACATTGTTTTAGCCTTTCGTTAACTATGTATTCGTGAGAAAATATACATATCAAATGTAGATAGAGAAACCGAAAATCAGCCTCCTGTCATTCAAAATTTGGAAGATTATTTTTTATTTTAATTTTTTCGCCATCCCAAATCATACCAATCAAAGATTTACTGTATATATATTTACGAGCATATCTTTTATGTATGCACATCTTTTGTGCAAGGCAAAGACAAAGACATGCTCGAAAACAAACACAGACTTATGTTAAGAAAGACACACCTTGAGAAAAGTAATCCTACTCAGATTCTACTTAGCAATTAGTAATTTTAGAGGTTTCTAAAGAAAAAAAATAACGACTAGGGTTTGTGTAACGAATAATAGAATGAAATTGAATAATATTTCACTAAGGTTTCCATCTCGATGTGACTAGATGCTGCAAAATGCTGAACAGTTGAGTTATTTTCCCATATTGCTGATACATAATATTTAAATAAAATATATAATACCCCAATTATTTCATTATTGGCAATTACACGGCCATAGCTATTTTGTGCAATTTTGCTAATGTGTTCGAAATATCACTGTATAATCGTATTTATTCTTCTGTCAAGGGTATGATTTCACCGTCGCAACATGGTTTTATGGAACAACGATTGACATCCACTAATTTGTGTGTGGTAACGCAATTTATTTCAGAAGCACTGGATTCTCATGGTCAGGTCGATGTGGTCTATACTGATTTTTCGAAGGCCTTTGATCGCATTGACCATAGAATTTTAGTTAATAAACTGAGTCTGTTCGGAGTTAGTTATCATCTGCTTCAATTTTTCAAAACATATCTCACTAACAGAATTCAGTACGTCGCATATAATGGGCATGCGTCTAAATCTTTTATAGCAACATCTGATGTTCCACAAGGATCAAATCTTGGCCCACTTCTTTTTTTACTCTTCATTAATGATATTACTGACACTCTGTGTTGTCAATCTCTCTTATTTGCCGATGACCTTAAAATTTTTGCTAATATAGTTACCATTGAGGATTGCGAGAGCATACAGATACAACTACAAGCTCTTGAACAGTGGTGCAACATTAACAATCTCCATTTGAATATAAGCAAGTGCAAAGTGCTTTCTTATACTCGTACATATAATCCCATAGTGTACGACTATATGTTAAATTCAGTATTACTTGAGCGATCTAAGTGTGTCAAGGATTTAGGAATTTATTTCGACTATAAATTAAATTTTATTGGCCACATTAGACAAGTTACATCTGATGCCTTGAAAATGTTAGGATTTATTGTTAGGAATTGTAGGCAATTCTCAAGTGAATTTGCTTTGAAACAACTATACTATGCTTATGTTCGGTCACAGCTTGAATATTGTTCTGTGATATGGTATCCCTACTACGAGTATATCTATCAGAAAAACTTGGTAGAAAGTGTTCAAAGAAAGTTTTTAAAATTTGTATTTTTTAAAGTTGACGGATTTTATCCAGAACGAGGTTATGACCATTCCACACTACTCAGTAGATTTAATATGCTACCGCTTGAACTGCGTCGTATTATAAACAGTTTGAGAATACTTTACAATATATTAAACAATAAGTTATACTGTTCATCTTTGTTATCTATGATTAAATTCAAGATACCTCGTATAGATACACGTCAGAATCTTACATTATACTGCGTAACTGTTAACACCAATATTCTCTTAAAATCGCCTGTTTACAGTATATACAGGGTGTCCACCTAGTGCGCGAAAGTCCAATATCTGGGTTAATAAAAGAGATAACTTAATTTTTCTTTCTACAGGGTTGTCTAATATCCCGAGCTGCACAAAATGAAAATATATTTACATATTCAGGGTGTTCAGTTTTTCCTGGACAGGTACCAACTTCGTTTTTCTAAATGGAAATATATATTTTTTATTGCTTTTTCGAACTAAACCCTTGATTTTAGTAGGACTTTCATCAGCCTTCCCTATACCTAACTTAAACTGTTTTTGAAATATTGACGGGTGAATATTGACATTTTTGCAACTTTGACACCCTGTAAAATCTAAGCGGTTTGAGATCAAGCAAAACGGTTTGCACATTCCTATCTTAACTTTTCATAAGCTATCGTTTGGTACTAATTTCAGAATTATCCAAAAATTTTAAATTTTCTGAAAATTTTGAAAATTTTTGATTCCTGTGTAAATTTGAAATTAGTACCAAACGATAGCTTATGAAAAGTGAAGATAGGAATGTGCCAACCGTTTTGCTTGATCTCAAACCGTTTAGATTTTACAGGGTGTCAAAGTTGCAAAAATGTCAATATTCACCCGTCAATATTTCAAAAACAGTTTAAGTTAGGTATAGGGAAGGCTGATGAAAGTCCTACTAAAATCAAGGGTTTAGTTCGAAAAAGCAATAAAAAATATATATTTCCATTTAGAAAAACGAAGTTGGTACCTGTCCAGGAAAAACTGAACACCCTGAATATGTAAATATATTTTCATTTCGTGCAGCTCGGGATATTAGACAACCCTGTAGAAAAAAAATTAAGTTATCTCTTTTATTAACCCAGATATTGGACTTACGCGCACTAGGTGGACACCCTGTATGTGTCTAAATTTTAATCAAATTTCCGATATATAAATTATAGTAAGTTTCTAGACATAGTTCAAGCTGCTAAAAATAAATATATGGAATTAATGTAGAGTTGAATATAAGTGAGACTGATTATTTATTGTATTACCTATATACAGAAGGACATAATATCTGCATTGTGGGTTTTTCTATTCATTCCTATTTGCTTTTGTTCTGTTTTGTGCTTTCTTTTATTGCTTTGTTTTGTATTTTTCATTAGATTTAAACAGTAATAAGTATATACCTAATATAGTCAATCATCTTTTTGATATTGCTACTAAATATTACTTATTTTGTTCTTTTTCATTATTTTTGTAAATTTGTCCTATTATTGGATATTTGTATCTGTTGGGCAATAAATCTATTATTATTATTACTATTATGTTTTACTCATAAAAAGTATATACAGAGTAAATATCTATATAAATATAATATATAAATACTATATATTTATATATTATAAGTAATATAAATACTATATAAGTATATATAGTACAGAGGTATATAAATTTATCCATGGTGAATCTGTTTGTAGGTTCACAAAATAAGTAGACAATTTTAACACACGTAAATGCACATGTTGTTATAACAACAAAACAGATTTATCCCTGGTTATTATTTACATCTGTCTGCATTCATCGCATGGCATGGCGTGGATACATCACTCCCGGTATCTTTATGGCTCTGGATACGTGTCAGAAATTGTCAAGGAGAAATAGAGCTTGAAACTGTCACGGTCGGACGAGATCTGGATGGCATGTAGATGCCTACCTATTTATTCCGTAAATAGTTTTTGTTCTGTCTAACTACATTAGACGTTTATAAAGATTTGTACAGGGATAATATCTTGGTACTGAACAGTTTTAATTGTATTTTATCTTATCGAATTTTCCTAGTATTAATCTGCAAAGAGCAATCGTACGAGAAGCACGAGTCACGGCAATCGATAGCCAATCTAACTCTCGTTTTCAATTATCTGGAAAAGGCCCAACAAAAACTGCACCCGTGAAGTGCTGCCATCACGCGCAGCTATGACATTGCACATTTTCCATAATAGTTTTCCGAGGATGGTCTCTGACAGAGTTTTCTTATATACATTTCCTTTTGTAATAGCGGTATTTTCAGGTCCGCGCGGCGCGGAATATATGAATAGAAAATAAAATCGCGAGATTATTATTCTGAATGTTCCATAAAACTTTTATCATTTGCAGATATGTCATTCGCAAGGAGCCCATGGGGTATATTTAAACTCAGTTTTAGAATGCGTTGCGGCACAAGGATATATATGTCCTTTTTCTTCGGGGACACTTTGGAGGTGTTTATCAAACAAACCTGGGTAGCTACGAGGATCTTTTGCAGCTATATAATATCCAAACGAGACAGTTCTTTGATAATGGTTTACTCCATTTTTTATTTAAGTATTGTGATTGTAGTATTGTGCATACTCGTACATCTATAGGACTGTATTGCTGACTGTAAAGAAATATACCAATAAAAATACATTTTCTTGTTTGTTTTCACTTGTAATATGATTTTAGGGGTGTCTATAGCACTTCATTCTGGTAGTACTCATTTAGTAATATTCGAAATATCAGCGTAACATTGACCCGAAATTTAAATTTCAGAAATTTTCCGTTTTCATCGTGGAAATTTTTCCGCTTTCAATTTCGGAATATTTTCAAATGGAAAATGTCTGCCTTTACATCACTAGTTATTAATATTGTTAATAATAGTTATCTGTAAGTAACATGAAAACAAGGATCCTGTCTTTTCACTCCGATTCACAGGACGTAGCGCATTGCAGCAACGGAAACAACATCAATGAATGAAATGAAAGCGAACCATTATACCGGCAAAATAAATCACTGTAACTGAATTACCGCTGAAAATTATAAGAATCCCTAACAAATCGGCAAAACACACAATAAAAACGTGGCTGCGTTTTACTCACTTTGACATTTTGACAAATTTGTTTTTCTGCTTCTATACGTTAACATTGTGGGCAGAGGAAAACATGTTTCAATCTGTTTTCGCCCTTTATTTTAGCAAACTGCATTCCGCTGATTTATAAGCGTCTGCTTAAAAAACAACTTAAATTGGCTTTACTGTAGCTTCAAATAATAAATCCTTGTAATACCTGTAACAATTTAATACAATATTAGGTAGTTAGAACTGCTAAAAGAAATTTGCTTATTTATTTATTTTGTCACTTTCAAATACCTTTTAATTATTTATTAAAGATCAGTATTTTTCTGCGAAACGTCAAAGCACTACAAAATTTATTATTTGTTAAGTATTTCCAAATCCTACTTTGACTGGCCACATACATGTCGACTAAAATATAACATAATTCACATACTAACACATAATTTTTCACATATAACACCAAAACACTATCACTTTCCACATAACAAAACGCAGTATTTTGGTGTTATGTAGAACACCAAAATATTAAAAACTGCGTCAGTGATATCTTCACACCAAAGGTTCCAACCTCTTTCAAGACTATACATACTGTATTTGTGTTTGCCCCAGAAAATTTCGATATAACTTGAGGAGTTATCTGTCAAAAAAGAACTTAAGTCTTTACCTTTTTCAGGGGTAAAAACACAATTAATAAGGAGCAAATATGAGTAAGTACCAATTCATTTCACGTACAGAAATACCAACACGGTACCGAATAACAGTAACATTTCTAGTAGGTGATTTTAAGAAGGGCATTTATATAGATTTCTCCAATTATCTACTGCACTGTTATCTACAATCTCACCTGAATTTTTCACACAGAAACTCTTGAATAAACGCATGATTGTAGTAACCTATCATTCGTCATTATTACAGTAAATATACGTTTGGATACACATTTCCGCTTTACCTTTATTATTAGCTTGCTTTTGTTCTCATATACCCAGAATCTTTTATTACTAAGGCTGGTAAATCATAGCTTTCGGTTTAAAAAGGGAAGAGTCTATAATAAAGATTTATAACTGATTACATTTCTGATTAAAACTTCTTTGACACTTTTCGGGTGACAGTGACATTTCTCTTCACGTTACATGTGGCCACTTTTTGAACAATAAATGTCGCTAAAAAGTTGCTTCACTGACTACTTACTACAAGTTTCAAAACTATTTTAAGTTTCTACAAATAAATAAAAAACTGAGTTGTTAATATAAGCCAAGTCTCATTTTTTGCTAGTATAAAGTGTTTACAAGAGGATTTCAAACCTCTTTGTTAACCGATGTTCAATATAAAAGTTTCATGTGTCTGAACATGTAAGGACTTTGTGATTACCCTGCTTTATCAACAACTAGATAATCCACTTTGCAAAACTGGTCTGCCGTGGTCGTAGTGCATACTATTAGTCAATATTATCACGTATATCTCAAAAGAAAGGTTGCTTGGTGATCTAGATGAGGTATTAGAGAGTTTGTAACGTGATTAGAAAGTGCCCCAGGTCCTGTAGTTGCTTTGGTTAGACAATCGTACATACAATAATTTTTAGATTAGATTTTGTCTGTAGATTATGTATATACATATCATTTCCATTCTTTACAAAACCCACACAAATGAAATACTTCCCTGTAGTGTTACTAGATAACGACGAAAAAGTCTGCCAAACTGATTAAAGAACAAAGATAAAAAAAATAACAAATCTATTCGTCTTCTTTTTTCTTCATTAAGTTCCTTGAAGCTAACTAATCACCAGTTTTTGTCTGAAACCAAAGATGTTGCTAAATTACACCGCCTGTATCTTAACAACGACTCCGTTGAAAGTATACTTATACTTGAACCTTTCACCTTAATGTTATTAGCCCCCCCTAGGGTCATCTGAAGATTCCCCTTAACGTTTACTAATGTTCTAGTCTCAACACTTGGTCCAGAATTTCCATATTACTTATTTCATCTAAATCAGCTTCAGACTCTTGTAAAGTGTATTAATATGTATATTCAATTACTCGGAGTATGTGTACACTAGTGGACTTGTCACATAACTTACGAACCTAGCCCAATCTTGCTAATGAATTTCATTGGCGACCAGCTGCTTTTATTTGACTTCTGTCGCATATATCTTCCAAACTGCATTGATATGCAATCAATTTGTGCATGGCAAGCTTTTCACACCGCCAGTGGGGGTGTGTAAAATGTATCAATCAGCATGACCACTTGCTTAGGGATAGATGTGTGGTCCTGCAGGGGTAGCTACATAACACCTTATTTGATTACAGTCCCCTGCGTCGAATCATTTGAATATTTATTCAATTATTCTGCGCCATATGCTCCCCGTTTAAGATTTTCCTTCAGTTAATGAGATTCGTTACTTCGATTTGCAATACACTTTCATATACAGCCAACACATTAACTTTAACAGAGCTCTATGATTTATAAATTTTTTTCTAGGAACAGGAAATTTAAATAATGAAAAATAGAAAACAAATGGTATTTGAAATACAATGCGTAATACTTTTGATTTTTCAGCTGTTTTATTATATTTACAGGTAGAAATTGAAGAAGTAACAGAAGCCTCAGACAGACTCATGTACTTCTAAGTTATGCGTCTGACGGTTATGAGCCTGAAGATAGATGGAGCTGGTTTGGGTTCCGGACCAAGTGGGAATTCCCCGTAATGAGAAAGCAGATTAGGTGGCTGGTCTCGGATCCGGGAAACCGGGATGGATTCTCGGAATCACGCGAGGTGATCCAAGGGAGCCCTTAATAAATGGGCTTACCAAAGACACGTTTTTTAAACGGGCCTGACAAATCTGACAGTCAGGAAGACAAAGACGGTCTCGCTGTCGAGTCTTGGGCGAAAGCCCTGAACCTAATGGTGGAGGTCCTGACAGGTCACTGCAGGCTAATAAGGTATTTAAATTTATTAGGAGGAGGATACTTTATGCTTGAAATGTGGAGAAGGGGAGGATACCCATATTTACTTCCTAGGGCACTGTGCAGCTTTCGGGAGAATAAGACAAAGGCCTTTGGAAATGGTGAGCTGCAGAGGGAGGAGACGAGAGGCCTATCATGGATCAAGATCCTGACGTTCATCAGGGAGTAGGTTCAAGGAGAACCACTCACAGGCGGACAGTAGACAAGTGATGGGAAGGAGAGGTAAGCAAAAAAGGCCTACTTCTGGCCTAATTGGCAGGAGGTGGCCGCACCAGCACTACTATTACTACTGAACGACGAAGGACTGTTAATTATTATTGGTGTGAATACTGCCCGGAAAAGGTAGGCTTTAAAGACACCCGATACTAATAGAGCTGCGGAGGAGAATCTCACTTGTCTAGAATATGGGAAAATGAAGAAACTTTCCACTTTCTAGGGCAGGTGTTATTGAAAGGGTAAAGTATGATCTCCTTGGTATGAAAAGATATAAATAAACCGATACACTAACCATCATACATACTTGTTGATTCATATAGACTTCACCTTCCATTATAATGAGACACAGAGAATTTTGATATTTTAAAAACGGATTTAACTGTTTGATATCACTTTCATCATCCTAACATGACACTTTAAAAAAGATAAAGCGAAGTTAATATTCAATTCGGAACCATCCGGTACTGTAATTCTCCTGTCTATTATTTGTTTCTGTACCATAATCCCTCACACAGGCGGTAGCATCACAGATAGAAATTAATTTTTACGAAAGAGCCCTTTGATGTTTCCATTACTCGCTTTGCATTCCGAGCTTTACACTATTTTTAATATTACTTATCTAAGATGGGCGCCGATAGAGGGGACAGGAAGTGCAATAATTTGCGTTCGGCGTGCCGACGACAGGGTGAATCCGTAGATTGCGGGAGATACGGATAAAGGGGTGGGTAGGACGCCGCGAGGGTGGTACTTGACTCAGTTAACGTACATCCGGTAAATGAGGGCCGCTACCCTTCGGTTCTTATGGTCTGTTTCCAAATCCTTTAATCACGTTAGAGAGATTCCCTGCACACGAAAAACCAACATTGCAGATGTATCCGCATCGCTGCATAGTATTTAAAATGCTTGCAAATGCTTTTAAATCACACATTGTATGTGCTCTGCCTTTTGTTCTGCCACTGTGCCAGGCCACCATAAAACCACCCATTATCTACGAAATTATTCCATGAAAGGACAACGTGGACTACTGCAAAAACTAAGCAGGTAAAAATACTTTAAAAGCAGTACTATTCTATTTATTAGTTTAAATACTTTTATTTCCAGAAAATATGTATGCGTGCACAAATAAAATAGGTAAAACGGACATAAATAAATAAATATACAAGGATGCATTTTAAAATAGACATGTCATCGATTGACCGTAAACTATTTTATTAATTTTCTTGGTTTTTTAAGTTCATCTACCATTTTTATATTCATTAAGATATCATCCAATTTTGTATCAGAAGTGTATACACAATAATTTTTCAAACAGTCTTTGAGAACATATGGACGCAAATCAATTTCATATCAGAATATTTACCAAACTCAAGTTCCATCTCCAAAATTTTATCCTGTACTATAAATTTCTAGATAGATTTATTGCAAATTTTCGAATAAAACATGAAATATTCATATGGCATGTTATTTTTCTCCCTATAGTCATACGTCGTTGTACTTTCTGACTTCAGCAGAAAAGTCAAGGAGCGTCGTAATCCGTTTTGGCAGGGTGTGTATAAAATCATATTTTACACCGCACAGTGAAGAAATTGATGTTTCGGAATGAACATAATATTAGGGGAGAGTTATTGCGGAAGTAGGCAGGGGGTGTGTGATTACGTTGTTGGATAGATTGGAAATCACTATGCTTATACTGAAGCTCTTTCGAGTACGATTTCAGAAAAAGGCAACACAACACGAGCAAGTACGAACTAAAATAGAAAAACCAGCTTGCATTGTGCTTTCTGATTATTGCCTTTCATGAAACGTTTATTTGATCTGAATAACGTGAATAACGATATAAAAACAAAATAGAATTTAATATTTGTTTGCTCTATCTACACTTTGAATATTTAATTCGAATACTTCTGATTTCCAATATTTTTTTTATTATTTTAAAAGTAGTGTACCTAATCCTAAAAAAGACTACAGTGAACTGTCTTGCCTTATTTTCTTGTCTTTATGTCGGTGTTTGCTAAGCACCCAGTAATATTAGACTCTGGAAATATACGTAAATTTACTACAAAAATCAACAAAGTGAATTCGTACAATGGTCATCACGATAATACAAACGGATTTAATATGAATATCAGGACCGATTGGTCAGTTAAAATGTACTATTATATCTGTACCTAGCGGATTTATTCAATGTATGAACCGAGAAAAACATTAATAATAAAATAGTGATTTTAATCGTGAACAGACTGCTGAAACGATGGTGAAAATCATGTTTTATTAAAAAGTATTCCATCGGCTATAAACAAATATAATTTATTAACATTGCTCGTATCAATTATTTATTAACACAAGTGTGGGATTTTGTTGAACAAAACCTTTACAAAATGAAGTTTTAGCTATATTTGCATGCAATTGAAATACAGTAGCAGAATCTTATGAATATTGATGCTGTATTTCTAAATGCAGTTCCTAAACAGTTCCTAAACAAACCTATTTAAAAGTTATTTTGCATCGGGAAGAAAAGTTAAGATAAATTCACATTTTTTTCTGATAATTTGTCATACATTACAATTAATTAATATACAGGGCCTTTCATCGAAAACTTGACTCACCTTATAATTATAAAACCGAAAAAAAAAAATTTAATTCTCCGAGACCCGCCGGTGGTTCTTGGGGGGAGCATTTTTGACAGTCAAACCAACTTGATATGTTCATCCCTTAAACCCTAGGAAATTTAAAATTCCAAATGGAACCACGCCATTTCAAACACATCATTTTAAAGGCCTTTCCATTGCGAATACACTAGTGCATGGTTTTTGGGAATCGGTTGAGATTTGAGTTATTGGTTAAAAACGAAAATTTGACAAACCGACATGTATCGGTTTCGCGTACTAATTTCTACAGAAATGCCGACCAATAATGAGCTTTTTATCTACTACATGACCACATTACTTTTTTCGATGTGTCGATCAGTCTACAAAAAAAAAAAGAGTTTCAAATTAATTCCCAATTTTGCGAAAACTATAGTGAGCGACTTTACTGAAACCAAATATCCTCTTCAATACGCATTTTTCAGACAAATGTACGTTTATGTTGAATGACGAAGTGAATAGACACAATTGTTGCTATTGGAGTGATACTAATCCTGATTTAATCAGGGAATCTCATACTCAGACTCCTCAAAAATTGAATGTTTGAGCCGGAATTTTGGGCAACCATCTTGTTGGACCGTTTCTTATTCAAGGAAATCTCGATGGGAACACCTATTTACAATTATTGGAAGACACGATTGACCCTGTGATAACAGACATTTTAGAGAGTGACGACAATTTAATAGAAAATGAAATAACCGCCCAACAAGATGACGCACCCCCTCGCTATGCTGTTGCTGTGCGGCAATTTTTGGATGACCATTTCCCAGGGCATTGGATTAGTAGAAGAGGTTCCGTCGAATGGCCTCTAAGATCACCTGATCTATCCCCCTTGCACTTTTTCCTGTGGGGCCATTTAAAATCACGAGTGTACGCCACGCAACCTGAAACACTAGAGGTGTTGCATCAGAGAATTGTGGAAGAGCTGATTAATAACATCGAATGTCTATAGTAATGTTCGAACGGAATTTGAAAACAGACTGTATTATTGCTTGCAAGTTAACGGGGGTCAGTTTGAGCAATACATTAAATAAAACTTGTTGTTGTTTTTTTGTAAAATGTTATTATATACTGTAACTTAAACTGTACAATCTAGTCACCAACCAATATCAGCAGTATCACAAATATCAACAATATATATTACGTTATTGAAAATTAACATTTCTATTGAACTTTTCCTGTGCGCATTAAATCGTCCAAAAGCTGTACTTTCAAGTGTTACGGTAAACATCGATTGATAAAATAAGTCTCTCCCCTTGCTAAAAAATTAACACTAAAGGAACAGCCCATAATGATCTTTCTTTTCAAAGTTTTTCCAAGGTCCCTTAATCTAATATTCATGTACGACTTTATGGCATTTTTTCTGACCCTCCTTCTGGGGTGACATGTTTTTTATACTTTACCACATTTGATGGCTTCGGTACTTAACTTTATCCCAGCTTGAATAGCTTTAGGCGACACTTGAATACGCTCGCGAGGCAACGCGGTTAGAGTTCAATAAAAATTTACGTCGACGCAGGAAATTGATTACAGGGAATGTTATTATGGAGGCTCTATTAACGGAGGTTTCGTAAATGAAGAGGACGGAATTTAGAATTAAAAGCAGATTAAGAATTAATGATTCCATAATTTTATACAGTGAGGGATGAAATTAAGGCGTATATTCTATAAAATTATAAATTTATCTTTCATATTTCCATTTCTACATGAGGTAAGGCAGACAGGGACGGGGAATGGTACAATTAAAAATTTTAATTAACTATAGATTACTTTTGATAATGTTTAGAATAATTAGGATAACTGTAAAGTACTTCTGTTGCAATTCTTTGCATGGGATCTCAGAAACTTACCAGATACAATGTTTTGAAGGAATATAAAAAATAAATGAAATTTTTTCATTTTATTAGCTGTGAAACGTATGAAATACCAAATATCAGCACAACTTCAGAGAATAGTAAAATCGATTTTCCCAAATTTCAGTTTTTTTTTTAATATTGGAAACAAATTCATATTTTTACATTCTCCGCGGCACTTAAAGTTTCAACTTTGCTTCAACTTGACTAACTTTGTATCTCCTATAGTTTCCGATATTCACAATCAGATCATCTAAACCGAAACACCCTATATACTTAATATAGTGGTATGTAAACTGGAATAACCTCATACTTAGATAATAATTGAAAAATCCTACTTATTTATTTCAAGGAGATGCCGAAAACTGGTGTTGCATTACTCTGGCATCTTCATAGGAGTCCCCACATCCTTCATTGAGACCAACCATTCCGGTTGACCGGTCCGGCTACACTGACCGGTTTTACACTTGTTATATGCTCATCAGAGTGCCGTAGGTAGTGAACTCGATGAACGATGCTGCAACATGGTTGCCTAAAGGACATCTGGCATGTTAGTAGGGGTGAGAAACACAGAAGTGCCCTCTTTCGGTCTCCGTCTACTATCCGTCTACTATCCGTCTATCTATGCTACTATCCGTCTGACAATTATTGTCTAATTGCAATATATACTAATTGCAACAGATAGCGGCATTGTTTTTACATGTTTTCGGTATATCCTTCAAATGTATAAGTAGAATTGTCTTCCAAAAGTAAAAACTTTCTGCAATTATACACGCATGAAAACTGTTAGGCTATAACTTAATTTTCATCCCAAATTTCCAGTTCCGTAGGGCACTAATTAGATGAAGCTACTTTATAAATCACAACAAGGCACAAAAACGCCCACATTTCCCGAGTCGGGACAGAAATATTGAATTAGCCGTTAGCGGTAACAAAAGCCAAGGAAGCAAAGAAAATAACAAGGGAAACCAGAACCACTAAAGAACAAATAGTAAGTGAAACTTTTATAGCCACGTCTAAATGGCAGTCACCGTTTCACGGTGTTTTCCTACGAGGATAAATGTGTCTGCGTCCTGACTGAGCAGAGATTCCAAATAAAACGTAAACCGCTTAATGAGACTAACGAAATAACAAGTTTACGTTTGCCTAAGAATTTATGGGGAATGCAATTAAAAAGTTACCTATTTTTTATTACATATTCTTTGACGATAATTCATTATATCTACTTTTATTAGTGTTTAAATTTTCAAACAGGATGGAACTGACAAACAATTTTTGTCAACAATAATGTAAACACAAATGTAATTGAACAATTACATTTGTAATACAACAATTGAATTACAATTTGCTTATACTTAGCCTGTAAAAATACTGTTTACCGTGTATAGCGAAAATATATATTAGGAGCTGTGTCTGCAAATTTGATTTATTTATTTATAATACTATATTTAAACTCAATGAGAATGAGTTCCCTCGTCAGATTACAGCACATATTTTTAGTCACCCTGCATATCGTAAAAAATTACGAAGGATAAGCTACATGAAATATTTGTGTTAACGTAAGGAGTCGAAATTCTATAAAAAAAACCCGTTTTCAGGATGACGGATATAGCCGTCGACTTAAACAAAAGAAGTTGGAACCGATAAAAGCAGACGAAAAATGTGATGGGTTGTTAAAGAAACGACTCTCCCTCCATTATGATATGTGGCTAGAACTACAGCGACATGGAGACATTTTAAAAGTAATTGCCTAAACTATCACTTTATCCTTAGACATTTAGCGGAGCGAAAGAAATGGCCCATTGAGCACTTACCAGAGGAAGGCAGGCGATGGAAATATATCATGCTCTGGAGGAGAAAATCAGGGAGGTCGCCCCTCACGGTCACCTAATGACGCTTATAGTCGCCGTTAAGATAGGCTATTCTTATTATTGCTCTGACTCAGAGCGATACAACGGCTAGCTTTTAGTGTCTGCGGTTCTAAAATTGGCTTTAAGATGGAAAAACACACATTTAGTGGCCAGTTTATATCACGAAGAAGTTGCAATGGACTTTAAAATTATTGTAGAGGATATTTCACAATTTATTATCTTCACTTGCCGTTATTTCAAATTGCCGACGTGGTACTTTTCATAGTTTTAAATATCACAACCAATCTGCCCAGTGGAGATGATAGTTGTTAAATTCTGAAGGCAGTTCTGATTCACATGGCGCAATTTCTCTAAACATCACAAATAAGAATATTAAGAAGCAAATTAAACTAAAAGTAAGAATCTAAGTAATACATTTATAACCAATAAGCCTGTTACTATATAATTGATACCATTAAATTGGAACAAGTTCCCCTTTAATGATGGCTGGCAGTTTTGGAATGACAAGTTCATTCTTTACGCCTCTGCACTTACGCAGATAACATTGCAATATGTCGCAGTAGTCCCAACAATAAAGTTTAATTATTAATAAAGCCCGTCTAATAACAAGGAAATAACAATTTTAATTAAGGCTGAACCATCCACAGTCTGTTCGAACCGTCTGCAAATCTCCAATAATTCCAAACGCACTTTTACGATAATTGCAATTTGGGTCTCATTACTTGATTATTTGTATTGAGGGGAGAATCCATTATCCAGGCCGTCTTGATTAAGATATAAATCATCACCTAACAGCCCCGCATTCCAGCGGTAACTTGATCGCATGGAGTAAATTAAAAGCTATATTAAAATGCGTCTCTGAAGCCGGCGGCATACACAATTTAAAATTATTTATCGTCAGCCGCGGAAAAATATCCTTCGTTGAATTAAATAGAAAAGATGCGCTGGTAACGAGTCTATTTGTTTTTATTCAACATATGGGATTACTTAGTAGATGAGTTAGTGTGCATGTGATGTAGAAAAAATATGTGAACAGTGCTGCTGACAATAAAAGCCTCAACATCAGAGACTCTCGTAGCTCATAAAACATAAAAACAGAACGTAAATAAACTATTTGTAATGTGAGCATTATGTCACAGAGATTTTTTCTTATGAGAAATGAAACCAGTCTAAATTTGTTACCTCGTTCAAATGATTCTATATAGTGTTCCCAAATACTTGCTTCACAGCACTACCCAGTCAAAATCTCTAATGCTTTATCATATTACAGATGTTCCTATAGATTCTTCCACACCTGGTAACATTAGAATTAGAAGGTTCTGCTGTTCTGAAAGAGAAGTAGAATCTGCTGACAATTGAGGAAATCGATCCAAATTTTATCAAGTGACCACGAGTAGTAGTGTCTGATGTAAAAGGAAGGTTCTCTTGGACAAATTATTTTCAAAATCCAACACTTGAACATCCCCCTTGATCGGGGGATACATTCCCTGAAATGGTATACATCTTCAGAGATGAAGATTGTATTAACGAGAAAAAGGATATAGATAATCTCAGTTTTGATATACAGGGTGCTTCAAATTCGATGCAATACATGGTGATCTCAGAAACGGTAAGAGATACGAAGTCGGTTAAATGGAGGCAAAGTTGCGTATTCAGGGGGGCAACATAATGGTGAAAAGAGATCAAGGCTAACTTGATTAGTTTTCGAAATATTTTGAAAAAACCGAAAATTTCGATTTTCGTTTTTGTTTTTTTGCCGGCCTATTTGATGAGGTATTCAAAAATAAAGAGCACTTTTCTATAGCAACTTTTTGCCGTTTTTCGAATGGTGTTAGTGAATTTTCCGAAAAACGTTTCCTTTCTCGGAAACCAATATCAACTTAATTTTTTTAAATATGGACCTGGAATTTTTTTTCAATTTTTTGGAATCATTTTTGTAACTTGATAGAATGCCACCATAAAAGGAACCAGATTTAAACGTTTTGTCTAAGAAAAATCCTTCATTAGTATTTTTGTTTCGACATTTGTTAATTCTAGATATTGAATAATATTTTTGAGGTTTCATTTTTATTTACGATAAATAAACAAAAGCTAATAATAAAACAACGAATTAACAACTATAAACTTTGATGTAATTGAATAAACAATGAATAAAACAACAAAATATGTTAAAACTATAAACACCCTAAAGCAGATGTTGAAATAATCCTCCGTCATTATTCATGCAGAGGCGTATTCGTCTTTTTAAGTTTTGAATAGATCTTTCGATTTCCCTTGGATGCATTGCATTCAGAACACGAATAGTGGCGTTTCTCAAATCCTCAATGTTATTATATTGATTCTTATATAAAACATTTTTAGTTTGTTCCCATAAGAAATAATCTAATGGGGATAAATCAGGAGCTCTTGCTGGCCATTCTATAGCACCATGATGATTCCCAATCCATCTGTTTGGAAATGTTTCATTTAAGTAGTTGCGCACAATTCCTGAATTATGAGAAAATTTAAATAAAATTAAAAAATTCTAGATTGCTGAAAGTTGCATTTTTAAGTACCGATAGTGCTTGACACAACATTGAAATGTGTTTGTTATAGAAACGTTTGCCTAGATAAAACTAAATCTAAGAGGACAATGGGAAATTATTAATGATGGATTTTTCTTAGACAAAACGTTTCAATCTGGTTCTTTTTATGGTGGCATTCTATCAAGTTGCAAAAATGATTCCAAAAAATTAAAAAAAAATCCAGGTCCGTATTTAAAAAAATTAAGTTGATGTTGGATTCCGAGAAACGAAACGTTTTTCGGAAAATTCACTAACAGCATTCGAAAAAGGGCAAAAAGTTGCTATAGAAAAGTGCTCTATATTTTTGAATACCTCATCAAATAGGCCCGCAAAAAAACAAAAACGAAAATCGAAATTTTCGGTTTTTTCAAAATATTTTGAAAACTAATCAAGTTAGCCTTGATCTCTTTTCACCATTATGTTGCCCCCCTGAATACGCAACTTTGCCGCCATTTAACCGACTTCGTATCTCTTACCGTTTCCGAGATCCCCATGTATTGCATCGAATTTGAAGCACCCGTATACTTACAATTTGCAGTTAAAAATGGTGGTAATGACAATTCATTTGATGCTACTTTTTAATAAGTTAATCACTTTTTGCAATTGACAAATAATTTTATTGGTTTTACTAATTATAACTTTGAATATTATATAATGATTTGTACCTACAGTTAAGATGGGTTGTCTTTTTTCAAATAGTTGTAGGTATAGATAACGGTTGTTTACTTTTCTTTTCTCTTGAGACTTGAAGATAATTTAACTTAATTTAAATTTCCCTCTCATTCACTTTAATGTTGATATCTTTTAGCAAATTTGGCTGGCTTGAATTTTTGCATTTAGTGCGCAGTGAGAATAGCTCCATGCTTTACTGTTGAAGTTGATAATAAAAGATTAAAAATTCATATAAGAAATAATCGATCATTTCTCAGCAGTCTTAGAAGTGATAATCTATTTCCTACCAATAATCAAATTGGAAATAAAGACTTCCTGCAGGAAACCTCAAAGTATGTGAATAATTTCCATCTTAAGTATCATACGGTTAGTGTAGGTGTATCTAAGAGAAGACGGAAATCATTTTATTTTATGAGGATAGATGATGAACGTGTGTGTGATACACCTCCGGTCATTGTTAACGACACATGCACTTGTGCAATTAATATTAATAGATTGTACATGTGCCGCAGATTTAAAGAGAAAAAGCATTAAACTTTCCAACAGCAATTTTATTTTAGATATTATGTTGTAACAGATGCTAACTACAACATAACTGAGAGACAAATAATAGTTTATCTTAAAACATTTCCATTCAAGCCAACCTATTCCTAGCTTTGGATATCGTCGAGAATATTAGGTGCCTATGATTTTCAAAGTAAAAAGTAATAAAATATCTTTCTCCACAATAGCAACACCAACTTTTTGGCAACAAAAGATTTGTATACTTTGTCATTTTCCCTGACAGAAACCTTAAACACTACATTACACAATATTTTTATAGATTTAACAGAATCCTAAAAGATAACTGGTGCTTTATAAGGTGAATTAGTTTGTTTGGATCACATCTTAAATTATCTATTTTGATCTAAATTAGCGTTCTGTAACTTCCATAAATTTTAACTTACAACTAACTCTTGGTAAAGAAGCATTTTCAATAAACTTAACGATATTTCTTTATTGTAGTCTTGACTATTTGGAAATTCGTGCATTGTTTATAAACACTGTGAGTCATATTCTGAAACTTAGTTTGATCAGTAATAATTGTGTGTGTATGGTTAATAACTTCAACAGGATTATATATCATTCCCAAAATTATAATTATATAAATAATTACGCAATAAATTAAGCTTTATTAAAAGCTATTTTAAAGAAGGCGTTTTAAGCCAGCATAAATAAGTCAAAACTAAAATTTTTATGATAACTCAATATTGTTTCTACAAATATAGTTTCTCAATCCATTATTTATTATTATGCTTTATGCCTACCACTTCATAAAATTTATAGACAACTTAACAGCACAACATAATCAAATCACATAAAAAGGATTAACAACAAGGCTATAATAGTCTTATAAATATAATATTTAAATATTTTATAGTTCTATACAGGCTTAGCCGTTGGATTTTATGTCATCAGTTAACTACCTGTAATGGAAAACGTGATTTAATACACAATTGGCGTTGTTTTTTATGACCAGGCTAACTTTAACTTTAATAATTGGGATAATTTATCTTGAATGTTAGTAGAGCTATATACATAAAATTGTAAAGACTATATTTCAAAGAGATACACACTGAAATTTATCATCTTATGAAATACGATATTTCATGTATTTGAAGACTGCTGTGCATAAAATCTTAAATGCAAATTACTTATATATTTTATTTTCTGTGTTCCTAGACATGAGCTTTACTTAAATGTAATATGAAACGGAAAATTCCTTTGCAAAACTACTCAGAGTGCATGCAATAAAAAGTAAGGACGAGTATCGGCCATTATGGAAATATGCAATATAACTTTACCTTTGAAATTTAGTGCATATTCAAGGAGTAAAGAGAGATAGTAAATTAGGACTTAGTTATTATTACAGTGGTAATAAAACTTGTTCTTATTGCGATTCCTATTAAAGTTAGTGTATGCAGTTTTAATATTTTGGGGTTTGGGAACATAATTTTCTAATTTAAGATAATTGGTATTTATTAGTATCTATTTAATTTAAATTAGTATATAGTTATTATTGCAGTGCTAATAACATTTGTTCTTATTGCAATTCCTATTAAAGTTAGTGTGTACAGTTTTAATATTTTGGGGTTCGGGAACATAATTTTCTAATTTAAGATAATTAGTATTTATTATTATTACAGTGCTAATAAAATGTGTTCTTATTGCAATTCCTATTAAAGTTAGTGTATGCAGTTTTAATATTTTGGGGTTTGGGAACATAATTTTCTAATTTAAGATAATTGGTATTTATTAGTATCTATTTAATTTAAATTAGTATATAGTTATTATTGCAGTGCTAATAACATTTGTTCTTATTGCAATTCCTATTAAAGTTAGTGTGTACAGTTTTAATATTTTGGGGTTCGGAAACATAATTTTCTAATTTAAGATAATTAGTATTTATTATTATTACAGTGCTAATAAAATGTGTTCTTATTGCAATTCCTATTAAAATTAGTGTATACAATTATCATATTTTAGAGTTAGGGAATAATATTAATTTAAGTACATATATATCCCTATCACATAAATATCAATAAAGTTATCCTAAATGCTAAAACCCGATGAAGAATATTTATATTGTAATCATATTTCATATTGCATAACTTACTATATCTAGATTTTTTAAATTATTTTTGAAGTGTTTGTATATTTGCATCAAGCATACCTATGTGTTGCTACAAAATATAATTTTTTTATTTTCAGTCTACCTATATCGGGCCGGTGGCTCAGGGCTTAGCGTCTCGATCGCTCAACCCAGAGGTCGTGGGTTCCCACTCCACCAACAATTTTTAATTAAATTGTTTGCCCGTAGATCAAGGCTTATTCGCAGGGATGGCTTGGCAACCATCCTGGCGATGGCCTAGGATGGGAAGAATGTCAACTTGGTGTTAATGTGAGAGATTAAAATCAGTTGATGTTTGACTTGTCCCCCTAACTAATGAGGTTTTCCAGGTTTCCCTCATTCCAGCACTGAATGGTGGTTAGGGCCTACCAACGTAAGTCGTTCCTGAGGCGCAAATGCGGCCCGCGAAATAATAATATGCCGCCCCCTCTCCCACACAAGTCTCAGACTTTCGGGCTAATCCTTGTGATTAGAATGAGGGGTAGAGATATTATTATTATTATTATTATTATATCTAGGCACATTTAGTAAAAATAATAACTGGATTGTTCCTTTTTATATTTTATGTTGTATCATACTTTGTACATCTAGTAGTGTACGATACAACCGTTTATCTGGTTATTATTTTTTAACTGGACTTCAAGTATAACCCACCCAAAAAAGGAGACTTGAGGGGAAAAATAAATGGGATTTAAACCGTTTATCTGATGCCGTGCAGAACATCTAAGAGACAATTAATTACCTTCGAGAGTAGCCTTGGATTGATCCATGCCGTTTTGACGTCGTTATCCAGTACCTTGTACGAGGCTTTTGTGATAAGCTTCGGTGTGTCGGACCCGACTGACGAGGGATGGTTTTTGGCGGAGTCCGGATCTTTTGATGTAGATCTGAAATGAGATAAAGCAGTGTGTTACTGTGGTTGGTTGACTCTTTCATTTATTATTTAAATAGTAATCATTTAATCTGGGCAGAGTTGAAGAAAATTATCGTCCCAAATTATGCAAAAATTTATTTTTAGGACAGTTCATTAAATTTATCTAGAGATGGAGTTACGATTTCTACAAACTAAAAGTAACCATGTAATGTTACTAGTAATATTACCGGAAATTAATGGTAATCAGTCATATATATATATAGATACATTATTGTTTTGATAATCACCATTAGGTACATATAATTTTATTAAAAGGTATTTGGCATTACTTTATAATAATAGGCAACTCAAAAAAAAAAAAAAAAAAATATGGATTCGTGCGACACCATCTACTGCCTCTACCAAGGCAAAAATATATTCTAAATACGTCTTTTCTACGAGAACGCTAAACAATAACGCCAGTTATTCGACTTGAATAGCAAATTAGCACACAGACCTCACAACGGGATCCTGCGAGCGGTAAAAAGCGGCAGAAATGTATAATTTATTGTCTTAACATCGAATAGTGAAATACACTTTGATTAAAATATACCGTAATTTATGTGTTCCACGTCCTATGCAACTGTCATATTTTTTTAACCTGTTAGGTTCCTTTTAGGTAATATACGTTCGTATAGTTGACGTCCTACGCATACTGAAGTTTTATGAAAACATGTATAGTTTATCGATAACCTGAATACTTGCAGATCTAAACTTATTTACACATAGATACGCTACATCGGCGCCTTTGCGTACAACCTCTGGTAATACTGACACTGAAGGCATATAGATTTATCTAAAAAAAACACTCAGTAAAGCATAAAACACAGAAAGCCCAATAAAACATTTTCAATTAAATATTTTGCTGATACGCAATATAAGCAAAATAGATGCATTAGTAAGAACAATAAAAATAATCTTTTGTCCATTTTCCTGGCTGAATACTTCATGCACTGAGAAAAGGTTTTAAATGAAATAAATAAAATTCCTTACCACCGAATAAATTATTTATTTGTATTTGGCGAACTATAATAATAATAATAATAAATAATAATATCTCTACCCCTCATTCTAATCACAAGGATTAGCCCGAAAGTCTGACACTTGTGTAGGAGAGGGGGCGGCATATTATTATTTCGCGGGCCGCATTTGCGCCTCAGGAACGACTTACGTTGGTAAGCCCTAACCACCATTCAGTGCTGGAATGAGGGAAACCTGGAAAACCTCATTAGTGAGGGGGACAAATCAAACATCAACTGATTTTAATCTCTCACATTAACCCCAAGTTGACATTCTAGGCCATCGCCAGGATGGTTGCCAAGCCATCCCTGCGAATAAGTCTTCATCTACGAATAAACAATTTAATTAAAAATTGTTTGGTGGAATGGGAATTAGAGCCCACGACCTCTGGGTTGAGCGAAAAAATATTGATAAAAAAACATATTTTGGAAGGAGCTAAAAGTTAGCAGTATGTATTTTAAAATCTGTAGCAAAATGTTGAAATTGTAATTATGTTCTGAATAAAATAAACAACAGTTATTTTATTTTTGAGTATAAAATCTATTAGATATAGGTACTTATTTTTACAACATATTTGAGTAGACAACTAGATTTTTCCCTCAGTGTCGTTATTTAATTTTAGTTGTTTGTTTAGAACAAGTCCTAAGTATTTAATATCATCGACAGACACAAACTATACATAATAGGTATGTATTATAGTCAAAGGTATTTTTAGTTTTATTTAGGCTACAACCTCGGTAGCGCAGTGGACAACAGACTGTTGCGACAGCATTTCTCGGTCACACTACCTATTAAAGTCTGAGTTCGATCCCCAATTCCGGCACTGACAATATTGGTGGGTTTGGGACATGGACTGCGTTTTTTCAATGTGTAACCCCCTTCGGCTAGCCTTTGACTTTGGATTTCATACAATAAAATATGAAACATTTCTTAGGTTTGTATATGCCACAAAAGCAGTGCCACTAAAGGTACTGATTTCAGTATTTTCCTGGAAGAATGCTAATTTTTATATTTATTTGTTCAATAAAATGTTTCACTTTCATATGTTTCTGACAATCTTGCTTCATTACATTCTTTTACTTGAATATTACATTACTGAATATTTTGTTTAGCTTTTCACATAAATTTACCGCTACTTCAGGTTAGAGATAATCTTTAATGACTTGAGGAACTGTTTTCGTCTAACACCCGGTGGAGAAATCTCATAAATCACACCGTAAAATTGATTGCCATCAATTAGACACCCTAATTTCAACTTTTAATTCATCAAATTCTCAACGGGCGTTATTTTTCCAATTAACCCTTTCACTTCACGGATCATTACGTCACGAAGTCACTCCTCCAGCCCCGAGTCACTTCGCGGAGCTATTGATGCCGTTCTCTTATTTACAAGACACACCGAATTCCATTCATAGCCAGGGTTAATCGATTATGAGTGTAAAATGCGGGGGTTGTAGATGCGGGACTAGTCCAAAGGCGTGCACGTATTTTGTTGTCAATAACAGAATTTTAGAATTCTGTCAGATCCAATGGATAAAAGAGGGGGACGTTTGATAAAATTGCCTGTGACGTCATATAGCTCAAGAAAAAGTGACAGTAAAATATCTCTTTCTGGGGTCAATTTGAAATAAAAGAAAATTGTCCCAAGATTCTGGTGAATTCTGAATGATGACTCGATAAACTAAAACTCGATTTAACTGTTAAAACAAATCTAAGAAGGTGGAATATTAAACCAAAGATAAATAACTTAAGCATATTCTTGATACTTTATTTTTTTATTTGAAAGCTATACCGAAGCAGAATTGTGATGTATTGTATATTGTGATTGAACTAATATGACTCGATCTATCCGTACCTTTTCTTCCATCACCTATTATTTCTTTCAAACTACGCTCCTGTATGTATAACTTATGCTAAACTATAGGGAGACTAAAGATCTCAATGATTTATAGCCAGGGTATGTATTCTTACGTGACTTAAATTTTAAATCTTTTTATTGTTTTTTTCGTTTCGCTATATTTGGGGAGAAGATAATTTGATCTTGAGATATTTCCCTTTTGATTAATGGTACTTATATACTAGAATAGCATATGGCATAGGAAAATCCGATGAAGCGGAGGGACGTTCTAAAATAACTTGGACAACTTGACAAATTGGCTCTTTAATTGGATTTTTAAGGATATATGAATCTTTACTTTGACATAAGTTTTACATTTGTCTAAGAGCATTAGGAAAGAAATCAATGACTCTTGCAATGTATTAAGATACTTATAACGAACATTTATTTAATAAACAATAAAATGTAAGCCTAAATACGAGGGTGGTTCAAATATAAACTGGAATTTGGTTGTAACTTTTTATTTAACTGCAATAAGTATATGATTTTTACACTATTTTTCCAGTAATCACCCTCTAAGTCCAACTTTCACACTTTTGCCATTGTTGTGGGAGTTTCATAATGCTATTTTTATAGAATGTTTTTTGTTTGGCGCGAAGCCACTCGTGCACAAACTTTTGAGCCACCCAATGCCTCGTTCATAGGCCCATAGAGATGGAAATAACATGGTGATAAATCCGGACTATAAGATGGATGTGGAACAACCTCCCAATTTATTTTTTTCAATGACATTTGTGGTCAATTGGGCAGTTTGAGGTCGGGCATTATCGTGCACCAAAATGACACTCCTCACTGAACGGTTTATCCTTCTTGAACGAAACGCAAGCTTAATTTTTTGAATAAACAAAAGTCAGAATAGTAACGGGCATTATTGGTACGTTGTTCTCTTAAAATATCGGTCAAGAAACACCCTCACTGTTCCAAAAGACGGTGGCCATTACTTTAACTGATTCTGGTGAAAAATGGTGAACCCAGATATCGTCGCAGGTGAGTAAGGAATTTAAAAATGTATCACTTTCATCTTGGTATCCCCTAAGAAGATTAGTAGAGACTTCAACAGGCGCTGTTTTTTTTCCGTACTCCTCGACGCTACCAACACTAATTTGTAATGTTTGTGACATTTCAAGGACAGAAATTTTTCTATTGGTAAGAATAAAGTCGTTTATCAGATAAATTTTGGTTTGTGTTGCCGAAGTTTTCGGACGTCTTGCGTGGAGAAAATTTTCGACCGTTGTACCGCCCTCCTTAAACTTCTTATACAGTTCAAAGACCTGGGTTTTTGATAACGTGGATTCCCCATATTGTGCTTGAAGTCTTGGCAAAATATCACTTGGTTTGGCACCTTCATTCACAAGAAATCTCTTATGCATTGCGCAACGGAAATATGAACTTGCCTGCTCTGCCGTTTTGACAATAACTAAATTAAAACAATTAAAAGTAACTATGACATTATCCAAGCTTTCTAGATACCTCATTGCAAGAATGTTAAGAAGTACTTATCAAATGTTGTTTCCAACACTGCTCTGAACTATTAATATTGCGACATTAGCACGTAGATAAATTATTAGAAGTAAATACACATCAGAATATTATAATATATTTCAGGTTAAATCTACAGTTCATTTTAGTAATCATATATTTTCCTATAGAATCAGTTCCACAACTAAGTCCACAGACATGGAAAATATAATGAAATTTCATTATCAAAGATATTCCATTCCATTTTATTTTGTGATATCGTAGTATTGTTATTATATTCCGCTACTGAACGACAACTCTTGAAATAAAAAATGTTTCATGTATAATAACGAGACCTGTCGCTGTGGATTAAAATTTTGGGAATTTTTATACACAGCTAGTGTTTGAGATTTTTATTACTTTCATCTAAAATTAGTCATGTACAAACTTCATTAGTGATAATATTACATACAATTATTAAATACAATATGCGTAAAGTAATATTTAAACCGATTCCAACACTGAATTATCATATACGTTTCCGAAAACCATCTAGGAAAATAGAATGGAATTGTGTTGTAGAAAACTATTTACAGAGCAGAATTTAATAAAAAAGCGCCACAGAAAATTGGTAGAATAAGGAAAACAGTTTTCTGCTTTAACTTATGTGAGCTCTATATTTGAAACTATGCGCCATCTGGCTCCTGAGGCTCAAACTGAAAGGACGATTATTGAATGGAAAGCTTCGGCGGTTCAGGCGTCTCGACGCTGAGCTTTTCCGGTTTCTCCTAAATCAAGGTAGATGGCGCATCACACTGGTGGGGAACAAAAAATATTTACAATAAATATATTACAGTACTTGTTTGCAGCAATGAATAAGTTGTAATGTTAAATCTACGGATACTTCTATTACTTTGCTAATTATTCAATTTACTCAATCATATCAAATAGCTGCAAAATTACTAAGTAATTTAAATTACTTAATAATGTAACTTACAAGTACTGGAAAAAATATTTTCCAGTACTTGTTTGCAGCAATGAGTAAGTTGTAATGTTAAATCTACGGATATTTCTATTACTTTGCTAATTATTCAATTTACTCAATCATATCAAATAGCTGCAAAATTACAACTAAGGAGTATTAAAAAAATAAAAAATCAAGTACATGACACGTACTATACAGAGTGTCCTTACTCCTACTACCAAAAAATATATATATGCGATTGAAAGTACATATAATGAGGAAAGTACAAAACTGGAGTACAAAACAAAGTAAGGGAACTGGATTATAATGCATCCCTGCTCCTGAAAAACTAGCAAAGATACTGGTTTTACCAGGATATCAGGAAGTAGTATATTTGAATTGCATTATCAAGTTGGCATTTTTAGTTGTCAAAACCAATAATTCAGCAGCCTATTCAATTCGATATGCATCACGCTTAACAACTTTTTAAGAAAATGGTTTTAAGGAAGAGGACCTACATATTAAATCTGATATAACTGGATTAGTATTTCCTTTGTATTAAGTTGCGGAATTAGCTTAAACTTATTACAATACGTTTGATGTTTCTAAACCATAAAAGTGAGTGTAATTTGAAGTTAAGGTGTATTTAATAATAAAGATATACGTTTCATTTGAATATACTTGGATAACAATTATTTAGCTCTGAAAGTTTCAACATATGAAATATATATTTAATTTTCTGTTCATTTAATTTATTTAACTACAAGGTTTTGTTAGACATTTTGAGGTGAGTTGCGGTTGAGGTTTTAAACTCTGCAAATATCCAATTATTTCATTTAGAGCACCTATTAAATAATCTTTTACATATTACCTATACAAAATTAAACACCAATTCCCTAATGATGTTCACATTGAAATGAGATTTTATTTCAAAGCATACGCGTTTAGTTTAACTAGTCCCTGTGGTTTAACTATTAAATTAGTGTTACTCATTACCGCAAGAACGTACAACCCCTTTGTATTATTTTATAGCAATTGCAATTAACTCACATATCATTCTGATTTAAAATTTTTAATTACAGACTAGAGTAGAAAACAGACTAATTATTTTTCATTTTATGGTAAATTACGTGACAGGGTAGATGTAGAACTTACTAAAAATACACGAATTTATATGAAAGCAAATTTAATTAGTGAATAATAACAATATTACCGATTTGGTTTTGCAATCAAAAGTTTCCTCATAAGAGATGCCTAGAGTTAATTGGAAGAAGTTGTAGTGGGTGTTTAAAAAATATGGGGAAACTTCTAGAGTAGAACAGAAATAACAGAAGAGAATGTATATATGTAGTTTAAAATTATACGAAATTGCAAGTTTGCCCACAAACAGTGCCCGTGCCTGTGTCTCTGAAGCTATAAAATAATCACCTCCTGGTTAAAAGCTGTCTGTGTTCCACAGGGTTATTAATAGTCCTTTAGAATACCTTACAACGGCTTGCGTGTCGTTAGGAAACGATCTATGTAATTTTATAATCAGACTTAATTTTTTAAATTTATTTATAGGAGGTTAAGTCATTATTTTAATATGTTTTCATTGTATGTCGTTAGCAAACTGCGGGTTGAGTTATCTTAAAGAAAACATAAAATTAGTAGGAAGGCAACTCAGTTCCTAGAAAAAAATACAAGCTCTCGCAATATTCTTAATAGAGCTCTGTTTTTCTTGACGACAAACAATTGAAAAGCCTTGTTAATCTTTCAAATAGAATATATCTTAAATCAATGTTTAGGTAGGATTAAAAAGACAATATTTTTCTTCAAACACAAATAATGAAACAAACAATAAGTAATTTTAGCTCTGACAATTCATAATATGAAATATAAAATATATAGTAATATATTGTTTAAAAGATCACATCGGTAACAACTACTGCGGGAAAAGATAAATCTTAGATAACTGGCCAAGTCATTGTCCCGCATCACCGCCCTCATAGGCCTGTTTCGAAATCGTATATTCTCGTCAGTATGCCACAGATCTAGGAGTCGACAACCGAATTAGGTGATGTAACTTTACACTTTTGTCATGATAAAATAAATCCAAGTTAGCTCAATTAATTTATAATATTAAATGATTTCTCCCCAGAAAAGGGGAATAAGAAAAAGGAAACATATTCTGTATATCATTTAAAGAAACTTATACCATCTACCGGTAGTTATAATAAACTCAAATAGGTAGGTAGTTTATAGTTTAACTTCTAAGAACTTTAATGCCGTTGTGGCATTACTTCCGCCTGATGTAGAACTTATGTCTAAACATTCAAAGGTAAACTAAGATCGGATCCAGTTATTATTTATCTTTGGGAGGTAGATAGCACGTGTTTATTTGGGGGCAGGGCTGATGGAATAAACAGGGAATTAAGAGAAATTCTAATTACCAGCTACGACGATGAGTGAATATAAATTAAACTGTGAAAAGGTACTTTAAAGGTTTTTAAGTTTACCTATATATGCAGGTGGTAAGCATATACAGGGAGAGCCTTCAACCTTCTCTTTATAGATCGTTTATTTGAAGAGATATGAAACAACGAAAAGCAAGTCTAATATTTACAGAAGAATTACATTTCGACAGAAAAACTATTAAATATCGAACAAACAAAATGGCGACGTTTCGGAACGTTTCGGAAAGGTCTTTATGTCTAAGTGTTGTATATTTTTCATGTATTTTTTTTAGTTAAGCAAACCTAGTTTTCAAAAGTCAACCCCTGGCTATTCTTTTTGGTGGAAGTGTTTATTTTATTTTTTTTTCTACAGATATCAAATACATTCGATTAATACTCGGCAAACTAATCTATTTAATGTACCCTTCGGCCGATGTAAGATATCTTTTAATACACCCAACTGTTTAGGCTTAAGAATGTTCAATAGGTTACCTAATGAAATTAAAATGTGTTCCTCTATCTATAGTTTTAAAATGAGACTGAAAAAATATCTAACTGATGCATGTTTTTATACTCTAAACGAATATTTTAATAATTAGTTTAAGGACAATAACTAGTCTAGTAGTTATATGTATGTGTATTTGTATATTTGACTATTCCTATTCAATTGTATTGACATACTGGAAAATAAATATATTATTATTATTATTATTATTATTATTATTTTCCAATGTTTTCTTTTAATTTCAGAATTGCGACAAAATATCAATTTAAGAGAAAATATTTAGTTATAGAAAAATAAATAGATACAAACCATAAGTAGCTATAAATATATTGTAAACAAACATTTAAAACGTGGACATATTGTATGAATAAAAATACCTCTATCCCACATTCTAATCACAAGGATTAAACTACTTGTGTGGGAGATGGGGCGGCATATTATTATTTTGCGTGCTGTGAACGACATTTTCGCCTCAGGAACGACTTGGTAAGCCGTGATTTATTTTAATACCGTAAAAACGGTTCCACTCACTATACTTAATAAACAGATAATTTAAGTAGGACAATGTTATTATACCAAATTTCAGTGGAGGTCTGAAACCCATTATCCCCTTATTTGTAAATATTATTTACAAGAAATGCGGAATTAACACGAAACAGGTGTCACTGGGCTTTACCAGTGTAAGCTTTACCAATTTTAGAACAGGTTACTGCATCCTGTAAGCACGTTTATTTGTTTTAAAAAATACCAATTCAACTTAGGTTGTTAACCTCACGCATATTATTGAATTTGATGTAAACAAAATGTTTTGCTTACTCACATCTGATCTGAATAAAAAAATAATCAGAATTAAAACTAACTTAACAGGTTGATTAAACGGATACATTCATCAGTTGTTTTCATAAACATTTCCACGTATGAGAAACGTAGAACCTGCTTTGGGTTTGATTAAATAAATACAAGAAATTTAGTGAAAACGTTCCAGTCAGTATTTACTTTAAATTATATTTCATTTTTTCTGGCTGGCCATACTTTCTGTGTGGGAGGTTGAGGTTCAAGCATATGCGGACGATCTAGTCATTTTAATCAGAGGAAACTCTGAAGAGGGAATTTCCCTCACCCTCCAAGAGGTACTAGAGACAGTACTGAGTTGGTGTAAGAGGGAGAGGTAAATAATTCCATTTGCGGAGGAAGCAAAGTATCTGGGTGTAGTACTGGATAAGACGCTTAATTGGAACTCCCATCTGGAAAAAATGATCCACAAGGCACGACTGTCCTTATGGACCTGTCGAAGAATTTGTGGGAAATCTTGGGGCACTGGACCCAAACAAATATATTGGCTGTATGTGACGGTCATACGACCCATGATCGCATACGGCTCCATAGTTTGGTGGTCCAAAGGACTACAACAAAGGACCAAAATCAAACTCTCTGGTTTACAGAGACAAGCCTGCCTGGCCATAACTGGAGCAATTAGCTCCACACCGTCAGCAGCTCTGGAAATCCTACTGGACCTACCTCCTCTTCATATATATTTGGAGAGAGAGGTCAGATGGGCAACATACAGACTAAAGCAGGCAGCTTTTAACATGCCGCAGTCTGACACCATGGAGCGCAATAGGCTGCTGGATGACATGGAAAGTCACAGTATCCTGGAGATGATTTCAGATGTCATGCCTGCAAAGACCAACCTTGAACTGCCCTTTCACATTCTCTTCCCAGGAAGAGATGAATGGGATCGGAATAAGGCTGACCTATTAAGGGCAGATAGTTGTTGGTTTACAGACGGATCCAAAACACCCATGGGAGTTGGAGCCGGAGTATATAGTTGCAACCCAACGGTGAAAATATCTTCATCCCTTGGCAGTTATGCAACTATATTTCAGGCAGAAATTTATGCCATCGAATTGTGTGTACAGAGGCTGGAACAAAGGCAACTTACACGCAAATCGATAAAAATCTTCTCAGACAGCCAAGCAGCTCTTAAAGCTCTTGGTTCCTACCGTTGCAACTCAAAAACGGTATGGAGCTGCCAGCAGGCACTTGCTCAATTGAGCAGAAAAAATAGAATAACTCTGGTCTGGGTCCCAGGCCATTCTGGCCATGAAGGGAATGAGGCAGCCGACTCTCTAGCTAGGGAGGGTGCTGCTTCTGAATTTGTCGGACCAGAACCGGTGCTTGGCATATCCTCGAGTACTGCCAAAGCAACGCTCTTGACCTGGGCTGAGGAGCAAATCCTCCAGTACTGGCAGGAACTACCACGATTAGTTCATTCGAAGGCGTTTATAATAAACCCTTCAAAAACAAGAACTAAAAAACTTCTAGAGTTAGGCAGGTTTCACCTACGAACTCTAATTGGCCTATATACGGGCCACTGCCGTTTAAAATATCATCTGTGCAAATTCGGCCTAGCAGAAGATGCTGAGTGCCGCCTATGCTTAGAAGATGATGAAACGGCAGAACACATATTGTGCACCTGCCCTGCTGGGGAAAGGATCAGATACTCATTATTTGGCAAAGGACAACTTCTGCCAGAGGATCTGAACAAACTCTCACCCAATAAGGTGATCAGCTACATTAAGAAGCTGGACCTGTTGGGTGAAATATAAGTAGGTGTGAGCCACAATAGACCACATGGTCGCGGTGGAGGGTCTGGTTTTCGGCCCACTCACTTTTGAACCTAACCTAACCTAAGTAGGTGAAATATGACAACTTATGACGTCTTTACCGACTGTAACTAAATCTCTACTCTTTTAACTAACTTCAGATCAAGCTAACTAAAACTTATGGGACATCTGTGCATACAAAAAACTTCAGTATATGTTTTTCTAGTAATTTTCCTTATGTTTACAAAGTACTCAGTACAAATCGTTATATTAGGTACATAGACTTTAGTTATAGATTTTAAGCGTTTTCTTATAGGTAGTGAGTGAAATTGTCTGTATTTTAATACAAATATGTCAACACGTATAAAACAAGTTTTAATATATTGTATGGGAAAGCCTCCACCCGGTATACCTATCTAAGCATAGAAATATGAATAAGACTAGGTTTACCAGAAACATATTACCTCGCATAAAAAATAATAATCGGTCTGAAATATGGTATTAAAATCAACGAAAATAGCGTGTTGGAACAAATATCTCCTCACCCAAAACCCACAAATGCCGTGCCATAATATATCTTGCCTGCCCAGCAATTTATACCTTTCCATATAAACCTCTTGAATAAATATGGAATAACGAAAGGCAAATATTTCGACTCGATAAAAAACAAAGCTGTAAAACAAATTTTGACACTTCGAGTGGTGTAAATTGATTTGCCCTTTTCAAGCTGCAGAAATAATTACATCCCGATAAAAAAGTAATCATGTTGATTTATTATCGTGCATGATAATGGGCTACAGTGCAGTTACAAAATGCAGTTACCTTTTTTTGCACGTCACCCGTTCAATTTCCGTCCAGATTATGGGTGTAACTTTCCAATTTCAAACCCGTTCTTTATAGGCCCTCAGCTCATCCTCGAAAGCTAATCAGCTAACAGAGCATCATTCAAAGAATTGAAAATTTCTTCTTCAATATTGAAATAGAAAAAAATATCGTACTAATATACTATCTACTCAGTTAATAAAACAGGCATTTATACTTCTATTTCTTTAAAATAATCTTTATATAGTCTTCTATTATATAATCTTTTATTATAATCTTTATTATTATACTTTGAATATCGGATTGTAACTCGAGGGTAAATCGAAATATTTGATTTTTGCTTTGATAATCGAGTTAGTCTAAAAGATTACAAATGCGCAATCAGTTTTCTCCTAAAATTGACAAGAACTGAGACACTCTGCAAACTTTTTATGTATAATTATGCTTTCTTCACGAAAATCATATATAATTTTTAGTTTCGCCCTTAAGTTTACTGAAGAAAATGATAAATTATAATCAATTAATAATTAAAATAAAAATTAAACCTCAGTCACAGTAAATATGGCTGTTTAGTTGAAAAATTTACTGGATTTATTATCACCTTTCCATACAGAATTGTTAAAAATGTATTTTAAAGAAACGTTAAAACTCTGTGAGGTAAATTAAACATTTAAAACAGAACCAGAATATGCCATTTTGAAAACATTAATACAAAGAGGTGCTTTTTATCATATGCATATTTGATGTTAAACATTAACCCTTAATGGCATGCATATAAAGACATGCCTTTCATTAAAAAATAAATAAATAAACCATTTAGCGAAATATACATAAATGAGGCTGTATATTCCCTTGCTTTTCATTTTGCTAACGATACAGAAATGCAAGGGAGAAAAAATATTTTTAAAGAAATAAATTTCTATGTAATATGAAAGAAGTAATTCCAGCCGAGGAGTTTTTCTGGAGAATTTGCCGCGTTATTTTTGTTCAAGCAGTTGTCATGTTCGTAAGTGCAAATGTATTAAAGTAATTCAGGGCAAGCTGAAATCCGTTTGAGTGGATTTTCCCTACCTTTCAGCAGGATATTCATGTTAGGTAGCGCTTGCTTATTACTGTCAGCTTATGTCCTGATATAAAAAGGGAAAAAGCTAAAAATATGTTTCTCTTAACCTTCAATGCTTTAAACAAATTCAAAGGTAAGGTAGATCCTTTAAGGACATACTCATATTCAACTTTAATAGAATAATCAATGCTCGGAAATCATTCGTTTCAAAGAAAAACGATTTTTAGTTAAAATATAAAACTATGTTTCTGGGTGCTTATAGAATAGAAAGGTGTGCAGTAAAGGGCTATATAAACCTTTGTAAGGTTTTATGGCTTTATGTTTTATTAAGGGCGTTATAAAGGAATAATTTTTGATTATCCAAAATATATCTATGGATCGTACAATACAATACGCGATTCTTGCTAAGCAATACGCTACCTACTGGCGGCAAGCACAACTAACGCCCGGGTTATTGGTTCAGTTTTGCGTATGTATGTCTATTGTGAATTTTGAAATATGCGTTGTTATATTAGTTAATTGCTTTGATTAGATATGAATCATTATTGTTGTGAGCGTCATTGTTCCTCTTGGACAAAGAAAAACCCCGAGATCAGTTTCATACTTTTCCAAAAGAGGGAAAATCTGGAGCTATCGCGGAAACTATAAGTTGAGCATTACAGAGTTACAGGAGACAAGTATGGATAAAGAAGCTAAATAACGCAAAGTAGAGTGTTTTCTCTAAGAATGACTATTCCCATAAAGGTATGTATGCCGTATGTCCAATAAAGAATTTGACATATTTTGAGGTTAAGTTTCATTTTCAGATTGAACGCTCGAAAAATATTGAAATATATTTTAATTTTATATCACTACTTACCCCTTTCAAAATAGTTTTACAAGCTTTTTACCTGGTTTAAAGTTCTCGACAACAAATCTTTGATGAATAAAATTTCAAACATCAGTGTCAGCGAACGTAGGTTAGTATAGGTTACTGCCATTTTGGCGCTACGATCTTAAAATGAATCGCGTATAGTACAGTATTAAAAATTATGTGATTCTTAAGTACCTACCTGTAATCATCTAACCTCAAAATAAACTCTTATACTAGTTAACATTTTCAAGATTTTCATCAATTTGAATAAAATGTGAAACTGATATTTTTAAAACAAAAAGAAATTACCGAAGAGAGATAGAGAACACTTATCGATGTTTTAAAAGAAGAATAAACTTAAGTTGAATTATTTCTTAAGTAGCTGAAGCTGAATAATTTATGTTATATGGTTCTTATTTTACTGTGCGCACATTTTCTAAATAATTATAAAGAAATTATGCCAACTGTATCACAAATAATAACTTAAATAGATAATAAAACACAACACAGTGTCGATGTACAACAATTTTTATGTATTTCATACAGTTAACGCTTAATTGTCTTTGATTTTAATGTACTAAGTATTATTTTCGGAATAGTAGTTTTCGTTACATGCAACAAGGTTATTAAGGAATTCTAAAAAGTTGGAGATGCTCCTTTCGCAGAGATAAAATATGTAATATAAAATCACTCTAGAATAATGAGTTCTTTTCGCTAAGTAATTTAGATAATAGACCTTATCCACATTATTCAAATTAACCTCAGCCACCGCTAAGCGAATCATTAATTATGTCAATTTAAAACAATTAATCCTACAGGATCTGAGGGGGATTTGGGAATGGACTGAATGGAGATTAAGGGGAAAGCAATTTGAACCTGATTAACAAGAAATTAGCGAAGTAATTAAATCAGGCAGGAGAGAATTATTACGTCAGATCTGAATTTATAGTAAATTTAGATATAGCTATGTCTCAAACTGCTGTGTATTAAATATTAAAAAATAGCTCATAAGTATATTTTAAGGGTATTTAAGTTTGAGAAAATGTATGTATTGTAAAATCTACAGTAAATCTGTAATTTTCTCGTCCATTCGTAACTATGAAGAACAACTACTATGTATGTATGTATGTATGGTATTATTTATAGCTTCTGAAGATAAGAATACCCTTTAGAATTATGTATATTTATATAAATTAGTGATCTGGAAAAATTACTTACACTACAATATTAGGTTTAGATGTGTATAGAGACGAATACCTACATTGTTTATGGGAAATCTACACCTCGCTCCCGCTTCAATCTCTTGAACTTTAAATTATTAAATACGAAACTACCCTAACAAAAAAGCTTTTCCAGCGAACGGGAATAAAAAATATTTTTTTTTTTTTTTAATGAAACCTCTATCTTCCAGAAAATCAAAATAAAAACATTGCTTAACATTGGAAAGAGAATTTTTCTAAATTTTACTAGTACCTAATGAATGTACCTAAAAATTATTAAGAAGCATACAGTTTTATTTCTTATTATTATTATTATTATTTGGTAATTTATTGCACATTAATTTTACTCTGTTACTTGGCACCTAATATAACATTAGTATGCCTAGTAATAGAATAATTCATATTCACTTGGAGATGCATTGTTTTATATTTAGTAATATACCTAGGGGAAAGTGGGGTAATACGACGCACCTAAGCGGAATCATTTATCAAATCTACATTTTTTATTGGAAAATGCTCTAAATCTGGGAAATGTTAATATAATAAGTTTACTTTATGATAGCATACGAGTTATTTAAAAAAAAATCGCATAAACGAAAAAAATATTAAATTACTCAAGAGCTGCACTTCGCAATATTGCCCCACATGTCGGGTAATATCGCGCATCATGTGGGGTAATATCGCGCAGTTTAATATTGAAAATACAGATCGAAATTTTGAAATAAACGCAAAAAATAGGAAAATAAGTCTTGTTACGAAAGTTATACATCGGATATTCTGTTATCTAAGCTCTAAACTAAAATAAACGACGCGACGTTTTGATTCTTGTTTTTTTTGATCGGCGCCTAGGCTAAGTTGAGAATCATCGCATGTGTATCCTGCAGCTAATTCCCAACCAGAACATTCTGAATGAACCCATATATTGCACATTTTATGCAACGAAACCAAAGCTCCCTATCCTTTCCAAATTCATCACATATGACACATATTTCATTGGCTACAGTAGGCTCTTCATGAAGTGCAAATTGATTGTAGTCCGAGTTGCTGTCATCAGAGAGATCTACTTTGGAGGATGAATTAGAATTATCATCCGACGTGTCTTCTTTAATGTATTTTATTTTCTTTTTGCTTCCTTTCTGTACCTTTATACCTGCACGCATTTTTCGCTTGATGTTTTTGTTTTGTTTTTCATTTTTCTGGTTTCTCTTAGCTTCTTTTTCCAGGAGAGTAGCCTTCATTGTTGTGGAAGCCCAAATTTCAGATTGTTGCTTCGTTGATGTTTTTCTTTTGGTCGCTAACTCTTTGATTTGCTAACTCTTCTTGTGGTTTCGTAAAAAGACGTTTCCTCCCCAAGCGGTCAACTTCTGACCCAGGTTCTGCCAACCCTGTAGGTTTTAGATGGTGGCGCAGTGTTGATTCGGGAATGACGAAATTTCTTGCTGCCTCGCGTATTTTAACACCTGAACGTATAGCAGCCAAAGCATTATTACGCTGTTCAATGGTCCAGCTCTGTCGTTGGGTCTTTCTTTGATAGTTTCTGACCATCTGAAATAAAAGTTGAAATCAATGTTGTGGGGCAATATGGCGCACAGTGGGGCAATATCGCCCACTGCGCAATATTACCCCATATCGACCTTGGTTTCGTTTTCTAACCACAATTCCGTTATTTACGTATGAAAATAAAAAGCAGATATAGGGATAGATCCCCGAAATATGCTAGAAAATATTTGTATATAGGAAAGATCGATGGTTTTGAAATCTATACTTACCTCACTTATTTCTTGAGCACTTAAAATTATAATGAGAACTCGTGTACGCACACTTCGATTTACTGCGGCCAACTAAATACTCCCAGCGAGCTGACACCTATTGAACATAGTTGCTACCGATACGGAATAAGATACACATTGCCAGATTTCACTTCTCGCTCTTCGTTCCTTTTGTTTTGTGGTGCGCAATATTACCTCGCTGCGCGATATTACCCCACTTTCCCCTAATACCCTAAAGTAGGCAATAAATTGACACCTCGCAGTGGTCAGATACCATCAATTTTTGTTATCCTCATATAACCTCAAATGTCCTCAAATTTCATTTTGACAAACTTAACAAATGACAAAAATGATTCTTATATTTGCTTAGAAATTTCAATTCAATATGCAGTTATTCTTAATATTCCTTTCCGTAGGAATACTTTTTTTATTGAATCATAGCTTAGGATCTTACAACTTACCGTGGCACATTGTTGTTATTTGAGGGCATTGGCGTCGGAACCCTTGGAGGAGCCACAGGAATGGGTGTTCCTCTCCTTCTACCAGGATGGTTATTACTCTTTGATAATTCCAGATTCATCTGAAATTAAAAATTTCATTAATATACAGAACCTACATGTGTTAACATCAATTATTATGAAATTTCTTTAGAAATTCAGTCACTACACTTTTGGGTCCAGTAAAATTTTTAAGAATAATTAGAAAGAGACCAGGAACATCATGAGAAAGTAATTCTAAACTTCTTATTACCCTGTTTTAAAGTTAATTGTATCAATGGTATAGTTATTGACTGCTAGTAACTTTAAATTCACCCTGTATAGCTGAATAACTAATCTCAATCCGTGTATTCCTTGTTCACATGAAGTCACTTTAGTTGCTGCCACTATCTACTTCTTCCACCAAATGAACTTTAGGCATATTATTCTTCTTAATATTCGTTAGAGAAATAGTCGCTCAAAGGTATTGCGGTTAATTTTGTCACATGCGTCTGTTTTTCTCATCTATGGTTAATTTGAAAAGATAACTTGTTATATATTTTTTGTAATAGATCAGTGGTGGCTATTTAATTTTTAATAAAAACATACTAGTATAATATGTCTCAATATACAGAGTGAGTTTTATGTATGGAACGCCTCAATTATCTCGGAAACGGCTTGCCCGATTTTTATGAATTTTGGTTTATAAGGGTTTTGTAATATGGCCGATATTATTGTGGCATTTACATTGTTGTCAGATCTTTCATTTTTCCGGAAATATACTGAAATTTGTTATTTTAAATGGATCACCCTATATATTTTTTTGTTTTTGAAATCTCTAAGAAATTTAGAATATTTTTCATGCAATGTTCTCTATACCTAATTGCCATAATTTCGGAGTTACAGCTACATTTGCAATATCTCCGCCGAAGTTAAAATATTATATCAGGGCGGCTATGTCTGCGACAAAAACAATTTTGACGTTTTAATAAACTATTATTGTTGGTGTTTATTGAAAGTTACAATGGACCGTTTATCTGAGAAAGAACGAATTGAGATTTTAATGATATTAGGATATGGTGATGTGCGTAGAAGTCAACAGGAAACGTGTAATATCTTTAATAATTTATATCCTAATAGAAATCCCATAGGATCTTTTGAAAACATAAAGTAAAGGCGGTTACAGCTGATGCTCAAAATGTTGTCCGTTTACTTCCATACAAGAAGCCATGCGATGTTTAAAACTTTGCAGTATATTTTGTAACATTCCTGACTGCTCAATTCTTCTTATCTCTGTGGTAATCCTATCTTTTAATTCCTGGATATTGGCAGGTTTGGTTTTATAAACAATATTTTTTAAGTGACCCCACAGGAAATAGTCTAAAGGATTCATGTCGGGTGATCGCGGGGGCCATTCGATAAAACCACGCCTTCCAATCCATCTTCTGGGAAACACATCGTTTAGGTATTGCCTCACGTCACGCGCATAGTGAGGTGGAGCTCCATCTTGTTGCACCCAAATATTGTTATTTGGGACATTGTTATTGTCTGAAAGTTTCAAATAATAAAATTTCTAAATTAACAGGCAATTGAGAATACTTACTTAGATTTGGAAATAACCGAGCCAACTCAGGTATAATATTATTCTGTAATAAATTTAAATACGCCGGACCATTTAAGTTTCCTTCAATGAAAAAAGGACCAATTATTTTGTCGCCTATTATTCCAGCCCATACATTAATCTTTTGTGGAAATTGGGTGTGGGATTCTCTCATCCAACGAGGATTGTTACGTGACCAGTATCTGCAATTATGCCGATTTACGTTTCCATCAATACAAAAAGTGGCCTCATCGGAAAACATAACATTATTTAAAAAATTTGGATTATTTTGATCGTAACATTTTTCCATCATTGTGTCGGCAAACTTTTCACGTCTATCGAAATCATCATCTGACAACTCTTGAACCAATCTTACTTTGTAAGGATGGAATTTATTGGCATGTAAAATTTTCATTATGGATGTTTGAGAAATATCAACTTCCCTGGATATTTGTCTAGTACTCAAGTGTGGATCTTCTTCTAACATAACACAAACATCTAAAGATTTGTCTTCAGTTGTTGCAGTTTTTATACGCCCTGATTTCGGTAAATCTTTTATGGCTCCAGTTTGGTTAAACTTTTTTAACAACTTACTCACAGTAGATCTTGTTATGGGATTTCTATTAGGATATAAATTATTAAAGATATTACACGTTTCCTGTTGACTTCTACGCACATCACCATATCCTAATATCATTAAAATCTCAATTCCTTCTTTCTCAGATAAACGGTCCATTGTAACTTTCAATAAACACCAACAATAATAGTTTATTAAAACGTCAAAATTGTTTTTGTCGCAGACATAGCCGCCCTGATATAATATTTTAACTTCGGCGGAGATATTGCAAATGTAGCTGTAACTCCGAAATTATGGCAATTAGGTATAGAGAACATTACATGAAAAATATTCTAAATTTCTTAGAGATTTCAAAAACAAAAAAATATATAGGGTGATCCATTTGAAATAACAAATTTCAGTATATTTCCGGAAAAACGAAAGATCTGACAACAATGTAAATGCCACAATAATATCGGCCATATTACAAAACCCTTATAAACCAAAATTCATAAAAATCGGGCAAGCCGTTTCCGAGATAATTGAGGCGTTCCATACATAAAACTCCCTCTGTATAAGTATTTATTTAATGGTAAGACATAAAACTACATGATTAAATGGTTATTTTAAACAAGTTTATTTATCAATTTTCTGAAGATTTATTTCAAAAGCCATAAGCTCTGAAATATATGCTTACTAATAACATAGTCATAATAACACACGTATCTAATAACACAAATGAATTTATGCAAACACGTGTTGCAGACTGCAGCTACCAAAAATAATTTTAGGAAAGAAAACATCCTTTGGCTGTAATTTACTACACAGAGAAACACACACACTAGGGACAGGGCTTTGTAGTGCTTCTTTGAGCATGAAAAAATATATAATGGGGGTAGTTCTTGTTTGTCTTCCACAAAGCGAGAACAGTAAGGTGTGTATTTTAGTAATCATGCCTAAATTTAAAATAAATAGTTCCAGAATGCTATTCTATTTATAGTACGATGCCTGTTAACATAATCTCGATAATGGATAAGGTGAAACTTTTCTGAAGTAGCTGAATGGAAGAAGTTTACGTTTATTGACAAATTACATTATTGAGCAACAATTAATTCATTGAAATATAGAGAACACTTAATATTTGTTAATACAGATACATTATATACTTGTAGTTTCTATTTTGGATACTAACATAATTATTTATTGCCCCCATTTATGATTTCATTATAATTACAAATTGTTCTTATTAAATATATTATTATGCAACATTAATTTCTATTAAAAAGTCAAGTATACTATGTTGTGTAGGTATTGTAACAAATTTTACCTGCAACAGTAATTTAAGAAAGCTTAAATTTCCCTCATAATGGTAATAAATTTATGTAGAAGTCGAGTAATGGGAAAATTTCTTTTTCCTGAAAAAACTATCTATATCCCTGTAATTTTTATAGTAGTTTAACACTCAGTGGGTCAATTTAGTTGGTCTGGCGCAAAAAATACCAGTACAATTATTTTCAATATTTACCAACAATTTGAGCATTAAGAAACGTGTTTCTTTATCTTTAACATAAAATATTCATGACTTGCGATAGTGCCTTTCCCAGGTCTCATTATTCGTTGCATCAAAAGGAACATTTCTGTTTATAATGCACGTAAATACACAAATAAAATGCATTCATTACTGCAGAAATAAACTTTCTTTTGATGAAGGTTAAAGTAAACTCGGCTAAAAATAACACCACCCAAAGAATTAATAAACGGAATTTTAATAAATGGTATTAAGGCTATTCATCATTCAGTCTCCATTTATCTTTTAAAGGAGTTCAAAGCAATTAAGGTACGTAACTCACCGCGGTACAACTTTCAATAATAAGTCCAGTAGTACAGGATGATCCGCGTAACTATCTTGCACCACTGAAAATAAGTCGTGTACAGGGTTACTCACATAAAAATATATAAACTTTTCTTTAAATTAGACTACTGTATTATGTTGCTTCATAGTTTCGTAGAATATATTGCAATTTGGGTATAACAGGGCAGATAAAATTTATTACATACATAATTTATTTATTTTCTTAATTTATATTTTAGTCTCGGCCATATAACGTCACATGTGAACGCAACGAATGAACAGCAAGTAAAAATGTTGGCCATTTTTATCTCTTTTCTGTTCGAAGTACACTTAAAACGTATTTTAAACGGAACCATCGGTATATTTTTTAATATTTAGATATAGTATTCTCTTAGAATAGGAAGCTGTGTTCCTGTTCTACGTTTATGATTAATTCTTTGTTTACGTTTTCGTTACTTTTAGAGATAGATTCATCGCACTTTCTACCCATGTATTCGAGAACCATTTATAGAAATATGTAAAAATGTGCAGAGCGGTTTAGCAAACATCAAAACTTCTACTGATGCGATTTCGAGTATAATCTATAGGTCTGCGTCCCTTTAATCTATACAAATCCTTGTATTCTGAGAGTTATGTATGACAAACTTGGACAGAAGACGGCAATAATTTGTTTAATCAACCAATATTTATTATCAAGCTACTGATTCTTTTCATAATCAAAACAGACGCATCTTTCAAAACCTTAAATAAAGGTATGCCTTCCTTATTTTCTAATGATACATCCACTTCATTGATAGTGACAGATTTTGGTTATGTTAAAATTCAACACTGAAATTAGGTATCGAATCTGTAATTTACATGGCAACGCCCTGTAGTTCCAAGCACGGGCTGTTAACAAAACATAAAACAGGAGAGACGAGAATTACTTCCAAAGTTCGGTGGCGCGTTCAACTATGTAGGAAAGAATTATGAACTCAGTAAAAACAAATAAATGGTGTATGTATGTACGACTGACAGTCCTGGCTTGAACAAATAAACGCGTAGGTATTCTTTAAATCTGGTTAACTTCGCTGTCGTTTGTATTCATTCTAGGAAGGGCGAATCAAACCGTCCAATGGGGAAATCCAATTGATGATTGTGAATGCTTGCTTTTAAAGACAAACAATTTATTGTAATTGACTAATTGCTAAAAGTATAAATACGTCTGCAAAAGATAATAAAGTAGAATTACACTCTTAAAAATATATTAATATTAAAAAACTATAGGTTTCAATAATTCAGTAATGAAATAAGAAATTACACAAGAAAAAAACAATTACACAATTAATAATACAATTGTTTTGATCATATCTCCCTTACTGTTGGCCTATGGTCTATGCGCTAGCACGGGTCTCTTCCAATAGCTCTCGACTAGCGGCAGGCACAATGGGTCGAAAGGCCTGGGTACTGCGGGTAACCGCGCCGCCTTCCAACAACATCTCCCTTACTGTTAGAGGTAGACCGATTTTAAATAAAACGCCCCATATGTAGCTTTATTTTGTGACAACCTCTTATAAACACACTAGGCAATAATAGAGATTGCTGGTGTGCCACAGGGACAATGATTGAGGTTAAATAACAACATATTCAAATAATACACGCGGAGTAATAAAAATTGAATAATATAAATAGAGTTTCATTTAATAAAGAAAAACTTTGGTTAAATATCAACACATTAAGTTAAATGTCATAATTTCTCTATTAAATTGCTTTTTAAAATAATTAGAAGTTAGGGGTGGAGTGAACTGAGTCTAATATGGTAGATAATGATTGTATTTTCGACATGAAAGATTTACATTATTTTATCAGGACGTTATAGATAATAAAATAAAAATAAGAAGTTTAGCAATCTGAATATTAGTGTGTCTAATTTTGTTTTTTATTGGTGTTTATTATGAACTGAATAGGTGTTAACATTTTTAGTATCGTCAATATCGTTTTTATTTTATAAGCATATGATGCCGTAGAAATATCTCAAAATCTACTACTGTATTTTAAAACACTACACAACTAGATAAACATTACTAGTTTCTTTAGATCAACATTTGCCATTTCAATTAATAAGATTTCAATATGCATTATATTTATATACTACATGAAAATAGATATGTTTCCACTACGATATAACAACAAGATGTATTATTTCCTTTCCTTTCTTTCATATTTATGGATATGTGGAATAATTTTCCAGTTGAATGGAGCCTCACGCACCATTTAGAAAATCCAAGATGAATGAAGTTTCTTTATAGAACTGTATTCTTAAATATGCATTTGTATTTATGTTATAATAATATGTCAATACTTAACATATTCTATTTTTGGAAAATAGAAGTTAAACATTTTGTTCTGAGAACTGCCCGGAGAGAACAATATATTATATAAATCTACTTTGTAACTTGAATATTAGTAAAATAATAATCCTTTCCACTGGTTCAGTTAATAAAAAAGTTAATAAATTCTGTATCTTCAATATTTGTATCTCTAAGCCACATATATTACCTTTATGTATTGTAATATCTATTCCAACCGGAAATGAGAACTTTAACATGATCCAAGTGGATTTGCAGAAACCACATCAACATATAAATATAATTTACGACAATATTATTACAGCCTTGATGATGTTGCCCTATCGGACTTTTTACAAACACAGTTTGTAGTTCTTGCACCCTTAGGAGCAGATTATCCTCTAAGCATTTGCATCCTAATTTGTCGCGACACTGCTACCCTAAACCAGGATACATCAGCCTAGAGGGGAGTGACTCAGTTTGGCCAGTCGCAAAATTTATGGGCTCTTGTTTGAATTGCGATATAGCATTAAACTTAAACGTGTCTCTAATAAATGTCTGGCATCGAGGGTAGCTGCGGATTTGTCCCGCAGTGTCCTGGGTTGATTAAATCAACCGAGCTCTGGAATTCATTTTATGGCTTTCTTAAATATTTAAGACACGTGGCTCTGCGCTGCGGAAGGGATTACAGGCAGTGGTGCAAGCAGCGACTTCTCATCAAAATAATGTGCCAAAAGGTATTCTTCACTATTGGGTAAAAAATGAACTGTTATCCGTCGCTAAATTTTGGTATAAAGAATACATAAGCAATTATAGACATAACCAATCCAAGAATATCTCATTGGAAATTTGTTTCAAAATAAGAAACATTTCTATCTAAGCTAGTAGGGATACAGAAATTAATATAAACATTAAAGGAATATGGCTAGTAGTAATAGTAAAAAAAATATTTTGCTTTTAAAATAAATTGATGAAAATAAACTTGAGTTTTGAAAAAATCTCGATAAATTACTATGTGGAATAATAGCCTCAAGTCGTCAGCAGGGGAGAAGAGTTAACAAAATATAGCAAATGACTCACAATTATTTTATATTAAGGATTAAGAGGACCCTAAAAGCCTATATCAGAAAATACCGTTAGGGCAATGACACTTTAGGGAGTGAAATGGATGTGGGTTCAATTTACATTCTTCTCTCACATATGCACTATATTTTCAAAGGGTTTACGATTCACATTTAACCCAAGTAGCGTATGTAGTTTTGCCAGTCAAGCTAAACTTCAAAATATATGTCAGGCTGTAAAGTGAGCTGTAAAAAATATGTCTCTATCGGTTTCTTTTGAAATGATATATTACATTTGTATGAACCATGTAGATTTTTTAAAATAGGTATAATATAGCGTCTATATAATCCAATAAGAACAAGCGGTCGTAACGACTTTGAATCTTTGTTATGAAGGCTAGAAAACGTGGTCCGCCGCTAGTACTTGGCCTATAATATGTCGGTGAATTCACAAAAGCTATACAAACTTAGGCGAGGTTTGCATAGAAGACGTACCATCCCTTTGAGGGGATGTAAAGCCGGAGGTCTCTTAGCTATAAGATAATAGACAAGTGTATCAGACAGAGTATGAACCGAACACAAACTACAAAGTAAAACGCTAATAGAAGTACAAAAGATCATTACAAAAGTGAAGATTCGGTAACATTTCCATGGTAGGGGTCGCTCATCTCCTGGAGGGCGATTGGCCAAACTAAGTCCAAAACTAAATTAAATAAAATAATCCAATATTAAGATAAACATGAGCTATATGTCTGCTATGAAAGCTATGATCCCTTGATATCTTTCTTGTTTATAGATTCAAACTATTAATAATTTCTCTAACTTTTCCTTTTCCGACACATTGTTTCATATAATAGTACTACTACTACTACATTACTATTACTTCCTAGTATTGTACAGTAATTAAGTACCAGTGAATACAGAGTATAAAATACAGAGAAACCGGCAATAAAATATATTTTTATTGGTATTTATTAACGTCATGTTCTTTATTGATTGAAGACTCAATGAGCGAAGTTAAAAGGCTCCCAAATTAAAATACAGCCGTTCATGTCAAAAATGAATCAATCAAATTTTCTGCTTACTCTAGCTAAACTAAAAAATTAGTATTAATTAATAGCCAACGATGTGTGTGACAGATATTGGACACGCACAGTTTTATATCAAACGGCATAGCAATTAATGCCGTTTATTACCGCGGGTTAAAACCACTCAGGCCTAAAACGTGAAATATTTATTGAAAATTATTAGTTACCAATATGAATATTAACAAACCATGTTTATTATAGTTACAATTTTTAGTTATTGTTGGAAAATCCTTATACTAGCTAGAATTAAAGTTGGGTAAAATTTATTACACACTAGTTGTAGTTAAACCTTAACCTGCAGCATATTCAACAAATTAATGGTAGCCATTTGGCAAACAACTGTGAAAGTCATAGCAAGAGGAATAAAGTTTAGTACAACACTTTAATGTGGCTTAGTACGTGCGATAACAATAATAAAACTTCAACATTACGAAACTGCACGTAAATTATAATTATATTAGAATGAATGTGTCCTTTTTATCACTAAAATACACATATTTACACTCGCAACAAACTTCGCCGCTTTGCGCGCTTCGTTTCTCTAGAATATAATTATTTCTTCGTGTCTGTTTAAATATAGTAAGTTTTAACTACATTTTGTATTCAGTTTAGCGTCAGGGTGGTAGAATTACGTTCTTCTTTGCCATTCTATGAACGTATAATATCCACATTATACATCTTCATAAATTACACATCCTCAAAAATGTATAGAAATAATAGAAAAGGTAATTATGCATAAAATCTATAGAGTTTGACAGTAGGTTAGGTACTAAAACTGTGGCCAAAATATAATACAAAATTACTGACTACTACTGAGTCCGAAAGTCGTGTGCCCTGAGTAGACGTAATGAGCCCAGAATGACCGCCTTCTGCATTCTTCCGGTAAGATTATTATTATTACTATTATTATTATTATATTGGTATTCAGTTTATTTAAATTGCAGAACATTTGTAGCAGCAATATTTTATGTTTGTTTTATTTGATGGTTTTGTTTTTCTTTTTCGAAGCGTTATTATTTGTTTTATAATGTTTCATATTTTGTATGCACTTTCTACATACAGTGAGTCCATAAAGTCCCGCATAAATTCAATATTTTGAACATGGTAAAGTTTTTGAAAAATCGCAAGGTGATATAAAACTTTGTGATGTAAATACTTATTATAAAGTAATAATAATAGTTTAGTAAAATGGCATAATGATATATTAATAAAGAATTTGCTTTGAATCAACATAAATGCGGAGAAAATAGCATATAAATTTAGCTTAGCATATCATTCAGCAACACTGATCTGGATGACATAGTGTTGCGATGACAATGTAAACGACGAGTAACAATATAAATCATCTCCTTAGATTTCACTTTATAACTGGCATTCTGCTACATAATTCGCATCGAATAACTTAGTTACATTTACACAAAGAAATACGTAGCGGGTTCTCTCTAAGCAAAGATAAGACGATCCTTTGTTGTATGGGAGCAAACATTTTGGAGTAAATATCCATAAATAACACCAGCCTGGGACGTCTATCAGGTTCCCCGCATTTTAATTTCTGATTTGTATTAAATTTAGTGTAAACATCAATTGTATGGAGCATCCGAAAGTAGAAAGGGCCTTAATAGCTTTTCCTTCTATTGTTGTTCAAGAAAAAAGTTCTGCTTTATGGACTTTTCAGATAGCTGGGTAATACGACACTCCATTTGGGTCATAATGACTCAAATTGAACAGATGTGAATTGGAATTTGTCTAAAACTTTGAAATTGTGTTAATTTTACCAAGTTTGATCCAAGAATATTGTTTCTGACGAGATACGTTATCACCCTTAAGTTTAATAAAAGCATTTTCCTTTAACTGGTTTTTCTTCTTTTATAAAAGGCGAAGAAGAAATTAGGACTCTATGGTAAGATGGAGGAGAGAATAAGAAAACAATATATCAATTTCACTATTAAAACCAATTAAATACTCAATTTATTGATTATCCTGATATCACTCACTTACTCACTATAAATATTAAATTGATAAAACTATACAGGCTACTGACATTAATTTGTTTTAGATATAAATGCTATAAAGTAGCTGTCTTTCAGGTACAGGATAGGTATGTGTAAGATAGTAAAATGTGTTATCTATATCTTTGGATAGTATTAGTTGAATTAAACTCTGCATTTTGTAAACAATATGAAGTATTATTTTTTCAGAGTTTTGACAGAATGCTCTTCCATTGGCGATGCTAATACAATTGGTTAGGTTATTGGATAAAAGGTGAACTAAGAACTTTTCTAAATCAGCCAAATAATACGTAATTAAACATAATTTAACAAAATTTTGGTATGACCTCATTTATTATAATATATTTTCACATAATTTTTGCATTGTGTAAGAAAATTTAAGTAGATATGGAAAATAAAATATAAACTAAAAAATGGCGAATGCGCCAGTTGAAAAAATGGTATTCTTATTTCGGATAGGGTATCTGAAATTACTTCTTTTTTTCTATAACAGCATCTCTTGCCCGTTTCATGTTAACGGGATCCCACTGTTTGCTTTTGCCACGCACTTTGAGCATCTATCTCTATGTAATAAAATTTTATAGTTAAAAAAGTTTTAAATTTCCTAATTTCGGATACCTATTTATAGGTATCCGAAAGGTTATTTATAGGTTTTTTAGTATTAATTTGGAAGAGCAGCGAAATAAATGTTACTAAATATAATGCACCCTGCAAATTACCGTAGACTGAAAATAAATCATTTAATATTGATTGTGCCAATGAAATTTCCGAAGGAAATAAAGCAATATGACATTTAATATTAATAATATCTCTACCCTTCATTCTAATCATAAGGATTAGCCCAAAAGTATAAGACGTGTGGGAGAGGGGGTGCATATTATTATTTTGCGGACTGCATTTGCACTTCAGGAACGACTTAGGTTGGTAAGCCCTAACCATCATTCAGTGCTGGAATGAGGGAAACCTGGAAAACCTCATTGGCTAGGGGATATAAATAGGAAAGAAATAGAAATAGATAAAAGAATAGAATAGAATAGAATAGAAGAAAAAAATACATTATGATTACACAATGATACTTCACTATAATCTTGATGCCTTAAATAATCTGTGCTTTAAATTATCTCCTTTTTTGGATTTTCTAGTCAATATTGATATTTGTTTATACATTCGAAATCGCACCATGCGTTTATAATGCAGGGTTTAGTAAATAAAATATGTCTATAAAAATATGTTTATAAAAATAAAAATAAATAGATATTTCTGTACCTGTGTTCCAGAACACAAACAAAAGCATTTCAATGTCTTCAATATCAAATTTTCTTTATATTTACAATGTTGTCCTATAAAAAAATGCACCAGGATACCTATATACAAAAGTTAGCAAATCAATAGTATTATATTTAGTCCGTAAATATTTGGCTTCAGCAAAATTAAAAACATTGCTTACGTCATCAAAGTTGCTCCAACTCACTACATGCGTAAACAACAACTGGTTCTGTGTCTGACAGGGTACAAGCTTATTCTTTAAATTAGGTTAGGAACACAAACAAACCAAACACACTAAATACTTATGGGGTGGCTTATTTAGCTAGCTAAGCATTGGGCATGTAACGATAATAATAATAATAATGAAATTACTCAATTACCAGCGAGTCGTCTAAGTAGAAAGGACTTTCCCTATTTGCTGAAAGCAGGGAAAACATTTGTCGATGTTGTTGAAACTCAGTCACACCTAGGGGAGACATGACAAAATTAAATTTTCTCAGTGCTATAGTGGAGTAAGTGCCATATTCAGAAATAGATGTGAAAGATGATTCACCTAAAAAGCCCCCATTTAGTGTATATACATGTAATTGACTATTATTACAGTTGAAAAAGAGTATGTAGAAAAATAACATCCTATGGATCGATATTTGTTCGATCGATGTCTGTTGTTAAAGTTTTACATTAATCATATTGTTTACAAAATATTCCAATACAAAAATTACAGAAGTGTTTAGGTATAAGTGCACACTTACACTGGTACATAGATGAAAACGACGAAATATACAAGGGTTTCACTCTTAAGTAGACCATCCTGTATATAAACAAATACTGTACAAATGATAAATGCGATGCCAGGATTATATTTTTACTCAAAGTAGGTAACAATGCATTACATTTTAATTATTTATAAAAATTAAAACGGCCCGAGCAGACGGTCTCCTTTCAGGATTTTATATATTTCTTTTTATAAACACTTCACAATCCAAATAGGAGCAAGTCTGTTATTCGAGCACCTGCTACAAAATTGTATTCCAAGCAAAAGCAATCTTAAATTGGTTTCGTGCCGTTTCGTCAACACAATATCTAAAACAAAGTTTGTTTTCAGACATTCTCTTATAGGAAAACAACTTATGTACATGTATACGTATAAATTTTAGCTTCATTTACTGTTGTTTGAGTAAAGTGTAGAACTACAAAACATTTAGAAGTGAAGAAAAATAATGTGCCTGCGTCGAACCGTAGCAAGGATAAGTGGTAAGTTTAGGTAGGGTTGCGACGGTCTGGTAAGATTGACTTTTATTGCTTTTTTAAAGTCAACAACTAGTTTTATAGGTTTATCTTATCGTCTGTCCATTGAGGGAATTTTATCTCCAAGTAATTCAAGTAAGTAATCTGTTTTGTTTCGAACCAAGTTGGTTTCCAAATAAAAGATCACACACCACATGGTGTTGTGGTTTAACAATACGATTTAAGGATATCTAGAAATTTTTAATGGCTAGATAAAATTGTTTGCTTTTATGCTAGACTCTAGAACAGATGTTCCATTCCTTAAATTCCATAATGTGTCAGGTTAATGATAACAATTGTTACATACGCAAATAGTGTTTTTAGAACTAATTATTTATAGGCAAATGATGACAAATCAGTTGTAGAAAAAGAAAAAAGGTTTTGTTAATACTTTTAGGTTTTCCTTATTTGTCTACTCAGATTTTGAAATTCTCGCTCACATTTTGCATTTTTTTTTTAGAAACTAGTGACACTTTGGACATTAAGAGAATACATACAATCTAATGTCTTCCATCTATGAAAATATTTCTTAGTCAATAGAGAAATCAGTTAAAAAGCTATATATTTTGTACAACCAGCACAAAAAGAAATATATTTATAAATCGAAATCAAACAGACAAACACAGTAAAGATTATCAATGTTTAATATATCTGGTTTGCCTCTATTTCTGAGTATTTATTTAAAACAAAATTATTTATTTTATGTATTTTAATGTTTGATATTACAAAATTTTTGCAAAATCGCCGACGCAGTGTACGAGTCTGGCGTTGCCAAGTCTACTTTCACCCCCCCCCCAACCCTGGGAAAATAAACCCAGGGCTTATTAAAATAAACTTTCTAGGCCTTCAAATAAGGGAGATAGGCCCTTCTGTTCACATTTCCTGGACGTCACCACCAGTACTTATCGAATACCCCTCGTATAACTTAGCTGTCGATTATTTAATGAACTGCCCTGGTATGTGGATTATTCGTGAGTCTTCGATGGAAATTTCTAAAAGGATCTAGAAGCCTAGATCACCTATGTAAAGTCAGTCAGTGTATGTCAGTCAGTCAGTATAATAGGACAGAGATCAAGAGCGAAGAAACAATACTTAAGTGAAATAACTGTAATTGTCGAAGTGTTTTCGGCGTGTATTTAATTAGATGTTGTACAGGAAATGTTGTGTTGTGTTTGAAGTGTTAAATAAAGATTTTCACTGTTGTATAATAGTCCCACTTATCTTTAGAACCCCGGAAAGAGTAACAATACTATAATTAATAACATGGATAAGTAAATTGTCCCCAAAGGCGAAGTCGTATAAAAATAATGTTCATAGAGATAAACCGATGTTTCCTACTATCAGGTACAAGATACTAGCTAGGCACGTCAATGAAATACCTGCATAATTATTAGGAGAATTTATCAATAAATGAAACATGACAGTGGATATTTTTGTTTATCATATTTTAGCAATTATATTATCAAAAGCTGAGTGGCAGCAAGTATTTAGAAAAAAATAATCAAAAATAAAACAGCAACGGACCTAATATGTCCCAATTTAACTTTTTAATAAGAAAAAATATACTAATTATAGTCTCTGAATGATAGGAACGATGCAGCTCTAAATATCGATGATTCCAAGTTTTTATTCCTTTCACTGTAGAATAGCCAAAGGATCTACGATCTTTGATGAGGATAAGGATTTGTTTTTAATAGAATCACACCCTGACATGAATTATTAAAGTTTTGTTTTTGTTTCCCATTTTATATACATTGTATTACATCAATAAAACTTATTATCTAAATATTTTGGTAACAAGCAAAACGGGTCTTGTAAAAAAGGGTAGGTACCTTTTTACAGTAATATCTAAATAATGAAAATTATGCATACAAACGATAAGCGTGACAATAGTAATTAATGAACCTCATTAAACATTCGTTCAGTTTTATGTTATGCATTTTTTTCAAACAAAAGTTAATTACCAAAATCCATCTTCTCCTGTTAACATTAAAATTTGGGCGTGACATGTGTTTTCCCTGTAGCAGTAGTTTATGGTAATTATGCCCTAATTGAACACAATAAAACACTGGTTTAGTGAATTTGCTACTTTCTCTAGCAGGACTTGGAAATATGAACAATTGACAGTAAACCATATAAATCATATTCTTTATTAACACAGATAATACGTTTATTAATGGTGCTTAAATCCTGTAATGGTTTATTCAAAAATATTGCTATACAGTGTGTCCAAGATAAAAATGGGATAGCATTGAGATCTTGGAAACGGTAAGAGATACAAAGTTGGTTAAATTATGAAAAAGTTGAGCAGTTTGAAGACCTTTTACATGAACTTTGCAAAAATAGTTTTTTTTTTGATTTCGAAATATTTGGAAAAACATTTTTTTGCGATATTTGTTTATATTTATTTCTGGCATTATTTTAACAGCTATCAAAAAATCAAAAATACTTTTCCATTGTCACTTTTTGAGCTTAATAAGATGGCATTCATCAAGTTTTTGTCCGACGTTTCGTTTCCGAAAAACCATCATCAACTTCTTTTTTTTAAATACGGCCCTGTGTTTTTAAATAGAAATTTTTATACCATTTTTTATTCTCAATTCAATGATGTATCACAAGTAATGGTTATTAGCTTGTTTTTGCCACCATTAAAAATTAACGATGAAAAGCCTCCTGAATTTATAACAAATAAACAAGTAAAATAATGTATATATCTTAATTATTTATTAGCATGTTAATTACAAAAGATGTTCGAACAAAAGACCATTATTTTCTAACATCGTTTAACTGTAGCTTCCAAACAATTGAAAGTCCATCTGGCGTAATAGTTTGAAATGCTTCTAGTACCAATTCGCGTAAATTCGCGTAATTCTTCCTCTGTTTGAAAATTACGTTGGTACACATAGTTTTTATGTAGCCACAAAGATAAAAGAATGCGGCTCTGAATGCTTGAAGATATTTTTTTTAGATAAGTTTAGATGCAGGAATAAATAAGTACAGTAAAAGCAGTACGATTTTTCTATGCACCTACAACAACAGTAGTAGGCTTTGAAAACAAAACATCCGTGAAAATGTCATTGTTGACAATTTGGTAGAATTACAATACGGTTAATAATAAACATCGTTTTATAATTTGCTTAAAAATGAATAGAAATGTTAACAATGTTTTGGAAGCTACAGTTAAACGATGTTACCTATGCTTAGAAAATAATGGTCTTTTGTTCGAACGTCTTTTGTAATTAACATGTTAATAAATAATTAAGATAAATCATTATTTTACTTGTTTATTTGTTATAAACACAGGAGGCTTTTCCTCGTTAATTTTTAATGGAGCAAAAACAAGCTGAAAACGTAATTAAACCATTACTTGTGATACATCATTGAATTGAGAATAAAAAATGGTATCAAAATTTCTATTTAAAGATACAGGACCGTATTTAAAAAAAAGAAGTTGATGATGGTTTCTCGGAAATTAAACGTCGGACAAAAACTTGATGAATGCCATCTTGTTAATCTCAAAAAGTGAGAATGGAAAAGTATTTTTTATTTTTTGATAGCTGTTAAAATAACGCCAGAAATAAATATAAACAAATATCGCAAACAGAATGTTTTTCCAAATATTTCAAAATCAAAAAAAGATAACTTATTTTTGCAAAGTCCATGTAAAAGGTATTCAAACTGCTCAACTTCTTGATAATTTAACCAACTTTGATCTCTTACCGTTTCCAAGATCCCAATGCTATCCCATCTTTATCTTGGACACACTGTATACTCATAAGCTTGATAAATAAAATAAATGGAATATCGCAATCCCAAAATCGACGGAAATGCTTAGAGAAAATATATTTAAACCGCCCGGCTCCTGAAAGATCAATTTTAATATAATGTGATATTGAGAAATACTCGTATAGTGTTAGTCACAAGTGAATAGCACAATAACTTTATTTATTATCTAGACTTCACCCGATACAGTGCACATGTTCACCGAAGCGTAAAATAAAGTATAATAAAACTCCATTTAAGGGAGTATTACCTACTATGACATTCCAAATACTTGACTGAACTGAAAACCTTTCTCAATTTGAGATAAAATTCCACTAAATAAATAAATCTGTAGTGGCGATAAAATATTTTGCACTGGTAGTTTCCATAAAAGGACAATTTGTAGTCACAGGTGTGGATTAGTGTTGGCCGAATCATATAGGCACGCCGCTAAGCCTACATAACCATAATTTGTAAGATTAATTGTTTTTAAAGGTAACAGAGACTGTAGTTCAAAACCAAAGAACCGCTTTGGGATCACCTAAAAATCTTTGCTTAAATATATTCAGTAGACAAAAGTAGACTTTGAGTATATTTTCTAGACACTTAAGTATAATTTTATTCTTTCTATGTTTCCTAAAAAATCCTATAGATTTTCAGCCAATGCCGCTGAAGGAACGATGTATTCCCTTCTTAACGTTTGATACAATTATCTCTTCTACTATTATCATTAACTTATTACAGATTGATTTACAGATTTATAGTTTTTTAACATCAACAAATAGACCAATTTTCACTTAATGTCTCCCTAGTTTCTCCTGAAACACTTCTGTGCATCTCAAATTAAATTAGAAGAGTTTACATGCTTAGAGTTTCCAGTGTTTTGTATAGTAACTTCAACAAAATGATGCTATAATTTCCCATTTGCAAAAGAGAGATCGGTTTCAATAGATTTAGCAGATACCTGCAAATAAACTTACAGAGCTGCAAATAAACTAATTAAAATTTAGAAAATTCGTTCCACACTGATAATCCTTTAGTTAAAGATATTGTACTTACTATATACTAAAGTCGTTGGCATTTTTTTCTACTATTTATATACAACCCCGTTTGTGAAAACATGTGCCTTTATCTCTAGAGAGGTTTCAGAATGTTCAGCTGTTCTACTATGTGTTACATAATCTGTCCTGGCCATAGGCTTTTAAACCAGAACAAATATGATTTAGTGTGAACGCAACCGACCAAGTAAAATAATGCGTTCAAGAGTCAGGGGACTTGATTTATGAATTAATTAGTTCTGGAAGACATCAGCTAGCTAGCAGGCGCCTTACAATCACGAGCCATGCAAGCTGTACGTCAAAAGAGCTGTGGAAATTATTTTTTCAAAAGTTAAGATTTATAAGCTCACTACTCGGCAGCGAATTAGCCACCTTTTGTAACTTTTTAACGGTTTTCAAGATTTTAGAATTTTGGGTATATAAAAGATAAACTAGTACAGCAAATGTAAGGTAAAGGCAGTGTGATGGGATTTAGTAAAGTGAGCTGCTTATAAATTATACGAAAAATCGTATTACACAAACTTCATATCTGTATTTTATTAACGAAATACAAAGTAAACAGTTTTGTACCACACATTTCAATAGAATTATGTTTTGTGGAGAACAAACGGAGCGTTAAAAATCTAAAGTACCTACTTTTCTTTTTAACAACTGGGTATTACAATGTAGCTTCAATAATATTTTAAAATATGTCACAATGATGCTTGTTAATATATTTAAAAAATACAGAAAGACATTCAGGGAACTTAATTTGAAAATAAAAATTCATGTGCAGCCTTTATTAATAATACTTTTCTGTAATTTGGTATATTCCAAGTTGGAACTTTCGCTCTGTTCGCTGAGTTAATAAAATAGTTTTCTACATTCCCTCAAGCATTTTCCGAACGCGTTTTGCGTGAATGGGCATAAAATCCTTGGACAAAAGAAGAATGGCTTCGGCCATACAAATGTCATGGAGTATAAAGGGGAATATGTTATAGAAACAAATGGAATACAATAAATATAGATAATCTTAAGGCAACGGCAAATCTGATACATTATAGTGATAGATATAAAGCTAATAAACCCTACAGTTTATAGAACTATATGAAAAACTATTTTATTTAAAATTATTGTGAACCTTGTAAACCACTGGATGTTTATAGAAATCTAGTGTATTGAAAATCCGATTGAACTATTATTACAATATCTGTTTATTTCCCATCAAACGTTTATTGGAAATCAACTGAAAATCCATTTAAACTTTTATAGAAATACAATGTATTGAAAATTCAATTGGACTTTTATTGCAATAAATATTTACATATTGTTGATACAATGTTTTTGGGGATACAATTAAAAATCCAATTGGATTTTTATAGAAATGTAATGTATTGAAAATTTAATTTGTCTATTATTGCAATATTTGTTTTTGCCCATCAAACGTTTATTGGAAATCGATTGAAAATCCATTTAGACTTTTATGGAAATACAATGTATTGAAACTTCTATTGGATACTTATTACAATATTTGTTTATTCTCTATCAAAATTATCTATATAAAATTGTTTATTGTCTATCATTAAATCAGAATTTAGGCAAATTTTGGTGTTCTATAGAGGACAAAAAATTGTTATGTCAACAATAAAAGATCTCATGACCGGACACTGTTTTGAGTTTGAGTTTGAGTTTGATTGATCGTCGCAGTACATCGTGGGACACCTTGTATAAGCTACAAAGTTACATAAACCCGTTGTGTTAAATTTTATTAACATGAAAAATGAATTTTACGTTTTGAGTTTAACCAATATTTTTATAGTATCGGCGAATTTAGTTCCCATGTTAATTAGGGAACAAAATGTTCCTATCCAACATCCATATAAGGCAAACTATATTACTTTCATTGCTAAGGCACTTTTTTTGTTCCCATTTGAACCAAATAGCTCGCTAGCTATTATTTAAAATTGAAAGCAGCGATTGTTCGAGATTAGAGCCAGCTTTTTCACATTAAGATTCCGGCTATATAAGGTAACCGGTTGCGGTGGACCCGAAGACATTCTAAAATTTATGGACGAGCTTTACACCGCCAAATCTGAATAGGTTTTTATCGAATTTACGAACGCCCGGTATTCGGAGATAAGTGCCTCTGCGACGGGCAGCTTTCAAGCGGTTGGTATCCAGGAGTGTATTTCGCAATATAGGGAGCTTTAACTTACACATATTTTACTCTTCCCAATATGATTAGTTATATTAAACACTAAACTACTAAAGATACTAAACACATCTTACTCAATATTCAGTATATCCCCGAAATGTTTATACCAGAAAGTAGTGAATAGCCAATATTCCCCAATAACAATATTTTGTATTCATTTCTAACCCTGAATGTTGCTCCAGTGTCTGGATGAAGCTCTATATAATTAAGGTTAAGTCGAGATTAAAGAAGTTAACTGAGTTTACTAATAAAATCTATGACGAAACATCGAACAGGTTAACTCTTTTATATTTTCGTATTGACATTGAAATAGAAAACTGATATATCACTGCTGTAAAGTTAAATACATATAAACAATCCATAATAAACGTCAACCAATATATGTAAATTCGAAAACTGTGCAGACATGTAAAGTATTATTCCGTACAACATTCATTAGATGCGGAAGTAGTTCTATGGGATATCTTTGATATCTATGCGAGTATAAACAGGAAAACCACATTCCAGCGAAAGAGAAAAACGTAACTCGCGAGGCTGTTTGCAGACAAACGTAATTAAACTTATTAATTAAAAATATGTGTTATTTACATCAGTATAAAACATTAAACAGGAAGGAACAAGTAGTAAACGAGAAAAACTGTTTTGTTTCACATTTGGTTCTTACTTCAACAATTCCCATACAACCATTTTTTCCAAAGTTCATTTGGTAAAAGGAAACAGTGGCAGAAGTGCATGAACTGCAGGTATAGAAACTATAAAAGTATTGCTGTTGATAGTTGTAAATCAATAACAATCCACGTACTCTGTTCGTGTACTCGAAGTACTGACTTACTAATTTTAGTGTTTAGGGTTTAACATACCCTAACTTCTGTATTTATACAGGGTACGAAACTAAATGATTTCAGTTTCAAATGATAATAAGTTAATACAGTGGTTCCAAACTTTTCCTAGTCGTGGCGTATTCTTTCAATAAACATTTTTCCATGGCGCCCTACCCTAAGTAAAAATATGACATGATTTTAATTTATTAACATTAAATTAATAATTAATGTGGTAGATGAGCCTGCAAATCACTGCACATTCTCTAAAATCGTGGAATTAAACTGGACACGGCCACCCTTATTTCCTTGTCACGTTGATTTTTGCTTTACACTTGTGCCGACAAAGGTACTTTTAAAATCAATTTCCCAGCAGATCCACCAATCATGATGTTCACCATAGCACCTTGTAAGATGCTAGCAAAGCGTTTTTGGTAGTGATGCAGTTTTAAAAAATGTATTTTTTTGTTGTTTCAGTTCTTTTAACTTTCTGGCAAAAAAATCACGAGGTTTGCCATGGCGCACAGTTTGAGTTAATAGATATGACTAAGAATAGACAAAGATGGTTACATTTTACATTACTTCACTAATGTAACATCTAGGAAATATTTCTGCATTAAGCTCATAAAATATTGGAAGATTTAAAGTGTGGCATCTGTGGATATTTTATATCTCTGTCCAACTGCCTTGCACAAAAGTTTGTCCTTTTCTTTCTTAGTGTACCAGAACACCGAACTCTTTCACTTTCGTATGCTGTATTTATAATTGCGACTGAACTGATGCCTGATATCTAGCAATATTATGCTGTAATAGACTAATACTGCGTACAGTCGAAAAGTTTCACTGCTTTTCATATTTTTTGTATTCAACCTAAATCTTCAAATATTTTTTGGCCCAAACCCGAACTTCATGGATAGACACGATAAATACAGCACTGTGCCTGTCTACCCTTCAGTCGCATTTTTCAGCTTAACTCCTAAGCCGCTAGGGGAAATATCCGGGTTAATGCCTACGAACAGGTGTTTCAGATATACTTCAGACAGGGAGCGTGTTATGTCATATTTTCGTATTAGATACTCTTTAATGTTGATATTGTCAAGTGGATACAGATTCATGTTTTGGGTACGGTGTGTAAATATAGCTTTTATTTTAGTCCATTATATTTCGGTAGCGTCAGATGAATTTCTGTATGTATGGACTGTGATAGGTTTATTTTTTAATTCAAACGTTCATATGTTTAGAGTATCATCAGAAAAGAGGCATATCTCGTGGTCTACGGATATGCCTCTAGATAGAATTGGATACGGTAAAATAGAAAATGAAACGTATATAATTTTGTTCAGTATATAAATTTTCGACAAAAAATATATTCCCTTGTTAACAAAACTAAGTCATAAAAAATGTCTTGAATACAATTGAGGAATTATCTCAATACTGTTGAAGTAAACTCGTAAAAATTATACGTGCTTCTTTCTTTTTTTAAACTGAAAATTTAATAACATTTAAGATAAATAATGCTTAACAATGAAGTTCTTCTAACTTCCCTTTCACTCCACGCCTACCCTGGTAAGTATTTCTCAAATATGGACAAAATGCAACTTATATAAACACCTCTTGTTTAGGAGATGATGACTATTAATCAATTATTTAGCAAAGTGCACTTTACTCTTGCATTTATTCTCGCTGTTTGAATCACTTACAGCCCGGACGATAAATGACGTCAAAACCAGGGTCGACTCCTGGTTCTCAGCGCATCTAAGACAATCTTTTATCATGTAGTTATTTTAGATAATTTGGTGATACACAATAGTACAAAGAGGCCTAGCATACCTAACACATATATTTTGTACTACCAGTCATAAAAATAAAAGTATATTAAATCATTAATATTCCGTAAAAATAATTATACTGTTTATATCTTTGTATAGGAATTAAGCCAAAAAGTTAACTAAGAGATAAGTTAATAATTAAATTATCAAATATTATGGACCAATGAAGTTTTTTAATTTTACTCGTTACATATTGGAGGTGCATATTGCAGCCAAAATAGTAGTTTTCGACATATCTTAAAAACAATAAATCGAGATACTTAATTTGGGCAGAAAAAAGGAAAAATGGTTTTGGTAAGTTTTGTTTATTTCAGTGATAAATAATTAATATTTATTTACAAAAAAAGTTGTTTCATTGATAAATAAATGATGCTTTACAATAAGTGTTCAAAATGTTGACCATCTGCTTAAAAAAAAACATAAAACACACCACAGAAATGGACAATCTCCCTACTGAAAGCCTAAGGCTTGTGTAGGGGGAGGGTACACATGAAAAAAAACGCAGACACACAACCATTCCCTGGGAGAGGTGCCATTTCTCCCCTGGCGAGATTCGAACTCGCGCCGCAATATACCCATTCTGTTAGTCACAGGCTATCACCCAACACCTAACAGACTGAGCTATCGCCGCGGCGATACAAAGCTTCAATAGAAAGATTGCACCGTCTGTTCATTGACTCGCGGACCCTATGGAATATTCCGGGAATAGCTTCTACATATCGTGTACAACTGGCCATTATTCTTACTAAGTGATCTTCCTCATTACGAATAGGCGTGTCGTAGACTAAACATTTCAGATGACCTCCAAAAGAAAAAATCCAGGGGGTTGAGATCGGGAGAACGCGCTGGCCAGGCCACGAGACCTCTTCCAATCCGTAGGCGGGGAAATTGCTAGTCCAGATACTAGCCCACTGTCTTAAAATTGTCATCTTTGTAATGATAAATTATGTTTGTTAAAATAAAGTTAAAATTAAACTTTATTATGATAAAAAAAAATTTCTCCCAACAAGAAGCATAATTGAAACAAAAATTGTTGAACGAAGTACAGTGATGTCCAGCTGAATCAAGAATTAATTTAGTTATTCAGGAATGATTTAAAACATACAGCCCAAACGGCTAATTTGCGGACATATGTTTATTAAATCAATAAAGGTTTATTTTTATATCCCCTACCACCCCTCAAGTTTATCGGCATGTTTTTGGGACACCCTGTATAATTATAAACAAGACAAATGTAAGAATAAACATAGAATAGTTATGTGTTAATTTATAAAATAAATACAGTAGATTGTTTGTTCCATGCAAGTATTTTCACTGTAAATCCATGTCTGCTTGTATGAATCACATCCACTGATATATGTGGCGCCATTGACAAGCGATATGAAATATCATTTTAGCATTTATTAGCAACAAAACTATTTATCGAAATGACAAAGCCTCCTATAATCACCGACCCAATATTTTTTTCTATTAATTTTCATAGAAAAAGTTATTTTCTATTATCATGACGTTCAGAATATCAACATTCATAATTATTCTAATTTATCTCCATACGCATTTTCTAATTTATTGCAGGTATTTCACAATCAATAAACAAGGTTAGTAAAAGTGACCCGACTTATTCTACTTCTGTCAATCAAATAAATCACTTGCTAAGTAATTTTGTACCAGTCATTTTACATAGCATCATGGTATCAAAAACGAAGTACACATAGCCTTACGTAACGAGTAGCTCTTATGCTCTTTTATTAGAATTACTTCTATTTGTAGAAGGGTTGAGTGGCATAATGCGGGATTAAAGAAAAAGTACTGAGAATTTTATAGGCTGTAATATGTGTAGTAATATATTATACTACTAATTATAGGCAATCAATAATAATTACAGGTAGTTCAAGTGTTCCGTATCGTTGGTAATTACGTTAACGATCATTTATTTTAAACAAGTCAAACTGCTTGTCGAAATTATCGCAAATAGTACCGGAATGCTGTCCGCTTCAAAGAATGCATTTTATGCCTTAAATGAGCCCGCTTAAGTAGGGTGAATTGTTCTATTTGTTTATATATAAAAAAGCTGATGCTTCCATGAATTTTGTAGTAGGAAATTAAATTATGAACGGAAGTTCACTATTAATAGTTTGCACTTAATCTTAAATACATTATAATATGCTCTATATAGGGTGTGACAGAGTCAATTATAACGCAAGGATCTCGGATCTTGGAATACGCCAGCACTCTCTATGTGAGAGTTCCAACTAGCAAATTTGTTTTATAAATTAAATGTTATACAACTATTATGTTTTATTGATGTCTTATTACTACTTCCCAAATGTTAATGTAGTACATTATAGACTTGTAGAAAACACTATTTTATTGTCTGCAACTAAATGTTTTGTAAATGTATCGTTAAAACGTTTTTGCAACAACATTATAAGATTGCTTTCAAATCAATTAATACAATCAAACTGTTTTATAATGTGTATTTAGTAACGTACTGTGGCATTTTTAGCACTGTTATAAAAACATATTAAAATAATTTAGTTCCCTATTAGCGTACAAATAATTATGTTAGATAATTATTGTTGGAGACAATTTTGCCTTTGAGAGTAAATTGTAATTTCTGAATCCGATATATAATTATCATGTAGTATTACAATTTGCTGCAATATGGAAATGATAACAAAGTAGTTATAAAATAGAGACATGTAAAATAATTTATTCATATTTTCTTTCCGAATTTGCTTTAATGTCGACGCCACTATAGGATATGTGCGTATTATTGCCATGGTGTGGTTATCAGTTTCGAGAATTATAATTTTATATGGTTGGGAAGTATGGCAATCTGCTTAATTCTGTATCTTTAAAGAAGGCATTACAGGTAACACCAGCAATAGCTGTCCTCTATAATATACCACACTTCAAACCAACACTTTGTACAGGGTGGTTCAAATTGGTCGTTTTTCAAGGATTAATGCGAATCTGCTATATATAGAGCAAATTTGATAGACCTATACCTTAAAATTTAATAAATGTTTGTCAAACGTATTACGTTAATTTTACTACATTCAAATTATAAATAATACATACAATTAAAAATAAAGATCCTAAAAGCTTAGCTTCCTGTCGATATTTTCCATTTTAAATCACATATCTTCCCAGGGTACGAGTTTAGAATAGTCAATTTACCATTTTATGTTGTTTTCCAACAGAAATCCAGGATTAAAAGCTTTTGTAATATGAAGCTATCAAAACACACGGAATTATAGCATTCCATTGGTGCAAATTTGCCATTAACAATACGACGCAGATTCGAATTACTCTTCTGAAAAGCTCCCATTTTTATTCTACATACAACAAGCAAAATTAACAATGAAGGTTCATCTATTCACAATGGGTTTAAATCCTACGCTCCAGTAGATAGAATACAGTTTAACATCGCCCATTGAAAGAATTCAATCTAATAGACAACTAGGGGGTGATTACACGATCATTTTTATTCCAAATGATCTATTCACATGTATATTTTAATGGTTGAAAATGAAATCAATATTTGGCAATTATAGGGTGAACGTTAAATATGGCGTTTTCTTGAATCACCAGCACTTTCGAATAAGTAAAATAAAATCTGCGATATATGCTACAAGATATTGTGGAAGATTTATTGAAATACCTAAAGAATCTACTATACAGAACATAGACTCATTGTTTTTTATAGTAAATGCAAATGTATTTACTATATTATTGTACTGTAGAGGACAGGTGCTGTATTTTTCTATATAGTCGACAGAAGCTTGTTTGCAGACCTTCCTATAGGTACCACTTTCAAGTAGATTAAGTAAAACATAAAATTAACATATTAATGACAAGGTACACAACTTATGTAAAAGAAATAAATTGTAGCTTATTACTTTATTTAAATTAAGATAATTACACTCTACGACAACCAGTTATCAAGTAAAATAAACCATTGACTACTAAAACTATTAATAGTTATGAAAGAAAGTAAAATTGTTTCCATCAACAACTTTGATTGGCAAAGGCAAAACAAGGAATGTAGTTTCTTAGACATTTTAATTCAGTATTAAAGATAGAAACAATTCAGAAATTCAATAAAGTTTTAGCAGAAACGACGAACAGAGAATTGTCTTGCGTGGTTCCCATTTGTTACTTTGAGCATCCATTAAAAAAAATCGGTTAAACTTCTTAAAAGAAACTAAATGTAAAGTGGCTCTCAAGCAAGAAGATATATTAAAAGTTAAAACTACTTCACACATTTTTAAAAGACGCGATATGAATTAAAAGCATATCAGTTTTATAAAACCAAAATACGTAGTTAAAGTTTTAAAACGAATTTAAAAAAACGCGTCTTTCCTACTTATTGTGGGAGAAAGATCCTGGGATCACACAGTGATATTTTTATACATGGGATGCCAAAAATAATTAATATTTCCCTTATATATCTGCAGATATTAATAATATATTTTATAACGAATATTTTGATTCTGGGACCAATGAGAATACAATAGTTAGTTGTAATCGAAATCGCGTGGTCATATAAACATAATGTTAGAAACATCTTTGTTTAACAAATTGCTTTTCAGGTTTACTTATTAGTCATATTATATGCCTCAATATTAGAGATATGTCTTTAACCAAATTGGTACCTAATTATGTTTGGCGTGCAAACGTCATTCAGTTAGTTAGCCTTAGGTGTAGGATATAATAAATGGAATGTGTTTAGAATTCGACGTAGAGTTCAGAAATGAAATAATATATAGGGTGTATAACCGCAAGTGCCGCCATTTTGAAAATATTTTAGCCCCCCCCCGAATTGTCCTAATCGACATAAGTATACTACAAAATTTTCAAAATTTTCCAACGGCTACCTTTCCAGAGATCGATCATCGCAGTTCGTCGTGGGACACCCGGTATATAAATTGAATATTAATATTGTGGAATCAAGAATATAACGAATCAATTTAACAATATTTTAATTTGCATCTTGAATGTTACTACTTCAAGCTTCACAGTCTTGCTCTCAAAATTATTAAAAAATTCAACTCGCCATGTTCTTCTTAAAAAGTAAATATATAAAGGCAAATTAATTAGCTAACAAGCCAAATTAAACCACAGTGTATTTTTCTCTTGGAAGCTCTGTTGCTGTGGTTCTCATTAAACTACACACTGAACACTCAACTAAAAGTAGGCATTGTTTCAGCAGGAGGCGTTGATACAAAAGCGAAGAGCAGTATCAAGAGCAGTCATATAATGCAGTATTACTCCAGCGTTTGAAATTAATCTCTAGAGTGCATTATTATTTTGCATGACACGGATACTTTTCGCCAGAATCTTTATTAACGCGGAAAATGAAGTTGTTTCGTGAAAACTGTGGCATATTATACGGCTGACATGGACTTTTATAGACATTACGTTAATTAAAAAGATATTAATATGGAATACTATAACCATAACCATTTCATTAATAATGAAATGCGAATGTTTCGTATAACGAAAATACCTAAAGAAATACTTAATAATCAAGCTAAAAACATTCAGTACCCGGTGACATCAAGGCTTTTACTTTATATTAAATTTAGGGAGAAAGTAAATGACATGACAAAAATTACAACAGACTGAAAATACATTTTTCCTGATGACAAACAACTGGGCACTTTATTTGTTGAAAAATAGGATAAAATTCCACTTTTTAGATCGTGAAAATGTGGGTTGAGATCCTCTCAGGCTTGACAATGTTTCATTAAATTGTTTATTAATTGTTTGGTCGGAGAGGTTGCCAAGTCACTCTGCTGGCAATTTTGGACACCAAAATATAGTATATTATTTGAAGAAGATACCGAAAACAACTACTCCACGGGCAATGTGTCCCGACTGGCATTTTATTACAGGTTTGCAGATCGCTATCTCTCTGTCAATTTGACAATAATTGTCAGACAGATAGTAGAAAAGTAGTCCCAAAGAGGGCACTAGAGTGTGTTTTTCACGACTACTAACATGGTAGATTTAACTGCCCCACTACTAATGGGGTTTTCCAGGTTTCCTCCATTCCTGCACTCAATCGTGGTTAAGGTTTATCAACCTTACTCGTTCCTGGACACTAATGGTACAGTGATACAGGCTACAATCAAAAACTTGTATGAAAGAAGAGGCGGAATATTATTATTCTGGAAAATTAAACATGACAACTCTGTATTGCGGGATCTGCTCTGCGGGATAATAAATGAGCAAGTTAAAATTACTGAGAACTGTAAGTTTGAAGATATTTACCTAAAACTTTGAACAAAGTCTTGAGTTGAAGTGTGGTATATTATAGAGAACAGCTATTGCTGCCGTTACCTGTAATGCCGTCTTTAAAGATACACAATTAAGCCGATAGCCACATCGACATAAACCACATCATATAAAATTATAATTCTCAAAACTGATAACCACGCCATGGTAATATTATCGTGTCTAAATACACATATCCTATAGTAGGCCGAGAAAAAAGCAAATTCGGAATGAAAATATGAATAAATTGTAAATCTCTATCATTACAACCTGGTTTTGTCCGTCTTAGCTTATCACAGGGTTGGATATCAACTCATTTTTCCCATCAACCTTTGTATATAAATGAATAATTAAGTAAAAAGTTATCGGTGCCGGCTACTCTTGATCTAAAAATCAAGACTCTATACTTTGAGTTATCGACTGGATAATGGTTCCTAATAAAATCGGATGAGCATGAACTGGTTTGGACTCCAGTATATGCTGTATATCAATCAACTTCTTCACAAGAGGCCACTGACATCTCTTGCACAATAAATGCCTGATCTATTTAATTTAGAAAACAATACGACAAAATATAAATTAAGCAGATTAGGTATTGTATTTTGTATGAGATATGTCACTTAAGTGGCCTATACTAATAAAACTGACTAACTAAAACACAATAATTTGTCTTAAAAAGTATTTTAGTCCTTCTTTTCTTTAATTGTGTTCCAAATTTAAAAAACGTCGTGAGATGTTTTTCATCTAATCATCCATTTCCATCTAATAACTCATTATAAGAAAATTGTGTAAAACATAAACTTTATGGAAATATCGAAAAATACTTTTTCATTCAGATATAAAGGCAGAATATATTTTTAAAAATGTCATCAAATTAAATTTTATATCAGGGATATCTTTATATTACAGCTTTTATTGTCATGTATTTTTATAACGAGAAGCTGTGTATTCAGAAATCGAACTTTATTGTAGGAATACATCCAAAAAATATTTAAATCTGTAATATGTACTTAAATGTTATTCAGAAAAGCTACAAGTATATTCACAGTGAGTACATAATGATACGATCTCAATAATTGATTTCTCAAATGTTTAATTATGTGATAAGACACTGATAGCTTATTATAATGGAGCAATAATAATAATGTATCTAATAAGAAAATTTTATTTATCCTCATATATTAACGATAATACAATTACTTATTTAAAAAAATAATTAGCATTTAGACCATCAAATATTTTTATGGGATCTTCTTGAATAAAATCAGCTTCAAAATAACTTATAAATATATCCATACTTTACTTTTAAGTTCTACGTAATTATTTTATAGGTGTAATAATTGTTATATAAAAAGATCTCATTTCAAAATAATACCAATTTCAAAATATTTTTGGTCACATACTTTTGTAGAATTTTAATGAAACACATTATTTTTTACTGACAAAACTCAAATTGTAGCAATCTTCCTTAATTAGCTTTTTGGCTTAATTCCTAAATAAAAAAGATATTATACATTACTTTTGTTCTATTTCACTAATAGCAATATACAATAATTACTATTTTAATGCTTGCTATTTATAGTTATGGTGTAATTTACAGTCTAGTTATTTTATATTTATACATACATTCAGAAAATAAATCATTTAAATTGGCAGATGTGCCTCTGCAATATAGTACAAAGAGACCTACCACCAAGTGTTTTCTGTTCTAAGTATTTATAATAATGGTTTAAATTAAGCTTTCCCATAAATTATGAAGTGTGCCATTAAACATTTTCTCATGAAGACAAAATCCCTAGGCATGTGCTTATAAGGAATACGTCATTTTATAAAAATAATTCATCCACAAATAAGACCCACTTAAATATTCTCTGCTGTTGTCTTCGCTCTATATCTTTTAATGACATTACTCTCTGGAATTTCCTGGTCTGTGGTGAATATAAAAGATATAATTTTACTTTATTGGTCTAATATGCAACATTGTCATGCTCCTACAATTTATAACTCATGATAAAACGCTTCAAACTTGAAGTGTTTTCTATTCTGCTACGAAAACAACATACTTCTTTGGAATACATTGTGGAAAGTGGATCTATGGAGTATTGTTAAATTTATCTATTCACTTATTACAAATAATAACAAACAATCCAGTACAAGAATCTCATGTAAGAATGGGTTATCTTTTGATAAATAATTATAGTATCAATTAAAATTTATCTGTGAAAGACCACACAATAGGAATTCTCTACCAGCTACTTAAATTAACTATTTATTAATAAGATATGGTATAGTGGATTCGCTAGCTGGAGATCCCTCTTGTCTTTACGGTGATAAAAAAGTAAGATAGTCTCAACCCACCGCAAAGTACAGATTAGGCAAAATGTCCAGGTTTGGGTTAGTTTTCATTAGTGCCGATATCATTCCGTCCTGACAAAATGGGCAAATTTTAAGTGATCAAACGATGTTCTTCTAAGAGTTCCAGTTTTAATGTTGTGATTCAAACAAAATTCTGCACCTCACTTAACTTTTCGTTCACTAGAAAACGTACTATTATCGTAGCTTTTAAAATCCTTAGTGACAAATAACTAAATGTTGATATAGCCAACTGCATCGTCGACAGGTTTTTTATTTTTTGCTATAATGAGTAAAACTAATTTCACTTTACATTCTCCTGCGACGCCAGTTTACGGAATGAAGTTATAAAATCATATTATAAACAAAAACAAAACATAAATAACTGGTCTCATCGGAAGCAACAACTTAATGAAAACGGCGTGTGTGGCTCAATGACGTCACTATACCTCGAACCACTGTAGCATAAAGTATATTCATTCTTAGAAAACCTAATGGGAATAAAGATGCACAATCCTGACATTGTAACCAAATACTACTGCCAGTGCTTTCAACCCCCGTTAATAAATTAAGAAGTATTGCTATTGCGACTTTACAAGACGATCTTTAATCGCTACAAATCCAGGTTTTCTTTAGATATTCTAAAGTTCTTTACTTTAGACACTTGAGGTAGTATGGTAGAGAGACGCAGTAAGCATCCTTTATAAAGGAGCCACAAAAATAACGCAATAAAAGAAAACACAGTTGGAAATAAAATGGTCATACAGATGCAGAAAAATGTTTAATCTTCTTTAAATAATACCTACAACTTTATTGCTGTAATGCCTAATGTTTTCAGATTTATTCATTTTTTTAACTAAAGTAAAACATTTTTAGTAAACTAGATTTAAAAATTAAACAATGTATCCTGCAATATATACTATCATATATTTAGAAAATTTTAATTGAGTATCTGATATTCCTAGCTCCTGAGTTTCAGGTAATTCTTCAGTCTATACTACCCTACCCCAGATAGGTTTGCTCGCTCTCCCCCTTCTTATCTGTCCACCTTACACATTCAGGGCGCTGTGCATACTCGTATGGTCCATCGCTGTGCTATTTAGTTTACCCTAACCTAGTATGACCAAGTTATCTTAATAATTGATTTAAAATGATATGAGCTTGAAAATTGATATCCGTTAATATCCAGTAAACTTCGACGTCAGCAAAAGTAACATCATGCACTACAAGGCTTACAGCTGTAGACAGAACAACGTTTTGCTGCAAACAGCCTCGTTTCACCGGAGCCACTAATGTTTCCTCAAGTATGGATATACGTATTAATCTTTCCTTGAACATGGTATCTGTCTATCCATCTTGAGATGTTTTTATATTAGATCTTATTAGTTAAATCTGTTAGTTGTTATCGAATGTTCGAACAAATTGTGCTATTAGATACTATTTAAGCAATCAATTATCAACTAAAACATTAAATAGTTACTTTTAATATGCCAAATACAGCTCTGCATATTGTTTACTAATTTGAATGCAAACCTGGGAAATGTTATTATGTATCTTTTTATCAACAGTCTTTGCTATTACAGCTACTATGGGCGCAGGAAACCTTTATATTTTAATATTGTAGGTATATAAATTTCCAAGACATACAAATTTATTAAAAAAAAAACCACTTAACTAAATTGACGTATGCGCCACAGCCGCTTGTCAGTTTTGACAAAAGTGTCCTACCAATATGGCGGTACTGATGCTATTTTACTACGAGATAGCTCCTCCCTACTATCCTAGCTCAATCCTTTGCTTTATACATTATCAGTAAGGTAAACTTTTGTAGCCTTGTATTTTGCATGTGCTTGTCAGATATCGCAAATATCTAGCAAGCACGTGTAAATACATTAGTAGTTTTTAAAAAACTACTTTTGTACGTTGGTCCACACTTAAAAAAAGTTAAATCAAGCAAACTGTCCAAAGAACGATCTCTCAAATACGCAATAAACCTTGTGCAATCATTTTTCCAAAAATTTGTATCGTGTATCGTGCGAGTAACATTGTATTGCTAATATTATGATAGATGAATAGGGTTTTCTGAAAAAAAAAATACAAAAAGGAAACCCTGAGCTTGTTTAGATACCTACCTAACAACACACTTATTTTAAGTATATTTTTCGCATTTCCAACTTCCTCATAAATAAGCTAGAATTGCTGGAAAAAGAATTTTGCGTTGCTTGTGAATGTAGGTAAAACGCGGGCCAATCTGACAAGTGGAATAGAAGTAGTTACTATTCAGATAATGATGTACTTACTTTCTATGCACATTCCTTTGAAATATTGGCTGTAACATCATTTCCTTTATCCTTTGTTATAAAATAAATATTAAATCGTACACATTTCGACTAAATAAGTATTAGGGGCTGTTTGTATTGGGGTGAAATTAGTAACTAGTGATACGCACAAGTATTGAAAACACCCAGCAGTTAGAATCGACTTCCTGGTCAAAAACAAAATTAGTGAATGCTTATTGTTTAACAATAATATATAGTTTATTATACACGTTCCATTTTTTCTATGACCGCTGAGTCAGACGCCTATAGTCGGCTCGGAATATATATAGGGCGACATCATATTTGGTAGCACGTACAACATAAACAAAAAAGGTCCCAAACAACATTGTATTATTTAAAAAGGATAATTCGAATAGAATGTTCAGAACGAAGTGCTATAATTTGGATTTCAATTTTATTTGCAATGAATATAAATAAATAAAATATTTTCTTATTTTAAAAAATTATTTCTTGAAAAGATTTTATGTTAGGGTTTAATATAAGAGCTGTTAAAATTCACTTACGGACAAAAACTGTTCGCCTCTTCTTCAGTGCATTTATATATGCCTAAAAACTCGCACTTTAAGCAAAAATATGAACATTTATGTATTAATTTACTAAAAAGTTTGCATGCATGAATATACCTAATAGAATAACAAGGAAGCTTTACTATCTATTTTAACAGCTGGAATAACGTCTAGATTTAGATACTATGGTAAACGATAATATACCTCTCACACCATAAACCCTTAAATATGTAGAGCACTTAATCCTATTCTGTGTACCCTATTTGTCCCTAATACACTCCAGGTATCCTAATCAAATAATTTTATTGAATATACCAGTATACCTATATTATTTTACCCACGAATTTTACTCCTCTATTCCTTTCCCAGTTTTCAGAAAATAATACAAACTCAATAATTTCAACCCTGCCCTTTGGAGGATATAACTTGGAAGGGAGGTTTAGGAAGTGTTGCGGCACATTTGCTACATAATACTTTTAGTGCAGTAAACATATTTAGAATAATATTTTATACCTACTGCATTTTCTAGAGTTAGGCTAGGTAACTTTAAATATTGTAAATAATACAATTGGGAACAGGTTTCCTAACAAGTACTTCTTAAGCCATAATGTAATTTAGCATTTAAACTTATTTATTATATTAGACCCTTCCGATAATATGACCTACAATTGGTAGTTACCGACAGGGCATACCAGTTCTCTAATTCTTTTATGATATTTCTTGTTATTCAGCAAAGACGAGAATTTTTCCATATTTAACCTAATCACACAGGTAAAGAAAGGGCCACAGTCCCTCATCTATAAAAACATTAAAGGACGTAAAGCTTCTGGGTAAGCATCTCCAGCGGTGATAGTCCAATTCATTCGGTCAGACCCACTTGGTATAGAAAGTTCACACAGTATACATCAACTATCTGTTCTTTAGCTAATAAGATGTTTGTTACTGTTAAACATATTTTGTTTCTTTCCACCGACATTAGCACCCTCAATAAGTTTATGTAAAAAACTCCCCTTAATTTTAAGAGTCCATCTCCTGAAATTTTTCACATAATATATTTAGAATGACCCGTATCAATAAGGTCGTCCAATTCGTGTCGTCCAGTTCGTCTATCCACGATTTTTTAATTGTGAAGCATGTTGTTAACAAATAATAATGTTGCTAACTACAAACTACTTTACAAAGCAAATACGAACTGACGCGATTGCTGTAATTAACAAGGGGGAAAATTAATTAACAAAATAATGCTGAGACCTGATGAAATATTTTTTAAATCTATTTTACACGAGAGGCCATACGATATTCTGCTTTTCGCTTGGGGTTATTTCATACATATATGATAAAAGCATAGGTAGGATCATATATTTCTGTTGTACAGTTCATTTTTAGGTATTACATTCATTGTCTTTAAAATGTTTACACATAAGTCTAACATTTTTATGATTTCAAAAACAAAACATGCTGATACTATGCAAATGATAATAAAAATAACCCATTTAGTGCATCAGTGTCGATGACGTTGACCACTGATACTTATATTTATGGCACATATATTTAACCCTGTTGATTAGATCATGTACAACTGTACCGAACCTGTAACCTGAGACTTGAAGAGCCAAGGCAAAAAAATTGAGAAATTTCCAAATTCGAGGATATGTACCGTCCGAACGGTTACAGGTGATCTCCCTTCAATTAGCTGAGAAGAAATGCAATTTTATTGTCATTACACATTACTATGGTGGGTCTTTCGGCCAAATCAGACGTTAAGGTTTGGTTTCGTTAATGCAGTCGCCGGTGCCAGTAAACGCAATAATTGCTTATACCGCATTCAGATATAACCGGTTTCGCTGACCCCGCCAAACGTCTGCGTTTGCACTGCACGTCGAGGAGTCAAAACGCAGCGGTCTGCAGTCCTACGTTTGCAAGTCAAAATATTTTTCGCGTAACGGCTCGAAAGGGGAGGGAATTTTCAGATACAGAAGATGAAAGATTAGTATTTACGATGTGTTCATATCCATATGTTTTTGATAGTGACCATGGGGAAATGGGGATTATAAAAATATGCAAGGTAAGAAAAATCGAAAAGTGTTGAAAGAAGTTGAAAGTATATTTTTTATTATGCACTTGACAAATGATTTACATGATAATTTTGCCACAATTTGTTGCCCCACCTTGATTGAAGTAATTTTTACAATCTTCTCTAATCTCAAATCCTTTTTAATTGCAAAGCCACCTGATGCTGCCAATGGATGCCACCTGATGTTTCCATTAGTTAATATATTAAAAAATCCTGACCTATCCTGATCCTATCTTTCCTGACGTTAATTTAATTTCAACTCTTTCATAACATTATCTTCTTCTTCTAACAACCTATCCTGATCCTATCTTTCCTGACGTTAATTTCATTACAACTCTTTCATAACATCATCTTCTTCTTCTAACAATAGGAGATACATGGTTTTTCTTCGAACGCAACCGTCAGACGCAGCCGCCGACTGCAAGGAAACCAGACCTTTACCAGATTTTTTGCAAAGTCCCTAGCTCTATAACCACTAGTGCTATAACTGTATTAATCATCCCAATGGTTGAGTTTACAACTTTCAGTATAAGAACCTAGAATAAAATTCCAGAGTAATATCAGTACTTTTACCTCCACCTTCTTTAAATGTATCGAAATCTATTATGTAGTATCACTTTGTACCTATTTCCAATGTTTCTGCGTTAGTTTTCCAATGTATTATTAGAGAATCATGTCCAGTCTTTCCTCTAATTATTATAGCAATCATCCATTCGGTCCGGTACCACAGCAACTGCGATTCGTTCCTCATGAATAATCATAGACCGCCCTGTCGCTGTATCACAGAGAATCCTGCACCATTGTATCTGGTTACAGAGCCGGCTAACAATAGGTATTATTTGTTGGACCAAAGGCCACCGAGTCCTATTAAATATAACAGCATTATGTTGCTCTACCACACGTGCGTCGCACGTGACTACCGTCAACGTCCCTCATAGATTTGACTGCAATTGTCAGCACGTTCCCGTGACCAGTCTTTGGATGCGACCGGAGATATTGATGTTGACAGTGTAATTAATGTTTATTTTAAATAAACAGTGATGTCAAAGCGGCAGGGTAATTCGGATTGACGTAGACGTAGCGGTGTGCGCATATGCCGAACTAAATTAAGATTTAATGAAACGTGGGTAAATTTAGATAACCGGTAACCGGTCATTGGCATAAACGGAACTATTAAAATTCAGTCGCAGTGTATATGTCGTAGTAGATCAGTGAAGTCCTTCATCATATGAAAAGGATACCCATCTGTAATGAATTTAATACGTTTAATGTAATATCAGAGGGCCAATTTTTCATATCATACGTTTGTGAGCGTATACGAATAGATGCGAATGAAAATAAACGTAAACATTTGGATATATCGACTTTTGAAGGATCTACGTAAATGATTTACGAATATTCGCAACTATGCGCGTGCTACATTTGTCGATGTAACGTTCATGGGACAAATGGACTAATTGTAGACACTCTCCCACCATCATAAATTTATAAACGTCATCTAACCTCTCGTAGGTAATAGGTTAGATGACCTCTGTCATTGTTGGTTTTTTGATACTTTTATAATGTTTTATACTCTGCTTAGTTTATTTTTTACATGGAGCTATTAATTAGGTACATAGAGATCACACCACACACCACAGAATGAGAAGAGATGAATGAGTTGAAGAAGAAGAGAAGAGATGATTGAGAACAAAAAGCGGGTCACAGGCGCCAAGGATAAATAGAAGCAGTTATTGGTCTATTGGTGGAGTTTACGAAAAAGAGGCAGCAGCTAATTTGTGGGAAAAAACAAATAACTATAGCTACTTTGAAAGACATTAGCAAAGACTTAACTTCCAGTTCCAAAGAACTTCAAATATATCTCTAAAACGAAATGCCTAGAACGAAACGAAACCTAGAAGAATGCTGTTGTGCCAATATTATTTTTAGGACATACACTAATTTGCCCATCTCTGTTTCATGGAAACTGCTAAAAATCCACGAATATGAAGCACCCGTTACCACGACCCGTTCTTGAATTTGTACTATTTTGGATGTTTAAACCAATTAACTTGTTTCCAACTACACTCTCTGGAAAATAACAATAGACATCGCGTCCTATAAAAAACCGTAATTTTATGCCTGACGATATTAAGCAGTGATCCTCACATCCTCATACAAATTAAATTCTAGGCCCTCTGTGACCTATACCGGCGTACACAGAGATGATTTAGTGCAGTTTTATGGGCTGGTGGACGCCCATAAAGCCTCGATTTAACCCGTTACAGAGTACATTCCACTGTGTATGCTTAGCTAGTCTTCCTCGGTAGGGACACTGGGGAAATATAAAATTAAAGTCGCCTTAACAGGAAACGAAATTTAAGACAATTTAATGAGACAAGAGATTTATGTGTCCAACAATTTGGTTAGTTTTAGTTACAAGCTATAGAGGAATAATTGCTGTTGTAGTTTTTTTATGGCTATTAACGTAATTTAATGACGACGAAAATGTCCTTATTAAAGATAAATACTACTGATGGGTAAACCAGTACCAGTAAGTTCCTAATTCTTAATTTGTAATTCAGAGATTAAATATGACATTTAACATCGCAATAACAATCAAAAAGTCACAGGCAAATTACTAAATCAGTACGGAACATATGTTTCAAATATATATCTGCAGACGGACAAAAGTAATCGAGAATTAACTATAAACCTTCATTTTATTATTATAAATCAACGGTATGTTGTTTTCAGTAGTGTTTTAATATAAAACTCGTATTCAGCTAACCATAAAAATAATTAAATATTTACGCAACAGACAACCAAGCCCGCCTAGTGACTTATAAGTGTTCATATCATCCCATACCGCTGTTAGCACTTGGATGGGCGACGGTACAGGAAAAACACACACCTTCTAGTGGCCTGTATGTACCATCTCCCGGATAGGATGTAAAGCCGGAGGTCCCTTGTCTGTGATGTGATAGGCAAGTAAAGGATCCCTACCCTGGTAGAGAAAGTGGAGGATCGGCAGCATTTTCAGGTTCGTTGTTGCTCGTATCCTGGCGTCGGTCGACCTTACATAACACAAACCAAAAAACATACAGGCAATAGATATTTGCAGTATCTATTGTTTTGTAGTGGTATCAATAGAGACACAATAATTACAGAACTTCCATAATAATATATTATCCAAAAATTTGTAAATTACGGTAGATCATTATTCAGATTGTTATTAAAATCAACCTTAGTACTAAAATCTGAACATTAATCATAAACACTTACTAGTAGAAAAAGACGACCTATATGAGCAAAATCAGTCACTATGCAACCATAATTAAATTGACTGTATTGACTGTATACTTTCATAAATAATGGAACAGGTAATACAAATTACTCATTTATTTACATGACATACGAAAAGTGTTGCCCATTAATTTTGGCGGGCTTACTTAACATAACCCTACATTAATTTATGTAAACAAATCAGTTACAAATGTCGATATCTATAATTGCTCAGTGTACCGACCAATGTTTTTAATACATTCACAACACCAAAGAAAAAATAAATGTAGCAGTAACTGAGATACTACAAAAACATGTCAGTTTAACTATTTTGACAAATTGTACTACACGTCAAACCCTACAGAGTTACTTAAAGTTTATGTGAAAATATTGCATTGTTGAAACTCCAATAGGAACATTTTATCGAAATGATTGATATCAAAATGAGTTACCAAACAACGAACCATTTCTCATTCTTTCAAAAGATTGGGATCTGTAACTTCAGCTTCTTAGAGTTTGACCTGGTTTACTAGGAAATTAATTAATTTTGTGTACAAAAATACTATAGTGGATGAAATTTATTACAGCCTAATCCAATTAAAGCTTTTCCTCTATCAATCATAATGAGGGATTTATTCTAAGCCTGCGTCATATCATTTTTCAACAGATTTTCTAATTATTTGTAACCTTTTATATGTGCCAAAGAAAGGACCGGGAAAAGTAATTTCCCCATTTAAATGCATGATATATGTTATATATTTAATATATTATTAGTATCATGAAATAAGACAAAAATGTACCTACACTTATTTATTTATATAAAGAACTAAATTAAAGAAAATGCTCTATTGGGCGTCATGTCAAAATAATTGTTGTGTGTAAAGAGATATACTTCCAGTGTAGTAAGTTCTTTTTATACTATATTCAGAAACCAATAGCAAAGAATACAAAGAATAATTAGTTTATTGTCTTTGCCAATAGTCTAAATAAATTCTAAGTCACCTAGTTGATTATATTTTATCGATTATACGTATTAAATAATTATATATGTATATTCAATTCACCATTAATGATAACAAATACAATATTATTCCTAAATTCAACCCTACTCTTAATTTTCTATTCACTTAGTTTTAGTATTTTCATTATTCACAACTATAATGAATATACAATTTTCTCATACGAATATGTCATCCCAGAATAATTTATGGCTTTTCCGTATACAATATACAGTGTCCCCCTAAAGTCGTGCACAAATTCATTGTTAGGTAAACAAAAGAAATTATTAAAAATTCCCGAAACAGGTCTATTTTTGAATTTAATTTACTATTTTTTCAAATAATAATTTAATATACAGGGTGACCTATGTTCGAGTAATGACGTCATCACAGTTTTTTTTTAAATGGAACACCCCACTATTTTTCCAATTTTTGGATTGCCCTAACTGAGCTGATTACAAAAATATACCACAAGTTGCTTCTAATTGTTACAGGGAGGACAACAATACCCAAAATATTTACAAATACTAAATTTATTTACAAATAAATAAACGTATTAAAAATTGGATCAAAGCACCAGAAACACCTAAATTAAATGTTCAAATTGTTGACCATTTACTGCCAAACAATGGGCCAGACGGGAAACAAATTCTTGCTGTACATTCCCAATGACTTCTGGCGGGATCGCTCGAACTTCTTGCCGAATTCGTTCCTTTAGATCGTTAATACTGTTTGGTTTATTAACGTATATTTTGCTTTTTATATAACCCCAAAGAAAAAAGTCGAGCGGTGTTAAATCTGGTGATCTGGTGGGCCATTCCTTAGGTCCTCTTCTGCCAATCCAATGATGAGCAAACACATCATCTAAATAGCGGCGAACAGCGATGGCATAGTGCGGTGGTGCACCATCTTGCTGAAACCAAATGGTTTCATTGGGCAAATCTGGATCTTCTTCATTTGGAAATAGAACAATCAAGGAAGGAACTAAATCGAACTGAAGAAATTCCAAATATCTTGTAGTATCTAAATTTTCTTCAAAGAAATACGGCTCCAAAATTCGATTATCAACAATTCCGGCCCAAACATTGACTTTTTGGGGATGCTGAGTGTGTGCTTCCATCATCCAATGTGGATTGCGATCTGACCAGTACCGACAATTCTGTTTATTGACGGTGCCATTCAAATAAAAAGACGCCTCGTCGGAGAAAATTATGCGTTTGACAAAATCCGGATCTGCCTGACATTCTTCCATCATCATTTCGCAAAATTCTGTGCGTCTGTCGAAATCATCGTCAGATAATTCTTGTACTAACTGGACTTTGTAGGGATGATACTTGTTTCTGGGAAGAAGTCTACTCAATGTACTTTCACCCATTCATAAATTATCTGCTTCGACTCTCAGACTGGATTGCGGGTTTTCATGAATGGTCAAAAGGGCTTGTAACTACACTTCTTCATCTACAGTCGGTCGACCAGATCTGGGCATATCTTTAACATGACCATGATTTCAAAACTTTGCTTCAGTTCGGCTAACCGTGAATCGATTTATTGGTGGACGATTGGGATGACTTTCATTAAACAGAACACAAACTTCCTCATGAGTTCGAATTCTATCACCATATCCGATCATCATAAGAATTTTAATCCGTTCGGTTTCACTTAGAATCATGTTTTTTAATTAATTTAAAGATACTCAATATTTTAAGGAAGAATCATTCAAAATGGATTTACTTGTACAATCTTAACAAACTATTTAAAAATGATTGCCTGCAAGAAATACACGAGCACGTTCTATTAGGCAGATAAAATTAAAAAAGCATCAAAGAAATTATAGCAAAAAATAATGACATTTTAAAATGATATGTGGTGCTTTGATCCAATTTTTAGTACGCTTATTTATTTGTAAATAAATTTAGTATTTGTAAATAATTTGGGTATTGTTGTCCTCCCCGTCACAATTAGAAGCAACTTGTGGTATATTTTTGGAATCAGCTCAGTTAGGGCAATCCGAAAATTGGAAAAAAGTGGGGTATTCCATTTAAAAAAATTGTGATGACGTCATTACTCGAACATAGGTCACCCTGTATATTAAATTATAATTTGAAAAAATAGCAAATTAAATTAAAAAATCGACCTGTTTCGGGAATTTTTAATAATTTCTTTCGTTTACCTAACAATGAATTTGTGCACGACTTTAGGGTGACACTGTATAATATACGAAACTTATTTACGAAACTGTTAGGCCAATCCTATTTACTTTCAAACTTTATAGTAGGATGTGTAAACAGAAATATAAATAACTAGAAATTAGCCATTACTACAGAGAAAATTGCACAACTGTTACTGCTTCATATCACTAATTTTATTTACTATCTAAGTTTGTTGTCTTCTCATATCGATAAATATCTAAATGGTCCTCATGGAAACTACTTTGTTAAGAAGTCAACGGATTCCTGTTCTGTAATAGCCACTTTAGTTTTAGTTTAGTGCCGTAATACTTGTAGCTCCGAAATAAATAGTAGAATTAGTCTATTTTAGAACATAAATATCTATGCTTTTATCTTATATCCAAGTATTGTAACAAAATTTTAATCATTTTGTTCCTTTGTATATGACGAGCAGTATATTTCCGGACGACTAAAAATAATATCAAAAATCCGTATAGTTTTTCCCTGAATACCCGCAACCCAAAATGCTCTCTACATTGTAATGTGTTGTCTACCTCTAAAGTGTTTCTGATTGGTCACTTTTATGAAAAGGTAGGGACGCAAGACAGGAAATTAAGACATTTTTAAAATTCGAGAGTCTGGTTTTCAACAGAGTACGAGCAAGTTGACAATTTTTACGCTTATTGAAAGCACATGTTCTTAAATTTTACTTTCATTTAAATCTTGAATTATCATTATTGTTAGTGATCGGTGTTCTGATATAATAGAGTATTATCTGTAATAAGCTCATTAATTGATATTATCGTATATTTTTGTTGTTGTCACGAGATAAGTGATAATAAATTTAGTTTACACGTGGTGTAAATTTTCTGCCGAATTTTTTATTTTTTTGCAGAGTTGTTGAGACGCTGGCTTAATCTTACAAGGAATCTACTTTATATTCTCGTAAACCATCCAATTCCATGTGGAACGTCTTAGGACATATTTGAGGTGGATGCACGAGATTGGAACTGCACTTTGCATACAGGTGAGTACATTTCATTTTCTTAATAAATTGAATATGATTAAAGAAAATTGTACCCTGTATGCAAAGGTCTGTTCTCTGTGAAGAGCCTGGGTTGGTTAATGCGTTTGTATATAACCATATGGTTATTTTTGATATACTATAAATTTTGTCTGCTAATTACAGAATCTATTATATCCAGGAATTTTATTTTTGATTACTTGCTGGTATTCTAGACCGTCTCACATTAATTTTTTTTTCAATTTAATTCTATCTCATTGTACTTGATATTGTTAATTTTGCATTTAAAATCTCATGTATGAATTAGAAATTTTCACCTTTATGCTAACCAGTTTTTTTGTGTAGCACAACGCATTACGAATTTTGTTACTGCAATTTTGGTAATTTTTATTGTAGTATATAGTACTGGTCATAAGTTACTTTTTTCTATTACAATTTTTATATACTGTCCTTCAGACATAGTTGCTCTACGGTTTGATTGTTTACAAAATTCCAATTCCTGGATCATTTTTTTGTACAACTCTGGGACTGGGCTAATCATACAATCTTTTACATGTGCCTGTTTCCACCTTTGGAACCTGAAACCTGAAACCTAGCTACGTGGGATTTACTTACATCCATCCATGCAACCCCAGCAAGTCTAGCTAGACGGGGACCTGTTCAGGAGTTCCGGATTAATCTAGGAGAGGCTAGTGGGTGAGATCAATCCATAAGTAGGCCGAAGACTGGTGAACCCAGCCCAGTAAAATTTTTTGTAAAATTTTGATAAACGCTTTCAGGCTGTAGAGTTTTTTTCAATTTAACATAAATTGAGTTGTAAATATAATTTGTAATATACACTTTTATTTTAACGTAATGTGTTTGTTCTTACTTTCACGCATTCACAATTTCATATATTTTTTTTCTCATTTAAATTACCTGGTGCCCAATTTTTATAAGTAAGCTTAACAGTAAAATCCAATCCCCGCCTTGAGCCCAGAGCTAACCGGAGCTATGTCCCTGAACCTTTAGGGAAGAAGCTAATAATTCCCGAGGTTCAGTGCAGTATGTATCAGACAATTTGTTTGTAATAAAATAGGTATTTAACTAGTAGCAAGTAAGTACATTATACACTGAAAGAAATGTGCTGTAAGAAATAATCAAGTAAGAAAAAACTTGGAACCAATAAGTATTACCTTAATTACAAATTTTACATGCAATGTTATCCATGCGTAGTCCCATATAAAACTAAGAAGTATGAACGTGAAGTGGTTGATTTCTTAAGGGCGCGTTTGCGCTCCCTTGTCAATGAAGTAGTCAAAAGTTGAATTAAACGTATTCAACGGACAGTCAAAGTCAAAGTGCTCCATTATTAAATTGATAATTGCCAAAGAATAATTAGGCTACTTTTCAATACGTTTTTACTGACCTTAAAATAGTTAAACCATGTCCTTTAGAGTAACGCACTAAACACAAAATATTCCTAATAATTTAGTTACTTTTTGACAGCAGTCTCATCTAGCAGTAACTTAGTGAAACTATTACGCAATTATATCCAAAGCAAGAAATTTTCTTTATTGTTACTTGGTTTTTCGCATGTTTGGGAAAAATTGACATGAAACGCAATTTTTTTAATTTTTTTATGTACCTTAAACAATTTGCTCTGAAGGGCCATAGTTCTTATGTAACTTTTCATTGAATGAACTGGTCGTAGCACGTCATTTTTGAAAAATATCATTCGACAACTTACGGGAAAGAAAAATTATCGACATATTCAAGTACGTGTTTCATTAAGAACACAGAAACTAATAACAATTTCATCGTTTTGTTCTTAAGGTGGTGGTTATTGGCAGTGATAACGTGACCTTAAAGGCTTGGTAACATGAGTTTCAATTGAAATATTTCAGGAACTGAATAGCAACAAGTGATTTGTGTTAATAATAATTAATTTGTTTTAAAAACCCATGTATCTTTTAACCCAATCAAACTTTTTCAGTCTCTTACCGTTCAGTCTATGATGGTAATAGATATTAACAGTCAGTAGCTTCGGCCAGAAATGAAATGCTACCCTGTAACCGTTATATCATGTTCTGGCTGAATAAACCTTCACGTCGCGTCGGCTATAGCTACTCCGGTGCAATATTTACGCCAGTATTTACCGTTTATAAATCTGAAGCCATTCAGAAGAATAATTGAACCACCTACACATTTCCCGGGAAATCCTGAAATAATTCATTATTCAGCATTACGAAGCACAAATAGAACGCGAATCCTGCAACATAAAACACTTTTCTTTACAATGTAAAAACCAATTTTCGTAATGTCGAATCTCGGGGGATTCTTATCTTTTGCTGGAATAAAAACAAAGACAAATGATTTTAATTTAGTGGAAGTAAAATATGACTGCTTGATTTTTCTTCTCCGCGGGTCGAATTTGTGTTCCTTTCTAGCGAGATCCGCCATAATTGATTCAGTACATTTAGCAGAGTGATCTCGACCGGGCAATGATATAGATGTGTCTCAAGTCCACATAAACATAAATGAATAATGCTTTATGCACTTCTTATAGTTAATGGATTTCCTGATATAAGTGGTAGGTATTCAAAGTGATGTAAGTTCTCGGAAATGATAAGAAATATTTTTAATCGAGTACCAACCAACATGATGGCTGTAAAGAAATCAAGATTGAATAAATTTCAAGATTTTTGCCAAATATCAAAAATTTGCATATTCTTTTACCCTTATTTTAAGTGACATTGAAAACATAAACATACTTCTTTGAGACAATTTTTTATCCTATATCAAATGATATATAAGCAGCTTTTTCATAAATTATGTCCTTCCTGGATGATTATCAATATTTAATACAAAAAATAGGGGACCTTGATATCATTGATATATAGGGAAATCTTGGGGACCTTTTATATAATTTTCAAGTAAGTCTCTATGGACCTCGACACTGCATTGAAGCAAATTGATATGTTAACTGCTAGATATGAAATCTGCCACAACTGAGACAGGCAAAGCTATTCATTAAAGAACGGACGCCTAAATTCACAGCTGATCTGTTAGGCCAAAATAAAAAGGCCTTCAGAATAATAGTGCGTCTACTGACAGGACACTGTAGGCATACGAATCTTATGGGACTGTCAGAAGAAGCAACTTGCAGATTTTGTTAAGAAGAAAAAGCCTCAGTACATGTACTGTGCCAGTGCGAGGGCCTGACACGACTGAGATTTCAAATACTTGGGGAAGGAAGACCAAGAGCCAATAGCTACATGGAGGAGCCTCTATCAAGGCTGTGGAGTCTAATGCAAAGGAGAAAGCAAGACAGGATGCTCTAAACAGGTTGGGAGTGCCACAATAGATGTTCTAGGTCGCGGTGGATTAGGCCAGGGGGCCGACTCCTATATAAATATAGTCTAATCTAATCTAAGTTGATACGTTTTATTTCCAAAATTCCATCTTCATTATTCCCTTTTCTAATTTATCTAATTTTTATTGCAGATTACTACAATTATAAATTTTTTTTTTAGATGTTAAATAACTATATATTATTATAAGATTTTAACTTTAATAAGGAGATTAATATAATATGTACAGTCAGCAGAAATTCTCACTTTCAAAATAAGATTAGAAACATAATATCTGACAGATGTTTTAATAAAGTGTGTAAATTAGCAGCTGACTAATAGACTGGTAATTTTAGCTCTAGTTTGATTAATTAAAATTTGAAAGCCATTTCTTAATGAAAATGTTAACCGTAACAATATTATTTGATAAATAACCTACATACATATTAATTAAAACAACATGTAATTATGAAATTAGTAAATAAATATCATTCGAATTTTGTTATTAAACAAGAAGTGACCTTGTTTATATTGGTGTTTGTTTGGTACCTGATGAAGCAACCAACCCACACATATAAAAATTAATAATAACTGTTTCATTAATAATTAAAAAGAATATAGACGCGTCTTTTTCAAAAAAATTATTTGCTCTCCCATTTCAAGTAGTATAAAACGCTTCTGTCTGTTGAAAGGGTATCCGATAACGCATTCTGAAGCGATAATCTAAACATTTTCGAAACTTTGGCACTAAAAACAAAATTATAAACAACATCTGTTAGGATTAAAAGATGAGATTGAGACAGTTATTTTCATCTTTAGTACCATTACTAGAAAGCCATACAACAGGATTTCACTTCAACAAGGTATTATTCAGTGGAATATAATATTAAAAGCGTAATATACTGGAAATAATTGGCTTTATGCAGACAGAATTAGGTATGCTGTAGCAGAAAAGCTATACATTAAAACCTTGCTTGAAATAGACCAATAGTTTAGTAGGTATTTTGTAGAGTTGATGGCTCAGAGTTTAGTGTGCCGATCGTAAATTGTTTACTCGTTTATTAAGGTCTGTTGGCAGAAATGGATTGACAACCATCCTGACGTTCGTACCTAGGATACAAGGAACATCAGATTAGAGATTAGCACCACTTGATGTTTGACTATCCGTTTAACTAATGAGGTTTTCCAAGTGTCCCTCATTTCAGCACTGAATGGTGGTTAGTGCTTACCAACGTAAGTGGTTCTTGAAGCACAAATGCGGCCTATTATAAAATAATTTGCTGTCCCCCTGCCTCAATATTAAGTTAACTTTATTTGGAACATTATATAAAGTTAAAGCTTATGACACTACTGTTAGTAGCAATAATCTACTGTCCTATCAACCATAGTAAGAAAAGATAGAGGTTTTCATTTGAGCATTAAGTTTATTGAGAAATCGGAACCAAGATGACATATGTTTGAATAGCGCCACCTATTTTTGAGATTACAAATTAAGTTAAAGTGGTTTATAATAAGAATAAATCGTATTAAATAGTACTTTAAAATAAGCCAATCTTTGTTAAATTCGGATAAGGCAAACTCCAGTTATAACATTTTAAAGATTCCAATATTCTTCATCCCCCGTTGCCATTGTAATTAGAAAAAAATATTTGTAGTAGCAAATTGACTTAAGATTATAAATTTCTATTTTTCTGACCTACACGTCGTCCAAGATATTTGGACAAATTAACGATTTTTCGTGGCACAGCTGCAAATGCGTCCCCCAGCGATGAAGTTAGGAACTTTTTAAATCGGTTATTTCGGTCATATTTGTTGATACACTTTTTATCTTAAAATCGTAGTAAGTATGTATGGATGCCGATATATACCCGCTCCGTAGCTGCTGATAACTAATACAGCTGATGTAGCGTAACTGATCACGCTATATAATGATTTGAAAAATAAAAAATCGGAGAACATAGTCTCATATATAAGCCTCCCTCGAATATACCCTCTGAATAATTTCGCAAATGCACTCCTTCCTGGCAGGCTACTTACAAACAAACAAGCTGTATTAGAACAAGGTCGCTGTGACAGCACGGCGGGACAATCTGAATGGAACCAGTCATATCTAGCAGTCACTCCTTTATGGAGTCAGTCATCGCTGAATGAGCTTCAATGCAGCAGATCTTATCAGTAAATGCTCCCCTGCTCTGCGGGCGACTTAGGCCTACTCTGACTGTATTATTGAAAAAACTCGGACGGCAGACTGCTGTACTATTTATAGGTATACAGAGCTTCTGGCATGGACGTGTGTATGTTTCTGTTTAGGGTTGTGTATGGCCTGCACGAGGATCTGCATTTTGAGCAAACGTTGGGTTCCGTTGTTTTAAGCAACTATTGTTTAAGAAACAGTTTAAATTTACAGCATTGATAGTATGTTAGATTCTATATTAATGCATCAATCAACATGGATGGTTGCATGTGGATTGGAAGTGGAAAAGTATAGTCTGCAGGTATATTAAGTGAATTTTTGATACTTAGATACTAATTTCGTAAATGATATTTCGATGAACTTCAGAGGTTTTATTAAACTGTCTTGTATTTTCCTACCTCATCAATGACTTGTTCAAGATAACCACTCACATTCATGTGAAGAATTAGAAACAGGTTGAGTGGAAGCCCTTGAAATAAATTAAGGATACTGTCGATAATACTGTAAACAGTAAAACATAATCTACATTCCGCTTATTTCAAATGACTTTTGTTTGAAATACTAAAGAAGTAAATATTATTCAAAGCTCTTTATTATGGAATAAAATTAAAATATAATCATATTCTGATCAGACCGCATTGAATATTCATAGAGTGGGGCATTGTTTTCATTTGAAAATGAAAGAAAACAATAATTATAATTCACTGTTTTTATAATTATCGTGAAAAAGTATTTCTACACTTATCTGGGTTTTGAAATTACAGATAAAAATTACAGCCATCTAATTTAACATAAATAATTACTTAGTGATGTTTATACAAATATTTTATTAAATTTATTTAATTTATGTAACTTTGTTTCTCTAATGTGCAAGGGTTTAATTATTTTTGGAAACAGATTCATAGATTGGATATTTTTTAGCGATGTAGATCTATATAACGAAAAGTATGTATAAAAAAATATATTTTGTAAAATGTAACTCAGAAATTGAAGAAACAAAAGATAGGACACTATAAAAAGGTAGTTCACTATTTTATTACATTACAAAATTGAATTTCAAATGTCAAACTAACAGTGATGGCAACAACACAAAGTATTTTTGTCTTTGTCTTGTATCCCACAGTATTCCAGGCTGAAGTCTTCGCTATCCTAATGGCAGCAAACAAGAAAAAAGTGAGGAACTGTACGGAGCAAAATATTTATTTCTGCTCCGACAGTCAGGCGGCCTTAAAGGCTTTAGCATCTCCAAGAACAAGATCCGCTTTTGTTCAAGAGTGCGGAGATACCCTGGAGGAGCTGGCCAGAGGAAATAAGGTTAAATTGGTATGAGTACCAGGTCATAGTGGATTCCCAGGGAACGAAAGGGCCGATGAACTGGCTTGCCTCGGATCTCAGGCACCCAGCAAAGGACCAGAACCGATTTTAGGCATTACACGAAGGCTTGACCTGCCTTCGTGTAATGGCTCTTAATGATTGGGCTCATGAGACACTAAGGAAAAACTGGAGGAGTGGAAGTAGTAGCAAGCTCGCAACATTATAGTGGAGTCAAGCAAGACCAAGACAGCCTGGTCATAGCCGGAAGTTTTAACGAGTCACTGCAGGCTTAGAAGACATCTATCATTGATGGATGTTGAGGGAGACCCTATCTGCCCAAAGTGCGGGGAGGGCGACGAAACGCTTTCCCACTTCTTTGCAGAATGCGTGGCTTTCGGCAGATTAAGACACAACGTCTGGGGGGCCGGCCAGCTGCAAGGGGAAGAGGTCAGTTCCCTTGAATGGACAGATACCGCTTGTGGTCTACTTGCCAGGTCTTGGCCGTCCCATACCGCCACTACTACTACTACTACTGTCTTTGTTTTTTCTATGTTCGTATTTTTTTTAGTTAAAAAAATATTATACTTAAAAAATGGCTGCTCTTGTAATATTCTATGACAAAATAGAAACAAAAAATCTTACTTCCTATGCTATCATGACGTTTATAACAAACTGAACTCAAGTCCAAGATAGCGAAATCATAATGAATATGCCTGGAAATACAAGCAAGAGAAAAAAAGAGCTTTCTCAAACTTTTGGGATTTTTTTCTTAGTATTTTAGTGTAATATACTATATTTTGAACTCTTAATAACTGTTACTCACTTACTCAATTCTATAAGTTTCTCTAATCTTATTTACTTTTATATGTTAATACTGTTGGTTTTCTAATAAGTTCACTGACATTTACACAATTTTTACTGTTTCCCTTCCAATCTCATCAAGTTTAGAATACGCGTCTTAAGAACATCCTGTACAAGAGGTAGTTATTATAAAGATTGTATTCCCATTAGCCCCGTAAAATATTACCGGAAGCCAAGAGCGAGGGTGTGCCGCCGAACTCCTTTTACAAATCAAAACACAATAGCTCGATGATTTCGGTGCCATAAACTACAGCAATTTACGATGCCGTTTAGACTCAGCGCTGTTCCTTTAACTAGTGGCATGTAGCTAGGCGTCCATGGGGCCCACAGGCGAGCGATTGTCCGTGATTTGACTCCATTACTCTCTGGACAGCGTATATGGGTCTCTCACTCAAATAGCTTCCTTGAATTACTAAGTGTTTCTAGACGTAGAGTACCGTAAAGGCGCCACGTATAGTTAATTAGTATTTCTAGGTGTTTATATTTTGTTATCTATTTAGGCGTAATCGTAAAATCTGGCGATGTTTTAACAATTTTAATAATTTACTAATAGGTGGCAAACAAGGTGCCAACTCCATGGCACGCTTAGTAAGACCAATAATGTAAATTTTAAATTCCTGTGAAATTGTCCACATTTTTTCAACCACAGTATGACCCATTGCCAGTATTAGACTTGATAGGTTCTGGAAGGTATGTGCTAACACCCTACCGAAGGAAATGATTGGCAACAACCCCAGATCGACACAACATCCGTTACAACAGCGGCATTAAAATAAAGCAAAACTGTTAATAATTAAAATTATATACCTATATCGAATTGCGGAAGAGTTGCCAGAGTATCAGATCTAATAGACTCACTTTGAGAAGGTATGTGCTAATACCCTATCGAAGAAAATGATTGGCAACAACCCCAGATTGACACACCATAACTTAGAACGGCGGCATTAAAACAAATCAAAAGGGTAATAGATAAAATTATATATCTCGAATTACAGAAGAGTTGCCAGTATCAGATCTGACAGGTTCACTTTAAGAAGGTATGTGCTAGCACCCTACAGAAGGAAATGATTGGCAACAATCCCAAATCGACACAACATCCCTTAGAACAGAGGCATTAAAACAAAGCAAAACGTCTAATAGATACCGTTATATATCTCGAATTACAGAAGTGTCCAGAATCAGACCTGATAGTTTCACTTTAAGAATATATCTCTGCAACAAGGTAGGTATTGGTTACAGAAAATTGTCCTGTGCGAGCTACAAAGTTACTTTGAATAATAAACTATCCTATTATGTAATAGGAGAAGATACAATTCTCAAGTTATGGTACAAAATATTTCTCCGATAAAATGGAACATAATACCTACATTCTTGAGTTAAACTTCATTTACTTTTATAGGAAATAACATCTTCATTCAGGCATTTTTGGAGACTAGGATTACTCTTGATTTATATAATTACCATAATCTTCTTCGACTTTTCAATTCAAATTTATACGCCTGAATTCCAATGCTTCTTAATTCAGAGTACTTAATTTACATTCTACTCTCTTTAAAAGGAGCAATATTTAAATCAGACTGGATCGTTATCAATGGATGTGGGTCATTATCTAATAGCTATAGGAGTCAAAGCTATTATTCATGTAAACAAGTACTTCACCCTTCACCTTGATAAGGGAAATAACACTTCTTCGAAAATCAATATTAATAAACCGACAAAAAAGCTTCATCACGCTTAAATTGGTCGAGCGACTGAACTAATTAGAAGATAAGATGAAACGTTTTATAGTTTTTATGTGACCTTTGTCCGTTTTTCGCATTGGAAGGGTGCCGATATATTTACTATATCGCTTTTTAATGTCTCCTAAGATATATTATCTCGGAGGAAATTATATTTATTATACATTGAAAATTACATACAATTTCGTGTAGTAATACGGGTATCCCCTATTACTCTTCAATATTTGATCCAGATAAGAATAATTTTCAGTAAGTGTATAACAATATAACATTTTTAGCTTCCTGTCGATATACACGAATGGTTTTATTTAGTGGAAACTGCTAACAAATTGATTTCCGAAGATAAATATATGTTTGGACCTGTTGTGAAACATCCATCGAGTATCACCATATTATGCATCTAGTCATTAACTTAGGTGGCATATTATCTTCCTCTATGTATTCAGTTATACAACAATGTAATTGTTTGAACAGTTAACTAAAACCGTTTTTATGTTGGTTACAGTGTTTCTCTTTTTGTCCTGTGTAATACACCTTCCCTTGTTTGTTGTTTATCCCTTGATAGGTATTACACATTTTATACTGTCATTTTTATGTTCACTATTGTTGAAATTACTTTACTTGTGCTCTTTGTAATACTCTGTATTCTTGCACTTTTCGTTTAAAAATTTACATAATAATTTGGATTTTTATATTGGTAAACTAAACAAATTAACAAACGTGAGAAGTATTGGCATCAAACTTAAAATCTTTAGAAACTTGATCTAGATTTACAGGTCTTTATATTTACTGCATAATTTCGGAAGTCCGAGCTGTATCTAATGAAATTTGACACTTTTCAAAAACTATTTTTATTTCAGGTTCAAATTACTCCATTTTTATACGATGGTAATCTTCATAAACTTGTCGAAGCCATGGACTTTGTCTTAGCATCACCCTGTAATTACTAAAGAGAACTGACAGTGACATTCACGCCCACCAATTTTTAAAAATTACAGGGCTAATAATTTGATCAGTCTCGACAGATAACACGTGTCAATTATCCCATGGTGTCGATGGCACGTCATTCTACAGAGAACAAAAGAGGAACGCCTCCAGAGGAGCTGTCTTCTAAGAATTTGTAACCGCTATTACCGAAGGCACATTAATAGGCTAATTTTAAGATAGAGTGCTTATTAACCCATATGTGAACTTATAAACGTATAAAATTATCTGAGTAGTGTAAATCATAAATGATAGACTTTGTGATATTGAACTAGCCTTGAAGGGGGTTGGAACCTTTGGTGTGAAGCTAATACTAACGTAGTTTTCCACATAATACCATACTACACTCGAAGCGCGTTTCGCCAACCAAGTTGGCATCATCCGGAGATGATGCGAACTTGGCGAAGTTGGCGAAACGCGCGTCGAGTGCAGTATAGTATTTTGAAAAATTATGTGGAAAACTACAATAGTGAACTAGAACTTTTAAATAATTATGAACAAATATTCGATCCTAAAGTAAACGTAGTTCCAAAAGTGACTATTACAACTTGATTTAGCTAATTATTGTGAGTTGTTGTCACTCTGTTAATGTGTTGAAATAACTGGGTACATATACTTTTGTCTATATATGTACGTAGTATACAGGGTTATTCAGAACTTATCCATAATAAAATTTGGGGATGTTCAACATACATGTAGAAATGTAGTAGTGCAAAAAAAAATTTTTTTGGCGGGGTCTGAAAACTATTTAAAAATTTTTCATTGGACGCCGCTGGATACTGGTCCACTGTAATGGAGTGACCTTGGGACTGACAATGCAAACTGGCGATGTCGCAGAAAAAACTTGGGACGTTCTGAGAGTATAACACCCGGCGCAAAAAAGATTTGCAGCGTTTTTACTTTAAAATAAACTGAAAGATAGATAGATGTGACCAAAGTGATGTGTCTTTAAAATGAATAAAATTTTGTTACACTAATTTTGAAGAATTGCGCTACTTCATTACTAGGTATTAGAAACATGAAATTACAAAAGCTGTCGAAATAATATTCCTCGACTTGTACACACTTTTGGGCACGTCTTATCCAATTTTGCCGCATTACCCCAGACACCTGCCTAGCGATCTCACTTGTACTTATTCGCGGATTTTCACGGACCAGATTCAACACTTATGCTTCAGCTGCTAAAATACGTTTTGGTCGTCCCGGCCCACCATCTCGTCCATTCCAACTTCACCATAAATAAAAATCATGCCCATTAACTCAGCATTACTGTACACATGAGCCATTTTGAAAATTTTACAGTTTAACACTCCTAAGATAAATAAAACACCCGCGAGAGCGACACACATAGACTGACGACTCATAGACAATAGAGATATTATCCCCACTCCAACTTTATTCGGTCGGTTTTAAGCAGGCGTTCCCGACAAAAACGTGTTTACTCTTTTTATCACATTCTTAGAAATGTGGTAGAAAAGTATCAGATGTGTTGAAGTACAGTTGCCCAGCTACGTAGTCCTTTATAATGGTATAACTTTAAACATTGTTTACGGGAAATCCTAAGCCTTTTATTATAAATTTTTTTGGTGATATCGATTTCTTATTTAAGGATGCACATATCCTCTCAAAGTTTTAGAGATAAGTTCTGAATAAGACTGTATACATCAGGAATGTCCTTAGAAACGTGTATAATTTTCATTTGATAACGAAAATATAGGAAGTCAGAGAGATACATTTATTATAAAAATAATTTCAAACTTCTCTGCCTTTTTGGACAAAAAAATATATTTGTTCGAGGTTGTATGGGTTATAATTTAAATGTAGGCAAGCATCCTAAGTCACCAGTTCATATCGACCGAATCAAGAACAGTAAATTACGAGCGGGATTCCGAACGTATCTCAAGAAACTTAATTTATCGTACATTTAAGTTAACTCCATAAATTCCACACATTTAACATTATTTAACCCACGGCATTTTCAATTAGAAACTGATAATTAAATAAAAGTACGCGATTACTTTGATATGTTAATTACGGAATTCCATATGCACTCAAACTTAATTTGTCATTCAAATAATTGGTAGCTTTATTTAGTAGAAAGTTCCAGCTAGTTTCAGAATGCGTAGTTGAGGAGTCCATTTTCTTTAAAAAAATTTTATTATGGTTTATAAAAATGAAGTGTAAGCCGACATTAAATATGTCCAGTTTTCCAATAAAGATATAGTATTAACAGTACGGAAATAAATATTTCTGGGGAAGCAGATTTTTGTGCCAGCGACGTAGCTACAGACATTTATATTATCTAGGCTGACATAGATGTAGACTAAAACTGGACTTTTCCTATTTTCATTGAATTTTGTTTTACATCTATACCATTTTATACTGAAGAGGAGTAAAATCCTGATTCCCGATACATCAATATATGTACCTGTATCCATTCTTGCTTCGATTTCGGGATCCTCAACATAATTTTCTATAAATAAAATATTTGAAAATATCAGCTACATTGGAACAAACCACGTACCGCTTAACCAAAAAACTTTCATTAGTTCTTTTGTATATTTAAAACTAGAAGACATTAGTCAAGGGTATTTCTATATTATTTATGAAATAAAAATTATGGGTGAATTAATTTTGATACATATTATTTCATTTACTGCAATTACTTAAAATACTAATAAACACATGATCCCAAGTGATGACGCGCCAAACAGTTGCGTTTGCATTTAATCAGTGGAAAATGATTGAAAATGATAGATTAATGTTGTTCAAGGAAGCTCAATTTGAAAGCAATAATAAATATATAATCAATGTATTGATATCTCGATTAGTGTCGATATAATTTGCAGAAAGTAATTAATGGGAATAAACATCGACCCTTAATCGATAGCAAAGTTTATTTTCCCAAGCAGGAGGTAGAAATACAATTCGTTTTTATCCTTGATATAGCAATTCCCAGTAGACTTTGAGAGAACTAGCAGTATATAAAAGAGAAACAATCCAGATATAATTTATTTGTACAGCTTTCTATACCGAACTTTCAGCTTTACGTATACACAAACAAACCCTACGTGGAAAATCATTTGGATGATCTGAACATGATTTAGTGCTAATACTTGAAATACCATCATAAAAGACGAACTACCTCCACTACCAGTGCAGTTGGGAAGATAAAGAGCAGCCGTGTACTTTGTAATCCTAGATATACTCGATCTCAATTCTTAATTTAAAGTTTAAAATTGCAACAAAAGCTGAGGAAGTAGTAAACCCTACTTAAATGGGATCTTGAACGGGACTTATGGAGCACGATTAATGACACATGACTTCGCTGGCGGTCTAATTTAAACTTAGAATTAGGTGCTGAAAGATTTAGTAGGTACATAATATGAGTAAGGTTTATAATCTTCAACTGGGTGCAAAAACTGAAGATTAAAATATTATGGAATAATTATTTACACTGATAGTTCTTATATCTCTCGCTTAAGTATAAGCATTTAAGAATACAAATCAATCGGATTGTTTTTAAACTAGTTAGAAACTATTATTAACTAAAATACATCAAAATATCAAGCTAAGCTTGTATTTTATAAAGTATCAAGCTCTAACACTTAAATCTGCCCATTAAAAAACTGTCCTCTGTCCAAAGATTTTGCTTTATGAGTTTGGAAATATTAATTCTACATTTGTAATTATAAAAAAGGATCCGAAGGAAAGGACAAGTCATAAGATTATTCTGTAGACAGCATTACCGCCTGGAATAACTTAAGTTGGTACACCGTAGCTAACATTTAGTCAAAGAATTAGGGAAATTACTTCATAAGCTAGGGTGATATTTTTCTGGTGCAAAATTTTAACTGTTCAAGTTCGCCATGATCATGTTCTCACCAAATGTGCTTAGGTACATCTAGTGAGGAAAGATAACCTAAATCTTGTTGTAAAAGAAATTAAACATGACATGTTTGTAAAAATCTTAATAGTGATTTCACATAATCTAGGTCAAGAATAAAACTCTACCGATTTACTTTGACACCTTATTCTAGATGCTTTATATTTAGTATAATAAACTAACAACGTACCAATAACAACATGAACTTCATACGTATTATACTCCTATTCTTTATTAACATAATTTTACCCTTTTATGTAATAGTAAGAAGTTTGAAACGCTTTCAAAGCTTTTGGCACAATAATTAATTACCTCGCTAACAGTTAAACATCTACCTTTCGTAATACCAAAACCTATTCATGGATCTTTCTAATATAAATGTTTATATACTATACACTTACAACATTATTCAATGTTTACATCAAAAAGCTTTTAATGGACGAACGAGCACACTGATATATGAAAAATAAACTCTAAACCTGTTTTTGTATAGGCAATGTAAATTAGTCCCGACCCATGCCATACCATCGAGAATTGACTGGTGATGAGTATTAAAAGTTCAATAACAAATACCCCACGCAGAGATAATCGAAGGGTGATTTTAAAAATTAGTACCCACATTACTGCCTAGTATAAAATTGGTTTTATAGATTTAATGCTTTTCCAATAAGTACTTACGGGCTTTTAATGCATAGGGGCGTTAGTTATTATTGTCAGGCAGTAGTGAAGACAATGAACTCTACAGAAAAAATTGATACAATCAATTTAACATTGCACGTACAGGGTGTTTCTGGACGACCGTCAGTTAGCCGAATCTCGGGAACTGTTTGAACGTAATTCGCGAAAATTTGCATACTTGACTTTTAAGAGATTCCCAATTCCATGAAAATATTTTTAGCTATGACGTACTTCCGGTTCTACCGGAAATTCATACTAACAAAAAACTAATGAGAATCTACTATACGAAAAAAGTTATAAAGGCTCTTACAAAGCCCTGGAGCTGTCAATTTTTTTTTATATTAAATATCTCGGAAACAGCTAGGTTCAGGTATAGGATACACTACACATTTTCAACGTCAAAATAGACGGCCGTTTCAAAAATGTAAAAATATACAGGGTGTTCCTTTTGAAATAACGAAGTTAGTATGAATTTATGGTAGAACCGGAAGTACGTTAGAGCTAAAAATATGTTCATTGAATTCAGAATCTCTTAAAAATGAAGCATGCAAATTTTCGCGAATGACGTTCAAAAAATTGACGAGATTCGGCTAACTGACGTTCGTCCAGAAACACCCTGTATATGTTCGGCTGTATGTATTCAATCACAATGAAAGACAATTAATTTGAAAACTATATCTTTTTATTTATAGTAAGTTACACGTACAGGGTGTATGTATTTGGGAATTTGAGAAATTATATGTATTTCCGAAGAAGTCGGCATAAAAACGATGTTTTCATTAAAGCTATATTTATTAAACTGAGTTTTAGTCATCTCCAGATGATGCTAACTTGGTTGGCGAAACGCGCGACGAGGGCAGTATAGTGTTTTGGTGTTATGTGGAAAACTACGTTAGTGTTATTTGAACTCATAACAAACTCATTTTAAAGATGCGATTTTTACACTTTACCACATGTATAGATTTGTCGTGTTGTTTCTATCAGACCATCTTCAAATAATTTCTTTTTAAATTATTTACCGTTTATTTCTACTATAGTATATAGATTGAATACATTGATACTAATGATTAGGTAGTGGCTCTTGTCTGCTTCTATCTTAAAATATGTAATAACCAAAATCCTATCTATACAAAGTCATCAGACCGTTCCCAATGCGATCATTAAGGTTGAAATAAATGTCTAGTCTCAATCTACAGATTTAATCCATACCAGAGCCATTAGAATTTAATAGGATAATTTGCTTGATTTAGTACGCTGGTATTAGGCAATGTCCTCAATAAACAAATATTATTTTTTTTTATTCTCAGATTGTTTAGGTGATCCAGAGGTTTTACGAGGTCAACGATTTTAGACGGTCTGTTTATATGCAATTCAAGTTTAGTGATAGTATAATTATTTATTTATGTTCCTGTATTAGCCCAGAAAATATGTCATACTTACTTTCATCGTCGACAAGTTTTTGTCATTTGAATATGGGATATGTTTCAAAAGAAAACGGAAAGTATTAATATATAAAACAGAAAAATAATAATGGAATGAGTTTAGGTAACAGCTAAAAAATCGGTGCTATAATTCCCGATGAAAAATAAATTATGCAGCCACAGACGACATCGACGTTTCAATACTGCTCTTCCTCAATGCAGCTATAAGGAATATTGTGCTTTTCTACAGGATAAATAGGTAGTTGTGTGACTCTTGGAAAGTTATATCTGGAATAAAATTGTATTCAGTTTCTCAAGAAAACATATACCTGCAAATTCACCTGATTTTATTTGTCAGTATAGATATATGTGTTATAGTACATTTTTAATATTATTTATTGGCTTATTTAACTCTATAATATCTTTCTTTATATAGGAGTTAAGCCAGAAAGTTAACTAAGAGATAAATTATTAATGAGATTGTCAAATATTATGGTTCAATAAAGTTTTTAATTTTCCTCGTTACTATTACTGACGTTTATGGATATATTTTCACTTTAGTTCTTGGATGTGCAGCTAAGATAAGCTAGATCATTTTTATATAAAAATAACCGTTATTTACCAAAACCCTTCATAGATTTTATAGATATAAGTTTTTCTATTATTATAGTGTCTGTCATTAGAGATTAACACAAGTTATATTCAACTTATATAGTGGAAGGATAAAAGACCTTATTAAAATAAATACAAAATGATTGACTTAGAAAACCGCTGGCAGTTTTCTGCACACCCAATACCTATAATGTACATTATTTGCTGTTCTCATCTTAAATTATATATTTGTTTATAAATAATTGAAGCAATTCTGGGCCAAAAGAATGTTTAATCGCACAGCACAAATTTATTTATTTTATTAGGAAGCGTTGACTTGGGAGATTTAAGCAGTACAAACAGATTTGAGTATATTTTTCCATTTTAAACCTCTTGAAGACGTAACATGCATTTTTAATGGAGCTGGAACAGCTGGGTAACATGGGAAGAGGAAACTGCAACCTTCGCGAATATATCACATTATCGATATCTAAAGTTATACAAAACCAACCATTTTACAGTTTATAAGTAATCGGAATAGACGCAGCATATTACTCAGTGGATGATGTTGAATAGATAAGATGAGATGCCATGAAACACCATATTTATTACTTCAGTCGCGCAAACTAGTAATTATTATTATTACTATACAAAACAAACGGATATAAATGCTTTAAACTATAAATATAAGTTTATAAGTAATCACAATACATGCAGCATATTACTCAGTGGATGATGTTGACTAGATGAGATGAGATGCCATGAAACAAAATATTTATTACTTCAGTAGTGCAAACTAATAATTATTATTATTACTATACAATACATACGGATATAAATGTTTTAAACTATAAATTCAAAGACAACAGACATTAAGTAATAACAATAACTAATAACAGATAAAATAATTGCCGTCATCAAACAGAACCATACAGGAAGGACTACAATAAAAAGAACCAGACATTTTAATTCTACGTGAATTATGCACCTAACAATTAGTTATCTAATCTAATTTTAAAGGAGCTATCCTTTTTAGGCTGTATATTTTTTTATTTTTTAGTTGTAGTTGTAGTGAAAGACTGAGACCAACTACTCAATTCGTCTTTAAAACCTTAAAACACTATTGAACACTATAAACTTTACTGTACTACTTTTCTCAAGCATGTTTCGCTGCAAAAATCAGCTTTATCTAAATACGACTAAATTACTAAGATGATGCTAACTTTTTGGCGAAACTTGTGTCGATAAAACTTTCTGTTTTAATTAAGCTGATTTTCAAAAATGGTTAAACTTCAATTTGGGCGCACTTCACTCTATACATTAGTTATCAATGTTATCATTTTAACCAGGGTAACTTCTAAATACCATGATACCACATAGTAGTCTCGAGCATTAACACTTGATAGATGTGTTCCTAGTTCGTCCACAGAGTCGGTTGCCAATCATTCTCTTCAAGCAAATATGACATATATACACAGTAATTTGATTATAAAAGGAAATCCTGTGAAATCCTTATGAAATCACACTCCCCACCTCTGGATCTAAAGACTCTAGACTAGACCTTGAGCTATCTACTAAATATTTGCTAAAAAGCTGTACCTAATATAAAGCTACTGATGAAAATTTGATTAGCAACATTTCTATCATTGCCGGTGTATTTGCCGTGGAATATTAAAAATAATTGGATGACTGAGAAGCTGTCCTTGCAAAGGATGGAAGAGGGAATATTTAAAAGGAAGCTCTGGTTTATTTATTGCATAAAATATTACAAACCAGTTCTTGGCTTATTATTGGACTATAAAATGTTTTCCCCTGTGAGCCAATTAATTATTTTATATTAGATGCATACAGTCTGTTACTGGTAGTACTTGATAACTGATAGAAAAAAATTACTTTAGTCTAAGAGTTTTCTATGTAGTAAACAAGGTAATATATTTATTCGTCAGATTCACTTTTAAACATTGGAGAAAAACAATTCCACTTTATAATACGAAAAGCATAATTCCTTGTTATTGTCTTAAAATCAATGCCTCAATAAATAAATCATGTTGCTCATTGCCGCGAGCATTATTATTATTTTGGCGTGTTGTTGAAACAATAACAAACATCAAACAACAACAGCAGTAGAAATAGCTATTACATCCTTCGGTGGAAACTAAGTTATGAGGATACTAGAGTATCCACGGTGTTATATTTAATATTGATTGGCATCACGGAAACGGTAAAAGATGGGTGGTTTAAACCAGAAAAAAGTTGCACAATCTCATGTTGAATCAAATATGCACCCATTTGTGAGTTAAATTATTGTGAGTTAATCGGGGAAATAACGAAAACTGAAACAAAACTGAAAACAAAATGAACAAAAATGAACAAAACTGAAACAGAATGTTAAATATCTCCACTATAATGAAATATAGAAACTTTAAATTTGAAACTTACATTATTGATAATGGCGAGTCCAAAAATTCAGTTAGATTTTCTCTAAGTACTCTAGATTTTGAGATGCGATAGTTAACTTTTTTATTTCTAATATACGCCATATTGATATTCAGACTTATTTTTATTATAGTTATTTATTTTTGCTTATAATATAAGTATAATAAATATAATTTATTATACTTCTATTATAAGCAAAAATAAATAATTATAATAAAAATAATATAATAAACAATAAGTATAATAAATTATATTTATTACAATTATAAATATTTAAAAATATGGCAGACGACATATTTTCCTTTATCTGCAAGGGAGTTTTTTTGAAAAATAAAATTAGTTAAATTGGCTACTATTTATGCTGTTTTCATCTATATGTTGAGAGATAAATTTTGATTTTTAAAACAACCTGATGCTAATGTTCCATTTTGCTGTAATTTCCCATAATCTCAATGCGCTTTAATTCCTGTCGTTCCTACTATCTCCTTCATGTTGGTAATAATAATTACTCATTCTGATAAATTGTTTTTGTTTAATTAGGATTATCTCGGACTCCATTATTTAGAGTAAAGTGATAGTTTGACCCGCTTCCACGCTTATAGCATTTAACTTCAGAATTATCGCCAGTCTCACGGTGTTAAAAGAATTACTTGGAATTTACCGAGAATTCCACTGAATAGTGAATAGCAATTACAAACAAATCGCTAAGTAAGGCTGCTGTTGCGTGTAGTCGCCAGTCTATAGGCTATTGAAAACTGCCTCATGCCTCACAGTCTACTGTTTTTATTATAGAACCTGTCCTTCTCATTGTGCCACAATCGAAAGAGATGGCTGCATTTTGCAGCATACCTATTTCACAAGTCGTTTATTGCTCCTCTCCAACAATACTGAAATACCCTAACAATGTATGTAGGACAGCCGACGTTAAATGTAATAAGGCTTTTATCATAAGGGGTTGGGTTTTTACTTCTGATAATACCTCCTTTTGTTATACACACTTAGGTCAAAGACAGATTTCAAAAGGAATCGCTGAGGCTTTATTATCTTACACGAGATCGAAGAAGAGAGTTATCCAATAACATGGTAACTTTCTGATAATGTCAGAGTGAAATATATTGGATCCCATTTTTTCTGAAAGATATTAGAGACAAGATATTAGATTATACTATCTCTCAATAGAAATATTCAAAAATATGAACATTCATAATATTAATAATATTACATACAAGAAAATAACAACTTTGGTTTATAAACATTCTTGTTGTAAAGTAAAAGTGTTTCGGTAAGAAGATTGAAAATTTCTTGGTTAATCTGTAAATTGACTTCATATAGGCATACAAACTCTTAGCTACTAATTTAATATTCTTAGTAAATTATAATAATTAATAGTAATTATTGATACAACATTAAAACAAATATTTAAAAACTGTCACACTAATAAATCAAAGTATTGAGAGATAGACATTGATAGCAATTCTCTGGTGGCATATTTAAGAAGAAAAATTATAAATGCAAACAAAATGTATCGATAAATATGTAACTGTATAAATTTATAGAATACTGACGTACGTTTTACGTATATAGAACAGTGTTGTATCATGATTAAAAATTTAAATATAACCTTGTAAAGTTCAACAGACTTCAATAAGTATAATCAAAAACTACTCAAGTTTCTATTATAAAATCGAAGTATATAGTTCATAAAATATTGGCGACGTTAAAACAAATCACTGTGAAAGGATTTTCAAATTCATCGTTTACGAGAAAACACCTTTTATCGTAATTACATATACCAGTTACAGTTTTCCTTTTACATGTTTTGACTGCGAGTCTGGTTTTATCTGTTCATTACTGAAATAAACGAAAAATAAAACATGTTTTATTCATTATAATGTTACACTCAGTTCCTTCCAAAGAAGTACCCTTATACGTATAAAATTTATATAATTTTTATAAATTATTTTCATTTCAAGAATATACTGCAACCATAGATGGATCCCTTTGAAGTTACCAGTAAATGTTTACTTCATGAGAAAACACATGAAACACCATGGCATAACAATGTTGTCAATTTGTTGGATAAATTCAGCTCAAAAAGCAGATACCCATGAAAAAGTCCACCAAAATTTGATGAAGCTGCATATACTTAAATTATTTATTTAGGTGTAACTTCCCCTGTATGTTCACCTGTTACTTATAATTCGGAAACAAATCGAGATACAGAAGTGTGTGTATTTTGTCCATATATACCCTATCTAAGGTATCTGAGCTTGCTATCCCAAAGAAAATTCTCCAGCCCATACTTTTTTTATAGTCGTTCATCTAATCGGGTATATTTTTTGAAATTTCGGCAGATAAAATTATGAACTTAACTTACACAATGTGAGTCCTTTATTTTGTATTAGATAAGATAAGGAGAGTAAAAATGCAAAGGCTGTACAAGTACCATCATTTTATATCCTTATTCAAGAAAGACCTACTTCCTTATACATATTTCGTAAATGAACTTCATAAACAAAATTCACGTTAAAGATATTTCTATAGGCATACTTAACTGATGCTTCTTTTATAGGCCATTTCCAAGATTACTTCTCATATAGCTATTCAAAGACTTATTTCAAGCTGCCTGATGCCTTCAGAAGCTGATCAGATAAGAACCAAGTCTGAGAGCGCAATAAGCCTGCTCTTCAGAAACGTTCTTACAGTCATGGGAATGGATGCAAATAGGTTCCTGTTTAAATAAACAAAAATCTGCGGACGGAGATGTAGATATCTCACAAATGAATGTATCATATTTATAATAAATACTTTCTGATTGGGACCCATTTCAGTTGAATATGGTAATAGGAATCTCCCATATGATAATTAATACTGTTATTAATTTTAAATCTTTCCTTGACTTAGTAAAGTATAGATTTACTGATAAAAGTATTACCTACTTCATAATTAGTAACCAAGAATATATTCTAATCAGATAGGAAAGAGCTACAAGAGTCTACAAAATTGGACACAGAACTATAATGATTACAATAACTGTTATATTTCAATTGGTACCTACGACATACTACATTAACTGCATATTAGATATTCCTTTGGCTTGGATACCCAATAAAAAGAATTTCAAGTGTATTACAGAATATATAAGTCTTATAAGAAATTTAATATTAAACGGGTCCTCCACTCGAAACTTTTTAAAAGTTTCAGTAAATCTTGAACAAAGCTGAATGATGAACTTACCTTTTCAGACAGCGGTTAGCAGATATTAAATGCCGAACGAATATAAGATACCGAACTCCTCGCCTACCCTGACGCGGTCAAGTCTTCAGCGAAGCTCGCGACTCCAAGACCTCAAAGCACAAAACAAAATCGAAAAACAAAACAAAAAGGTAAACGCACTGTCAACTTTCCACTGATCCACTGAATTACGGCACGGCACCGAAAAATCACATACGCGGCCAATTAGTCGGAACCGAGCATAAATCAAATGCGCTACACATGTGTAGCTCTGGCGATGCTGTGCTTCTCACGGCACACCGCGACCGACGAAGGAAGGGCGCAGCGTAAACAATACGCTGCACGCGGGGCACATCAACGCTGGCTAGGGCTATGGCATATGCCGTCGAATGTCGTCGGGCGACTGACTTCGCTCGATGGCTGGTGGTGTTTGAAATTCGCTGCTCTTGAGGCTTCTGGGTCTTCGAGGGATCGGGTAACGTTATTCTTTTGTTTGGGTAGGTCGATGCGTGCTTGTTTATTGTTTTTTGTCGAGATGCACTGCTAGCAGAAAATGTATGGGTGTGCATGAGGGTTTTACATAGCTAAAATCTGATTAATAAATAGAGGCTTGGTTTACTAATTATAATGAAAAATATTTCTCTAAAAAGGGAATAACCTGAGTAGTGACTTAAGTAGATACATTTTCTTGATGGATACTACTATACCGATTATCTTCGAAGCGTATTTACCAAGCAGGTACAATGTTAGTTCAAAGGGGGATAAAAAAGCAATATTTTTCAGAACAGTATAAACATTCCGTTGTGGTTATTCTATTTCAACTTGGTTAATAAAAGTTTCGTTCGGTCTAGGTACAGAAATAGAGAGCAAACGTTTTTCAAGGCGCAACAAACTTTAGCAGTGGTATGTTTTCATAAACTGCAAACTGAATAGGTAAAAGTTTTATCATTAAAACAGATGTATTCGTATAAAATTGCGAGTTTCATATACCTAAAGTATCCTTTTCACACCGCTAAATAAAATCGCAGTAATTCAGCTCACAACTTTATATTTAATTCATATCAGTACAACTTGCTATTTTCAACTCAACAACTTATACAAAACCATAGCTAGAGCTACTCATGACAGTTACACTGACACCTGTTGGATGCAAAATCCAAGATAACTAGATTCATTGTGCTTAAACTAACCTTGTACAAATTCTACACTGATGATTAATTCCCAGCAACAGCTGCTGTTAAAATAGAATATTTAGCTTTCAAACTAACAGTATTTAAGGCATAAAAGTGGGTCTTATACTAATGAAATTCAGATTGAACAAATTTAGACTTCAGAATGAATGCACAAATTAGATCTACAGCTGCTGTTAAAATAGAATATTTAGCTTTCAAACTAACAGTATTTAAGGCATAAAAGTGGGTCTTATACTAATGAAATTCAGATTGAACAAATTTAGACTTCAGAATGAATGCACAAATTAGATCTAATTAGAAAAGTCAAGTACTTTGTTTTCTAGATTAAGGGTTCAACATTGTTTGATACTAGGTACTACAAAAATTGGAACTCTGTCATTAGACACGGTTCGACCACGATATAAGATAGAGTTAGATAGAAAACAAATCCAATAGTAGGTGTCCAAAAAATAATGAAATACTTTTTGTTGAGTTCTGCCTTCAAGAAAACATTTACTCTATAACAATTTTCTTTCTCAATCTCATAAATCCATAAATACGTGCTATATTATTTAATTACCTTATTCTGCAAAACAGCATAGTTCTGTTAACTCATATTTACCTAATTAATACCTGCAGTCACTGTGTAAAAAGAGGTATATAATTATCACACTAGGAGAAACTGTATATTTTATGAGCTGCAAATTATAGTAACAGATATTTCATGTCGAACAACGAATTAATAAGCCTGAGATTCCAATGACAAGTCGCTGATGAACATCGATTCGTACGATCTGTATAACATTTTTTACGGAACAACGATACAATAACGAAAATTTTAGGAAACTTTTGACATTTTACTAGTTACTGCTGCAATATTTGGGTATGTAGTAGTAGTAGTAAATAGGGGCTGATGCCTGGCAAGTAGACCATTAGCGCCTCTTTTTGCTTACTCCTACAGTATCGTTAACTACTACCACAGCCTTCTCTATCTGACTACTCATTCCTTGACTTTCCCCGAACCTACCTGACCTTCTGATGAATGTCAGGATTTAGGTCCATGTGAAAGACCCCACCTTCTCTTTGTGCAGCTCCCTGGCACCATGTGTCTACCTCCTGAAAGACCCACATTGTCCCAAAAAGTGAAGGGGTGTGTCTTCCTGTTCTGTTCAGTAGCCACACTGTCTTCGCCTTGTTAGGCCCCTTTATAAAGCCATGGGCCTCAGAGAAAGAATAGTCGAACAGGACTAGGGTGCGACAAGCCAGGCTCTTAATTGAAGGGTCTTGGTCGAACGCAACTCGATCAATACTTGCGCTAAGTCGTACCAGCATAAGGATTGTCAAGGACTGCTGACAGGTCACGGATATCTCAACAAGCACCTTAACACTATCGGCCTTACTGAAACTAAAAGGTGCAGGTTTTGCGGACACGATGACGAGGACTCAGTTCACATCCTCTGTCACTGTGGCTGCCTCATGGTCAAGAGACACAAACATCTGGGTGCAGCATTTCTCCTGCTCCAGGATATTAGAGAGCTTCCTCTGGAACGGGTGTTGCCCTATGCGCATAGCACGGGTCTCTTCTAATAGCTCTCGACTAGCGGCAGGCACATTGGGTCGAAAGACCTGAGTGCTGCGGGTAACCACGCCACCTTCCAACAACAACAACAACAAGCCATGGGCCTGTCTACAATCTCTATGCCTTCTCCAATTTCTCCCCTTTCATCTCGTAAGCCCATTTGTTAAAAGTTTCGTCGACGTGCCTTCTAGTAATTTCTATACAAAATTCAGGCTCCTGACAAAGTCCCTGGGATCCACGCCGACCTAGTTCGTCGACTGTCTTCTTTAGGACTCCCATGTGGCCAGGTACATATACCAGTATATACTCCTTCTGTCCAGCCGGCAACTCCAAAGCATTGCCACATTCTTGGACAAGCGCAGATTTTGTTTTTGGGAAGTATAATGCCTTAAGCGTACCTTGACTGTTAGATCAAATAAAAATCGTTTGCTCTGTGCTGATTTTTATTCCCTCCTTACTTGCAACCATTAGAATTGCAAAGACGTCTGCCTAGAAGCCTGTAGCGAATGAATGTAATATTTGGGTATAATATTTTCAATTATTATAGAATAAAAAAAAATCATGGATTATTTGTGCGAATTATGGATATACCTTCTTATAGGGCAAAAAAATGCAATCTAAAAGAATAATATGTATGTTTCCATGTGGGAATTCTTTAATAAACAATATAAAATGAAACGAAAGCTATGAATCAATATTTTGCTAATAATTAACTCTTTTTTGCTCTGTATTATACGCTATATAAGTCGGTAATATGAAGCTGAAATTGCGAATATTTTAGGGATGATGAAAAGACACATGTCCAATGAATTAGACATACCTCAATAACGTGCTGAATTCGGTAGAAGGTAGCCATGCAGTTATCAATTTCCTGTGTCTGGACAGATATTATTGGCTAGACGCGGATTTTCACTAGTAAATATATTTCAACTACGTAGGAAATTTACCGATTTGCTCTGAATTAAATTATTTCCTAGAAGTTATTGAACTATTCCAAAGGCTGAAATACAAACAGAAATAGTTTAAATTTACGTTTGTTGGTTTGTCTGCTTTGTATAATATATGTTTGTCTATTACACTGTAGGCAATAAGTATACCCAAAAACAATGTATGTAAGTCTACATTGTAATTTTAGAAATGCATAGACGCTATAACACATTTCATCAGTAATATTCATAGACGTGTGACTCGAAACTTAGAACTATTGAGTGTAATATAAAAACGAAGAAGTTTACAAAAAACCAAGTTTAAATAGTACTTATCACTTTTCCTTCAAACTCCATACAGAACGCATTCCTAAATACAATTATTCAGATGTTATTATTCATGGAAGCAGACTATTTTTGTTTTACAATAAAATTACACAAATTCAACAATTTGTAATGAAAGCGGTAAGCATGTTGTTTAAGTTCAAATTTCTATCACACGAGGGCGCGTGTTATATTTTGGAAATTGTAAATTGGCCTGGTATTAATTTCCCCATGATCGAAAACTTTTTAACCTGTCTGTATAGGGTCCATAAATGTAACATCGTGTTTAATATAGTAAACTTAAAACTTAAATTTGCGTAACATTCTACTTGAGTATTTTGATATCTTCGTCTAGTAACTATGTTAAATAGTTCTTATATAAGTAACTAATGGTCTGCCAGAGAAGTACAGCTATTTAAAAAGTAAAAATGTCTCTTATCTCCTCCACTACGCTTCTTGATCTGTTCATTCCCAACGAAACAGTACATCTGGATTAATTCAAATAGAAGAAAGAACGGCCCAAGCACTCGTCACTGGTATTCATGGTTTCACCGAGTGAATAGTGTCCTTTATGAAAACAGTCTTATCTAGATTTTTATTTGTGCTGGTTTTTTAGTTACTATAAATAGCAAACAAATAACTTAACTGCACTATTCATCATAATGCTTCGGTATTTAGTATTCAGGGTTCGTTTAAATTAGCGATTTCTCATAAAATTACAGAGTGTAGTAGAATTTAACTATTTTATCTACATTTTGTATACATGTTTTTTTTTTTTTTGGTATATTTTTCTCAAGTTTTCATCATTAGTATTGTTTTGACTATGATGTAATTATGAAAAGTAAGTGGACTGTATATTTTTTCTTGATTTATTTTAACTGCCGGAGAATTATAATTTACACTAGTTTACTGGTTTACAACATTTTTATTTATGCAGACTCGCTGCCTAGTCTCTGGCGTCTCTTCAACCACACTCGGCCGTCCGTCCCACCACATATGGCATCATTTTTTTGGGGTGGGCGTGTTCGCCATATGCAACTCTGGCCAGTGTTGACACCGTTACAAATAACAGATACTTACTTAACTTAAAGATATAAATTACCTAAATTGGGCTTGAACAAGTATCACATAAATAAGATAAACGTGTAGAAGCATAATAATTGAGGATGGGTCAGTTTATATTGCAGTCTCCAGTGGAGTCAATTTATAAATATCAGGAAATCATATCAAACTAAATAATTTGGTAGAATTATTCCGTGACAAAATATTTAGCAACAAGCTGACTTCATTGGAATGTAGCCGTTGTTCCCTTTAGAGTTTGTTAACTTTTGACAAATGTATAGGCATTAGGAAAATCAAAAGATATGTTACAAATTTTTTCTGTGACTGCATTTCTGAAAAACTATACGGTTCCAAATCTACTACGGTTCCACAATTTACGAAGATACAAAAATCTAATATTTTGATAATTCCAAAATTTTGTCGAAGGTATACCTATCGTCCCCCTCCTAGGTTGAAGGAGATCACCTATAATGTACTTCATGTGGAAGTGTTCTTCAATGAATCCTTTACATCATAGGAGAATATTTCGTTGTAATAGTTTTAATGTTGAAATTTTATATCCAAGATAATATCCTGTAGCTTCTCTAAATTAGTTTTTATTATGAAATATTGTACAATATTGACATTCAAAGTAATGAACTACCTATCTAAACAGCACAACAAGTAAATCCCTTTGGTGCTTAATTAATTTTATATTTTTAGAGTCTCGTTTTATTAAGAATACACTAAATTCCAGGTCTGTTTTTTATCTCATTCAAAGACACTGATGGAGAAATAAACAACAAGCAGAATAATAAGTATTACATGCCCTATTGTTTCGCACTCTAAGGAAAAATGTCTTTACTGCATTATTTCAGGCAAGCATATTTCTCTTAATTTCTGAAATTATACGGGCACAACGTAAACAGTACATTCAATTCAAGCTAGGTACTCTTGTTTAAAATAAACAAACTCACTACTTTGTACACATTTTTTGTCTCTGGCGATATAAGATACGACCTAACTCTAAAGTGGTTCGCTTATTTCGTAGCTTGTGCGAATTAAAATTTTCAGGGACCCGCTGAAGTGTTTTCGAGTACAGTACGTCAGGATATTCATACGCTGTTCTTAGTCAACTTGAAAGTTATTCAAAACCAGCACAATAGCTCTATAAGTGGTTGCAGTATGCAAAATATCCCCTCGCGAACCACTCGAAAACTTCCATTATAGTAGAAAAGGATGTCTATATACTTAGCAGCTTGCTGAGTGGTAGGTGACGCTAGAAATATTTCGCTTTAAGGGTATTGTTGCGGTGTTTTACAAATGTTTGCATTTTTTAATGAGTATATTGATTATTTGAGTTGAATATTATTTATTTTTTGTTATTACTTCACTATATGCAATACCCTGAATTGCATAACAGGTATATTTTACAAATTTTTTAATTAGAAAGGATGTAGTGAGGGAAAATGAAATCTTTAGTTAAAATATTAAATAATAACAAGAATGTCATACTCAAAAATGTTATCCTACATGTAGGAATAGACCTGGAATTCAGTTTGCTTGAAAAATACCACTTGTTTTATTATTTTTTCCTCATTCAGGTATCGTTTTCCCACTAGGTACTCCACTGCATCCATTCAAACATATTTCTGTCCCGACACCGTTAATATCACTAATTCTCTATAATAATTGGATTACAAGACACAGTTTCGTCTTATTTTTATAATCAATCACCATAATCCCATTGCGTTGACCGACGGTATCCGCTGAAACGGTCGTACTAAAACCTCAGGTGCATTAACCATAATATAACCAGTTCTGGGATAATACGTGGAAGTAAAATTAATAATTCAGAAGATTTCAATAATTTCTAAATACTTTTTCTATAATGCATCTAATTACATTACTTTGTCTTAGTAGGTATCACTATCTACGGATAGGTATATAATAATAATAATAATAATAATAATAATAATAAAAATAATAATAATAAGGCTCACCTTTGCTTTTTTAAGGTCAGCGGGGCTTAAGTCGGAGACTGAGGGATACATAATGGCTTTCCAGGATGGTGTATTTAACTTAACACCCTCGTCTTTCGAATGTTTAATTATTGAAACAATTAATCTTTTTTATGCCAAAAATGTATTTTTGGTTGCCAAATCCTACCGACTGCGCCAGATATAGATGAGCTCCTGAAGAGCGAGTTTTTAAAAATAACTTTGGCACAAAAACTGTTAACAAATTTTATTTTAAACACTTTCATTGGTTACAAGTTTAACTGTTGTGTACAAGGGAATAGTAATAATGCCTTAAACAAACAGATTATCTCATATTTATAAACTAGCTATGCTGAGCTTGCATTGAGTCTCCCATAGGCGCCGGGCTGGGGTAACATAACTCACGCATTTCATTTAATAAATTTTAAGATTATGAATTACAATCTGTATCCAAATTCGTTGAAGCAGTTCATGTTTTAACAAATCCCTACATAAAATTTCTGGGTGCCACAGCAATTTGCGTCTGCATCAGATACATTTTAAGGGCTGAGCTGGTGTGGACAGGAGCATCACTATCCTCAAATCGAAAAGTTGAAGAAACTATAATCTGTAGTTATAAGTTACAGACATTATCAAAGTTATTCAGTATCTAATGTTTTTCAATGACTTATCGTTTGCAGATTCCGATTCACATTGTCAGACAATGAGTTTTGCAAATTAATGCCGAGCTTTGACGACTTGTAGATGATAATAAAAGTCACATATTTACCACATATATACAGTCACATAGGATCTACATATTATTATATCTAATAAAAGTCGCATTATATCTAGCGCTGACCCGCACCGCATCTTGTTAACAGCACCAATCCCCAGAATCCTGAAAAAATATCAGACAAGTATATAAATAAAGGGTGCTGCTGTGCATCACACAAACACGTTCTGTTATTTTTTTGTCGTCAGAGCTTCTAAAATATTTTATACAAAGTATGCCGCCGTACATTTATTTGATCATATAGCCCAAAAATAGCTTTATACCTATCGAGAAAGAGTTTCGGTTGATGTTTCTTGAATATTGGGATATCATATCATTCCACTAAGTCTATATAGGTTTAAACTTTCATATATAGGTACACACTGATAACTATATACCTACTGAGGTACATAGTAATGAAAACATATTAAGCCTAAGAAAATAAAACGTGTATTACACCAAAAGCATAACTTTACCTTCATGAGTGAACCTACGTGTACCTATGTATTTTTACTTTAAAAAAGAAGAGAAGGATAATAGTGTGTCAAATGTGAAACAAGCTAATATTTTTCCCACTTACTGTTTATATAAGTCTTATTTATATATAAATATCCTATAATATCATTTGAACTACTGGAAAATGAATTAAGGAAAGTTCTTATGCTAAGATATCTCCAGATTTACTTCTTATCTTCCATATTTATTTCTTACTTGTACTGAAAGATATTTTTCACAATATATTGAATTGTAATTTTATTATTAAATACTGCTTCATTAAAATTCGTTAAATAAAACCTTAATATTTATTTAAAAAGTCTGATTCTATTGCATATTTTCAAGTATCTTTAAAGTAGTAACAAGTTTCTTTCCTAGCCAAAATATTCGTCTACTATTAGGATAGCTTAGCTTTCAAATATTATAATAAATGCCTGTGAAACTGTAGACATTTATCAGGCAAAGCAACTTTAACCGTTTGGGAACGGGGGAACCCTCACACCCAAATTTATTAATCCAACGCAATTTAACATTTTGGCTAGAGCGGCGATCATTAAAACCTCGTTAATTGTGTGAAGATGTTGTAAACTCTATCTATAATTTAAATATACAGGGTTATTCAGAACCCATATAAAAAACTTTGAGGATATGTGCATCCTTAAATAAGAAATCGATATCACCAAAAAAATTGTAATAAAAGTAATTAGGATTTCCCGTAAACAATGTTTAAAGTTATACCATTATAAAGGACTACGTAGCTGGGCAACTGTACTTCAACGACATCTGATATACCACATTCCGACAACAAGTTTTTTGTACCTGGAACGTCTATCTATCTTTAAGTTTATTTTAAAGTAAAAACGCTGCACATCTTTTTTGCGCCGGGCGCGCCGGTTTCTTTCGTGCTAGCTAGTTTGCATTGTCAGTTCCAAGGTCACTCCATTACAGTGGACCAGTATCCAGCGGCGTGCAATGAAAAATTTTTAAATAGTTTTCAGACCCCGCCAAAAAAATTTCTTTTTGCACTACCACATTTCTACATGTATGTTGAACATCCTCAAATTTTATTTTCGATAGGTTCTGAATAACCCTGTATAAAAGGCACATGAAAATTCTTAAAATAAATATTTAACTATCTGTCGACTTTCACAACTTTAGTCTGGAGAAACTAAATCAAATTTATTTACCTAAGTAGTCAAATTTTTGTCTTTCGGGTAAATGGCATAAAATTGTTGCCGTTGGAAGCTCTCCAGATACCAAATTTGCTTAAAAATGAATTAAAATCAATGAAAATGAATTTCATTACTGTAAAAGTAGATATATGGTATGGTATAAATTGAATTATATAAAATTAAAATTATATTATCTGAAATACTCAAACTGGACGTACTTCCTCATGGAGCTATTTGGAATTGTTTATTAGCCTTTTCCTCATAAATTACCTCTGGCTATGCTTTTATGATCTACACTGTAGTAATTGTACTTATTGTTATAATTATATATCATTTTTGGACATCTGTAAAATTGCCTCTTCGTACATTTTTCTTTAGATAAATAGTCTGAATAATATTTCCAATTTTATAGTTTATAATTTACAAAAACTCCATATTTCCTTCATTCAACTTAGACCAAATAGCACGTTCACTTAAGTTGTAGGCAAAGAAACACTTTTTTATGTGTAGGTACCGCCGGTAGCTTAGTCGGCACCTAAAAATAGCACACTGGATATTCTATGTCGGAGATGGGGTGATTAATTTGGTGCAACTGAGCAGTTGTAGTACAAGTTAATCTAGAAGAACCGACGTATAACGTGACACCAATTACTTCATGAGCACATGAAAGTTTTCAGGTTTACAATGGATTTTCAGCGTCGAGTTACGCTGTTCCTCAAACTACTTTTTATGGTTACTGACCGGGCTGTCGTAGGCTATGAATTGTAAATTATACGTTAAATATGTGTAGTATAGTTAGTGGAAAGAAAAAAGTTCTAATTTTCGCAGAGATATTGTGCTTTCTTTGCGAATTTTAGCACAGAAAATATTTCTCAAATATATACCTCAAATAGATGACAGTTAATTTTAAAAATACAAATATGTATCATTATTTATATTATGTTACACTATTACACATCTATAAGCTGAAAATTCTAATAGTTTAATAACAGATAGTGATGAAACTCATAAAGGAAATTGAGATTTTATGAATATTGATTCATATAGTAGGCCCATGCTCAGAAGATATTAGTAAGATTTTGAACCCCTTAATTTTTAGCTCATAGTTATCGTTATCATTAAACTCAGACCAAAAAGAGTATCCTTTTTGGATAAGGATTTTTTATGCTCAGTAGGTATAACGATTAAAAATTAAGGGGTTCGAAATCTCCCTAATAAGCATATAAAAACATTAAATTTAAAGTTAAGTAAATTTGTAGTTGTCGCAATTTCCTTTTTTATTACAGCTATAATGTCTAGGTATTGTTGTTTTAAAGTTACAAGCAATATACACTATTTTCTTGTATGGTTCTGTAACAGAAATACAGTGTTGGCAGTTACCGTATAATCATGGTATCCACGATCTATAAAGAGTATATTTATGATGCCTGCAAGTTTATCCCATATCTCAATTAAAAATCAATTATAAAGGTTTTGGGTTTCATCCCATTTAACTTTGTTAAAAGCGTATCCAGAGGTGAATATTCCTGTTTTTTATGAAATACCCACTATGCATCGTAATACGCTTGGGATATAAGAGGAACAAAAAAGACCCAATAAGCACATACATCCACGAAAAATTCAGTCAGTTTATATTAAAATTTAAAATTTAATAAACCTGCCTTTTTATACACAATCGTGGGAAATCTTGCAAGCTTGTTATAACCAGATTTTTCAAATGTATGGTTCTGTATCGACATAAAACATTAATTTGTAGTTGTCGTAGGAATTTCATTAACTCATAATTGGTTTGATTTAGTTGAAAATGTTTTACTGACTTTCTAGTGTTTTAGTGTTGCTACACGCACAATTCAATATACAGTGTGTCCAAGATAAAGATGGGATAGCATTGGGATCTTGGAAACGGTAAGAGATACAAAGTTGGTTAAATTATGAAAAAGTTGAGCAGTTTGAATACCTTTTACATGGACTTTGCAAAAATAAGTTATCTTTTTTTGATTTCGAAATATTTGGAAAAACATTTTTTTTTGCGATATTTGTTTTTATTTATTTCTGGCGTTATTTTAACAGCTATCAAAAAATAAAGAATACTTTTCCATTGTCACTTTTTGAGCTTAACAAGATGGCATTCATCAAGTTTTTGTCCGACGTTTCGTTTCCGAGAAACCATCATCAACTTCTTTTTTTTAAATACGGCCCTGTATTTTTAAATAGAAATTTTGATACCATTTTTTATTCTCAATTCAATTATGTATCACAAGTAATGGTTTAATTACGTTTTTAGCTTGTTTTTTCCACCATTAAAAATTAACGAGGAAAATCCTCCTGAGTTTATAACAAATAAACAAGTAAAATAATGTATTTATCTAAATTATTTATTACCATGTTAATTACAAAAGATGTTCGAACAAACGACCATTATTTTCTAACATCGTTTAACTGTAGCTTCCAAACTGTTAAAGTCCATCTGGCGTAATAGTTTGAAATGCTTCTAGTACCAATTCGCGTAATTCTTCCTCTGTTTGAAAATTACATTGGTATACATAGTTTTTATGTAGCCCCAAAGATAAAAGAATGCGGCTCTGAATGCTTGAAGATAATTTTTTTAGATAAGTTTGGATACAGGAATATACATGTACAGTAAAAACAGTACGATTTTTCTATGCACCTACCACAACAACAGTAGTAGACTTTGCAAACAAAACATCTGTGAAATTGTCATTGTTGACAATTTGGTAGAGTTACAATACGGTTAATAATAAATATCGTTTTATAATTTGCTTAAAAATGAATAGAAATGTTAACAATGTTTTGGAAGCTACAGTTAAGCGATGTTACCTATGCTTAGAAAATAATGGTCTTTTGTTCGAACATCTTTTGTAATTAACATGCTAATAAATAATTTATATAAATAAATTATTTTACTTGTTTATTTGTTATTATATTGTATATGTATTTTGTTATTGTTATTGCCGCGGCGATAGCTCATTCTGTTAGGTGCTGGGTGATAGCTTGTGACTAACAGAATGGTATATTGCTGCGCGAGTTCGAATCTCGCCAGGGGAGAAATGGCACCTCTCCCAGGGAATGGTTGTGTGTCTGCGTTTTTTTCATGTGTATCCTCCCTCTACACAAGCCTGAGGCTTACAGAAGGGAGGTTGTCCATTTCTGTGGTGTGTTTTGTTTTTGTTTTTGTTTTGTTATAAACTCAGGAGGCTTTTCCTCGTTAATTTTTAATGGTGGAAAAAACAAGCTAAAAACGTAATTAAACCATTACTTGTGATACATCATTGAATTGAGAATAAAAAATGGTATCAAAATTTCTATTTAAAAATACAGGGCCCTATTTAAAAAAAAAGAAGTTGATGATGGTTTCTCGGAAACGAAACGTCGGACAAAAACTTGATGAATGCCATCTTGTTAAGCTCAAAAAGTGACAATGGAAAAGTATTTTTTATTTTTTGATAGCTGTTAAAATAACGCCAGAAATAAATAAAAACAAATATCGCAAAAAAATGTTTTTCCAAATATTTCGAAATCAAAAAAAGATAACTTATTTTTGCAAAGTCTATGTAAAAGGTATTCAAACTGCTCAACTTTTTCATAATTTAACCAACTTTGTATCTCTTACCGTTTCCAAGATCCCATTGCTATTCCATCTTTAACTTGGACACACTGTATAGGTAGATAATCTGTTCATATAGATAATTCAATGGATTCATTCTGTTTTCATACAGCAAGATATGGTTACATGTTTTTAAAACATTAGTTGTTTTGAAGCAATTCCTGAGAAAATTGGTATTCTGTTTCACACTTTTCAGCAATTACATCTGCCAATTTAATAATTTGTTGTACAGAAAACTTGTTATCATAACGATCTTAGTGGTTGTTAAGGCAATAACATGAGACGATTTAACAGTTTTCTAGTCTTTTAGAAATAAAATTAATCCAATTGGTATAAATTTTCGCTTGAATTTTCTTCAATTTGCAGGAAATATCCAAAATCACTATTAAGCACTAATGGTATTTTGGTTTCTAAATTATAAAAATAGATATGTAGAATACAGGTGTCTAGTAAATACCCAATGAAAGAAGCTTGAATGCTGAGTCTGAAAAGCTATGAAGCTTTTCAGACTTAGGAACCAATTCCTTCAATATTTAATTAATTAATGAATGGACTTTATGGATCAGGCATGGATAATTGACCAGGTTCCTTTTCACTTACAAGTAAATATAGATAAACATATTTGTTACCAATTACTACTGTTGTATATATAAATATTTTGAGTTTGAGGTTATGTAAATAGAAACTAGACATGATTTAAACTGAAAAAACAGAATAACTATTTCCATAACAAAATTGTTAACATTTACAATCATAACCACATTGCTACTTAACAATACTCGTACCCATGTGTCAACAGAATCGACCCAATTATCTACATAAAAGTTTATAAGGCCAGAAAGTTTTATCACAAGGAAAGATAAATGTAAGTCAGCAGTATCAATAAACATCCATAAGGTTTACCACATCTACATTCTATGGATCTGGAGTGAACATAGCTGTAAAATTGTAAGAGGTTATTTCAATAAATTATCATAAATATCATAATTTCAGTAACATAAGTTTATTATTCACTAGGTATATTTTACTTTTTCCATAGTCTGGTACAAAAAATTACAAGTATTATTAAGTTAATAACAGAGGACCCCTTAATCTAATAGTTTTCAGTTCTTCCCTCTAATAAAATAATTAGGTACATCACAAGGGTTCTAATGGCCTGTGCTCGGTAACCTTAAAAATTTTGAATTTCTTGAGTCTGCCTGACTAATTTAGGTAACTGGAAGAATTATATTGGTTAACGTTACGGAATGCTAATATGATTAATCATTTAAGTATATTGTACCTAGATATCTGTTGTATTGTCAATAGCAATTCAGCATTACAACACAATATGGTAACGGTTCGTATCAATATTTGAAGCTGATTATATAGAAATAACTTAAAAAATGGAATAAGATGCAAATAGTATATCAAAATAAGAAAACACAACTTTTTGAGGCAACAGTAAAGGAGTAGATGGCACACATTTCCACATCGAAGTATGTATCTACTTTCTAATTTCAACACTTTCGAATTTACAGTGAACTAGTTGACTTTTTACAATTTCTGCAAAACACTATGTTGTTAATACCTACCACTGCTGAACTTCTCTAGTTTCGTAAACAATTTATTTACTTTTTAGTCTTAGACCCATCATGATATCAGTGTAATTTAAGAAAACCAACCCTTGTATTCAAAGAAAAATTATGAACAAAAATGTTGATGTTTCTAAATCATAAGTAATGTGGGTATAATAAAAAAAATGTACCTGTTTAATTATAAAACGTAAGTATAGGTACATGTTTTACAGGTAGGTTGGTAGGTATATAATTTTATATTACACCTATCTAAGTAAATACTGTATATTTCACTCATGATTCACTCATGATAATTGAGAGACTTGAATAAATTATAAGTACCTATATCTATTTTAAATTATAATTATAAAAACGTATCTAAGTCATAATATTTAAACATTTTGACAATTTCCTATGCATAAAAGAACATAAATAAGTATTATACTTTCACTCATGAATCATTAATTGAGAGAAGTTCGAATTTGGATCGACCATGAGATTTTCCGGGCTGTCAAATTCGACAACCCGACCCTCGCTCATGACTAGCACCCTATCCGAATCAAAAATGGTTTGCACGCGATGCGCTATTGTTAGGACGGTGCTCTTCCTAAATGCGGAACGTAAAGTTTGCTGTATTAATCTGTCCGTCTCGTGGTCCACGTTGGCCGTGGCCTCGTCGATGCACAATATCTGAAACAGAATAGATGTAGTAGATGGCAGAAGGTAAATGAACATGAAAGAACCTAAATGAAGGTGAATTTCTGCACTGGTTTCGTTAGATATGACAAGAAAAACGAACATTCGTCGGAAAACCCAAATTTCGATTTTTGGATATTACGAGCAATTTCAAGGATCTTCCTCAGAAATATACAAGTTTCTGAAATTAGATTTTCAATTGGATTCTAAGAAGTCTAAATTAATGTTATGTCTCACAACATGTCTAACATCTCATGTCAGACAATGAACAAAGTTTCATTGGAGTTTCAGTGGATGGCTAAGAGTTCCAATTAGTTTCAATTTGATTCCAACAAATTTCTAATAGATCCAGAGTAATTGAGATTGCAATTGAATTCCAATAAATGTTTAATGGAAAATGTTATTGCATTGTATAAGAGTTCAATTGGTATTCAATTTGATTGCAATTATTTTTAACCGATAATGAAAAGAGAGTAGTTTTAATTTCTATTTGATTTCCATAAAGAGTGTATTTGGATTTAGAATTGGACTCCAATAAATATATAATACACAATGAACACAGTGTTTCAATTACAATGAGAGTACCTACAATTAGATTTTCAGTTGAATTTTAAGAAATGTCTAATGAAAAGTACAAACAAGGTATGACTGAATTTTGATATAAATTAGCACATTTACAGGGATTATATTGTAAAAAGGTTGCGCAAACGTTCAATTAACTTATGTTATTATGTTCAATAATAACACCTTTATATCCAAATATTGCGTAATATTTGGAACCAATTAATTTTCTGGAGATACGCTTATTAAAAAGAAAATTTTAAGTATTGAATTTTTATGCTATTTCACATTGATAGATCCACCCATAGACATATAGATCCACCAATGGCAATCACAGCCTGCTTTGGATGTTTTAGTGAAAATAGAATGATGGTGTCAAGAATCAACGTAGTCTTATGATGATCGTGAATCATGATGAATGAAGTTTTCCTTATCTTCTTAAGTATATCTCCAGGAAAGAATAAATAAAGATGGTTTTCCGAAAATTAAGCTAATTCATTATATTTATACATATATAAATTATTAAGCTATCACAGAAATACGTCTCTGTAGAGTGGAAAGACATTTTGGGGTCTCACCATACAATAGTTATTCCCTTGGCGAATTACGAATGTATTTTCAAGATTATGTTTTAAATATTTACCTATGTGATACACGTTACCTTCTTCAATTATATGACCCTCTAGGCTTGTTTTTATTTCCTTTGTCAGAATTTTTAAAGGACGATACGATAATCTCGGAGTGAAAAGAACTCCGAAAATACTTGTGGCTCCCGACTATAGTACTGTAGATAAATTCAGGAATCAGTTATTTTATAAGGAATAAAATAAATGGGTCTCCCTCCCAGACAAGCCTCTGATATATGTGAGGTGCTTTATGAGAAATTCAAGAAATTTCGTTACGTAGTGTTGGTTTAGTATCTACTCGTATTATATCAAAAATTTACCGCACAGAACGACTGAAAGTAAGTTTGATTACCTTTGCATTATGAAGAACAGCTCTGGCCAAACAAATCAACTGTTTCTGGCCGACAGAAAAATTGTAGCCATCTCCATCTACTTGATTATCAAGACCCCCAAGTTTCTGCACAGTGGTCATCAGATTCACTTTATTCAGTGCGGTCCATATCTCATTTTCACGAAATTCTCCTAAAGGATCCAAGTTCTCTCGAATAGTACCATTAAAGAGAAATGGATCTTGCGGAATACAAAACATCCTGGATCTAAAACAGTTTAGAAGATATTATATCTACTGCATCCTAGTGTTGCGATATCAAATCAGACGGGAAAATGTTTGGAATTAAGAATTCGTAATTTTACATTTTGTACAGCTTCTTGACTATGTAGATCAATTATTGGACTTCGACATATTATATTAAAACATTCAAGACTTCACTCAACACCAATAAAAAACTCTGTTTTATTCAAATAGTAAGAGATCTTAATATAGTCAAATATAAATCTAAAATATCTAAAATATAGTCAAACTTTCGCCATAACCTCCTGCAATTCTAAACAAATGCAATAAAGTCTTACCAGTTTTATTTTCTGATAACCTAAAATATTCGTTTATATTAATTATCATATCTTACCTTACAGTTGGTAGAGAGATACGTCGAATATCTACGGAATCTATGCATATTGAACCGGAAGATACTTCCACCAATCTAAAGAGGGCTGATACTAGAGAACTTTTTCCGGCTCCAGTTCGTCCAACAACTCCAATTTTTTCACACGGCCTCGTCTCGAACGTTACTCCTTTCAGAGACGGTGTAAGATGTTCTCTAAAGGTTATAATATGATTTAAAAAACAGTACGTGAGCAGTTAGACTGAAATAAATTTTATATAATATCGTCAGTATCAATTTTTAGTTGTACATATTTAGCTTTGGTAATTTTTTTGTTACAGTATAATCGTTCAGGATACTGCAGTTTTTTATTAGTAAAATTGCTTTTGGATAGCACCGTTTGAAAGAACGAGCAAATTTTTCTAAATACGGAGGACCATATTGTTATCACTTATAATTGCACAAGAGGTTTGTATTTTACCGGATAAATTTGGATTGTTTCATGAGAAACTGTTGCCAAACAATTAGACGAGAAAAACTGTCAACTATTAAAAACGCGACACCGAAAGTGGAGGGTTTTTAGGTTGACAGTTTTTCGAGTCAAATTGCTAAAGGAAAGTTTAGAATTTAAACCATCCAAATTTGTCCGGTATCAATACAAACATCGAGTGTAATTCGGCAGGACAATTTAATGAATAAGAAATTTAGAAACATGAATGCTAACTTTATTTATGAAACACTAAAAATAAACACATTTTTATTTGAGCATCACCGAATCGATTCATTGTTAGTGTTTAATAATTCAATAACTTGTTGAGAGAAATGTCAAACTATTTATATTGGCAACGGACACCGTGATAATTGATTAAAAAATGACAGTGACAAAAATTTGTCACTGTAAAAGTTGCAGGTAACTTTTGTCGCTGTCAAAGTGACAATTACACTGTGGCATATGTGATTTTTTATTTATAAATTAAATTGTAAATCCATATATATTAAAACGCGTCGATTCTGTATTCCTCTAAGTTCCGTTGCCGAATCCGCAAAGTTTCAAAGCTATCTCCTCCGTGGGGCGATCTCGGAACGATCTCCGCGGACCACCGGAGGACGCCCCCGGCCTTTTCCAATGCGTAGGGGTATTTTCGTCCCGTTTCCTACGCGTTTTCCCAATTTAAACGCCTTTTCAAAAAACCTCTGCAAAATTCTCGTCGATCGCCGTTCGGCGAGAGAGATGCGGCTAGCACCGGCGTTTGTCCTCGCGCCTAATGGTCCCGTCACGCCCGCCGAAATACCGACTTTTCGCGGCACTCCCTAGACCCGTTTTCTAATTTTACGGCCTCGAGACCCGCTTCACGCGAAAGTTCCGTCCTTTCTCTAATCCTTTGAGATTTTTTTTTTCGAGACCGTACGTCCACTCCTTTTACGTCTATTTCGTCTTCGAAAATCTCCAGTCGCATCCGTCTCAACTTCTATCTCATTTTATATGCCCATGTGAGATTACACTAACGAGACAAGCACCTCCCACGAAAACTGTCAAATTAATTAAACTTCAGATAGGTTATTTTCCTACGAGAAATATTGCTAACGGAATGAATAGTACTGACTGCCAAACATTTCTGATTACCAAAATAATAAAGCGAAATGCTTTTCCAATGAGAAAATTGGTAAAAATTATTTTTTCAGGTTGACACGTACAGTTTACATACTTAAACGTCTCAAGGTAAATATTTGACAACAGGCGTGGTAGCGCAACGGGAAAGTAGTAGGATTCAAAACTTTATAATGCTGATTTCGCGAGTTCGAGTCTCGCTGGAGGCAATTTTTTTTTTTTACTTTTTAATTCCAATTATTTATTAGTATTAGTATTTAGTTATTCTGTTTCATTATCCATAGCTTTTATTGTTTTTGCACGTAAAGTTTGGAATTAATTCGTTCATTTTGGCAGTCTGTTAAATTCTTGATTTTAGCTTACAAACGTAAATATCTACAATATTTTTGGTCCCATTGATAAAATTGATAATAATGTTTACTTAAAAATAAATTTTACTTTCAGTACTTAAAAAATTATGATGTTTTACCATCAAGAATAGAGTACCCTTACAATTCATCAAAATATTAAGAAAAATCGTTTAGTATAATTACATCATCACAAAATTTCTTTAATAGGTATGTATTTTCTTTAAAATAATATTATTTTAGATGCATTTGTCACCCGAAGGGTGACCCCAGGCCGCAGGCCTGAACCCCCGGTAGGGCTAGAAATGGGAACGAAAATCGCGATAGCGATTTTCTCTCATTTTTAGTATAATTATAAAATATGATGTGTGCAGAAGCCGTACTCTTACAAATGACATTCATAATGCCAATGAAATATCCAGGTTCCATTGTTGCCATTTTAAAACCTGCTTTCTATTCAAAACGTATACTGTATAGTACGCGTGTTGTAAGAAAAGAAGGCTATATCATTGTGTACTGAACCGGTCGTCAGATCACTGAGGCCACTCCCCAGCAGCTCCAGTACACGCTGTGATTGGCCAACATCTATGTGATATCACCAGCCTTGGCCAATAGCGTTTGCGCTTATTAAATACTGGAGGGGAGCTAACAGTTTCAGACATTCCAAGAATTCGTTGATCTCATTGTCTTAGAACGTGTAAACTGTAGATATTTATTATAACATTATTAGGTACGCGTCTGAAGTTAATAAATGTACGGGTAAATTAATATCAGGATGATACTAATTTGCCCTTACATTTATTAACTTTAGATCATCTAAACTTATAATTTTACGAGAAAGTCAAATGTATTAAATCTTAATAATATCATCTTCTTTCACACAAATTATTATAAAATTCGAAGTTTGTGTAAACTTGTGGTATTTATTTTGGGTGTGATGATAAATTTGTCTTTATGTTTTTTCCTTTGGTATCTATAACGTTCTTGCATAATCAGGAACAACTATATTTCCCGCACTTTTCTTACCTATATCTCAAGACGACGTCATTGAAAAAGATAACCCCCTGACTGGGCCATGCGAACGGAGGATCAATGACGAAGTGAGCGCTTTCCGACGGAATTTCCTGGATATACTGATTAACACGTTCCACTGCGACCATCTCCCTTTCCGTCTCGGTGAAGGCATTGACGACGCCACTCAAGGCGCCCGTCACCGAGAGGGCGTAGGATATCGCCAGACCGATAAGACCTGTGAAAGGAAATGAAGATCAGCGATTTAGATGCGAATATGGGGGTAAGAAAAAACTACTGGAGGAGGTAAGGTTTTTTCCATGCCTCGTGTTTAGAACAGACACGTGCTCGTCAATAACAGTTATACGGGGTGCGGCGGATGCAATTATAAATATAATACCAATATATGATATGCGATGCGTTGGTGGTGATGTTAAAAGTACTTGAAATGAAACGTAACATGTTATTCTAATTACACAAATGTTGCGTTAATATGATATTTTTGTCCAGTGGGTTTAAATGGGAAATGGCCCTAAGAGTCATATGAATTTTGTCTAATAAACGTTAAAACAAAAAACATGAAACACGAGCAGGTGTTTCTATTTATCAAATTTTTAAACATTCCAACTATTAGGGAATATATAGATATAATATATAAATACGTAAATTTATAATGAACGATGTATTTTTTTCTTTCAAACAAATGCGTTTTGCAATTGCAAAGGCGTTTGATTTTTCTGTTAGGCCATCTTGTATAATCTCGATAATTTGTTCTCAAAATTTTTAATAAACTTTGATGTAGGTATGCATTACGTAGTAAATCCTTCTAGTTAAACATATCTCTTTCAACTGGAGAACTGGACATAAATAATCGGATTATTCTAATTAGTAAAATAAAATCACAAAGCATTATTAACAACCTATATGTGGTTCAAATATGACAAGATCTTTTTCATTATGGATATTTTGTTATATAAACAAATCAAATAAAATATAATGAAGCATCTACTATAAGACCTGAGCAGTGGCGGTTGGTGAAATTTGGGAATGGGGGGCACAGGGGAAAAAATGCGCCGCAGGCGAAAATTTTGCATTTTTCAAGGTCAAACACCTTAAAATTAAAAATTTGAAATTCGTAGAGCAAAAATATTTGCTTGAAGAAATAGGTTTCGTTAGGCAAATATCCACTTTTTTGATGCGATTGACAGAAATATGAAAAAATTATTTAAAATAATATTTAAATCGGTTCAAAAAAAGTATACATGTTAGAAAAATGGCAGGCGAAACTTCTGTTTTCTGCTAGACCAGAAAAAACACAGATAGATAAAAAAAATAAATAATAAAATCCATTTAAGTACTTAACCCAAACCCTAACAAATCGGTGTGCTTACCTTACAATCTGCAACCACCCGCTCGTCCATCGAAAACTAAACTTAGTAACTTTTAAAATGAAACTCCATTCTTCTTGACTTATCATTTGCAAAATGTTCGATAACTTGTTCGTTAAAATCAGTCATAGTGTTTACTAAATTTTTCTCGATGGAAAGCATTGCTAGAGCACATAGCCTTTCTTGTGACTTCGTGTTTCTTAAAAATGTCTTTATTCGCTTAAGTGTTGAGAAGCAGCGTTTACTTTCGACTGTAGTCATAGGAATTGTGCACAATATAGTTAATAGTTCAACCGATTCCGAAAAGGTCGTAAGTAAATTATTTTTATTTAACATTTGTAATAAAGCAACCGCATCACTATGTTGTATGAAATCATCTCTAGAATACATTATATACAGCTCATTTTTTTATTTTGTAATGTTGATCTTTGGAAATAAGGCACACACTGTTTTAATATGTTCCAGAGGCAAAACTATTCTATAGTTGTTAAATTTCTCCTCCTTTTCAAACAAATTGGCTATAGTTAAAAAATTAGTAAATTGAAATCTCTCACGTACGTTCATTAATATGATAGGGTATTCCCATTTCTAGTACTCTGTACCGTCTGGTCGACGAGGCAGCGCCCATTCAATGACGTAACAGAACGCATTAGAAAAGACGCGCTGGAAAAATAGAAGCTGTGTATCCTTTTCTTGCGCATGCAAATAGAAAAGAAAGAGAACAGGCACACAGCGGTCGTGCCCAGCCCAGTGAACACAGACGGTGAAGCGTGAAGCGGTCTAGACGCTAGACGGATATGTATGCACCAAATGTTTCAATATGCATGATGAAAAATTAATAAAAAAATCCACCAAATTATAATAATTATAAAAGTTTATAAAATATCACAACATTCACAAATCTTATGTGCTTACGCATAGGGCACGTGCCCTTGTGCCCATTATGACTAGCCGCCACTGGACCTGAAGAGGTATACCTAACACCGACTACTGGTAACATCCAATTCTGAATTAATAGGTTTTCTAGAAACTGTTAATTGACGAACCACTCATTCATCTTTTTCATGGCATATCCCTCAATTCTACATTTATATATTTTGGCGGAGTCGCCAGGAATTTATGTGAATACAACTAATCCTTAAAATAGCTGTTAATACGGGGATAAAGATGTGTGGGGTAGGCAATTAACAGCTTTTCTTTAATTGTTACTCTCTGAAGATGCGTAATTTATTGCTTGCTGATATGTATACTTATACAGCTTTGAGACTACCACAATATGGTTGGCCATATAATCTTGACACCTCGCCAATGTGGCCGAATAATAAATATATACGATTTATAAGATCAAAATGAGTAAACTGCTTGGAAAATTAATAGTGACATGTGTCACCTTTTCCTATTTTGAAAAGTTACCGCTTTTTTACTATTATATGTAATATTTTCAGTTAACTTACTTGCCCTCATTTTTTTATAATTCCAATTTTGGAACTATCTACAAATCACAAAATTCGCTATAAATTTATTAATTTCGCGACTATGAAAATTGGAACTACCTACAAATCACAAAATTCGCTATAAATTTATGAATTTCGCTACTATGAAAATTAATCTTAACCATAATAAAATACCTGGATCGGCGACGTCGTACTGATGCTGAATGACCGCAATAAAACTGACACCTGTGACTACAGCCACACCAATAAATTGCAACCGCATGCCCAACCACCTGGCCGCAGCATTACTTGCGAACTGAGCCTTTATGTTGGAGTCCACGTTGTCTTCGTTGTCCCTCTTGAACCTCTGGGTAGCCCTCATTGCTCGAATGCTTGTTAGACCTGAAAAAAAAAAAAAAAGAAATAAACTCTTGGTATTGGTATTTATTTATTATTGTAAAATAATCGTCCATTCTGAACGACCAAGTCGATTCCGTCATTCGTGACTCAGTATTTCGTGGTTTAGTAATACTAGAAAGTTAACAGAGTATTTGTGAACTTATGTGACGTTTCTGATTAAATTGTTTAAGTAAATGTTTTATTTTTCAGTGCTACGTCAAAACACATCATGCCTATGCACATTAATAAACAATCCAACTAGTCTTGTCTCTTACATCTAGGTTATGAATCATACCTATGTTATGTTGTCAATGAGGACAATGCTCTTAATACGGTTATATTAAACTACCACAAGATCTACGAGCAAATTCTATTGATTTACATAAATAGCCAGTGCATTGTATTTACATGAGAACATAATTGAGTTGCATAAATTTAAAATGGACCATTATATGCGGAATTACATGTAATCTCACCTTGTAATGTTTCATTAAAATGACTGTAAACAGGAGACAACGTTACACTCGATATCCTCTTAAGTTCTCTGGAAGTCAGTCTGTAATGGTTTTGGAGCCAGTGATACACAGGTACGAGAGGTATTAGGATTAAGCAAATCCACGGTAGACCGTATATTGTAATTACCAGGCATCCTGCAATGTAAGATAGGTATTACGTGAATATATTAGACCGATAAAAAGAGACAATTTATCTGCAGTAACTTCTGGGTAATTGGATGCAGGACAAATTCAGTTAAGCAAAATAGTCACTTTAATCCCCAATGCTGACAAAAGACACATTCACGCTTTAAGGGCATCAAATATGGAGCTAGGTGTCCGAGCGGTTAAGACGTCTAGTTTTTAATCATTCTCCGCGGTTGACGACGGTTCGAATCTCACCGTGGTCAAGTTTTTCTAATTGCTCCAATATTAAATCTGTGTGTGTAAGGCTGGTAGCATTCTTAATATGTAACTAATACTGCAATATCACTGTATAAATGGCTAACAACCTACTGTACACTTTAATTAATAAGGTTTTCCAGGTTTTCCTTATTCTCGTACTAAATGGTAGTTAAAGTTATAACATCGTAAGTCGTTCCTGGGCGCACTCGCGGCCCGAAAAATAATAATATGCCGCTCCCTCTCCCACACAAGTCTCTGACTTCCGGGCTCATTACTAAGATGAGAATGAGGGATAGAGATATTATTATTATTATTATTAAATTACAAAGGACAAGTGCTAGTGTACTACACAGTAAGGTATAAAATTTCCTAAATTTATGGATTTCAACTTACCAAGCAATCCGAAAAACTGAGCTAGAAGTATATTCAGTATAAAAGGCAAAGAATCATCTACTGTATACGTGTCACTGGAAAATCGATTTAGAATTCGGCCTGTTGGAGTAATGTCGAAAAACGTTGATTTCGCCTAAAACATTTAAACAAATCTTGAAGGAGGTTCGAAGCTTTAGTGTGAAGAAACACTGACGTAGTTTTCCACATAACACTATACTGCACTTGACGCGCGTTTCGCCAACTAAATTGGCATCATCTGGAGATTATTAAAACTAAAGCTATGCTAACACTGTGTCCTATTTATACCTAAACCAGGTATTGCTGCAATTCAATGAACCGTGATTTACTAACCGATAAAGATGATGCAACTTGTTTGGTGAAACGCGCATCAGGTGCATTATAGTGTTTTGGTGTTATGTGGGAAACTACGTCAGTGTTATTTAAACAAATTGAGCATGCTAAAACGTTACTCTGTGCATGACGAATATGTAATATCTTGATAATTGCAATGATTTGGCATGGTATCCATCAGAAGATGTTATACCATGAGAATGAAAAAATACCACATAAAAACATAATATAAATAAAATATATACGTTTTTCGTGAGAGATAGTGATAAATATCAAGTAAAAGGCTTCAAAACATGATCTACTTAGTTTCCCTTAGCCATTTATACTCATATATTTTTGCAAAATTCTGCATAGCTGGGTTAAAAGTAATACGCGGTCGTACATGGTAGGAAACTTACTTTAATCACGGACTTCAGCAACAACTTATGTATCTTTGTTGCGGCTTTAACTCCTCCGTACGCAAACAAAAACGCCCTCATCAATGTAAACAATGTATTCACGAACGCGAACTCCACGTAGATCTTCAAATAGGAATACACATCACTGTCATTTGAAGTGGAATCAGTAGCCACCAATACATAACCAAGATCTGTTGAACTCGTATTGGTTATATTTGGACTAGTCGTGTTGATACCGTCACTAGTCACCCAGTGAGCCAGCCACCAATCAGTCATATTTCTAGATAGCTGCATGAAAGTGATGGTGCAAAGAATTGTTAGGCTGAGTATATGCCCTATAGCTTTCCAATAAGAGCCATAAACGCCGAATTCTATACTACCAGTTTCGCTTGTTTCTTGGAATAAGGCGTGCTCTTCGGAGTCGACCGACTTTTCTTGTTTCACGCTGTCCAGTAGCGAATTTGTGGCGGATGTCGATGTGGACTGAAAGCTTTCACTCAGTTCTAAGTCCACGGGTAAGGTATCGTCTACGTGATACAGCACGTCTGCTGGTTTTCCTAGAAAGAAAAATTGTTGCATAGTATATTCTGTGGCAGGAGTGGAATAAGGAATATTCTACAGGTTTGGACAGTTTTCAAAAGTAAAAAGTGAGAGAGGCGATCCATGATTGAAAGCATCTATTCCAAACGTGTTATAGACTGCACGAACCACAAGATAGCTATTTGCGCAATAAGTTAAGAAGCGTGACTTTTTTCCGTATCAGGCATAGATTTTTTGATCGAGGCGCTAGCCGAGATAAAAATACGCCATATGCGGAAAAGGCACTTTTGGCCTCGGCCTCAATAAATGCGCAGGGCTTTCCATAACCAAATGTAAAAAGTTATAGTTAAAATTTATAATAATGATAAGAAATGATTCCATCAGAGGCTATCCATGAATGGAATCGTCTATTCCAAACGTGTTATAGACTGCACGAACCACAAAATAGCTATTTGCTAAATAAGTTAGGAAACGTGACTTTTTTCCGCATCAGGCGTAGATCTTTTGATCGAGGCGCCAGCCGAGATAAAAATACGCCGTATGCGGAAAAGACACTTTTGGCCTCGGCCTCAATAAATGCGCAGGGCTTTCCATAACCAAATGTAAAAAGTTATAGTTAAAATTTACAATAATGATAAGAAATGATTCCATCAGAGGCTATCCATGAATGGAATCGTCTATTCCAAACGTGTTATAGACTGCACGAACCACAAAATAGCTATTTGCTAAATAAGTTAGGAAATGTGACTTTTTCCGCATCAGGCGTAGATTTTTTTATCGAGGCGCTAGCCGAGATAAAAAATACGCATATGCGGAAAAGACACTTTTGGCCTCAGCCTCAATAATGCGCAGGGTTTTCCATAACCAATTGTCAAAAAGTTATAGTTAAAATTTATAATAATGATAAGAAATTATTTAAATTGACCATCAATGAATAGTAAGTTCAGGAACTAGGATGCATTTTTGCGCGTGGGAAAATTTTTCCCGCAGTGGTTAGGAAATATTGAACTTTTCCTGACTCAAATTAGTTAGTAAATGTACAACTTTTCAAAACACTATTAAAAAAATATAATTATTATACAATAATTATCTATGTAACTCACCTATCTGCTTAATCGTTCCATTTTCTAATAGCGCTATTGCGTCAGCGTATATCAGATACTGCACATGATGAGTACACAGGATTCTCGTCTTGTTCAGCAACAATCCCATGAGGCAGTGCTGAAATATATGCTTGGCGACCTTCACGTCCACCGCTGAGAGGACGTCATCAAGGAGATAAACGGATTTGTCCTGGTGAAAAATATAATTAGTAACCGTATCGGGGGAACTCCAAGATGCAGGTACAATTGATATCCTTCGGGGTGTAATGTACATATGCGCCTTTACTAATAGAATCGATGTTTGTACATCGGTGTGTACCACATAATGAAATAAAACCTAGGAAAGTAGTATTACATGTATTTAATAAGGGAAAGAAGTCTTTGTAACTGGAACCAATTAAAACGAGGCACTTCAGTAACGGTTCACGTTCACCTTGTAGCAGTATGTTACTCTGTTTTTCTTGTCTTCAAACAGATAGTAGAGGTAGAGCAAATTCTTGATCTACGAATTTTTTCTTCTTTCTTCTAGTCTACTAGCTTCACTTTCTATTTCAGTAGTTTACCTGAATCCACTGGGGATGTTGATTTATTCTTTAAAATGCATACCCAAGCTTTTCTTTTTCTAATAATTTTGACTTCTAGAGTATTTTATTTAAGAGCCATATCAAATTGTCATTCCTAACAAGTTCATTTTACACATTCTCATTCATACTTTCAATTTCTTCAGTATTTTCTTCACACAAAAGATTACGCACCACAAGCAGCAGACGGTCACTGTCTTCTTATTCTCTAGCAGTTACGTCTACTTCAACTTCTTTAATGGCCATCATTATTTTACTAGTCACATCTCTGATTACCAATTCTCTCATTTCTTTATATACTTTACCGACTACTTAAAAAAATCAGGAAATCTTCCCTATCTTTAATTAAATGTGTAAATTATTACTTTTACATGCATTTTTAAATTTATTGAGGAAAGTTTTCTTCGTTTTGTTCAACAGAACCTTGAATACTTTACGCCTCAATGGATAGCAAATATACCTGTATGTCGAGATGACCCGAAAATATTCGAAAAATACAGTCGTTTTTGCGACGGTCAGCAAAACGTAAACTTACATCGTATTTATCAAATATTTACTCAAAGCAACGACTTTTTACCATTAAAAATATTTGTTATTTTTGTTTTTTTGATACCTAGTGTATATTGTATCGGCGTTGTTGATATTGGTGAAGTTGTATTAGAAAAATTAACATGTTACAAATGACGGTCCCCTTTCGAACCTACTCTATAAATTTTGAATCATTATTACCTGGTAAACGGCACGCGCCAGTGCTACCCTAGCCTTCTGGCCACCTGAGAGCATGGTGCCGCCCTCGCCCACCTCCGTCATGTCACTTGCGGGCAGTTGCTGGATATCCTCGGCCAGGCCGCAGGCGAACAGTACAGATCTGTACTTGCTGTCGTCGAAGGGTCGGCCGAAGAGGATGTTGTCGCGGATGCTGCCGTGCTGCAGCCAGGGTTGTTGGGTCGCCAGGCCAAAACCTTGTAAAATTGTAACATATTTTTAACAACTTTTAATATTCATAATTCGTAATACAAATATATTCTCGATCAAAATAGAGAGAGCAAATTTCATAGAGAGACCTCAAAACTTGAAGACACATGATTATATTGTACTATAATACACTCAGGTGCAAAAAAAACGCAACAGTGAAATATTTGGTAAAGTTTGAAGAGTCACAACTTTTTTGTTTTTAGGCTGATTTTCATATTTTTATTATAAAACTTTAGATAAAATGATCAACTTTAATCCACGTATTCAGTCGTTTGATAAATGTTGGCCTTTTAGCCATTATACAGGGTTAATTGAAAGGTTGCTTCATGACCTTAATTTTAAAACGCCCTGTGGAATAATTTCGTTACCAAATTTCTTTAAAAAGTCAATATTCATTAAGAACCATTCATTTCCTACAATTTGTTTTTTGGTTCATGTCTTTATGTGCATTGGTTCATTTTTAAGAGCAGAATAAACATGTCACTACTTTAAAATAAATTTGTTTATTTTTTAACAAACCAATTCAACTTCAACTTAAGTAACCTAAAGAAACATTTTTTTTAACTTAACCTAATATTTTGTATTGCCACCTCTGGCTCTAATAACTGCCTGCATACGGCGGTCCATATTGTCTATTAAGTTACGAATAGCGTCTTGAGGAATATTTTGCCATTCCTCCTGAAGGGCTCAACAGTGCTCATTTACCGCAGCGGGAGGTACTTCACGATCTCTGACTCGCCTACCTAGCATATCCCACACATGCTCTAGGGGGTTCAAATCAGGCGAACATGCTGGCCAGTTCATTTTGTTGATTTCAACTTCCGCTATTTATTGTGTGACACATCTTGCTGTATGGGGCCGCGCATCATCTTGCATGAGGATAAAGTCATTACCGACAATTACACCGAAAGGTATAACGTGATTGGCTAATATCTCCTCTATATATCGGCGAGCAGTTAACGATCCAGCAACGACAACCACGTCAGTGCGGGCCTCTCGAGTTATTCCTCCCCACACCATTACTGACCCTCCTCCATGACTCAGACGGGAACTAAACGTGCACTCTGCAAATCTTTCTCCGGCCCTTCTCCATACCCTTTTCCGTCCATCTGGAGAATGTAAGCAAAATCTGTATTCGTCAGTAAAAAGAACATTCTGCCATTGCTCTAAGTTCCAATTCTAATGTTCAGTGGCAAACTGTAGCCTAGCTACTCGGTGACGCCGAAGCAGTTTTGGTCCAGTTGCTGGTCTGTAAGCTTTTAGACCAAACTCCTTTAATCTTCGACGAACTGTTCACACAGTAACGTTTCTACCTCGGACTTCTTGGAGTTGATTTCTTGCCTGTACTGATGTTAAATGGCAATCCCGCAAAGTTGTCTTTGCGGGATTGCCATTTGAAGAAATCTGTCATCATCAGCAGTAGTTTTTCGTCTTCTGCCACAGCCGGCCCTACGCGTATTTCTGCCAGTTTGCTGAAAACGTTCGACTACTCTATTGACGGTAGAGCGATGAACTAGAAGGATTCTTGCAACATATTCATAACTACGTCCGTCTTCAACAAGTGCAACAGCTTTTGCGCAATTCTCAGTACTTAAAACCATGACAGTAGTAAAGAACGTCTGGTGTGAAAAAATACATCATTAAACTGACATTTAGGGCAACAATGAGCAAGGCCCTTTCGTCAAAAAATAAACAAATTTCTTTTAAAGTAGTGACATGTTTATTCTGCTCTTAAAAATGAACCAATGCACATAAAGACATGAACCAAAAAACAAATTTTAGGAAATGAATGGTTCTTAATGAAAATTGGCCTTTTAAAGAAATTTGGTAACGAAATTATTCCACAGGGCGTTTTAAAATTAAGGTCCATGAAGCAACCTTTCAATTAACCCTGTATAATGACTAAAAGGCCAACATTTATCAAACGACTAAATACGTGAATTAAAGTTGACCATTTTATCTAAAGTTTTATAAAAAAATTATGAAAATCAGCCTAAAAACAAAAAAGTTGTGACTCTTCAAACTTTACCAAAAATTTCACTGTTGCGTTTTTTTTTGCACCTGAGTGTATATTAGTGTGTATTTGCAATCACTATAATATTCGCTAATAAAGAAATTGATGAAATAAAGGGCTGGATTTCAGCCCTTTATCAGAAAATCAATCAATCAGAATCAATGAGAAAAATCAAATACTTGAGCTCACTATTTTTGTTAAGAAGTATTTGGTTCTTAGGTACTTTTTAAATATTTTACATTTAATTTTAATATTAAGCAACTTATATAAATTTCATAAATTCTGTTGAAACATCTATACTTTTATATTCCGACAGATATAAAAGCACTGCTGTTGAATTTTCGATTTTAACTTCCTCCTGAATCAATTGTTCAATATTGGTTGGGTAAACAAAAAAGCAGACCTTTTTGTTTTCCGTGCCATACAGAATGAATACTCACTAATGCAACTCACCTGATTCAATCTGGTTAATTGCAATCTCCCCTGACTCAATCGAGAGTTCGCCCAAAATCGCCGACAAAAGGGATGACTTTCCGCTGCCAACTGGTCCAATAATTCCAACAAATTCAGCCTACAAGAGATAATCACTTTTCTACAGAGGACAATACCATTGACAGTCTTAATTTAATTCTAGGTAGATGCAAATGAAAATTTACTATTTTGCTACATTGCATTGTACATCATATACAGTATGCGTAATACTATTTTATCCTCCTACTTTATAAAAGCTTGTGAGATTTCAGTGTTCCGTTTCACTTATGTACCTACAAGATAGAGCAAATTCAATGACACAGTAATGCGTAGTATCTCAGAATCTACTGGAGATAGAAAATATTTAATATCACGTTCTCGAATTCGATTATCCAGTATCAAATCAGAAATTTAATTATCATTCATTTGTTTTCAAGTAACGGAAGGATGGAAGTCCTTCCACCTTGATATCTGTGGTAGTAAATAAGATAAAATATCAAGTAAATTTGGTGATTTTTAATTCATTGTTTTACTGCTAGAAGGTATAATGGACCCATCAATCAAATATTGGATAATTTTTATCAAACTATATGTTTGTTTTATGATAATTTTGGTCTTGACTGCATTATTTTTAACTCTATAAATTTTCTTTATTATGTTAATAGTTACTGTATCATCAAGATGTTATAGAAACCCATCAGTATGTACCTTAGTTGTAGTTAAATTACCTGCCACATTTACCTTTTTAATTTTGAAATTAATATGGTGTAATTTGAAAGTGCGGTCATCACCCTCCTCGATAATGTGACTCTCGAAGCTTTTCCTTTTGTCTATAGTTAAAGCCGACCTTTTACTTTTACCCTTTCCTTTGACAGACATTTTCTCGTTTAGTGCATGCAACCGCATTTTATCAGTCTTGCTAAGTTCTTTGCCCCAATTGAAGCCGCCATCTCTGATTGCAATTTCTGTATAGTCGTCACTCTCATCAAGCAGCCTTTTGCTGTAAAACTGCTCCAGGTCTAAATCTGGAAGCTGAAAATTCGTATCAACATAAAAATTCATGCATTCTTCTCAAGATAATAGAAAGCTGTATTGATAAAACTAGAATTAATACATTATTTAGAAACATTAATATTAATATTACAACCCGAACAGTTATTTATGTTAATTCCCTGAGATGTAATTGCGGAGGTATTTAGTTTCACTGCAATACTATCGTCGACGTCACCTGATGACGCTGATATCAAAGTAGAGGGGTTCTCTAAAGCAATTACAGCACCAGAATAGGTACTGGTACTGGGAAGAATTCTATCAGCAATTTTATTTTTATTTGCAATAGAATCCTCGATGTAACCCTCAGCAACGACTGAGGATTTCCATCCACCATGTCATTTTGTTGTAATTAAAGTAGCTCCCGAATCTGCTAACAAAGATGCCGAAGATCTTCGGAAACAATGGCCAGTAAACTGCTTCGGATTTGGCAATTACAGAAATTTGGCAATATTAGTAAGAATCTTCCCAAAAGTATTTATCTCAACAGGTTGAACAGTACATTTGTCGTTAACGTAATTTAGAAAAAAAAAGACGATGGGTAACGGCCCTGGCCGTAATGCAGCATATTTATGGTAATAATTCATGTAGCTACAAAAACTACGACGAACGTTGGTTTTAGTCTTCAAAATATGAATCAATAAGGAGTTTTCTGATTTTTCAATATCATTCAATATTAATTTACAAAGCTCTTCATGACGGCATGCTCCAAATATACCAAAATTGATTAAACTTTTATCATTAAATATTTGCTGTCTGGAGTTTCATTCAAAAATGTATTAATTTGTTCGCTACTAAATATTTTCAATTTTTTTGGCCGATATCTTACACTTTTTGGTTTTAAAAACGTTAAGCTTGTAATACTTGCTTATATCCACGTTGTTATTGATTTGCAAACCAGTTTTTATCATAGAGAAATTAGACTACAATGTTGATGCCTTCCATAACTTGGACTTTTCTTCAAAGTAAGCCAAAAGTATATTTTCAGTGAACTTGTTCGCTACTTTCTTCATTTTACACCATTGAATAAGTCTTTTATATGGTAGGTCATATGGTTGGCGAAATTTCTGGGGCAACAGATCTAAAGCGACCCTATTTGCGGCTAAACATTGATGTAGTTTTCCACATAACACCAAAACACAATATTGCACTCGACGCGCGTTCCGCCAACCAAGTTGACATTATCTAGAGATGATTAAAACTCGTTAATACTTTCCGAATTCTGCTCCTAATGTCGCCTACGACGTTAGGAACCAAACAAAAAAAAAACTCGTACTGTAATACCTCATCTACCGGACTTGTAACGTAGGTACTATTAAACACAAAACTCCTATTTATAATGAATACTAGATACGTTTACATAATCATAACGTGATATTACAAGATTATTATAAAGGACTAATACCTATCTTCCTCACTTTTATATAACTACTAACCAAACTAGATATATTAGAAAATAAAAACCTGCCATTTCATATATTTTTCTCAACTTAATAGTTAAAACCATTACTTATATAAACCGCTAATATTTACCTATTATTACTGAAGTGAATTATTATGCAATTTACGAAATAATAGAAACATAGAACCCTACATAAATTGTAATATACCTACAGAGATAGGGATTAATCACCGGTGAGTCCATATGAGTCCATTCATGTTACAGTAATTATACAAACGTTGGCGTTTACCAATTATACTAGATGTACGTATATTTATTACAACAACATTACTACAGTCAGAATGCCCTGATTTAATTAACCTAAAATTAATTCGCTTATTTGTTTGCTTCGTTGCATAAATTTGTCATACTTAGTATGTATTATCATTATCAATATTGAAGGTGATAAAATTACGACTAAAATATTGTAGTTATAATAATAATAATAATAATAATAATAATAATAAATCGACTTTATTTATCACAATTACTAAGAAAATATACATTAGAAAATAAATACATTTAACCTTGCTTGCAACTTGGCGAAGTCTAGCTAAGTAGCTACTCTACTCAACCAAGATGCAGCAAGTAGAAATTCCTAGAAAAACTTTAATAAAAATAAATACCTGAAGAAGGCATCGACCAAAAGACATTAACTATTTAAATTATTAACTGTATAACTGTTACAATATTTTAAAGGGTTGAAACATTAAAAAAATTGATTTTTAAAGTGTTTTTTAAAAGAGTACAATGACATTTGTAGAAGGTCACTAGAGAGAGAGTTATATAACAATACTGCATTAAAATGAAAACTTCTCCTAAAAAGAGCAGTGTGATGCTGAGGCATGGTCAACTTAGAGACATTACGCAAATTTACACGATGAATCTGTAATCGAAAAGTGAAAATATTCCTAATACGAGAGCTCAGTTCTGATTCTCTAAATATTTTAAGCAGAAAAATTGCGAGGTGAAGCTGCCTACGATCTTCCATTATTAACCAGTTTAAACTAATTCTGCTAGCTGTCACATGATCAAATTTACGCAAATTAAAAATTAATCGAACACAAGTGTTTTGTATCTTTTGAATTCTATTTTTATTAAATGTATCTAAACATGGACCATATAAAAAATCACAATAATTAAAATTAGAGAGAACAAGTAATTCCCAAAGGTGTTTCCTAAGCTTAAAATTTAAATAGTGACGATTTGCATATATTAATTTTAAAGATGAAAATGATTTTTGTATTAACTTTTTTACATGTTCTCTAAAACGGAGATCTTTATCTATAATTAAACCTAAATTTTTTATTGACTTGGCACATGGTAACGAGTCACCTTCTATATACACAATAAAATTATCTTCAAGAAATGCCACATTATTTCTTTTCCCAAAAAACATTACACACGATTTTGACGAATTCAGTTTTAAGTTATGTTCATCAGATTTCTTCTTTAATTCGTGCAATTCTGCATTTATGACACTAGATGCTAAATGATATTCAGAATGATGAAAATGATGATAAATTTGTGTATCATCTGCATATGCTTGCACAGAACATTTTTTTATGGATTTTAAAATATCAGCTGTATAAATAATAAAAAGAAGAGGGCCAAGAACGGAGCCTTGTGGTACTCCACAAGTTAAATTTGTATTAGTCGAAAAAATATTGTTATATAGGATCCTCTGTGACCTGTCAGCCAAATAAGAGGATATTAAACGAAAAGATGTTACATTAAATCCGTAATATTTTAATTTCTCACACAGAAGATCATGATTAATAGTGTCAAAGGCCTTCGAAAAATCTAATAAAACCAATACAGTATCAAGTTGTTTATCAGTGGCCGTAAAAATGTCATTAGTAACTTTGGTAAGTGTAGTTGCTGTACTGAAATTTTTCCTAAAACCATTTTGACAATCAGGAAGAATTTTACAGGAGACGAAATAATCATAAATCTGAGTATGTATAATTTTTTCAAAAATTTTAGAAAATGTAGGTAATATCCTTAATTCTGAAAACGTATCAGGTTTCGGTTTTTTTACCAAAGGCTTACCAATAGAATTTTTCCATAAACTAGGAAAATAACTCTTTTCAATACAGCAGTTAATTATGTGAACTACGAGTATATATTGATCAATAAAAGGACTGCAATACTTAAGCATACTAAGGCAGATTCGGTCCACACCACAAGCATTTGACTTAAGAAGATGTAAAATCTTATTGAATAGTTCTATAATAGTTTCCAATTCTTTTTTGTCGAGTTGTTAGCAAAATCTAAAAATGGACATAAAATGTCGATTACACCAGTGGCGTAGAGCTAGAGGTAAAAACGGTGATTGTCATCCTGTATCTATATCACTAACTTACATCAAGCATCCTTTGAATCCTTTTTACTGATACCCAAGCTTCTGCCATACCATTCAGGACCCAGGGAAAAGCATTCAAGGGGCTTATCAGCATATTTAACAAAGCCATCACCGTAAAAACAGTTGCAGCAGTCAGTTTGTTACCCATCAACACATACGTTCCAAACGTGAGGATAGATATCACAACAGGGGTTGTCGCCCAAAAATATACGCATAAAGCGTCGAGGTATTTCCTACCTTTTAGGTATTTCACTTCTCCATCTCTTAACTCTAAAAAAATATAGAGGAAAATAATAATTAGAAATGAGGTCTTGAGTCTCATGCCATTGAAAACAATTATACGTCTCCAGTACTAACAGTATCTAGCCTACTAACTAGCACACAAACTTTTTAATTTAAAAATTTTAAGGGTCCAGGAATATTGAAATTGAAATTTTTCGCGTGAACATACGATACCATTAAAAAATTGTAGTTTATGTTTAGTGGTGTATAAATGAGTACTTACTAGTTATGATCCGAATAAAATGTTGTTCCCAAACGTATAACTTTATAGCTTTAATGCCTCTCAAAACTTCGGCAATTAGCCTAACTCTGGCATCCTTTTGTTCCATAAGTTTTGTGCTTAATTGGCCTATTTTGTTGGCTATTAGTTTGTTTACTGGGATAAGTATTATACTAAAAACTACACCAGCTAGGAAGGATATACCAACTTGACTGTATAATAAAAACAGGGTCACACTCAGCTGAAAAAATATTGTATTTTCTTCGTTATATGAACTATTATAAATATGTTTTATAATAGACGCTTTATTTCTTCTGGATAATAATAATCTTAAATTTTACAGAATCTGAAGAACCTGAACAGATATAATTAGTACCTAGGTAACATAAATTTTCATTACCTGGAAAGGTATGCTCCACACAGCGTGAAAACTGGCGCACGAATTCACTATACGGTCCGTGTCTGTAGACATGAAGTTCATAATTTCCCCAACTGTGAAATGGGCATTTAAAACGGTTGAGCTCACGCTCAACGTTTTGCGGTAAATTGTTGTAACCAGAGCACCTCGCATTCTAAGGCCCACTAGTGTCATTAGGAAATTATAGTGTGTGTCACACATGGAAGCTGAAAATAGAGTTTCCTTGCTTGTATTTATTGAATGCTATGATACTCTGCAGGGTAAATAGATAAGTAAATATATTTTCATTAAGGATGCAATAGAAATACTATCATCAATATTACTACAAATACGTATTTTAAATAATTTCTCTTAAAAAAAAGAGTAATTTCGTCTTGGGAAACTATGGCGATTATTCATTGAGGTAACAGAATAACACTGGAGTTCGACAACAGCTTAGCCAAACATTATCCTTATAGCACAGGCTTACTTACACAAAACAGTGGTGATCATCAGCCCCCCGGCGTAAATGTATCCCCACTTTACATCCTCGGACTTATCCTCAATAAAACCCACCAATTTATTTAAAAGCATGGGTCCCGCAAATGCCGAACAATCCGCCATAAACTTGAGTATGCCTACGCTGTAAAACTGGACCCAGAAGCATCGGTGCAGGGCCATCAATAGGGTGGCATTTTTCTTTCTGACGCCGCCGGCAAAAGAGATATCTGCGGAGGCAGGCGTTGAAGTGGAAGACGTTGAAAGTGGGTCATCTGTGAAATGGATAAAATGGGCTATTATGTTCTCTGCGCGAGTATTTAAGTAACTGAAATACCCGAGAGTAACAAAAAACGTAGCCATATTAGTTAATAATTGCACATTAACTAGAGGTTTGGTTAGGAGATCAACTTTTAGATGTAACAGAGACTAAAAAATGATTTTTACTAAGAAATTAAGAATAAATTAAGAAAGTATCTATCTGACGAAGCACTGCTGACCAAGCAGAAGCTCTACTAAACAAATGTTCCACTCCAGTTGCACCTGCTCTACAAGTCTTGGACATTGTCAACATATATTGCACCTTATGTAGGGCTTATTAGATTATAGTCTAAATCACTATATAACCGTAACGAGCGGAACATTTCTAGATACAATCATTGTATCGGTTAAAGATTATTTTATACGGTGAATATTAAAATTGTTCTGATACTATTAATGAGTCACTCACTGTAATTTTGACAACAGAGTATCAGTAGATCTTATGTAAAAAATGTACCTGACACACTGCTCTTGCGCTCTTTTTCACCATTCAAATGTTTTTGCAACTCAGCACTTATTAACCCACAATTTAGAGACATGGGCAGATCGTATAAATCTTCCGAATTGCTTATCTTGCCCAGAAAACCCTTCTCCATCATGGGATTCACCCAGTAAAATAACAACTTGGAGAACCAGTTGGCTTCCTCCATTGCCACCCCCAGGTAAGCGGGATCGCCTTCTTCAGTAAAGCGAACGTAAGCATTGTTGGTTAAAAGCGGTTGGTTTTCACCAATCTGAAAATAATTTAATAAAAGTACACCGTGTTCCACATAAAACGACCCACTATATACCTGGAAATCTATAAAAGTTGTGAAAAAAGTTAAATACAAAAGTTTTTTAGATTTTCGAGTTATTTTAATATATAATACTTCCATTTACACAGGGTGTCCCAGTTCTGCTGGGACGACATCAACTCTAAAAATTTAAATGGAACACCCTGTACTTTTGTCGATTTTTGGATTCTTTGTCAAAAAAAAACCCGACTTACCTATTTAAACTATAGTCGAATTTTGCAAAGTTTTCGAGATATTTAAGATTATGTGTACATTTTTGAAAAATCAAGGTATTTTTCAACACGATATAAAAAAAATTATCAAAAACTAAAATTAGGCGTTTAGGTAGTAATTTCCACTTACAAAGCGTCAATGCATATACAGAATACAAAATTTTTGTTAACACGTTTGTTGCAACTTTATAATCCGAAAAAAGTCGATTTTTTTAAATGAAACACCCATTATATAATTACTCTATGTTAAAGACAATGAAAATACCTATCATTTCATATAAATAATGTCCTATACATAAATTCAATGGTTACTGAGAAAATCGCAATTTTATAGAAAATCACAATGATTTCTGGTATAATGATATTGTAACGCTGCATGCTCTCAAAAAAACTAGGAAGCTATGGAATGAGTAATATTGAAATTTGTTTTAATTTGACAGATCTGCAATTTATTTGTGTTTATATAGTGGTAGTTGCATTCCTAAATGATTTTAAATTCAAAATACCTAACTAGATAGATATTTATTGTAATTTACCAGCAGAAACCAACAGAAACAAACAAATATTTTAAGTAACAACTACATAATAATAAACAAAAGAGTTTAAAAAACAAAAAATAATGAACAACAGATGATTGTATAATACATTAAAATTTATTTTCGACATATCCGTTTTCTGCTATACAGAGTGTATATCGCACTTTAATGTTTGCAACAGCATTTCGCACAGCTTGTTCATTGAACAAGCCGTTCATTGAACATTGAACGGATTGAACTTCTTTGTAATCTGTGTGAATGGGTACACATACAGAGTATGTTCTGGATTCATGATCTTTTAATTGATAACTAATTTTATATACACGGTGGCCACTTTTACGAATCTCACCATTGGCATCTTGGAAAGGGTAAAATATACAGAGTGGCTCAGATTAGCAAAAAGTTAACAGTGTACTTTCATGCCATAGATATTTGCTGAACAACTTCATCCATTAATGTAAGGTCTCAGTATATCCCAATCTTCGAAAAGAATATTCAGAAGCTATTCTTTAAATCACTTTGTGGCTATCTGGGAAGCTAGTGGTAATAGATACTCTGAATAATAGATACTCTGAATATTCTTTTTGAAGATTCAAAAAAATTTAGTCTCACTTGACGAGCAGAAATACAAATAAATTTACTGTCTCGAACATAATGTATCACGAAGAGGTAATAGATAGTGGCAATTTTCGCTTCGTTCCTTGAATGAGGGTATAATTTTGAGTTGCAAGATAAAACTCTATCTGATTTCCTACTTTATATAAATTATAGGTTATTGGACCGGTTTAGAAGAATATTCAGAAGCTATTCTTTGAATCACTTTGTGCAATCTGGGATCCTCATGGAATAGATTTTAGAGGGACATTGGGGATGGGGATTCAATTTGTCATTATCTTATCCAATATCGAGAAGTGTCCAAGTGAAGCCCTCGGGAGTTATTTCGGAATTAGTCTATTAATGAATTTGCCTTTTATTTAAATTTTTACTAAAATGGGTAGAAGATAGATGATACTTGATTTTCACATACTTATGTCTACTTAAACGGCTAAAAAAAGTATTCTTACCTCCGTATATCTATTGGTAAAATTGAAGTACGTAGTAGTGCCCTCACTTGGGATAAGGGTCAATGCATATAATAGTTGAACTAACAAATAACAAATGCTGAATCCATAGGTAAGATTTATACTGTAATTTAACTGTAACGAATAAATATAAAGAAGATAATGACTTCGGAAGGAAATTACAGTCAAAGCAAACAGCAACGACCAAACAACACATACAAAAATAGGTCCTCTAGGACTCTTTCCCAGTCGTTTCCTTAAACCTAAAGTATAACCAAAATGGGTGAACCAGGTTATGCCTTGAACTGCACTCAGGAAAAAGGAAATTTTATTTATTTGATCCTTGCCACGATTCAGGTCTGTGTATATTTCTATGAGAGGCAACATGGCCAAGCATACAACTATAACGCATCGAATATTAATCGCCATCAACTGAATCCTTCCTCTCGTGACAAACCCCTCATGTCGGCCAAAATAATACGCCGATGATATCGCTAATACTGCTAAAACGGGAATGTGAAGGCACAATTGCTGGAAGCAAAGGCCTAAATCGTGTCGTTCTGGCGCCCAAATTTTAAAATCTTCACCGCAGAGATCAACCCACCTCCAGCGCCACTGCACCGAGTCGTGGAAGCTTATGTTAGCCATTTTGGATAAAGCAGATACCTGTAAACAATAGTGTTTGTTTTGACAGCTGATATAAGGAATGTAATTTAAATAGTATTGAACTTACTAAATAAGTTTTAATTACTAAAATTATTAAAACCGAAGCATTTATTTTTATCAAAAATTATGAGGAAGATATTTTATTATTCTCTAGTGAGTGAACAAGCTAACTTTATCTAAAAACATTTGTGTTCGTGAAGATAAAATTACTTACTTGCTAAACCGTTTATTGATCTTGACGGGGCATATTACTGTTCTGGTAAGTGAAATTATATTAATACACAAAATAAATATCACTATTATAGAAACATTGAGTAACTAGTATCACAGTGCATTGTTAGGTTAAATGATTCACTATAAGACACGAAACGAGATATAATACGGCATTCACTTCTGTCGGTTTGACTAACATAAACAAAGTACAGTTTTCTATAATGCATATGATGCTGTTTCAACTATCTGTTAAGAGATGGCGGTGAATGTATCATTCTATCCTAATAATATATTACCCTTAATTATTTATATAAACAAGGATAATACCTTGCATATTGCATATTGTGTGTTCACTGTTCCTATTCCTAATAAAGCGTCCTCCTGTTTTTGTAGGTTCCCCATTTATGAAAATAGTTAATTTTATTATTAAATTTATTTATTTCATTATTAACTTTGAATTATTAATTTCATTCATGACAAAGTGTCTTTTGAAGTTTCGAACTTTAAAATGCATTTTCACGAAAAATAGGAATATGGTCGTGGACGGTTTTTTGTTATTAATTATGAGATTAATTAAGATTTTCGAACAAAGAACAGAAAAACGAATCGAATAAAACTAGGGAATTAAATAAATGGTTTTGCTAATGTTGTCAAATTTCAAATGAATCTAAATTAATTAGAAAATCGAGTTTGTCTTTATTTCATTTTGTTCTTAAATCACTTTAATGTGCTGGTAGGTAATAACGAGAGGTATAAATATCAGGGATACTGATATTGTTAACTTAAAATAAAATTAGTAGGAACAAATAACATCTTGTAGGTTCCTACCCTCCTATTCTGAGGATCTCATTGTCTAATTGTTTCTATTAGAAGACATTTTAGAGCTTATATACAATCATGAAAACGGTTTTTTAATACTTAGTAAAAAAAATTAAGTCTAGGATTGTTTTTAAATTTGTATCCCTCAAAATGCACTTTAGTGGTACGAAATGTGGAAGAACTTTAAGTGTGATTTACTTGATGAAGCAAGCACTGAAATAGATATCTGTAAAACATATACGACTATGCTGAGATTATATTCAAGCTCAAGACGTGTTGCTAAGGTGTGTGTGTGTGTGTGTGTGTGTAGCAACTCTAGTAGTAGTAAGTAATAGGTAAAGTTGGAACATCCTTGCAAGTTCAATTACTTCATGAACTTATACATTCTACAAAATTATTTGAATTTTTTTTTTAAAAACACATACGCAACATCTTTATCTTAATAAGGATGCATTAGAGGGTAACGTGACATTTATTTAACTTTAATCTTTCATTTGAATGTAAAACCAAATATCAAATTTTTATTAAAAATAAAATTATTCAAACTCTATGGACTTTTGGTTATATATAAATATAAATAAGACCTGTTCCTGCAGTAATTACCGAGTAGTCAAAAGGATTGTGATTGGTTGAAAACAATTTGCTGACTATTTTGGAATTAGATTAGATTACATCTGGCTAGTTTGTGATTCCTCCAGGAACAAGGGATTTTATTAATTTAATTAATAAAAATTATGATCGGGTAATGAATATTTTTATTTAACGGCACACTATACTATTAAGTTAGTAAAATAGTTTATTCAACTAAACGAGAACATCAACTATTGTTTCAGAAATAAAAATGACCATGGATGTAGAATTTAATTCAACTCCTCATGAGGGGACGGAAGGGCAGGCCATGTCAGTAGACAACGAGAGAGATGATATGATACGCTTCTTAACACAAAACGAAAACATCTGTTTCAAAAGTCAACAGAAGTGGGAAGCCGACTTAAGTAATACAGAAAAATCAGAGATCGCCCTAAATATTTTTGAAAGTAGTAAGTTGAATTTCTTATTACGGTTTGGGAAATACTTAAAACGGGACCATTTGGCCCATTTTGAACAATTTACCCAAAATCACGAACCTGACAATGAAGAAATAGATCTAGTTTTAAAAGACCTGTACAGAAACGTTTCAGACAGTACACATCACGTCGATGTGAAAAATAGAAGGTACGCCGCACTTTTAAAAATGGTGGCTGATGATTCTTACTTTTCTGAAATAGAAATGATGAAAAGAAATCCTTTGCTGTACGAGCAACTTGTAGGCCAGTACTTGACAGATGAAGAAAAAAAAGCGAGAGACAAATATGAAATAGATGATCAGGTTACATTTGTAAAAATCCTCATGGAAGGTATCGAACGTGATAATGCTGAAATAATAAGAAAGAATGAAGAAGAGAAGGAAGATAATCAAATGGAGGAAGAAGACACCTCAGATGAAGATGATGCGAGATCTTTAAGTCCGGTACCGTCCACCTCTCGGTGGGGAGAATTCGAACCAAGTAAAATGTACAGGCCAAAACAGAAGAGTAAACCTCCATCGATAACAGCACAGGAACGATTACTGTTGAAAGAGGAATTCATAACTACTATGTACCAAAACTTTTTAGATGGGAAAGATGAGGATTTTAATTATGAAACAGTAGACAATAATTCTTCCTACGACAACTTTCAAGAAATGGATCACGATGAGGAAGATAAATATTTCGCTATGGAGGATCCTGAAGTGGTTAACATAAAAAATGATGATGAGAGTTCTGAAGACGAGTTAGATATTTATATGAGTGCTCTGAATCAAAACCCAGCTGTTACCCAATTATCTAAGGATCTTAAAAATCTTTAATATCCATGATTTACTTATATGCCTTATATTAAGTTTAACTGGTAGAGTATAATATATTTGTTTAATAAAATACATTATAATCGAAATTCGAACTACTTTGTTACTCTAGATCATTTCACAAATTTCTACGAGAATAAAAAATTGTTAGTTAATAACCACCTTATAGATAAGAAAACGAAATAAATTTTTAACCAGAAAATTTAGAAATTTGTTCATTCAAATAGCTAAAGGATAATCTGAAACGTGATATAGTTTATATGTTAATACTTTTTTAGTTAAAAAATTCAAAAACTATAGTTAATCTCAAGATAAAATATACATTATATTCCAGTTGTATTTGAGTAATATTTATGTTAAAGATTTGACCCTTTAGGTAAGTAATCCTTCTTAAGAATAGAACCCAATTGTAAAATTTAGTGAGTTAATAAAACTCATTCAAACCATGCACATCTAATTTCTTCTAGTACAATTAGATAAAGTTGCTTATAAAAAGATCAATCCAGTGAGATAACATATATTATATACATATATATACACGGTGTCCCACCGGGAACCGCCTCGATCTATACAGGGTGTGTCATTAGTGGGTAAGTCGGGACAAGGTGCAAGTTGGTTATTTCCAATACGACACCCTATATATTATTATATTTTTGAAATCTAGGGATCACGAAGAACATATTTATATTAAAGTTCCCTATAGCTATCTCTTTTCGTTTTCGAGATACAGGGTGTCCCAAGATAATGTGACACACTTTAAAGGCTTATAACTTCAAGGCAAAATAAGATAACGACGGGGGATTTTCACTGGTGCTTTTAATTTTACAAAACGTTTTCTTTTGTCATTGGTGCTAGTTTGTTTTACTTCTACAGGTGCTTGAAAAAAAAATGTCACTTTTTAATTCAAAATTGTGATCATTTTTTAAATGGAACACCCTGCAGGTTATATTACGGTTCAATAGAGACACTTTTCCTCTTTTCAAAAATGTATAGTTTGATAGAGTTATACTAAAAAATAAAGGAGTTATTTCATTTACACACCAGCCCTTTCCAATAGACCATGATTTTTTGGAAGATCATATTTTATATTTGTCACATTGTCAGTACAGAATAACGGAATGCATCAAAGGATAGATAGGTAGAGCCGGACCAATAGAATGGCCTGCACATTTCCTGGGACTAACGGTACCTGATTTTTTTCATATGGGGTTACGTCAAAGGTCGTTGCTATAGTCCTGTTGTACAAAATATAAAACAACTAAATTTTAACTTAACTAATGTTTTTCAGACCATAACACCGGAAATGTTAGAACTTGGCTTTAGCAATATGCAGTTTAGATTGCAACAATGCATTGAAGAAACCGGTGGGCATATTCAGTAATTTAAACTCAAACATTAAAGATGTACAACACATATGTGTGTATATTAAAACTGAATTCTTCTTAATTGGGGTTTTTGTTTCAGTAACTTGGTAATTTATGCTGTAATATAATTTGTATAAATTTGTATTAAATTAGTTCTTTTCTTAATAATAGCTTTAGTTGATCCATACCGTTATTCTGTACTGATAATGTAAAAAAAAAATAAAATGCGATCTTCCAAAAAAATTATGGTCTATTGAAATGGACTGGTGTGTAAATTGAAATAACTCATTTATGTTTTGGTATAACTCTATCAAACTATACATTTTTGAAAAGAGAAAAGTATCTCTATCGAATGGTAATATAATCTTCAGGGTGTTCGATTTAAAAAATGATCACAATTTTAAATGAAAAAGTGGCAATTTTTTTTCAGGCACCTGTAGAAGTAAAACAAACTAGCACCAATGACAAAAGAAAACTTTTTGTAAAATTAAGAGCACCAGTGAAAACTGCTCGTTGCTATCTCTTTTTGGCTTGAAGTTATAAGCCATTAAAATGTGTCACATTATCTTGGGACACCCTGTATTTAACAGTTAATGGAAAAAAACACTGCATTGGAAAATAAATAAAATTTCCTCTATGACACAATGTGAAAAGGAAAAAAATGTAGTGTCAGTTAGCACAAGGATACCGTAAATATTGCACTTGAAATTATTTGGCCATTTTATACAGGGTGATTTTTATCGTGATTTATATTTCACAATGTTAAATTGCCTAAATCTCATTTTTTTTAAATGGAACACCCTGAATTTTTTTATGGCATTAGATATAGAATTTAATTACCTTTCAAATGGTATTAGGATGTCCTATAGGAAAAGTTGACCGGTTTCGAGATACTCACGATTTTTTTAAAATTTAGCTTCCATAACTGATCATTACAAATTATAGTCAAGTAAGTTATTAAAACAATTTATTTTGTTGCGGAAATTATTTAACTGCCAAATAAATATTCGATTTTGTCTAATCTGTACATTTTTATATGCAAGATGCACTATTCCAAAATGCTCTCAGAAGCACCACGAATTCTGTTCATCATGTTTTCTCGTATTGTTGATGGTGTGCGGTAAACTAAATCTTTTGTGTATCCCCATAAAAAAATCTAATTTTGTAAGGTCCGGATACCGAGGAGACCATGAGATAGGTTCACCTTTCCTATGGATAATAAAAATCGTGAATATCTCGAAATCGGTCAACTTTTCTTATAGGACATCCTAATACCATTTGAAAGGTAATTAAATTCTACATCTAATGCCATAAAAAAATTCGGGGTGTTCCATTTAAAAAAAATGAGATTTAGGCAATTTAACATTGTGAAATATAAATCACGATAAAAATCAACCTGTATAAAATGGCCAAATAATTTCAAGTGCAATATTTACGGTATCCCTTGTGCTAACTGACACTACAATTTTTTCATTTTCACATTGTGTCATAGTGGAAATTTAATTTATTTTCCAATGCAGTTTTACGAGGTTTTTTTCCATTAACTGTTAAATATCTCAAAAACGAAAAGAGATAGCTATAGGGAACCTTAATACAAATATGTTCTGAGTGATCCCTAGATTTCAAAAATATAATATTATATAGGGTGTCGCATTTGAAATAACCAACTTGCACCTTGTCCCGACTTTTTGGAACACCCTGTGTAATTGAAAATATTTTTACAATATGCACTTTTAGTGTCAAAACACTTTCATATAAAAAGGTTTTTGATTTAATGTACCATTTGTGAGTAATCGAACAATTACCCACTAATGACACACCCTGTATATGGCAAACTATAATTAGGAAAAAATTGAAAATTGGGCAGTGTCCCAAAGTCACTGGGGGCAAGCGATCTAAAATATTTTCAAGATGGCCGCACTTCCGGTTATACCGGAAGTAGGTGTCAACTTGCTTATTTCAAATGGAACACCCTATATATTATATTATTTCTGGATTCTACGTAAAATTCTAAACACATGTCATATAGGATGTCCTATACCTATCTTCAACTGTTTTTGAAATATTGACAGGTGAATATTGACATTTTGCAACTTTGACACCCTGTACAATCTAAACGGTTTGAGGTCAAGCAAAACAGTTTGCACATTCCTATCTTAACTTTTGATGAGCTATCGTTTGACACTAATTTCAGATTCAGTCAGAAAATAAAAATTTTAAAAATTTTCGGGAAATTTTTAATTTCTCGCTAAATCTGAAATTAGTGTCAAACGATAGCTACAGAACCCTAAAAACGTCTAATACCCGCTTTGCGTGAATAACCCTGTATGTAATAGAGTTGGGATTTGAGGCCAGAAGCCCGGCCAGGCCAGGCCCGTAAAATATGCAGATCGGGCCTGGCCTGGCCGGATCCAGCCTGGCCGGGTTGGTTCGGACCTGGCCTGGCCGAATCAGGCCTGGGCTGGCCTGGCCGTTTCAGGCCGGATCGAACCGATTTCGACTTAACTTAGGCTAACCGGTTTGCTGTATAACAATTTTAAAATACTATATCTTGTTCTTCCTATGAGGAATTTGATTTCATAATAACTTGAGGTGTTTCACCTATTTATCTGACCACTTACGGCCAATCTCACTCATACTACTTAAAATTTAAGGTGTCTCAAAATGGAAAAATTATACTTAGCAATAAGTATTACTCTGATATTTAAGCACATCTAAAAATTCTTACACAGACTTAGAATTCGATGCAGAATTTAAAAATGAAATATTTGAAAAAATAAAGTTGATGGTCGTAACTTCTTTTTGGACTACCCTGTATACATGAATTGAGCATAAAAAAATAGCATTAAAAAATAAAAATCCACAAGTCCAAGTGTTTTTCCAAAAAACATACCGCTGAATTTTAAATGAATTTAGACATCACTTCTGGGACTCACTGTACATACATATCATATCTTATACTACTATATATATATATTACAAGTGTTAAATGTAAAACATTATGTTTGTGTTTAAGTTGTTGAACAAATTTGTTTTCGGAGTTTGTATTTTATTTGATAATGAAATAAAAAATGATTCTATTAAGGTTGTTTTGTTCTATTTTGTGAGACATTTGAACGTTTCATTGAGACATAAAAGAGTTAATAAATTTAAGAATTGTCATACCTATTGTCAATGTCAAGTAGGCAGGTTTACTGGTATCGCCGAATGTGGCTTAGGCAGACTGGGTTGAATTTGGGCGGACCGATTCTGGCTAAACTTGCCTTGATAGAGCCGGGCCGGATCAGATTCGATTTGAGCTTCGATTCGACTGGCTTGGTCGGGTCTGGCCTGGTCTGACGTACCCGAGTCTCGCCTGGCCTGGTCTGGCCTGTCCTGACCTGGTCTGGCCTGGCCGGGCCGGGCCGAATTCAATCTGGCTTGGTCGGGCCTGGCTCAAATATGGCCTGGCCGGGCCATAATTGTCAAGAGGTCTGGCTTTAATTGGCCCAAACGTTCGGTGGGTTTATCTGGCCTGGCCTGGCCTATACTCTGTCGGGCTGGGCCTGGCCTGGCCTGGCCTATACTCTGTCGGGCTGGGCCTGGCCTGGCCTGAATTTTTTTAAAAAGTCGCAACTCTAGTATGTAAGTCATGAGAAGGACAGCGGCTCTTCATACATCTGTGGTTCAGAAAAATTCTAATTCAAAATCCAAAATGTCAGACAATAGTCAAAAGTTACGTCATATGTTGCAAATTATTAAAATTTTCCGTGTCAGTACAATGATAATTCTGATTTCATATAAAAAATTATACCCTTGGAACAACACTGATTCATGTAATAAGTACTTCATTGAAGATAAGCCTTAGACTAGATTATCGTGATCTATTATCTCTGTCACGTACGTAAATATACAGTTAGATATATACTACAGTTGGCTATATATTGACCGAGTGCATTCTTAAGTTCTTTTAGTGTAATGGTCTGAATCATAAAAAATATATTGATTATATTGTATTGATGTATTGTATTTTATCACACCCATCATGCTGCTGAATAAAGTGCTGATATTATTAATATGCGGGCTGTGCAATCTAGTAAGCGGTGGCCGAATATTGGGCATATTTCCGATGGCAGCTCCAAGTCACTACATTCTAGGGAGCGCTTTGATGAGGGGTTTGGCTGAAGCAGGACACAATGTGACTATGGTTAGTCCTTACGAAGACAAGAATCCACCTAAAGGGGGCAGCTACAGAGATGTCGTGCTGACTGGGTTTGTTGAACAACACCACAGTAATATTTTTTATTTACCGCTTTTAAATTTTTATAACAAACGATGGCAAATATCCTTTTATTGTTACAATCTATTACAAATTAAGTATTAAGATAATTAAGTTTTTATAAGGATCCACTTTGAAAGCATGAAGGGCAATATATTACTCTATTATGCAGTTCAGTTTATCAATGATTAGAAATACCTTACAACTTAAAGTAGTATTTATAGGAGCGCCCCTGGGCGAAAACTTTTATCTATAATAATTTTCATTATAAAAGAGATGAAAATTTGGAAAACTAGTTTCAGTAAATTAACCTGGGAGGTAGATTGACAATACTAGGCACCTTGTAGTTCTCACCCTTTCAGCCCTATCCACTGACCCCTAAGGTCTTAATGGCACTACACTGTAGCAAATGGGCAGCAAAATCACCAGCCCTTTCCTAAATAGATTTATTTTTGTGGGGCCATTCGAAATCAGTTGTATTTCGCAAGTATTTCGTAATGTTATAAAAGAGTTTCATCATCGACTTTGTTATTGTCATGAGCAAAATGGGGGTAACTTTGAGCACCTCATTTACTTGCATTAATTAACTAACACCCACTTGTTCACGTTTTCAATACTGTTTTCATCATTTATGAATAAAATAACTTTCAGTTTGGAAATTGTAAGAGGTTTCAACTAATTTTTATTTCGTCAATGACTAGAGTGGGGAAATTCTTAACGTTCTATTCCATTACGTCTATAAACATACAATACAAAATTTGTAACATACTGTATATATATATATATATATATATATATATATATATATATATATATATATATATATATATATATAATTTTATTAATTATCATTTTAGTACTGCTCCTTTTATATTTTAGAAATGCTGAAGACTATAAATCTCTTGGATAATAAAAACCAGTCGTTCTTCGCATTTTTCAATATGTTTCTGAGCACCATGAAAACAACGAATGAAGATTTTTTTGAGAATGAGAATCTCCAGAAGTTACTAAAATCTGACGAGGAATTTGACCTTGTAATAGTTGAGCAATTCTTAAATGACGCAATGAAAATAGTAGGCCATATTTATAATGCCCCAGTAATTGCTTTCAGTACCCTTGGACCTAACACATTTGTGAATGATATGGTTGGAAATCCGTCTCCTTTATCTTATGTCCCATCTCCAAGTACAGGTTTTTCACCATATATGACTTTTAGCGAAAGACTTATCAACTTATTCTCATACTTGGCAATCGAAGCAATGCAATACCTATATTACATGCCAATGCAAAATGAAATTTTAAAGAAATATTTTCCTAACCCCCCCGATATATACGACCTTTACGACAATGTGTCGTTGGTGCTATTAAACTTTCACGAAAGTCTGAATCAGCCTGTTCCTACTGTCCCTAATATGATTGGGATAGGTGGTTTTCATGTTCAACCACCAAAAAAACTTCCAAAAGATCTACAGGAATATCTAGACAATGCTAAGGAAGGTGTCGTATACTTCAGTTTAGGATCAAATTTGAGAAGCAAGAACCTGCCTGCGTATAAAAGAGATGCCTTTTTAACGGCTTTTGGTAAGCTTAAAGAGAAAGTTCTGTGGAAGTGGGAGGATGACGAATTACCAGGAAAGCCCGATAACGTCAAGTTATCAAAATGGCTTCCTCAACAGGATATATTAGGTAAGATTTTATAATAGATTCCTTAGATAATGATGCACATTAAAACATTAACTTATTTAGAAGAAAATAGTCTAAACACAAATAGTTTGTGGCATTCGACACAACTGAATTTTAAACAGCATATTTTTGTTATATCTAGTGCTTCGTGTAGTTGTCTGTACATTTTGGTACATTTGTAAATCACTAGCCAATAACGCATTTAATAAATTATTTCACAAGCGGCCCAATATGTAAGTCTTGTGTAATCCCAGATCATGCACTGGATGCAGGAAGCGTACCCATACTTTTTCCATATTATATTTTTGTCAAATAATAATTCCACATTAAGTGCATAAACATATTTATGCATGTTCTTATTTATATTTTTCAGCGCATCCAAATGTGAAGCTATTTATAACCCATAGTGGACTCCTGAGTACCATAGAATCAGTTTATCATGGGGTACCTATACTAGCCATACCAGTTTTCGCAGATCAGCATATGAACTCTATTCTGGCCACCCACAATGGGTATGCTCTTCGTTTACCTTATGAAGACCCTTCATTTTCGGAAGAAAAGTTGTCCGAGTTGCTACAGGAATTGCTAACTAATCCAAAGTAAGTGATTTACGTTAAATATGGAAACCATTCCCTTTTATAGAGAAATAAATTAATAAGAGGCGTGCTAACGAAAATTATAACTCCCTAACTAATGAGGTTCTTCCGTTTCCCTCATTCCAGTACTAAATGATTTTACCAAGCCGGTTGTTCCGGGGCGGTATTGTGGTTTATTGAATAATAATATGCTGCCTTCCAAACTAGGCTCACTTTCAGGTTCATAGTTATGATTAAAATGAGATAGAAATATTATACGGGGTGTATTTTAAGTTCATGTTATAAATCAAGGGGATGATTATTTGGGTAATTTTAGGTCTAAAAGTCTTAATGTACCAAGTCCCTCAGGTTATTGGCTTCCAAAATAGAGGTTTAAAAAATACCACCACTGAACAACTAAGATTTTTTTAGAACAATGACATTTTTTAAACCATAATGTTAATTTCCTCACGCATAACAGTGAAAATATTGAAAACATTTTTAGACAAAGTTATCAAGACCGTCTAAATTTTTTTCATATTCCCTTCGTTTCCAATTCCCCGATTAATGAAAGCTGGAAAAATTACTAAGTGAACATGTTTTAAAATGTATTTTACAGATACACGGAGAATGTCAAAAGAAGGTCGCAACTGTTCCACGACAGGCCACAGAAGCCCATGGACACCGCCGCTTACTGGGTGGACTATGTCATCAGAAATAGAGGAGCTCCACATCTTAGAGTGGCGGGAGTTAATCTTCCTTGGTACATATACCATTCACTTGATGTTCTTTTTTCTATATTTATAATACGCCTATTAATTTTACGTTTATTTTGGGTTTGTCTCAAAAAGATTTTAAGATACTTTGGCATATGTCAAAACAAAAAAATTGTTCTCAAAAAGATTTTAGGATACTTTGGCATATGTCAAAACAAAAAAATAAAATCAAAGAGTGATTAGATATATCTAGTAAATGATACAATTAGGTTATTATAGTCGTGAATAGATATTGATGACAGTGAAATTCCAATTCAGATAAGGACAAGTGGTGATATAGGTTTAATGTGATATTAATCTATATATCTTATATTTAGAATTATATGACACATACGGTTTTGTTATGTAACTCATATTGTGTATTGAAAAACATAGTTATCCTCAAGGACATGTAACATAACAAAACAACTTTCCCATGAGATGTATCCAAACATTCAAACTAAAAACCAGCTACATATATCTTGCTGATGAATCATTAAGATGTGCCATAAATATTGCATCTATTTTATATATTATATACACATTAGTTTGAATTGTATTTTTTTTAAATAAAGATTGTTTAATTTACTACTGAAGTTATTGTTTATTAAAAAGTGTAACAATAGCCCATGTGGTGAACATCAATTTGCACTTGTGTTTGTATCTCAAATTAAATACGTATAATAGCAGACAGTCAAATAAAGTTATATGAATTATGGGTGGTACTTTAGAGGTTCTCTGAAATAAGATATTTTGTATGTTAATTCATAAATATTGAAAAGACAGACCATAGCCTGGTTTTTCGGGCCGTTTTCGAGGAATAATATCAGTTGTAGAATAAGCAATAATTTTCTCCCACTTTGAGACAAGGATAATATCTAAGGGTTTTAGGTCATTAGTTAATAAGTACTATTTTCATTGAACACCGTGACAGAAACATGCCATGGTCCGCGGTACTAGACAGAGGGGAGGAACGTACTTTAACAACCAATGGAATTCGTATATTTGAATTTTATAGCAAAGAAATGTCACTACGAAAATGTCTTCTTCGGCTTCAGAACAGGTTGTTGGTAATTATTTGGGGGTTTTCCCCATAGTATGAGGGCAAACCACCAGGGGCGGGTAAAGTACGTTTCTCGGACTCGAACTAGACGCCGTTAATTGTTTTATATAGAGTTCATTCAGATTTTGTGTCAATTAGTTAGTTTATGTCCGTATAACAAGATCTCTCAGCTCTTTAGTCGGAGGAAGTACGTTCTTATCATATGGGAGGTATGCCGAGCAAATCACTATCTGTTTCCGACTCTCTTCCCATATGTAGGTTATTTCTGCCGCTACCAGGTCAGTCTTGCAGACTGAAAGTCTTTTTCCTGAAAGCGGAAAAAGAGTAACATCATTTTTATGAAAAATTCAAGTTCTGGGTCTTTTCTGGGAGCTGCAATAGAGAAACACTCCCCCACTTACCTACAACCCTTTGATGCGGGACCCATAAGTCCATTGCTCCTAATCAGAGCGATATCTACGTTGTTCCCTGTTAAATTAGCACAGAGCAGCGGGTACCGCTCTACTGTGCTCCTGACTCCTGATATTATATATCAATAAACTCGTCTTTGCAAGGACTTTCAGGAAATGTAATAAAATACAGGGTGTTCCATTTAAAAAAATCATGAAAAATTAAATTTTACGAAACTTGGCATCACTGTTGCAATTTTTTTTATTTTAGTATTAGACAGAAGTTTCATAAAATAGACCAAATTAGAATTTCTTGGCCCAAATTACAGCTTATCACCTCAATCAGTAACTTTTCTAGCTCGCTATAAATATTAACCTTTTCCTGAAGATAGCAGTCAAAAGCTCCGAAACGGTGGGCTACAGACCCATCATATTATATATCGTTGAACAAGTCTTTTGAAGAGATTTTCAAAAATGTAATAATATACAGGGTGTTCTATTTAAAAAAAGATAAGTTTAGTTCATTGAAGAGCATTGAATAGTATATTGAAGAGCTACAAATATAACTATATTAAAAAAATACCGACATCTTTAACGCAAACAACATTTATATAAAACTTTTTTTTCTATCTCACATAGTTTCTGAGATAAGGGGATACGCACTCTTATACGGCCCACCCTGTACATGTTTACAAATCAAGATAAATAAATAATGATAAATATCATATACTTATAGGTAACTTTAATTAATAATAAATAGTATTAATATTGTTTCTATTTCACCATGTATGTGCCAAACAAAGTCCCACTCAGCAACGCAACAAACAATAAATATAAGTATTTTTTACAAAGAAATATAAATAACTTCGTTGTTTATTCCGATTTTAATTAGCAAGCTTGTAAACTACCTCTTCTAAATTAGAGGCATAGACGTAGATACGTATATTATATTGTTAAAATGTAAGTTTAGTTGATTATGATATAGGAAAGTGTTGATAAATAATAATTGTCGGAACTAATATTCTTCATTTAAAGTAATATGTTTTAATTGTAGAATTTTTTTAGTAAAAACATTTGTCTTTGTCACTAGTCATTGTATTTATCAAATTAAAAATTACCAAACCGATAAGTCTACATTAGTAAAATATGTAGGTATGGGACAATAATCATCGGGTTGAGCTCACATGCTAAAATTGTTCAAAAAGAAGAAAAAGCAGTTAAAAGATAATCAAAGGAAAGTGCTATTACTAAAGCTAATGGTATACTTAACTGTATTTCATCTGAAACAATATTCTTAGATCAAAACGTGGTTTCCTCTTCTCCAGAGGATGTTACTAGTGGAAAATTAATAATAGTAACAAAGCGATCTGCGCTAGTGATGACTTTTAAATTAAAAATGTCAATCTGACAATTTTTTATTTTGATCATATAAACTTCTACTGTCGACGAGTCGAGGATCGACTGGAAACGTTTAGAACAAAGCTAGTTAAGTGTTTAAATTGTTTATCCACGACCACTATATTAGGAAAGTTTAATACGTCTGTTTTCCGTGGATTAGAGGCCTTCTAATGCACTAGTGGATTAATAGTATATTATGTATCAAGTTTTATAAATGCCATTTTAGTCACGATTTTTATTAATCACGAGCGAAAGCGTAGCGGACCGAGTGTTTAATAAAATGAGTGAATAAAATGGCGTTATAAAACGAGTTGCATACTATACTTTTTCTACGATAGCAAATATCTAAATAAAAATTTTTGATGTACTTGTCACGCCGCGTCACATTATTTTGACAGATCTACTTTTTATATACATTGATGGTTACATTAGAAACATTTTGGCAATTGCTAAACAAAATCATTGATTTTCCAAGTTTGTTTCCATCAAACTGTTCATTTACCACTGAGAACATCTTCTTCACTTCCACTGTAGTTTTGGTTCATTTTTCCACAATTACTTTCCACAAAATTACTTCTCTTGTCACGCCGCGTCAAATTAGTTTGACAGATTGATTAAAAATGATACAGACAACTATCTTGATTTTTTCAATCCGTGACTAAAGCGCACGAAGCCACGGCTTGTCAAGGTGTATCTAAAAGATCACTTAGCGTCATGAAAACATATACGAAAAATGGCATTTTAAAGATGGGGAGTAGAAAAAATTCATAATACCAGGCTTCGATTTTATAGTTGTAGAAACAACTCCAAGACTCTAATTTTCAGCTCAAAATCAATATTCTTGGTCAAAATAAATTCGTCAAATCTGACGTTTTTCAAAACAAGAATTTTTTACCTGCTTTCACTCTGCTAATTGATCAGTTTTGGCCGTGGTCGTGGATAAAACGTTGAATTACATTCGGAAATTAACAGTCTTTAATCGTCTCGAAAAAACTGACCCTCGGTTACGCCTCCAGTGCCTATTTTTTCTCGTGGATCAAAGGCTTGTTAATACCCTTATATAATTAATTAATAACTATTAAAAGCACGAGAAATTGGGTACAGGAACTAATTAACAACAGGGGAAGTTACATAAAAGTATTCTCTTTCACATATCACATACAACAAAATTGTTTATTCATCTTACACTCGCAGCATTTTTTTTTTCGGTAGAGGTTATAATATGTCTAAATTCTAAATTCACATAATGAGTACTTCACTTGAGATAAGCCTTTAAGCTAGATTGTTGTGCGCTAATATCTCTGTTACGTATGTGTACAGCTAGATATAAACTAAACTGGGCTACATATTCGACCGAGTGCATTCCTAAGCTTTTTTAGTGTAATGGTCTGTATCATAGAAAATGTATTGATTATATATTTTCTATAATCTTTATACAAACAGAAGAATAATGAATTGTTTTTGATTTCAACAAACATTTTTTGTATCTACCACTCCACTGGTGTTTTAAGTTATCGGTAGATGTCACACAATTGTAATCTAATCTGCGCTGTGTACAAAGTGTGATTATGTACTACGGACTATAATTATTAAACATATTGTACATTATTTGTATTACTCACATCCATCATGCTGCTGAACAAAGTGTTGATATTATTAATATGCGGGCTGTGCAATCTAGCAAGCGGTGGCCGAATATTGGGCATATTTCCGATGGCAGCACCAAGTCACTACATTCTAGGTAGCGCTTTGATGAGGGGTTTGGCCGAAGCAGGACACAATGTGACTATGGTTAGTCCTTACGAAGACAAGAATCCGCCTAAAGGGGGCAACTATAGAGATGTCGTGTTGACTGGGTTCGTTGAACAACACATCAGTAAGTTTTTTAGTTATCATTTTTAAATTTCAAAAATTGAAAATAACATTGATCCTAACTTTACTACTAAAAACTACAGCGATAGATTAGACAAATCATCAGATCGACAATGTTTAAGTAATGATGTATCTATATTCAGAAGTATATATAAGTACTAAGTAGATGCAAAAAAATCTTTGATGATCATTTGAGATGTATAAATGTAAGACCTAAATCCTAAGGAAGAAGAAAGTCCTAAAATATATTATTATATTTTTATTTTGGCATTTTCCGACTAGAGTCGGAAATTCTATTCCATTACGTTCAATACCTATCAATTTGTACAAAAATTGAATATATTTTTATTTACCTATTTAATCCTATATTTCGGTGAAAAATGCAAATATTTGAAAACAGTTTTCACTGTTGTATTCTAAATGAAATTAAATGCTGCTTAGTATTGTTAATCTACGTCTCCAAAACGTTCGAATCCATCGAATTTTCAGAATTTTCATATCTCTTGTACTTTCCCCCCATAAAATTTTTCCCTGCAACACACTGTATATATAATTTTATAAAGTATAATTTTAGTACTGCTCCTTTTTTATATTTTAGAAATGCTGAAGACTATAAATCTCTTGGATAATAAAAACCAGTCGTTCTTTGCATTTTTCAATATGTTCCTAAACTCCATGAGAACAACGAATGAATATTTTTTTGAGAATGAGAATCTCCAGAAGTTGCTAAAATCTGACGAGGAATTTGACGTTGTAATAGTTGAGCAATTCTTAAACGACGCAATGAAAATAGTAGGCCATATTTATAATGCCCCAGTAATTGCTTTTAGTACCCTTGGTCCTAACTCATTTGTGAATGATATAGTTGGAAATCCGTCTCCTTTATCTTATGTCCCATCGCCAAGTAAAAGTTATTCACCGTATATGACTTTTACCGAAAGACTTATCAACGTATGCACATACTTGGTCATCGAAACAATGCAACACCTATATTACATGCCAATGCAAAACGAAATTTTGAAGAAATATTTTTCTAACCCCCCCGATATATACGACCTTTACCACAATGTATCGTTAGTGCTATTAAACTTTCACGAAAGTCTGAATCAGCCTGTTCCTATTGTCCCTAATATGATCGGGATAGGTGGTTTTCATGTCCAACCACCGAAAAAACTTCCAAAAAATCTACAGGAATATCTAGACAATGCTAAGGAAGGTGTCGTATACTTCAGTTTAGGATCAAATTTGAGAAGCAATAACCTGGCCGCATACAAAAGAAATGCCTTTTTAAAAGCTTTTGGTAAGCTCAAAGAGAAAGTTCTGTGGAAGTGGGAGGATGACGAATTACCAGGAAAGCCCGATAACGTAAAGGTATCAAAATGGCTTCCTCAACAGGATATATTAGGTAAGATTTTATAATAGATTCCTTCGATAATGATGCGCATTAACTTATTTAGAAGAAAATAGTCTAAGGACAAATGGTTTGTGGCATTCTACACAACTGAATTTTAAACAGCATATTTTTGTTATATCTAGTCCTTCGTGTAGTTGTCTGTCTGTTTGGTACATTTGTAAATCACTAGCCAATAACGCATTTAATAAATTATTTCACAAAAAATAGTAGCGGCCCAATATGTAAGTCTCGTGTAATCCCAGATCATGCAGTGGATGCAGGAAGCGTACCCATACTTTTTCCATATTATATTTTTGTCAAATAATAATTCCATATTAAGTTCACAAACATATTTATGATTGTTCTTATTTATATTTTTCAGCGCATCCAAATGTGAAGCTATTTATAACCCATAGTGGACTCCTGAGTACCATAGAAACAGTTTACCATGGGGTACCTATACTAGCCATACCAGTTTTCGCAGATCAGCATATGAACTCTATACTGGCCACTCACAATGGGTATGCTCTTCGTTTACCTTATGAAGACCCTTCATTTTCGGAAGAAAAGTTGTCCGAGTTGCTACAGGAATTGCTAACTAATCCAAAGTAAGTGATTTACGTTAAATATGGAAACCATTCCCTTTTATAGAGAAATAAATTAATAAGAGGCGTGCTAACGAAAATTATAACTCCCTAACTAATGAGGTTCTTCCGTTTCCCTCATTCAAGTACTAAATGATTTTACCAAGCCAGTTGTTCCGGGGCGGTATTGTGGTTTATTGAATAATAATATGCTGCCTTCGAAACTAGGCTGAGTTTCAGGATCAAAGTTATGATTAAAATGAGATAGAAATATTATACGGGGTGTATTTGAAGTTCATGTTATAAATTAAGGGGATGATTCTCTGGGTCATTTTAGGTCTAAGTCTTAATAAACCAAGGGCCTCAGGTTATTGGTTTCCACGATAGAGGGAGTTTTTAAAAAATACCACCACCGAACAACTGACATTTTTGTAGAACAACGATATTTTTTAAACCATAATGTCAATTTCGTCACACATAACAGTGAATATACTGAAAAAATGTGTAGATAAAGTTATCAAGACCATCTAAAAATTTTTCATATCCCCTTCGTTTCCAATTCCCCGATTAATGAAAGCTGGAAAAATTACTAAGTGAATATGTTTTAAAATGGATTTTACAGATACACGGAGAATGTCAAAAGAAGGTCGCAACTGTTCCACGACAGGCCACAGAAGCCCATGGACACCGCCGCTTACTGGGTGGACTACGTTATCAGAAATAGAGGAGCTCCACATCTTAGAGTGGCGGGAGTTCATTTTCCTTGGTACAAATACCATTCACTGGACGTTATTAGTTTCGTAGCTATAATATGCTTACTAGTTTTATATTTATCTTGCATTTGTCTCAGAAAGATTTTAAGATGCTGGGGCATATGTCAAAACCAAAAAATAAAACCGAAGAGTGATTAGATATGCCTAGTAAACGATACAATTAAGTTATTATAGTTGTGGATAGTAATTGATGACAGTGAAAGTTAAATTTATGTAAAAACAAGTGGAGATATAGGTTTAGTGTGATATTAATCTATATATCCTATATTTAGTTTTATACGATACACACGGTTTTGTTATGTAACTCATATTGAGATATTGCAAATTGCAAAACCATAATCATCCTCAAAGACATGTAACATTCGAAAATAATTTGTGGGATGTATCCACTCATCCAAACTCAAAAACAACTGCATATCATGATGATGATGATGAATCATTAAGATATGCCATAAATATTACACCTATTTATTATGTATTAAATACACATTGTATTTTTTTTAAATAAAGATCACTGTTTAATTTACTACTGAAGTTGTTGTTTATTAAATAGAAAGGTACTTTAATTATAATGCAAGTAATTATATACCTACCAAACCAACTCATAACATTCAGCAGGGCCGAGAAAATGGCTATAAATAACATACTAGCTAGACCCTCTTGGTCAATGTTGTAAAACAAGAGTTTTTCTCCATGGAAGAAAAAACATCCGAGTATATAGAATGTGTGCAGTAGTTTCTCACCAAAGGTTCCAGCGTTTGGAAGAAACCTTCGTTAATGTCTGGCAATGTCAAAAACATAGTTCTTAAGAAACAGCTTCTACATAAGCTTGGACGGAAATGCGATGTCATTTAAATCACTCAGAATAAATATCATTGATAAGGATACCCAAGTGGAAGAGTTCCAGAACAGAATCTTGCGGTATTTTGTGACCGTGTACTGAATTATTTATAAAAATTGGTGTACACTACACCAGTTTGCATCCGACTTGAAAAGAATAATATCGTACTATTATATCATCCATTGGGGGTATCAAACACCAGCGAGGTTTCTTCGAGTAAAAGTTTGTGAAAAGGTTTAGATTGATTATGCTATTCTTCACTTGATTAGAAGATACTCTTGTCAACTTTTGTTTTTTTAAATTACCACCTTAAAAATTTTTTTTTCGCAGAATAATGATAACTAGCTAGAAAGCTCTTTTTCAGCTAAATTAGAAAAATGAAAATCCAAAATGGCCGCCATAAGAAAACCAAAAATTGACACGAGCTTTCAAATGAACATGGCCTAATCGATTGTTCGGCAAAATATTCCTTTCTAAATTGTGTCCTAATAATGTACAAACCTAGAACCTATCAGATTAATTATTGCTTCGTTACAGTCGTAAAAATAAATGACCAAATTTTCGTTTTCTTAAATACCTCAAAAAACGGGCGCAGTTAGGTTATTATTTCAAAACAGATTCAGGATTCAGGACACGGAATAACAAAATTAAACTAACGTTACTAACTATTGAGCAATATAAAAGCTGGGTAATATCTACAATGAGTGTGATATGTGATTTCGAGTATCAAACTTATAAAATCTGGAAAACAGATTACTCAGATCATTTTGATTGTAATAATAACAAATCATTGTAGTGTAATAGTGTATAATATTTAAAAAATTGTTTAAAAATATAATAGTCATAATTTTTAGAGTGAATTTACCAGTATACCCAAAACAGATATCAACAAGAAGACGAAAACTTACCTATACTGACATCCTATTTTTGTTGCCTTCTATCCAAATAATACCTACCTTTCATAGATCGTTCTTCGCTCCTGGGCATATTTAGGGCAAAATAGTGTATTTCTTTAAAAAACGCATGTTATCAATATAAAATAGATGAATTTATTCAAATTCATAGTTTGGATATTTCGGAATTTATTATAAAAGTTTTATTACTTGGTGAAATGTCTGCAGAAAACGTCTTAGGAGCGCATTTTTTGACTTCCTTCAGATGATCTTGAATGAGGAGATTGGTGAGGATTACCTCTAAATGGCCCTGGTATTTCGTACGGTAATGTTCAGTGAAACCCGCCGTCGGATGACTCTAATCAGGTTAATGGGTAATTAGATTAAGAACTAAGAAGTTACCGCGAATACTTTGTACATATTTAGGGGACAATTACAAGTTTCTCGCCACCGTTTGTGAACTGTTTATGGGGTATGAAGTGCACCGTGTGATTTTATCATTGGCGACACAAAGGTAGAAGTGAAATTATGAAAGTCCATCCACGGCGTGCCGTCGGATCGATGGTAATTGTGTTCGTCCGTTCGTGACTTATGTACCGACTAGAAATTATACGTTCGCGTCAGTAGCGTAGTAAAAGAAGGAATGTTTACAGTGAGTAGCGTTACAAAAACAATATTTTACTACAATGTTGCGGCGTACCTACTAGATCAGGAAGCATGCTGGAATTCTCGATTTTCGTTAGTGAAAAATGTTTACTATTGTTGTCATATACATGATGTACTTAATAGAAACATATCATATTAATAAATTTAACCTTGGAAACATGTAATTTTTACATTTAACGTTGATGTTTGTTTTAGGTACCTATTTTTTTAAACACTTCATTTGAACTCTGATGTTAACCGATTCTGTCAAATGTATAAAAGTACCTTAGCCATAGCCACCTCGACTACCGCGATCTCTGTCCAATGTGATACCCGTGTCAGTTTCAATAGTTGTAAGAAAAAATATCTATCGCAAAGGCCGTAAAAATACATCTAGACAAAAATTTAAACAGTCTTAAAAAGTCATGAGCAATAATTTTCGTATTTTCTGATTTGTTAGTAAGTTAGTAAGTATATCTGAGGTACTTTAGTCTTTGTGTGAGGTTAAAAAAATGAGGTTAAAATCGCATTCAAGCCCCATTGATAAGCCCCATTGATTTTAGTTCTTGCTTTTGTTTTGCTTGTATATTTAGTATTAAAATGTGAATAATTAAGTACATCATTAGGAAATGGTTAAAAATTCGGAAGTTGGCCTGAATTACAAAGGTTTATACCAGAGTATGTGAACTATGAGTGCTTTCGATACATATGGACGTGGACCAACCACTGCAGTGTAATTCAGTTGTGGTGTAGGTACTCAATTTGTCATTAGAACGATAAAATCATGTACTTAATGAGTTAATTTTCAAATAATCATTATAACCCTATTTTCATCAATTAATCAATTTATATACCTACATTACCCTTCTTAAAGATTTTAAATGGTACTCTACTGAACTCTTACAGTTTATTTAGAAAGTGTATTCAAAATTTGAGGTTTTATATGCAAAGTCGCGTCTAGTACTTATGGATAAGGCAAGTGAAATTTTCGCAGTACGTTACAGAAAACTAAAACAGGGATTCTTTTTTATTACAAGACTGACTAGTTTTAATAAATACCGAGTTGCTACTAGCTTGTTTTTTTTTTCGAAATATTATAAATACATTATGTCAAGTTAATTATATTTACGTTTAGACATAACATTCCTTTGAAAAGAATATCATTTTACTTTTGAGGATACTTCTTCATCCTTCTACGGTTTCGAGAATTGGTAGTACACCTTAACATTTTAATGAACTTTTAAGCATGTTCCTGTTATACTTCCCTACATAAATTGGAATACAGTTGAAAGGGAATATATACAAGGGTCGTTCAAATGGTCCAACTCCCACACCAACATCGTTGTGGAAGTTTCATAATGCTACTTTTACATAATGTTTTTGGTTGGGCGCGAAGCCACTCACGCACAAACTCGGAAACATCATCATTATTGCAATTTTGAACCACCAATGCCTCTTTCCAAAGAGATGGAAATCACATGGTGATAAAACCAGACTATGTAAATGTGGAAGAACCTCTCAATGCATTTTTTCGAGGATATTTGTATCAATTGGGTGGTGTGAGGTCGAGCGTTGTCGTGCAGCGGAATGATACTCCTAATTGAAAGTTTTCTCCTTTTTGAAGAAAATACAGACATAATTTTTTTAGTAAGCAAGTCAGAATAGCAAGTGGCATTAATGGTACGTTGTTCTCTCGAAAAATCGGTGAAGAGAGCACTCTAACTGTTCCAAAAGACGATGGCCATTACTTTACTGGCTGAAGGCACAACCTTCGCTTTTTTTGGTTTTGGAGAGGTTGAGTGGCGGCATTATAGACTTGATCTTTTTGATTCTGGCATAAAATGGTGAACCCAAGTTTCGTCGCAGAGTAAGGAATTTAAAAATGTATCACCATCATCTTCTTGGTATCGCCTGAGAAGCTCAGGAGATACCTCAATACGTCGTTGTTTTTGTTCAATAGTCAGCAACCTGTGTACCCATCTTGCGCAAACTTTTCGGTAATGTAGATGGTTATGAATGATTTCATCGACGCTAACAACACTAATTTGTAATGTTTGTGACATTTCAAGGCAGAAACTATTCTATTGGCAAGAATAAGGTCGTTTATCAGGTCAATGTTCGTTTGTGTTTGTCGAAGTTTTCAGACGTCTCACGTGCGCAAATTTTTGACCCTTGTACGGCCCTGTTTAAACTTCTTACACCATACCATGTACACCTGAGTTTTTGATAAGGTGGATTTTGTGGCTGTCATTTTGACAATTACTAAAAAAACAATTGTGACTGTGACTGTGACTGTGAAAGACTTTGATACTGTGTGCCATGAAAAGATGCTTAAAAAAATAGAAAATTATGGTTTAAGAGGGAAAATGAAGGATATCATAAAAAGTTATTTATCGGAGCGTCAGCAGAGTGTTGAAATTGATGGTATTCGTAGTGATCCAGGGAATGTTACTTATGGTGTTCCGCAGGGGACAGTCCTTGGACCACTTTTGTTTACATTATACATGAATAGTCTACTATACCTTAATATCGATGGTAAAATTCTAAGCTTTGCTGATGACACGGTAATTTTGTATCAAAGCAAATCATGGGATAATCTGAAAATGAAGGCTGAAAAGGATTTTCAAATTTTAGAGGAATGGTTCCGATATAATACTTTTACCCTTAATATAGATAAAACGCAGTATATGCCTTTTACTTCCTATACCAATAACTTGCCAGACATGGGGCCTCTCAAGATTGGTCAAAAGTTATGTATTCCTGAAGCGAAATCAGTTAAATATTTGGGAATAATCATAGACAGGCATCTGAAATGGGACCTACAAATCAATAACGTTGTTAAAAAGCTTAGAGCTACACTTTCTTTATTTAAATTCTTAAAAGATTTTCTCGATGTTAAACACTTAAAAACACTATATTTTGCATTTGTACAATCAGAAATTATGTATGGCATTATTGGATGGGGAGGTGTAAATGACATGCACCTACATAAATTGGATGTAGTTCAAAAATGGATATTAAAAATCATTTTAGGTAGACCAATCACTTATTCGAGCGATGCATTATTTGCAGAAGCAAACGTATTTGATACAAGGCAACTCTTCTGTTTTAGTTTATTAAATAATATGAAGAAAAATGTAATATCATTTGAATACGTGTCTCATACTTACCATACTAGGGACAAGGAAAGTCGTGTCTTCAGACCAAGATGTCACAAAACTATCGGGCAGCGTAGCTCTGATTATTTAGGCCCAAGACTTTTTGAAAAAATACCTGAAAATCTGAAAAATATAAGAAATATAGAAAGTTTTAAAAAACATATAAAAAATTGGATTATGACTTGTGGAAGAGATATTTTTCATAAATTTATTGATGGAAGTGTCTAGAATAAAGTATATAAAATACTAAATTCATATTATATTTTCTTATACTTACTAATTTATATATTTTCTTTCTCTCTCTATTTATCCTTATATATGGAACACTCAGCTGAGTCACTTGTAAATTATTATTTAGTTTTAGAAAATAATTGTTAAATTAGATTCAGTTTTCTTCATTCACATACAAGCAATAGCTTTATGCTAGAGCTTCAGTGAATAATTGTTTATTTATATGTGTATATGCATATGCATATATTGTTATTATTTTTTTTTCTTTGTTATTGGTGCTTATGTATAAATAAACATTATTATTATTATTATTATTATTATTATTATTATTATTATTATTATAAGTATGCACGCCTTCTAGATACTTCATTGCAGGAATGAAGAACGAAATGCGGCTAGGGCCATTCCTTTTGTTCTGAGAATAAAATTCAGGGTCATATTTGCACCCTTCTCGTACATACAAGGATTGGTTGCAGGTTATAGAATTGGTGTAGGTCTGTTGTAAGAGAAATATAAGATTACTAATGACTTTCCATTAAACATTACAAACATTAAAAACATTACTAGGTGTATTAGATATATGTGTGCGAAGATTCTGAATAAACTTTGTGTAATTCAGTTTTACTAAAAGTATTAGAACCTGCAGAATTAATGTTACATATATTTCTTTCTGGAAGAATGTATGAATGATATGATTCACCTATTTGCTTGAATTTATTTCAAGTACCTAGGTGATGAAGATTAGTACTAAGTCACTAATATAAAAGTTTAGCTCGTTAGATCTCTTGCTTCATCACATACATAAATTACTGAAAATGGTCTTGAAGTTGGTGTTAATTAATAAATAAATTAAATATTATTAATTAACAGTTTTCTGACGGGAATACATTTGAATTTAATAAATGAGCAAATCTGCGCATCTTTGTATCCCTGTGATAATTTACTTTTAAAGTTTACTGAAAACTTTAACATGGAATATGTTTTGGGCCAATAATCGATTTTCCTGAAAATAGTATTTTAAAAATATAAAACTAGAGTGTGCTGTAATATTTTACCCAAAAAAATAGAGAGAAAGAAAGGAAGAAGCATAAAAAATCATAATTATCTGATAAAATTTATTTTTTAATTGCTCATGTTCTCACGAGGACGTACCTTGGTAGATCCTCAGTTTAATATATAATCCTTAATAGGGACATATTTATTTCCGTGTTATAAAATATTTAAACTTGATGCGTCCTGCCTACACAGCAATTTATTAAATAACAAAAACTACTCCACTTGTTCTGAACGAAATGATTATAAATCTTATATTTATGTAAATAAGGTTATTTTCTTTTTAAGCAGACTAACTGAGCCATTGATAACCAATACAGTTAAACCTGGGTCTAGCTTCTTATAGGCGATAAATAAAGATACCTTGACCTACAGTATAAGTGAACACAACGTGTACTCACGTGTTTGGGTGTAAATTAGTTCTAATCTCATCTTTATGAATGGACCATCACTTGGTTTAGTTTAATGTATACTCCTCTGCTTCCAGTGGATATGTTAAACGTATGTCATGTACGACTTTCTCCACTAAATTTGTTACATTCTTTTTCTGAATCCCTAGTGCATACTTAGTATATATTACTACAGCGTTTGATTTCCGACAGTTTCTCTCATTGTTGTACATATAACATGCAATGCATGTAGTATTATTGTTGTAACATAGAACATGTTTTGATTAAAATGTTGCAACCGAAATAAGTGGATCAGTTCAAGCTAATAGGATTTGTATTCCCAAATAAATAGTTTATAACCAAGGTATAATTAATGGAATTTTACAATACTATTTTTCAATATCAAATTGGCAAGTCTTTGGATATATTGGAACATACGAAAATTCAGTCAAGGGATTCAAATTCCACATAATGGCTCACACTATTCATATCTTCTTCGGGTATCTGTAGAAATGTGACCTTATCATGACTTACGCAATTTTATGTTTTCATTTACTTTCGCTTTTATCCCATACTCGTGGTACCAGCATAATAGAATAGATAAATAAATAGAAAATATAAATAAATGCGTACATATGTCATCACACTCCTCAGCTAAATATATTTCTGAAGTTAAAAATACATAATTCGGTACAATCTTTCAAGAGGAAATCTGTATATAGATAAATGATAAATCTTAGTCCTCAAGAACTCATAAAAAATGTCTGATAAGACAGTATATTAATCTGTTCCTTATGAGAACCAGAATTTCATTTAATTTTTACTGAAATAAGTAGAAGGCATAATATATTGGGAAATAACATCTTCATTTTGCTAACAGTTCTTGTCTGCCCTTATTTTCCTTCGTGGATAGCATTATTGGTGGGGAATTTGCTGAAATAGTGGCGAAGGAATTGTTTTGTATACAGAACCGTACGAATCTTCTTACGATTAGGTACGTTTCTTTTACAAATATAAAGTCTTCAAACGTAATAACTTTTTCTAGAAAACTCTTTCTTAGTTACAAGTTGTCTGAAGTATCTGATTATATTAGTTAGGTGACTAAATGAAAAGAAAATATATAGTTAACTTTTCTTACTCGTGACTTTTAGTCAGAACAGCATGAATGAATACACTTCCATTTTTATCTGAAGCTGAATACCAGCCATTGATTTTCTACAGGAATATTAAAAGTTTAAGTTTTATTCATACCGGCAAATATGTAAATCACGGAAACGAAGCACAATCTGAAAAATATGGGTGAAACTGTGGAAATAATGTAACAGAGATTACTTCAGTTCTAAAAGATTTTCCAAATGTTTTCCAGAAAACTCAAAGTCATTAGATTATTTTGAAATATTAGTCGTATTTATTTAATTCATTATTTAAATTTAGCGCAGATGCAGTACACCGGCCTGAATAATAACCTTACTATGTAATTTAAAAAATATATTTTCGATTACGGTAGACAAATTACTGCGCCTTAATATATGAAGAAACTAAACACTATGAGTAACACTGAAAAGTGCCTGAAAAGTATTTTCTATTTTTTCCTACAATTTATAATATATATTCAAAATACTTTTATCAAAAATTCGAGCAAATATTAAACCTACAATGTAAAATGGTCCAATGGCGTAATTCACCAAAATCTGCTAATAGAACCCAGTCGTTTACTTTCTACTAAATTAGCAAGTTAAACTTCAATCGCTCAAAGTCTACAGACAAATTGGATTATCGGTTAGTTAACATTTAACAATAAGAATTTCTTCTTGGAAGAAGTGAATGAGTTAGTTGGGGAGGTGGGCAATGAGTCTAGAGAAAATAAAAGAAAACTTGGAGGGGGGACCATGTCGGTAATTCTCAAGACTTCTGTGATCAGTCTACACATGGTGTGTTTACGAACAAGACTTGATCGGTAATAATTAATAACACTGTTAATAGCACCTCGCGACGTGAGAAAACCGAGGTACTTTAGACAACAATTGATTATTGTGCGAGTAATTCCACACATACAGAGTGTTACTGAGAACCTACTTTCCACTTGTTCAAAATGTGTCGTCTAAATTATGGTTGAGAAAAATTAAATGGGCAGTGTTAATTTTGGAGATAAAATAGTAAATAGACAAATTAGAGTAAGTACATTTAATTTAAACAATTTTTCCTCTCTTCATTTTCAATTTACTTACGTCGATTTCATACTAGATAAAGGACAATTAGGACATTTATTAAACGGATGTTACTGTAATATTATGTACAATTTTTAGGTAGGTATAAATTATTTTTAAAATATGAAGTCAAAATTTCAATTTTTGAAACTTGCAATGATGCAATTGGTTATTAAAACATATTTTGTAAATGACCTAATAGAGTGTTTTATAGATTACCAATGCTAATTCTAAACTTCAAATAGAAAATATTAATTTTAGTAAAGGCGCATAGTTAAGTTATTGTTATAATTTCAGCATAAAGGGGTAATTATGAAGCTCTTTGTTTCAGTCAAGCATAAATAATATATCTTCGTTAAACACCTACACTACCACTTCGGATGCTAAACAATATTCATCAAATTACCATGCGAATACCAATATTGCTCACCTAATATACAGGTTGTGCTCGACTACTTTGAACTGTAAATAGCTATGGAAAAACCAATATTTTAATGCAAATTATCCACCACCCACAAGTTGAGCAGACTGTATTCAAAAACCACTAGCACTGTATCAAAGAAAACACTTACGATTTGCACAAAGAAACCACTCTATGGAATGGGATGGATGGTATTAATGAATAATTGACTAACTTTTATCGCTGATCTTTCAGTTTAACACAAATAAAATATTTTCCCTGTAAATGAAAAAAAAAAATAATAATCAATTTAACTACTTATATCTTTTTTGATGTCATTGTTGTTTTTTTTTTGATTTTTCATTACATTTAATCCTGTGAATTTTTGGAGAAAACTTTTAAAGATGTCCTTCATATACTCCTCTTAAATTGTGAATATGCCTCCTTGATGTTTTTATTTTACAGAGGGTCGTACTCCACAAAAAGTTTGTTTGCTTTAATTATAATTGGTGGTGAAATTATAATGATTTGTTCGCTCAAAAGATACGATAAGTAATTTTGATTCGCAGATAAATATATCCGTCAGTAAATAACAAAGAGGCGTATCTTATGGGATAACACACTTTTAATGATCTTGGCTGTAAGGATAACTAAAATAAATAGTAAAATCGCATATTAGCTTTTGTTATACAGTTGCCAGTTATGTCAAGTTAACGTTAAAAAGTATTATATACAGATAAAGATTAAATTACATTAAAGAAATCTACAAGTAGATAATATAAAAAAATATACCGCTAGCGAACGATATAACCTCATTTTATCAAAACTAATAACGGTAAAGTTACACCATTTGCCCAATGAAGTTACCTTGGGGTTGCTCTAATTATCCAAAATTACCCTTTTTCTCAAGCTTAGGTAAACTTCTTATAAACAACCTTTCAATACCATGCTTTTGAATGATTTTAAATCTCCTATTATGTATTCTTACGAAGTATTAAATTATTGGAATTAAAATTAGGGACATTAGAGAAAGTAAGACATGTATATTTTTTAGATATTTAATATCTAAAAATTTATATTAGGTATTATTTACATTTTTATTAAGATTCATATAATAATTTGTTTATGAATTGTGGAACTAATTATTGAACCAAAATAAATAGTGTTATATGTGTTAAACCTCTCATTAAAACTTTAAGTATTGCATCATATACATTATATTAACAGGAGCAACTTTTCCCTGAAAACATGGCAATTTAGTGATTCCAGTTGTATCAAGGAATACTAAATGAATTAACCAAAAGCTTTCCCAAAAAACGGAACACCTAGAACAATCATATTCATCTTCCACTTCACCGGACAGCAAATCATACGCTTTGTGACAGATGGTCATCAGATATCGGTACCGATTTATGGACACCCACCGTCGATCACCCACACACTCTAAGGTGTTCTCACAATACCCATAATCACTCTTTGGGAGGTACCGGCACAGTGTACCGGTGTAAGTGTGGGTCATCGATTTTAACTGAAGCACCATGATTAAAAGCTTGATATGCTGATCAAGAAAGCACATTGGAGCATGGCATATCCATTGCGCAGTAATTGTTTATTCACAACAGTCGAAGGACTTCTTTCCTTCTTGTGAATGACAATAATAAAACCAGTTCGAGATAGCCGTTGGGAGGTCAGAGACAAAAAATTTGCTGCTAGTCTTATCTAGTCAGATAGATAGGGTATAATTTATCTACGCCTTTAAATTTTGAGTTGACTTGAATGTATATTAAAAAAAATATAGTATGGACTTAGTTGATGGATATTATTGGTGACTTGAGCATATGAATATTATCCAGAAAAGTTATTTTAGTACGTTCTCAGTAATTCTAATTTCATTTCAAGACTTGATTTCAGGAACACGCTTCGTTTGCATGATAAAAATTTAATTTATTTAACAAAGTAGGTTGTGCAATCTGTTCAAAGATATAACTCTCCAGTTATAAATCGCCATTTAAATAGTTTGACACAATGGACTGGGAATGGCATGAGTACATTATTTTCAGAAAATATCGCATTAAGGTAATGATCAGCAATTTGTTATTGTTAATATTTTATAAAAAGCGAACGCGCCATTTCTGTGACACTCATAAATTTAATAAGCCCGAGTGTATGATGTGCGATTAGATAGGGCGAGACTAGACGGTAGGGGGTCCTCTATGTTGGTACCTTGGAATCATAATTCTACTTCGTTCCATGAAGTGGAATATAAATTTCGAATTAACACACATATGAGGACTGTAATACAGGGTGGCCCAATAGTGTGGCAAGGTTCCATTACTCCTATGCCGAAATAATTTCAGATACCCTATATCCGCAATTAGAATACCATTTTTTAACTGGCGAATTCGCCATTTTTAGTTTATATTTTTATTTTCTATATCTACTTAAATTTTCTTACTCAATGTAAAAATTATGTGAAGATATATTACAATAAATGAGGTTATACCAAAATTTTGTTAAATTATGTTTAATTACGTATTATATGGCTGATTTAGAAAACTTATCCGAAATTAGGCTACTTTCCTCTATTGTGGCAAAATTCCATAACTCCTATGGCGTATTAAACAAAAATATATATACATATTTTAGGATCTGATAGAGGACGCAATTTTAAAAATATGTATAGTCATATAGAGTGCCTTATAAACTGGGGCCATATCAAACTTATGTTTTTTTTAATGGAATTATATATTTTTATTTCATATTTGAATTTGGATCATTTTTCCAAATTCGCCAATATAGGATATATTAGTATTATACAGAGTGGTTCAGAAGATATGATCATTTTTTTTATCTTAATCGCAATAAATTGATCACCCTGCATCTTTTTTAAGAAAATAAATAGTAGATAATTTTTAACTCCATGGATTCTGCTATATGGTCTCGTTTTACTTTCTACCGGGTTTCCCATTTCATTTGACTAATGGCAATTAACATGGGCTATTACATTTCATTGAATTTTATATTCCCAGGGTACACTATGAGAAATATTGCTAACGGAATCGATAGTACTGACTGTCAAACACTTCTGATTACCAAAATACTAAAGCGAAATGCTTTTTTAATTAAAATATCAATAAAAATACGTTTTAAGTTAATATGTGTAGTTTACATATCTGTTTTAAGATACATTATTAAACGTCATCCGGTGGACTAGTTGGTTGAGCGGGAGTGTTTCAAACTGAACCGCAAAATTTTGCAGGTTCGAATCCCGCAAGAGACAACTTTTTTTTTACTTTTTCATTAATTACAAATTATTAGTGTTTACTTATTCGAATAAATATGGTTCATTGTCAGTACCTAGTTATTATTTTTGAAAGTCACAATATTTCCTTATCAAAAAAAAAAAATAATAAAACATGTTTGAATTGGTTCGTTTCCTTTATCTTTAGCTAAAGCTACTATCTTATAAAATAAGTCATTAATAAGCAACATATTTTTTATTTATTACATGCACTGTGCTTTTACTAATAGTGTACTTATCTCTGCTAATAGTTACTACATATTATACCTCAATCTGGATATTGAGTTAAACAGTATTACAGAGGAACTGTCGTGAATTAGTAATAGATTTTTTTAAATAAAAACTATAATTCTAAAATTAGGAATTTTTTAAAATAAGAATATATTTTAAAAAAACTCATCATATTTTAAAAAAACTCCTCAAAAAAAAACCTATTACTAATTCACGACAGTTCCTCTGTAACTGTTTAACTCAATATCCAGATTGAGGTATAATACGTAGTAACTATTAGCAGAGATAAATACACTATTATTAGTAAAAGCGCAGTACATGTAATAAATAAAAAATATGTTGCTTGCTGATTACTTATTTTATAAGATAGTGGCTTTAGCTAAAGTTAAAGGAAACGAGCCAATTAAAACATGTTTTATTATTTTTTTTTTTTTTGATAAGCAAATATTGTGACTTTCAAAAATAATAACCAGGTACTGACAATGAACCATATTTATTAGAATAAGTAAGCACTAATAATTTGTAATTAATGAAAAAGTAAAAAAAGTTGTCTCTGGCGGGATTCGAACCTGCAAAACTTTGCGGGTCAGTTTGAAACCGTTGCCGCTCAACCAACTAATCCACCGGATGACGTTTAATAATGTCTCTCAAACAGTTATGTAAACTACACCTATTAACTTAAAACGAATTTTTATTGATATTTTAATTAAAAAAGCAGTTCCCTTTAGTATTTTGGTAATCAGAAGTGTTTGACAGTCAGTACTATCGATTGCGTTAGCAATATTTCTCATAGTTTGCCCTGGGAATCTAAAATTCAATGAAATGTAATAGCCCATGTTAATTGCCATTAGTCAAATGAAATGGGAAACCCGGTATATCATTTCCTTCAAAATTGCTTTACTTGTAAACAGGGTGAATCAAAACTCACAACCGCAGTTTTCTCAATTTTCATAAATGAAACACATTATATTTTATATTATTTTCATTAGGGTCTTTCACGACTCTTCCTATTCTATGATGAATTCCCTATAACTAATTGCAACGGTTTTTGAGATATTTGAGGTTTGAAATTTTAAATTATCATTTTCTTTAGAAGTAGGGGATGAACAGGGATCATCAAGTTGCAATTTCATAAAGTACTGAGCATATTTTATGTGCAAAGTGGGTAGAAAACTCAATAGACTCTACTTTTTGAACTTAGCATAAATGAATTGTGTAAATCGACTGAAAAATAATATTTATATAATACGTGCGCACGTTCACCAACAATCATATGCCAAATACGAACAATTTCTGAATTGTTAACTTGACTTTTACATATTCATATGAGAACAGAAGGCATTAATAATGTGTTAAAGGTACCTACCTCATACCTCAAACATAAAATTGGCGACATTAATATACAATTTGTCAACCAAAAATAAATGTGTATATTTTATCTACTGTTGCGTTATACGTCGCTTTTTTTACATAAATATGCCGTCATTAATTTATTATATGACTTTTAATGCTTTAAAAATAACCGGTCTGGTGACTGCGGTATAGATATATTAACAATCAGCAATAAGATTAAACAGGTGTTAGATGCTAGGTTAGGGGAAATATCTTTGAAATTCCCAGTGATCTACTTTGACCCCTTTTATCGACAGCATGTAAATTTTAATACCTACTACATGACGGCTTAAGTGACAAAGTAAATAATAATTTGATTCACTTAACGTTTTTAGGAAAAAAATCACAAGCAAATGTTATGTTTATATAACCTAATAAAATATAAATACTGTTTTTTTCAATTGTAGTGTACATTATCCGTAGCACATTCCGGTATAAGCTGGAATTCCCTATTCCCCTAATCTGCCATAACCCATTCGTTAGCTTTATGTCAATTCTGCTTCCGGTTTAGCTTAAAAAGAAGATTTCAAACCGTCTGCTGGATTTTTAAATCTGAGGTGAATTTTTACATGCGAAAATGTGCAAAAATTCCTCGCCTTCAACGTTTCAGTGGGTTTTCAGCAATCATTAAATATTTCCGAATGGATTTTAGTTTTCGTCGTCTTCTAAATACGCTCTAGTCAAACCAAACGAGAAAACTCAATCGGAAATTGTGAAGTCATCAATTTCACGTATACCTCCTGACCTCTCATGACTCACTCGTTAACTTTATATCAATTCTGATGCCAGAAATGGAATCTACGGACCCAGTTTACCTTAGGAACAAGACTTCAGACGTTCTGTGGCGGGTTTTTAAACTGTTTTTTTTTTTTAAATTTTCCCGATGGCTTTGCGACTGCGGCTTCTAGGCTAAATCGGGGACCAATAAAAACCACTGGCTTTGTAATATTCTAGCTAGGCTATTTGACAGCTACACATAAAAAACACTTATAAAGACTGTGTACCTGCAAGATAGAAGCATAATATATAGACTATGGGGTCAATAGACTCTACTATGTGACACCAACCCAAGGATTTTTAACTTATATAGGATTGCTCGATCCCCATTCCTCAACATTATCCGATTTTAGTAACGTCACTGCGAGACCCGATACTCTTTCTCTCTTTGTATTGTGTGGCTCCTTATATAAGGCGCGTTGACAAGTTACTGTCACTATCTAACTCATATATTTTGTATATCCATTAGATGTCGTAGCCGCAAGACCCAATCACGTGATACGGCTGATAAATTCTAAGGATCGAGCAATCCTATATAAGTTAAAAGTCCTTGACTCCAACCATCCGCTATTAGCTGTCGTAAATCAAATATCAAAACAGAAGGTAGCTAGGTACTTTGGCCAACCCATTTGTACCCCACAGTATATCAAACATCCACCATTAGCCGTCGACCAATAAAAAAGTAGCCACAGCGTGGTTCTAATTCTAACCCACCATCATAGTAAGTGTAATTTTTATCAAATTATTTTATGTGCTAAGGAAATACTGGACTAATATCGTTGAGGGATAAATAGCCACTCCTAAAGTGACCGGAGAAATCATCTGTGTTCTTCAGAAGAAAGTTTTAATAGTATTTTATCCTATTGGTTTACATGTAATATTTTCTTGTTTAAAAAAACCATTTCCGAAAGTGAAACCATCGTTATAAATTGTCCGCTACTACTAGAAGAATATGATAATTCTTATGAAGCAAACAGTGATCTTTTCTATTTCATAATCCCAGAATAAAGAATGAGAAAATGGTATTCTGCAACTATTTTTTTAGAAAATGCGTTTATTTGTAACTTTTGTCAATGCGGCGAATCAATAAGCAAAGCTGAAGATACTATGAGATGTTCGTAAAGCTCTTGAGGTAATTTTAGTTTACTTGCATGTCATTCTAGCGTTCATGAAACGTTTAGCTGCCTCTTTTCAAAGTCATTACCCGCACAGGTGTTAATATAAGCAATTAATATGCAGTAATAATTTATAAATCGGATTAGATACAATTTTGTTTCCAATTAATTCTTATAACAGGTGTTCAAATTATAAAAATCAGACATCTACATAAACAATAATTCGACTACGTTTCTCAGCAGACGCTGTGTAAAAATATTCATACTAAAGAAGCCGAATGATTCTTGTTGGTCAACGTGTTAACTTTATATCTGATTTACTTTTTGCGATATCTGACCTGACCTAACCTCTGTAGTGCTTTAACCCGAAATCGGCTAACATCCAAGACGCTGGCTGCGTGTGAAAGTCCACAATACCGCCGCTGCCTTTGTGTTAAATTAATAGTAAAAGTTTTGCGGAACATGCGATAATGAAATGTAATGTAAAATATGGTGTTGTGCTACATCAGTGAAATCATATGGGAAATGATTATCGTAGACGGTAAAATGTATCATTAATATTAATATTGTTAATATAGACAGCTGTAAAAAGTTATTGTAGATATTGTTCCGTATAGATATCTTTCGGTTTTATACTTGCATGATAGTTCTTCTCTATTATTAACTATCATAATATTTTATGATTTTATGACGAAGGTCATAACATATAATCAAAAATGAATTACTACTATCTTCGGATACTATATATGGTGTACTTTTTATATTTCTATATTTTTTTAACCAACCATTGACCAACCAATATTGATAAAGAGTGATTTTACTGAACCGATATTGAAACATGTTGCATATAGATCTAGACTGAGTGTGTAAATCATGACGAATTATTAGCAAAATTATATGCATACGGTATACGGGGCGTGGCACAGGATTAGATTTCCTCGTTTTTAAAAGATAGGAAACAGTTTGTTAGTTTGCCTCATTATAGTGATGACCATGGTCGTATTAATAGAAATTTTAACTCAGTGTGTAAGGAAGTTAAAATGGGGATCCCTCAAGGTTCGGTGCTGGGTCCGATACCCTTCCTTTTATATACAAATGAACTGGATACTTTGACTATATATATGTTTATTACTATGTATGCCGACGATCAATCCATTATCATTTCAGAAAGGACTGATAAAACTGTAGAGCTTAAATGTAACAAGGTGTTAGACATTTTAGATAATTGGTATGCTTTTTACAAACAACACTGTAATGCAGAGAAAACTAATTATATAAGATTTCATAACAGGCAGAAAATTGTAATTCCTTAAATATAAAAATCGGAGAAAACAGTTTAACTAATACTACATCAATCAAATTTTTAGGAATAGTTATGGATGAATGTCGACAATGGAAACTACATTGTGAAGATTTAATTAATAAATTGAATTCTATATCATCTTTAGTTCGTAATTTAAAATTAATTTTGACCAAAGTATGACCTGTTACAGCTCTGTAACATATACTTTGGTTTAGTTGAGTCTAGGTTGAGGTATGGTCTGTGCCTGTGGGGCCCTTCGTCCTCATTTTTAGATGTTTTTGTTGTTCAAAAGAGAATTTTAAGGTGTATAGCTGGTGTTGTTAATACTGTGTCTTGTAGGAATATTTTTAAGGAGTATAGAATTTTAACTTTGTGTGGTCTACTGATATATGAACTTTCGGTATATATTTATACGAATAAAAATAAATTTTTGAAAATTAGTGATATTCATCAAGTTAACACGCGGCAAAATGATAAATTTCATATACCATTTTTTAAATATAAAGTTTCAAGGAACTCACCTTCCTGCCTTGGTCTTAGAATTTTTAACAATTTAGATGTTCAAATACAAAATGCAAAGAATATGACAGTTTTTAAGGTTGCTCTAAAGAATTATTTGCTTGATAGGTGTTTTTACACGCTTGACGAATTTCTTATGTCGTAGTATAGATCTATGTTTATATTTATAGTTTGTTGTGCAATATCATGTTTTGGTTGTGTATTGTTTTTACTGTGATTGTTATTATTGTGACAGAAGGACAATCAAATGTTTCTATTCGTATATTTTGACGTTTTCTATGTAATTTTAGATTATCCCTGTATTAAAAAAAAAATAAATAACTGTAAGTCTCCAAATGATTTAGGATTGAAAGCATTTAATCCTATACCACACTTGGGTTTTTAGAAAAGTTTTAAAATAATTTTTATTTGGAAACAACTTTTATAGTGTGGGCGAATTTTTGTAAGTAGGTCGATGTATGTATTTATATATAGGTACATAATTTTATCTCGATTTTTTTCTCTATTTTTACTAGTTTTAAGATATTGACTGATTCTTGTACAATTTTGTTATTGTCAAAAAGGAAAATAAACTATCTATCTATCTATCTATCTATCTATCTATCTAGTAAGAGGGTGGATGGAGGATTTTCTATGCTGGGGTACAAAGCCCATCACGATTGTAACATGAGAAAGATATCACTTACCTCAGACTGTTGGTCTATTTGTGATTAGAATGAGAAGCATATTATTTATATACGGGGTGTCCCATCGAAAAGTATCACATTTCGCCGCCTAATATCTCGAAAACTAAAAGAGATATCGGGACGCGGTTTGGACAGAACGACTTAAGATTTTTGTAAGTTTTTTTTGGCACTGTTGCCAAATCTCCAAATAAATTTTTTATTGAATACGCTGGTCTTTGGAGTAAAATTACTTGCTTATATTAAGTGGAACACCCTGTATATTTTGCCATAATCAAAAAGCCTAATCACTGTACTTTTCAAAAAGGTATAGGTACATTGTTTACATTATCTTGAGAATTGGAGCCACAAAATTCAATTTAATAGGAGCACCTCTTACTTGAACAGTTTGTGAACCTGATCTTCGTTTTCACAGTACCCATGAAAAACAAAAGTACAATAATAAATTGTATTGTCAGTTGTGTCAAAAATTTGAAGTGTAGATATAAAAATGTTCACATTAGAAGGATTACACATTTTTGAACATTTTACTACTAAGGATGCACAAATGTATATTGAAGTAAATGGTGGGCAGTTAAAACAAATTGCTTTCTAACTTATTCAAGTAGTTTTTATTTATACAGTTGTTTTGATTATTTTATCTGTTATTTTTATTACTGTCTTATTATTATTACTTTTATTACTTGTTATTGTTAACAAAACTCGTTCCTACCGATTATTAAAGAATTATTTTTTTCTCCCTATTTTTTTTTCCTTTAAAAAGCAAATGCAGTCAAGTTCTACATCAAGTTTGATCAGAGATTTTAAAATTTTAAAATATATAGGGTATTTTATTTAAAATAAGTGTACAAAAACTTAAAAATAACTTTACAAAGAAGAAGGTATTTTTTTCATTCGTAATAACCCAAATAAGAGTACTTCTAACAAATTTAATTTTGTGGCTCCAATTCTCAAGATAATGTAAACAATGCATACCTTTTTGAAAAGTAGAGTGATTAGGCTGTCTGATTATGGCAAAATACACAGGGTGTTCCATTTAATATAAGCAAGTAATTTTACTCCAAAGAGGAGCGTATTCCATAAAAAAATTACTAATATATTTGGAGATTTGGCAACAGTGCCAAAAAAACTTACAAAAATCGTAAGTCGATCTGTCCAAACCGCATCCCGATATCTCTTTTAGTTTTCGAGATATAAGGCGACAAAATGTGATACTTTTCGATGGGACACCCAGTATTACGGAACTGCTTTTCCCTGCGCTCTTCTCCAACGTATTATTAGCTTCTCCGAAGTATAAAGCTACAAAAAAGTTATATTGAAAATAAAAAAAATCGTAATATATCATGGATTCACAGAATTGACTTAGCTCTGTAGTATTTCATTAGGGATAACACAAATAACACATTTGAGGGTATCTGTTTTCTTAATTAGATAAGATTAACAGTTTTAGTTGTTTAATACGTGGGTTCTACTTGATAAAAGTTTGAACACATAACTTTTTACACAGATTGTTACAAAAGTCAATTCAGTAATTATTAAAAATCTCTGTTCAACGCTATACGGATAAACGGAAGAAATAAATGGTAATCTATCGTAAAAGCATATCCATCTTTAATTGGTGTATAAATTATGAGTTTGTTATGCTATAAAGTTTCCTATCGTGGCATATTATATTGCTATACTTTTAAATGTTTTATTTATTAACAACAACAATGATTTAGAAATTTTAAGTAATATAAGATAAAAATTTATAGATTTTTTAACGATGATGATAATGATCATAACAATATCATCGTTGGCATCATATCATATTATTTTATATACCTCAGAATTACTGCAGATCAAAATATAGTAAAAGGAAATACAGAAAGAAATGAATAATATCAACAACTAGTAATACAAATGCAAAGTATGCAACGTTCAACAGAAACAAATTCACATTTCATTAATTATACCAGTGACAGGTATCACTACACACTGATAAAGCACCCCATTTGAGTTAACCATGAAAAAACGTACATATCCAATCACAAAAAGCAGTCATAATAATTTTAAGAATTTCACATTAAATCATTCAGTATGAATGTATGAAACACTTGTCAACAGGTGCCAGTGACAGTATAAAAAAAGACCGACTAGTAGAAAGCCGTTTGATATTTAAAAATTGTATTTAAATTTGTATTTTATGTAATTTTTTCCTCAAATTCAAATTATGTTCACCTTCTAAAGGATATTTTATTATAAAGATATTATTTGGTGAGCATAAAGTTCAGCGTGTGATGCAGGTGTGATTCTAAATTCACGCTAATTCTATAGGATTAGTGAGTTTAAAACCCAATTCCGCCTTTAGCTAAACAGATGCAGCTACTACCGATATTTACTATGTAGTTTATTTTCCATTATCAACATAAATTGCAAACGTTGTTTTCCATAGAAATTATTATTTACTGCCACTTTTTCTGAGCTGCTGTCTTGTGTTTATGAATATTTAAATGAATACATTAAGTAAATATATTCAGAAGAAATGACATTAATGTGCGTTATTATGTTGTTAAATTATCGTGGGAATAACATTGTTTATTTAAATAGATATGTTTTAGAGCCAAACAGCGTTCAATGGCTTGCGTTCAATTCAGCTTGCGATTCCATTTTTCCGTAGTCTCAGAAACTGCACAAAAGTATATTTTTGACTAAAAGTACTCAGTAAAATAGTAAATTAAAGACATACCCATCAATATCTATATTACTGTATTCCTGAGACAACGTTCTATCCAAATATGCAAAAATATACAGGGTGTTCCATTTAAATTAATAGAGTTAACATCCGCGGCCATTTTGTTTGGACATCATTTGTTTTTCTACTAACACTTTCGAAAACTTCATAAAAAATCATGCAACTTTTATATTTCACATGTTTTTATAATTCCGTAAACAAGAAAGTTAACAGGGGGGGGATCAAAATATAGTGAATCACCCAGCACACTGTCATTTGAATTAGAAAATTATATCTATGATGGTGGAAAGTGGTATACTAGGAAGACAAATATTTCAGTGCCAATAATAATATTCATAATACATATGAATATCTTTAAAATAACACTGGGAAGGATAGTATCAAATTAATAGAAAGTAATTTCCAATTACCTTAGTTTTTTTAAGAAAGGCATGTATTATAATTTGACTCAAGGATTTTGAATCACTAAATTAACTGGAAGGGGTCACGTGGACGTTTAGTACATATAGTTAAGTAGTCAGTCTGTATATTTTAAACTGTAAATATAATGTTTCAATATTTCAATATTTATGTGTATGTAAATATGTGTAAATGTTTATTTTACATAATTCACTATCTCGCTAATTTTTTAATGTGATAAGATCAGTCAGGTATTAAATATGTATAAGTGCTTAGTCATGTAGCCAAAAAAAGTTTTATAAAAATGAGAAACACCAGACAGCAAATATTAGCTTTTTCATGGATCCGGTTGGAACAGGTTTCAATACCAAATCATAGTCTTCTAGAATTTAGTTGTGAGACAATAAAATATGTTATTTTATTCAAACTTAATTTTCCTCTTTGGTTACCCTGGTCTAGTCCTGAAAAGGATATCTGACCAGTGTTTGGGTCTCTTTATAATAAATATTGTGTTACCGTCGATATTCATCATATTTATGTAAGGTTATCATAAAGTAAGGGATATATTTCAGCTTATTATGTATTTTTAACAAATTAAGTTGATAACAAGATGTGAAAGAAATTTGATTGCTTAAATAAAGGGATTTCTTATGTCCAACAGCAGTTAACGCAAATGTTCGATATGTCGTCCATTTTACTGCTGTACAATCACCAACCGTTCCTCCAAATTGTACACAGCATTATTCAGCATTTCTGGTTGAATTGCAGCAGTTCGCTCCCTAATAGAGTCTTTTAATTCTTCTAGCGTTGTTGGTCGTGTTCTAAATACCAAATGTTTTAAATAATCCCACAACCAAGTAGTCCGCTGGATTAAGATCAGGCAATCTTGGAGGTCATGAATTTACAAAATGTCTGCTTATAAGACGAAAAACATCAGAGAAAAATTCTTTAACTGGTCGGTAGAAATCATGATTTCAATTCCTTCGTGTTTTTTTTTTGTATCCGTGGAATGGTATAATTTCGTAACGCATGCAAGTATCGTTCACCAGTAACAGAGATACAGCCTCTCCATTCTGTATCTCCTCAAAAAAAGTATGGTCCAATTCATCACATCTGTTCTGTGTCTAATTCACATTCATCACATCTGAATGTGAATTAGATGTGAAACCGCACTAAACGGTGACTTTCTTGTCATGTCTTCCTGAACGATTTCATGTGGTTAGGAACGAACTAACGATCTTCCTGAACGATTACATATGGATTATCTGTTGACCATATTCGACAGTTTTGAGTATTGACTCCACCATTTCGAGAGAAATGGGCGTTATCTGTCCTTAAATACTGGATAACTATTCGGGTTCTATTGCCATCTGAGCCAATATTTGTAAAGAGAGATCATATCTGATAGGAAAATCTGCATCATTTAATTCAAACAGCAGTTTAAGTTTATAGGGATACATTTTTAGGGTTTTACGTAAAATTTTTCAAACCGTGGGGTATGGCATTTGCAATTGTTTTGATGTCGAATACATTCTGCTGATTGCTAACGGATTAGTGTTGACTATGTTTTGAGTTTCCCGAAGACATTCTGCAACTTGGACATCACTAATCCTTGGTCTTCCTGATCTCGGTAGGTCAATTACAGACTCTGATCTTTCAAATTTGCTAATCAAATTACGATACGTTTTCGTTTGACAGGGCCCTCCTCTCAAACCTATTTTCGTACGAAATCTTCGTAATCCAGCATTGTAATTTCCGCCGCATTGATGGTGGAATTGAGAACAATTCTCTAAATCGCAATGATTATATTTGACACTTAATATTTGACATTCAGCAGTTGACACGACACCTCTTTTGTTTTCTATAGATACAGTAAAATCCAATTATGGAAGCAACTAGATTCCATTTACTTTTTGCTACTAGCTTGGTTTCTTAATATTATATAAAACTTTAAAGTGCACCCCTTACATTATGATGATCCCATAATATATCAACTTGTTGCAGTAACTCTGAAACCGTGTCAGCTGAGGGAATGCCTCAATACTACTTTTGTGAAATCGTGTCATAGTATCACTTTCATCGTTAGTGTTTACAAATTACCACACAATTTTGATGTACACATCATACAATTTAGATATATAAGTATCGGATTAATTAATTAAAAAGGAAAGGGAATTTCAGCGCTCGTCCTTTCCACACAGAAGTGATAATTGTGCCTTTCCGCTGCCTCGAATATGTATCTAAGCACCAGTCTGAAAAAAATGAATGGGACCCAGGTCAACATTTTTTATTAGCCTGAGGTAAATACGCAGTTGCGGTCATACTCCTGGAAAGGTAGCGACGAAGATCTAACCGACCATATTCTGTGAGTATATTTAGTTTACTGGATTGTTTATTTAAATGAAATTTAAAGGTATAGGTAGTTTAACTTTAATAAAGAAAGAAACAACATGCAATTTTCAGTTTCAAATAACTTTCACGATGTCTTTCCGTAAAAGTTCTACTGAGATCTAAATTGTGGATTAAACGGAATATTGAAACGTGAATATTTCGTATTCACAAAAAAAGTATATAAAAATGGATGGTTAAAAGATATCTAAAAGAAGAAGATAGATTTCGAGTATACCTATACTGAGGGCTGCAAGGCCCAAATATTATCGCTTGTCACTACGGATACTCTAGATATTCAAACACCGACTACAAGCATGCAAATACTGCGACGTAAAAATACTACATCCACGACGGTATAATAAATATTCCAAGTCGAGTTAAATAAAGTATTTCCATTGAACATAAACAATTACAATACCCGTAATGATTGTAAAATTAAGATCAATATTAATAAATTAATGTTGAAAGGAAAATTGTTACAGATTTTTAATTTTTTTGGATAATTCTCAGTTACAGGAAAAATACTGTACGTAACTTGTCCGAAAAGTACTTTTATTCGACTCGTGGGCTTCTAGCGAGTTAAACTCGCCCATTCCTCCAGTAAAGTGTTACTTCTCTGACTAGTTATGTAAATACCTGGTCTCTGATCTCTTTCATACATCTTGTAGGTTTTTCCAGAAATTATCTTTTTATCTAGATTAGATTAGAGTTACCATTGAGTCAGGCACCTGGCCTAGTCCACCGCGATCTAAAAAATCTATTGTAACAGTCCCAACATATTTAGAGCACTCTGTACAGCTTTGTCCTTTGGATCAGACTCCACAACCTTGCTAGGGGCTCTTTCATGTAACTATTAGCTCCTGGTCTTCCTTCCCCAAGTGTTTGAAATCTCAGCCTCGTCAGGCCCTCACACTGGCATGGTACATGTACTGAGGTTTCCTCTTCTTCTTGACAGAATCTGTAAATTGCTTCTTCCGTCAGTCCCATTAGATTCACGTACCTATTGAGCCTACAGTGACCTGTTAAGATAAATTATTATTTATTTTTTATCTAATATAAGTTTATTTAATGATTTCTATATTTTCTGATTATCTATTTAGATAGCTGCATTCAAATTGCATAAAGTTGCTTGTGAAATCATAATAAAAACTAAATGACATTTAGCTAAAGTTGTCTCGAAGTATCTTAAATACTTGGATACTTTAGTATTACACCATTTTATCCACGGTATTAAAAAGTAACTTTAGCAAAAATTCCTTTAACTTTGATTATGAAACTGGCCCTTAGCATTACGATTGACGCCGCCATAAAATGACGCTACTTCTTTAAGAGATAACCCTACACACCTGAAAGTTATTAAGTATTAGTGTTTCACAAGTTCAGATGTTTTATAGAGACGACACGCTGTCTGGGAGCTGAGAAACCACGGTTGAATACATTTAAAACCTATGCAAACCGTAAGCTAAATCAATATTTAAAGACGTAAATGTATAACCCACTTTTGTTATGCGTGAATAAAACAAAGATGAGGTTTTGGTTTATAGAAAATTGGTTAAAGAAATTAAATCGGTTATCAATATGACGACTAAAGGTCAGTGGGTTAAAGTAATTGAAAGAGTGTATCGTGGAACATTATTTGATATTTTTTATTTGCTGAAGGTGAGGTTCCATTAATTAAATGGACTCGCCATTATGTGCGGCCATAGACAAACCTACTCTATGATGGTGCAGACCAAATCAAATAGCTCAATATTTTATTATGCCACAAGTAATACGCCTGCAAAGTAGAAAACGCCTCAGGGATAGGCTTGCAAGTATTTATTTTATTTACATTTAGCAGAATTAACATATCTTCACACACAACAGAGAGAAATTGTATAAACGAAGTAGTTGATGAAACTATAGATGCATCGAAGGATACATTTAATTCAATGAATTACCTTTAACTGAAGGTAACGTGTTTAATATAATGCTTAAAATTGTAGGCCAAGTTGCTGGTTTTGTCATGATATACTTCCTAACTGAATAAGCTAACACATTATTGATTTAAGAGAGCTTCTTTTATCAGGTATATATTTATTTGCTGCATAAACTTGCCAAGTAGGTGCTACAATTTCTAATAAATTCTACACTGAAATGGAAATCTCGTAACTGGTATTAGAAGTTAGAGCCTCAATAATATTTTTATATACCTAGTATATTACTACAATATAACTATAATAATAATAATAATATAGTATAATATCTCCATCCCCCATTTTAATCACGCACTTATTAGACCGACAGTGTGGGACTTCTGTGGAAGTTAGAACCATATATTATTATTATTATTATTATTATTATTCTGTAGGCCCCGTCCAGGAACGACTTGATAGATAAACCCTTACCACCATTTAGTAAAGGAATGTGAAAACCTTGGAAACGTAGTTAGGGGAACAGACATAAATTAAAATTAACATAATAATAAACATACCTAATATTATTTTAAGCACCTTACATTATATCATGGACAAACCTACTTACTATATGGTTATGTGGCTGAAACTGAAAATTCAATTATGTGGCCTACATTAACTTCAGAGTTACGTCTCATGCCATCTTGTTGATACATACCCTGTACATATTTAAACAAAATATATGAAATATATTCATACTAGAAACTTAAACGTCTACAGGACAAAGTGAAATAGCTGAAACCGGGTCTGTTTTAACTTATGGTAATATGATGATGGGCTACAGTGTTACTGGATGCAAAACATTTTGAAAACAAACGCAATAGTCACGAAATCGTGACACTCTCAGATGAGGTCTGAGCTTGTTAAATTGGTCGGCTAGCAAGGAACACCATGGTACGAATTGGTTATTATCATGGCTGTTATATTGGCTGCCTTTATCACATATTATTTTTGCAAATTACACATCTCTCCGAACCATCTGTCAGGTTATAAATGAAATTCGACTCAGTACGAGATGGGAACATAGAAATATACTTACTGAGAACTGTAGATTTTAGATATGATTAAAAAGTGTGCTATAATGTTCTCCTCATCTATATTCACGTTTTACAAGTATGAAAATGTCATGTCGAGTATTATTCAAATAAGTGAATAAAATGTTGTAATGCAAACTAAATATTTAAATACATACCTATATAGTTTTTTTTTAAATAAATGTAAATATGTATTGAATACATTTTTTATTTTCAGATCATGCGCAACAGGAACAGGCGGTGGATACTATTTTGGTTCCTTATTCCAATTCTACAGCTGGTAAACTCTGAAGAGGTCAACAGTTGGAACAATTTGACTGAACACGTCAAGAGTGGTAACTTAAAAGAGAATATAATTTTCTTCTTGTACGAACGTTCTCGAACTTATAATGTTAAGAACCATACAATTAGAAAACATACTATATACGGGAAGGATATAAAATTAAAACTTGATTTTTTCAGATGATCCAAATCTACGGAGTTTGTTTTCCCCCAGAATCGATTATGATCAGTGGAAGCCTCTAGGTAGAGGCGATCCTTTAAAAAATGATCCCACATACGACTACGTTCCGCCTGTACTAGACAGGGTTCAGTACTGGGTAGACCCGGCTCTAAGAAAACCAGATTCACCCATACCCGCAGACAATCAGAAAACGGAAATCCTTCTCCTAGGCATAACTTCGAAAAAACCAGCTACAGCTCCTGCTCAAGCTGATTCCAGGAGAGATACATACGATTCTTACTTAAACTACGTGCCAGAATCAAATTACCATTCCAATTCTAATCAGAGAATTGCGAGGCCGTCGTTTATTCCATCCATACCAACTTCATTTTTCCCATCTTTCTTCTCGCAGAACAAGAACAAATACACAGATAGAACTACATTTTCTAAAGGTACTGAACCGAGAGTGCCCTACACAATGCTGATACCTCCACCACTTGTTGATCCGAAAGTGCCCTCTAATCCACTTCCCGAATTTCCAAGTCCAATAGTGACTCAGAAACCAGCACCTCAAATAACATTCACTACAGTATCCCCCACTACTTCAACCACTGTACCTACTAGTGATACGACATCTTCTGTTACAGTTCAGACTGCTAACTTAGTATATCACTCTAGCGGTCTAAGTGACGCAAGTGAATGGAATACTAACAGTAACAGTCAGTCCTCCTTTCCTTCAAGTGTAAGTTGGCCACCATCTACAACCTCTAAAGGCAATATCCCAGATTACAGGGAAGAGTTAGTGTACAATCCGCATTTGGTCCCACCAGAATCTTACATACAAATAGAGTTTGCACCGCATAATTACACAAACAAGCCTTTGCTAACAGCTGACAGTAATCAGAATATCAATTATGTTACTCCCCCGACTAATATCAATTTGCAACACAAAGAAATGATGTTCAAAGGTCAAGTAAGTGATGATAACATTGATATTTCTAATACATATGTAAACATCGGTAAGCCTGAGGCTGAGGTGCATTCAACAGGGTTTGGAATATCAAATGGGCCAGTAAAAACTATTATTCATCATCCTTTACAAGTTGCCCCCTCAAATGTTATCATGTTTCCTCACATGTCTTTGTCCAAAGGCACCTCCAAACCGAAAATTCCACCTCTAACCATGCAGACTATTCAAGAGATGCAAACTATGCATCCCCCGCCAATTACTGAAAGCCCTGTCTTCTTGAAGAGCACTAATCCTGTTATCAATATTTTACAAAAGGAAAAATTAAGACCTATAACTTTTAAAGATTTGACAAGCACCTCAGAAATTAGTAATCACCTCAGTTCTTCAACGTCTATGATTAACACTTTTGTTACTCTTCCAACTACTACCATGGAAATGCCTACTTCAACAACCACAACCACAGAGCCTCCTTCGACTACAACGACATCCTTAACTACTGATCCTCTATTTAAACATTACAAACAACCTTCGGAACCACTGAAAGGGCCATTGTATTTAATAATTCAAGGGCATTCCAAAGTGAAAACTTATGGACCGAGTAAGCAAATTCACGGTATATTAGTACAGGAAAGTAATGAAATATCTGACGATAAATACGAAACCAATGAGTACGAGGTGAAGCACTTACATGGATTTCACAAGGAGGGTAATATGAAGGAACAACCTAGACAGGCTCGATCAGGAAATCTCCAAACACTGAAACATGTGATCCAGACAGGTTTCGGTGCTATCGATTTTTCTGGTATTGATGAGATACAGAACAGAAGTGATGACGATTTTCAGGAAGCTGAGTTGCAACAGGGTTATGAGGTTGCCGATGAAAAGGATATGACCACCGAAAGGTACTACAAGGGTATTGTGGAAGAGGCTAGAAAACTGAAGGTGTGATTAATTTACATTATTGTGATGATTTCAATGTGTGCTATAATGTTCAGTCTATTTATTTAACTTTATTTCTATTTCGTTTGTAGTTTTATTACGATCTGAAAATGTTTCAGTACGCATTCGTACAGTATAAACTGTCTACAGGTATTCAAATTTTCTGCAGCTGATATTGTAGAGAAAAATAATTCTAGCCATAAACTAGCTCTATTAGTTTTTATTTTTAATTATTATACATAGTATTTTTCCGTAATATTGAAGTAAATAAAGAAAATAAATATAAACTGAAAGAGAGGGCAGAATAAATACATTTGCAGCGTTAAAACATTTTTTTAATTTTGTAATTGATTTAATTAAGTTATTATTAAATAATATATCTACACTGTTTATATGTATGTACTTAAAAATAATGTAACTTTACCGAGTTCCATTATTCAACGATTTCAGAAAACATAAAGTAAAGTATGTACTTTTGAGATTACTTTCTTATATGTATACCTTTAGCAAAAACCAGACATAAGTCGGTAATGTAGGTCTCTCTCTCTCTTTCGTTATTAAAGGCAATGTTATTAAAGTAAGGAATATAATTGAAGAGGCTATTTTGTGATTCACTATAATGTTTGTGATGAATTGTGTTTAAATTATGTACTGCTAGGTATTTTATATTTATTTTATTTGTACTTGTAATTTTATAATAAATTAATTTAAGTTGAAGAAGTTGATTTACTTTATTAAGCAAGACTATAAAGAACGGCAATTGCGGTTTTCCGTGTTAGCAGGAACATATTTGTCGCAAATAAATATTCCTGAAATTGTAATATAAAAAATGACAGCTAAATGTAAATAGATTCAATAAAGTTTTACACAACATTAATTACATATTTGAAAACGAAGTAGCAGGATTTGCAGGTAATGTTTTTAAAGATTTTTGTCATATTAAAATTTAAAGCAAGAACTCAATATAAAATTATTACTGGCCGACATAAAAAAATTTTTATAATATAAAGCTAAATCGCATATTGTAGTAGAATTCGAATCTGAATACGAAAATGGCCAAAAAGCGTTGTAACACGTAAGGTTTCCCAGCTGAGACACACACATAGAAAGCCCAGTGGTTGTCTTGATAATAATAATAATAATAATAATAATAATAATAATAATAATAATAATAATAATAATAATAATAATAATAATAATAATATTAATAATAATAATAATAATAATAATAATAATAATATCTCTACCCCTCATTCTAATCACAAGGATTAGCCCGAAAGTCTGAGACTTGTGTGGGAGAGGGGGCGGCATACTATTATTTCGCGGGCCGCATTTGCGCCTCTGGAACGACTTACGTTGGTAGGCCCTAACCACCATTCAGTGCTGGAATGAGGGAAACCTGGAAAACCTCATTAGTTAGGGGGACAAGTCAAACATCAACTGATTTTAATCTCTCACATTAACACCAAATTGACATTCTTCCCATCCTAGGCCATCGCCAGGATGGTTGCCAAGGCATCCTTGCGATAAGCCTTGATCTACGAGTAAACAATTTAATGAAAAATTGTTGGTGGAATGGGAATTAGAACCCACGACCTCTGGGTTGAGCGATCGAGACGCTAAGCCCTGAGCCACCGGCTCTTCGATTAAAACACCAAAGTACATGAAATAGGCTTTTTTCACATTTTCAGAAAATGGTGTAGCTTGACTTGACACTTTCGTCGTTGAAAAAACTTTCTTCACTACACATAACCACTCAATTTGAAACTCAAAAGAAGACTAAGTTTAATATTATAAAAACAATCAATTTTCCGTTATCTTTCTGCTTTAATATTGGCCACTTTTAAATGACCCCTTCATAAAATTTACTACCTGCCCATATAAAAGGGTCTATGGTCCCATTCAAAAGTAGTATGTATTTGGGATTTATGAATATTTTTTCTACTATTAGAAAGGTATTAGCATTGCAAAAATGTTGTTGAACTGTGTCACAAAAATTGTGTGCCAGTGTTATTATTATTCACGTGACAGTGATTAGCTCATAAGTACCTATCAACCTTATGAGGTAGTGAGGACGGTATATTATTATTTGATGCAGATATTGAAAACCCTGGAAAATCTTCCTGGAACAATTTTTGGAAAAGAAAATTTTAGGGAAAGGATATTGCAATTATTTATATATTGTACTGTAGGTTTTGTTATTTGTATGTTTGACATTTTCTTAAAGAATGTCAAGAACTTAGCACATTTAAATCTTTAAAATTCCAGTAGTAGGTTCCATCAGTCTTAAATATACTGCACAGAAAATAGACGATGTAATATTATTTCTGACAAGTTCTCACCATTTCTGAGAAATACATGAAATTTACAAGAATTAATAACACATTCAAAATCTCAATACTGGTATGAAGTTAAACTGGTAGAAAGAATTTTTGCAAAAACTGGTAATAGCAAAAATGCGATTCAATGTGGTGTACCGAGCATAACTATAAATGTGAGGCACGTTCGAATTTATAAGTATAAAATTTTAATTGCTTGAAAAACATAATTTAATTGTGTAAATTGAAATTCTCTACGAATAGCTAGAATTCCAATATATAAGACACTTAATTCGAAGAGAAACACAATATATGTTTAAGTCAAAATATATTCTAAATACGTACGAATAAACCAAGGCCCAAGGTACGGCATGGACCGTTTTCAAAATCATAATAGTGAGTTTCACAGGGAGCTCATTTTGACAGGATACCCCTTACTAGAATGTGACAAAAAATGAGCGACCAGGTTAAGCATACACAAACAATGTGTCGAAATTCCTAAATTGAAACAAATTCATATTCATGCAGATATAAAAGTCATGATTTACTTTCTATTCTACTACACCATTATACAAAATAAGTAAACTGTAACCTATATCAAAAATAATCATCTCCACAATATTTGAATAACAGTGTTAAACTGTTTTAACACATATAATTACTACGCTATAATTACTTAATACAGAAACAACAGATTGGAACAAATACTGCCTGAACGTGTGATGTGATAAAATTGGTCCTCTGCAGCGAAAAAGTAAGAAAAAAAGGGCATGGACAGCAACGCACTTCATAGATAACTAGAGAAATTAATTAGTATAAATAAAATATACATAATGGTGTATATGGTGTAATTTAGTCTTAATTTTGGTAGTATGTCCTATTTTGTGCCATTTAAATATGTTATTGCTAAAAACTGATCAAGCTTTCAGTAATTTTCAGAGATATATACAAGGTTATTCAGAACTTATCTCTAAAACTTTGAGGATATGTGCATCCTTAAATAAGAAATCGACATCACCAAAAAAATTTATAATAAAAGTATTAGGATTTCCCGTAATCAATGTTTAAAGTTATACCATTATAAATGACTACGTAGATGAGCAACCGTAGTTCAACATCTAATATACCTACCACATTCCTAAGAATGTGGTAAAAAAAGTAAACACGTTTATGTACCTCGAACGACGACCGAGCGAATAGAACTAGAGCGGGGATAATATCTCTATTGTCTATTCAGTCATCAGTCTATGTGTGTACTCTCTGTTTGCCGGTGTTTTATTTATCGCAGGAGTGTTAAACTGTAAAATTTTCAAAATGGCTCATGTGTACAGTAATGCTGAGTTAATGGACTGTTACCAGTGGATTATTAATTACGAGTTAGGTTTTGTGAGTGGTTGTTGCAGCAAAATGCTGAAAATCCCCAATTTACTTAATAATTTGCATTTACAAGATCAGCAACCAGGAGGAACATTCGGTTTAGTGCGGCAAAATTGGATAAGGCGTGCCCAAAATTGTGTACAAGTCCAGGAATATTATTTCGAACAGCTTTTGTAAAAAGGTATGTGCAACTTTTTTATAAATTTCATGTTTCTAATACCTAGTAATCAAGTAGCGCAATTCTTCAAAATTAGTGCAACAAAATTTTATTCATTTTAAAGACACGTCACTTTGGTCACATCTATCTATCTTTAAGTTTATTTTAAAGTAAAAACGCTGCAAATCTTTTTTGCGCCGGGTGTCGGTATACTCTCAGAACTTCCGAAGTTTTTTTCGTGCTAGTCAGTCCCAAGGTCACTCCATTACAGTGGACCAGTATCCAGCGGCGTGCAATGAAAAATTTTTAAATAGTTTTCAGAACGGGCCAAAAAAATTTTTTTTTGCACTACTACATTTCTACATGTATGTTGAACATCCCCAAATTTTATTATGGATAAGTTCTGAATAACACTGTATAGTTGACTACAATCATAGTACTATCTAATAATTGTAATCTATCGATCAAATCAGGCAATTCCATTGAATTTCTCTTCCTAAATTTAGCTTTGAATGGACTTGGACACCAAAAATATATGATTATAAAGCGAGACGTAGAACTTCTTTGTATTCCATAAACGGTATGGTTTTAACCGAGACGGTTTTAAAATTACAAGATGAAGTAATGGATCCTTTTATTTATTTAATTAAATTAAATTAATTAAATAAACAATTTAAAACTCATTGGCATATGACAATCTTTCACTAAATTGTTGACTCCTATGTAAGTTTGCAACCATCTCTGCAAGTAAGCTAGTACGAGAGAATACGTCAGATGTTAATGTGACAAATTAACATGGCGGAGGGGGTATTTATTTATTTAAATGCTTTGGGGATATTCCCCTCCCCGCAAATTAATAAAATTTTCTAGGTTTCCCTCATTCTTGCACTAATTGGTGGTTAAGATTTTTCAACTCAAATCGTTCCTTCCTAGTCGTTCCCCTACAAACTGAGATACAATCAAACAATATTTGTATACCTTATTCCTTTTTCATATCCTCATGTCTTTCGATCATGGAGTACATTTTCTTCAATATTTTCAAACGTACAAGGTATAATTGTGTGATTAACAGCCATGTACACATATAATTTCCATGTTGTAATGTATTTGTTTCTTTTCTTTAGCTCATAAAAGAAACGTATAGAATAGGGTGGGTACAGGGAACATTGAAATAAAATACTAAGTTGGCAAATCATGTATTTACGGAACACAAAAACTCTTAGCTACTATTACGTATAGGTATTACGAGAATATCGTAAATCCGGCACACTTGGGGGAGATTATATGGAACAGCAGCGTTGAACTTCAAGACCAAGGATAAGGGTGGAAGAATTGGTAAAATTGAACAGGAGGGAATCCTCAATGAGTCCACTCAATCGTTTAATCGGCCACCGACAAAATTACAACGTGCACTTTTATATTTTTGATATTATATCAATGTTTTAATTCAGTCTGACATTTTTTTTTTTGGGGTCGTCCCAATATTTATTTATATCAACCAAAAACCTTCCATTTTTTTCTTGACATCTGTCACCTCTCAATATTTTCCCACAATCCAGTCAGCCACACTGTCTGCTAAATTTGGTCTGGACTCCTCACTCCCGCCAACATGTACCCGATGATATTCTTTTTCAGTTCACACCGCAAATCAAATTACACTTCTTATTCTACTAGCGCTTATTCTAGGTACAAAACAAACAATGCCCCAGCCTAAACAATTAAAAAATTACTGGGCGCACTACAATGTATAGAATATTTCAAAAACCAGGGATTTAAAATATACTTTTTCTTTCGCCTATAAAATGGTAGCTACTGATTTAAAAACAATGGGATATCTTGTACTGTATTTGAGATACTCATAGTTAAACTTTTCTCTATTTAAATTTAAACAGTCTGACTTTTTAAGAAGTACTATAGGATGCATAATTGTATAAATTTGAAATATTTTTTATTTTAACTAGATCTATTCTTATTTAAATTAAATATCCTAGGTCTGTAATCGTAATGGTCCTGTAAATAGGTATGTTACTTGTGAGGGGGCAAAGACATTTACTTAAATTGTAATTGAATATATTTTAATTTTGATTTCGTACAAGTGTTTTCTAAATAATATTTTTTGTCATTTATTAATTTTCAGGTAAATCCTTGCTTTATTTTAAAAATATTTTAAGACCTACACTGCAGCTCTTCTGTTAGTTGATAATAATAAAATAATTAGTTAAATGCTTTTATCAGTGGAGCTTATTATTTTATAAACAACTACATAAACAATATTTTTAAGGAAAGTTGACCATTAGAAAATAATTTAATTGGAGCAAAATTCATAAATAATGTATGTGTAAAAGGTTATTAATAAATTAAAAAACAAGAGTAGCTGTGTTTTGTTTTACTTTTAACTGACGTTAGCATTCATTAACGCAGGATTGCAGTTCCTGCTAAAACTAAAAAACTTTCAAAGAAAACTGAAACGTCAATCAGAACTTCTCGGAATAAATTTCTAGTGTTAACTACGGTAGGTAGTAGAGACGGTACAAGGCGACATTGCCTTATACGTGAGATTAAATCTACCACAAACCTTCGTAAGATACCTATCATAATTTGTAGGTAGTACCTCTACGATTTATTCAAGTTACTAAATTTCAGATAAAGAAGTTATAAATATAAATGCAATTTTCTATGCGAATAGAAAAGTTTTTCAATACCATTTCTCATTTTTAAATACTACGTTGTGCCTTATGTATATATTTCGTATTTTTAGAGAAAAGCATAATACTATAAACTGTAATATAAACTATGCTATAATAAATTGTATATACTGCTACCAACTGTGCTGCTTTGTTGTGTGACCCATGGGTCTGACTGGATCGTATAACAGAAAATAAAACTCAGGAATCAAATTAAGCATGTGGTAAATCCTGATGCTCAGGTCTCGAATGGGCTCGTCTGGTTTAAGGATGGGTCCAAGACAGACCAGAGCTCAGGGGCGAGAGTCCGAGGCATGCGCACAAGGGTGAGATATCCTTCTCCTTGGGAAAGTATGCCACGGTCTTTCAGGCGGAAGTGTTTGCTATCTCTGCATATGTTCAGAAAAATCTAAAAAGGAGATATTCGAATCAGCATATCCAGATATACACCGATATACACCGACAGTCAGGCGACTTTACATGCCTTGATCTCCTACAGGATCACCTCCAGGACGGTCCTAGAGTGTATTAATGGTTTGGCCCAATTTGGACAGAACAACCAAGTAAAATTGACCAGGATACCGGGTCATCACAACATAATAGGAAATGAGGAGTCTGATGCACTGACTAAAAGAGGCTCAAGTATACAGTTTACAGGACCCGAACCAGTACTCGGGCTTCCGCCTATTTATGTAACAAGGTCTATTGAAAACTGGATCAAGGAAAGATCAAAGGAAGAATGGTCGAACGGGACTGGGCTGCGACAACCCAGGCCCTTAATTGAAGGGCCTTGGTCGAACACAACCCGATCAATACTTGCTGCGGGTAACCCCGCCGCCTTCCAACAACAACAACAATTATGTGGTATCCATCTAGGTTCTAATACTACGTAAAACCATTATTCGCTGGTACGGCAATTCGTGCGAAAGTATCTTGCGAAAGCTGACTTACACTTACATAGCTTGTAAGTATGAACCTTAAGTTTGAAGAAACCGTAGATGGAGCAATTAATTGTATCCTGAATGTATTCATAACACAAAATATCGTATCAAAAACTACTGAATCGTATCAAAATGAAAAATGCTTACTTTGATTAGTTCGATGCAGAATTCCAGAAGATTGCTAGAAAGAAGAATATACAAATAAGGTTATGCAGCAGAGAAACACAAGAACAACATTCGAAAGATACAAGGATCTTAGAGAAAAAGAAAAAATCACTTTAATGGGATATGCGAGGATCATGCAGAGCAATAATTCTCAAAAATGAGCAAAACTAAAATAATGACGAAATCGATCCATCTACACAAGAAACACAAGACGCCATTAATACACTTAAGATTAACAAGTGTTAAGTTATAGATCTGAGATCCAGAACTAATCAAGCAAATGAAAACTTGCTGATATTATTCTAAAAGAAAATCATACGAAACATATTGGGCCCTGTCTATAAAAATGGTAAGTAATAGACAAGGAAGATGCAGTTTTGGATTATATACTCAACATAAACAACTAGTAAACGCAGAAATAACTTTGCTTTAATAAAAACCGATCGCTTAAGACAGATACATTTTATAAGATAATAATAATAACTAGTACAAGCAGACGTGAAGGGAGCCAAAGTTGAGATAAAAAGATTCCGTTGATGATAATGCACAAAATCATTTGAACAAACGATTTGCGAAAGATTTAGAAGAAATATGGATATAACGCAATATCAACTTAACACATTTATAAATAAGATGTACAAATAATATTAATAATGGGAAATATTAACCCTCATTTGTTGAATACGTCATATCTCTATTTAAATGTTATTTCAGTTAGTATTTATGTCCATATAGTGATACTTTGTATGTTTCATATTAAATAAAGCAAAATTATTCGATAAATGAGTATGTCAGTGTGTCACATTGGCTCTTATGCTGAGCACGCTCCTATCTTATTTATAATCTAGTTCTAAGCGATGCAAAAAATATAACTGATGCTTTCGCAGCTCCTCCACAGGAAGTTACAAATTTGGTGATATTTGTTTTTATATAATTCTCTGTAAGCGCTTTACAATATGGATGTGTTGGCCACAATACATCCCGTCTATTTCCTTAATGATTTTACTGCATATTTTTGTCCATTCTCAGGACTAATTCCATGTTGCCTGTAATTTACTGGCATTGCTTCAATTATATGTTTTTTTTTCTTTCACATCGTTATACTCTTTTATATCTAATCTACATTATGAAGTCTACTTTTTCTCTTGTACTAGTACTTGTGCTTATTAAGTTTAGATCAGTTTATGAAAGAGAAAGTTAATTTAACTTAAAAAAATAACACCTATTCAACTCCCTAGTTCAAGACATTCATTTGAGCTATGAGCTACAGGATGTAAATCCATTCTATCAGTTAATACTCTCCACCAACAATCTTGAAAGGGGTTGAAATCTTTTGTATGAAAATAACGCTGACGTAGTTTTCTACATAACACCAAAACACTATACTGCACGCGACACGCGTTTCCCCAACCAAGTTGGCACCATCTGTAGATGATTAAAACTAAACATATGCCAGCACTATGTCATATTTACACCTAAACTATTGTTACGATTCAATGAACCTTGCGAAGGCTCAGTGACCATCGCGACGGATCAGTCAGTGATTTACTAACCAATAGAGCGGGCTGTATGGGATTGGCCCTCTGTCACTATTCATATTATCTTTACACTTTGCAATTTCCAAACTCTCAAATGCATCCAGCTGTCTGGAATTTGTTACATTCCTTATTAGTCTTAAATTGGTATTATCTATCTTATTGTTGTACTCAAACGTACATGGGGTGACACTAAACTTACTTATTCTACCATATTTGAGATGAGCCATGTATTCCTAGAATCTAGTTTGAATTGACCTTATAGTTTGTCCAATATATTTTAAATTGCAGTCTTTACAGTTAATTTCGTAAATCCCCAACTTTTCTTTAGTTTCTATTTTGTCTTTTGGATTGCCTAAAAGTGTATTGTCCACCAACAAAGATGCATGAAATTAATTTTAATCATTCAAGTTTTCGAGTAGGTACCTATTCGATATTTATCTTTATTAAATATTTTGCCATTGAATTTATCAGGGACTGCAAAAATAAAACTAACAGGTACATTATATTGTATTGAAAGGCCCAAGTTTGTGTGAGGGCTTTAAAAAGAAAAAAGGATATTTCGGCGGAGATGAAAAACGGCAATAATTCAGACCGATATTTGAGTCGACTTTGAATCGGCAACAGAATAATTGGCGCAATAAACAATAGCCGACAAGAAGTGGTTAAATAATTATTATAGCTGTTCGGAAATCAGGTTTCGGACCACAGGTGTCGCACCTCACCGGGGCTTTCTGTCACCCACGACGAGCAGTTGCTAATTTCTTTATCAGCTTTACATTGACGTTGTAGAAACTTTGATCTGAAAAATTAAGAGTCGACTAATGGTTATAAGTATAAGATACGAATTTCAATCTAGGATATCTTGAACGTACGAGTAAGAACATTTTTGTTTGAATGGTTGCTCATACAGTTTTCTGATGGACAGAACAGAAAACAACCTTTATTTATTCATTCGCATTTTGACTATAGTCATGCTAGCTCCTATAGTGTCAGTTGTGTCTATAAATAGAAGCACTTTATATAGTTTGTTACTATAACTCAAACAGCTGCATTTTCATCATTGTTTTAAGTGTGATAGTCAAGTATGATGTTCTCTAATAGATTCCTACACTGCATTTCTATAATTTTAAAAATGGTCTAAAAATGGTGGATCTTTTTATGGTCGTATAATAGAGCTTAGATAATTAAGGCTTTCAGAGTTTACATTGATCCAATTCAATTTTTATTTTGATTAGGTACTTCTGATTTCTTATTTTATACTATTTTGCAAGTAGCATATGATTTAAAGGATTTTGGATGTATCTTAGATGTCCGCTACAAATAACATCCAAACTGCAAAGGCTTTACCATGAAAGTACCTACGAATTGAATTTTCTGAATTTTGGTTGGAGATATTTCATTACTTAATTCATTAGTTTAAAAACCATATTATTGTCATATTGATTAAAAAAATAAAATATGAAATGTAGCTATTATATTATTATTATTACAAATGTATGGTATATCCTGTTGTATCCCAGACCACCTGTTTTCTCAATATAAGTTATCAAAACCAGAAGTAGGACTCAAAAAAGTTAATTGTTGCATAACATCACTGTCGCAGAATGCAGTTTGCCCACCTTGATAGCGGTCTACATAATATTTGGATGATTCTTTGTATTCTGCCGTTTATCTTCATTAAACTAAAAAAGATTTATTAAAAAATTGAAGTACAAAAAAATAGTCACATTGTGATTTATTAATAGTTATAAGCAGACAAAATTGATATTATTTAGAGTTGTATGAGTAGATATAAGTCCAAATTGATGTAGCTTTTCATTGAAAATTCTTAAATGCATTAATAATGTTTATACAGAGAGTTCGAGAATGATTGTCCGGTACGGGAACGCAGCCTATCCTGAATATAATCAAAATTTATTTCCATTTGGTAAAATTACTTTCTTTTTAACTGTCAATTTGAAAATTTTCATATTTGACAGCATTTGACGTTTGACTCAGTGGCGTTTAGCATTTTTCGTGTTTAAATTGTTTTACTGAAGTATCACATGCGTTTAAAAGAGTATTTTTCAATACTATACAGTTTCAAAGAGTCCTAAATCAGGTTGGTAATTTTGTACTTCTTAATATTGAAATTAATGTTGAAATTAATATAAAAGCCATAAATTAATGTTTTTAACGCTCCACAATTCACAGTTTGAATAGCTTATACTGGTGATACATAGGAATAGAATAATACAAAATATAATAACTATATTATTTTTTATAAATTCTCTTTATTTGATTTTTAACATAACCTATATTAACTGACGTACCTTGGCATGGAACAAATTAAATCAAACCAGTAAATTCCCTTGCCTGCGCTCATTATTCTTGTGCAGATACTAAAAACAGAAAGGCGGCACATAAAAAATCATTATGAAGCGGCACGGACAATCATTCTAGAACTCTCTGTATATGATTATAACAATACCTAAGTTATAAAAGGTAATACAGGAACAAATTCGTTTAAAATGTAGGTAATTATTTTGTGGAAAAACGCCCGGACCCGTCGATTAATATTTTTAGTTGCAGATTTTTTGACATAAGAAAATTCTATAAAGGGTGTCTCAAGAAGAACACATGCAGTCATCATTAATTTTTTAATGGAACCCCCTGTATATTAAACCATTTTTTAATTGTACGGTAAATTCTGAACACTTTTTGTGCTGAACATACCATATCTCTAAAATCAGCGGTTTTCGTAATAATGACATTTGAAAAGTAATGAATTGGTGATGAATGATGAAAAAAAAAATATGTTTAATCATAAAACATTCATTTAAATAACAATTGCTTTATAATAAAAATGTTCAATGTTTTGTCCCTTTACTTCAATACCTTCTTGCAGTCGAAGGATTGTTTCGCGTTTTCAATTACCTCTGGTAGAATAAGTCTTACCTATTTCCTGGTGTATTCTCTGTTTCAAGTCATCAAGATTATTTGGTCTATTCACATAAACTTTAGATTTCAAATAACCCCATAAGAAGAAATCTAAAGGGGTTTCGTATTTAACATTACCTGATAGCGGTAATGTTAAATCAACAACTAGATCTATGAAAAATAATCAGGGTTGCATACGAGTGAATAGTATAGTCTCTATAGTAACGGCTGGTACGCAAATTTTCACAAATTTCCATAACAATAAAGACCTTACCTCTTCTTAATTTCAATATTTTTTTTCTAAATTTTAGTTTAAAAAATAATAAATTTTTTCAAAAACTATATGTAAGCACCTGTTGGAAACAATAAAGCCAACCACATGTCTATAAATTTGTGTAACGAGATTTGTATATTTGTAAAAATAATAGTTTAGATCAAAATGTATATACATATGTAGTAATTAACATAAGAAATGCCGTTGTGCGTCTCTTACATAATGCACGCCTATCTACATACGTGCATATATTAGTGTAGTTTTTAAGATTAGTATAAGTATAGTATTTAACGACGAAGCACGCTACCGGGTGCAGTTCTTTATATCTATATTTATATTTCAATTTACAGTCTTTCCATAAAATACATTATTATAACTATTAATACCTTGAGAAACAAGTCTTTCCATAAAAGACAAGTTATATTAAGAGTCCATTCACTGGTCCGAAATAAGCCCAAAATCGGCGTTCGTCTCGTGTCTAATTATAAAAAAACCTTAAAATATAGCGACTTTTAGTAAAAAAAGTATTGAAAGATAAGACTAATCTAAATATCTATAGTAGTAATTTTTTGTAATTCTCTTTATTTTCAAAAATTCCAGGCAAACAATCTTGTACTAAAATAGCGTATTTCAAAAATTAACAAAGAAAACTAAAACAATCACGCCGCGAAAAATCCTGCACGAAACAAGAACTCAGAGACCGAATGTATCTGAGAAGGAGAAGAGTAAGAAGAGAAGACACCTTATCCCGTAATAACAATATCCACGACTCCAGTGGAAGCCCGAAGACACCGAATCCTCGCTCGCCATATTATGTTATTATATCAAAATAGTTTTTTGAGACTTTAAGTGTACCAATTTCTTATGAAATAGATATAAATCGAATTGATGATTTTATTACCAATAGAACGCACTTCATATACGCAATCCCTTCGTAGTAACTATGCCCACTTTGTACGTTCGGTCTCACCCAGTAGGGATCGATTCATGTCGTGGCTCTAAATATGAAACAGTAGACCGCTCTTTTACTTTATGAAAAAGATACAAGAAAATTTCAATAAACTGCTTAGGGTTAGTAAATATATAGTGAAACGTCCGGTTTCTAAACGTTCGAAATCTAAGGCAAATACCACAAAGAAAATTTAAACAATCACGCCGCGAAAGATCCTACATGAAACAGGAACTCAGAGACTGAATGTCTCTGAGTTAGCCCACCCACCTCATCCCCATAGTAACTATATCTACGTCGCCAGCGGACGGCCGAAGAAAACGAGTCCTCTGACCGAAGTCTTTCTTTACGACAAGCAATTCGAGCCAAATACCGTAAATAAGACCAAAATCGCGCCGCTCCTGCACGAAGCAGGAACTCAGAGGCAGAATGTCTCTGAGAGGCCCACCCACCTCATCCCCGTAGTAACTATATCTACGTCACCAGCGGAGAGCCGAAGAAAACGAGTCCTCTGACCGAAGTCTTCCTTTACGACAAGCCATCCGAGCCAAATACTGCAAAGAAGACAAAAACAATCGCGCCACTCCTGCACAAAGGAGAAACTCAGAGACCGACTGTCTCTAAGAAGCCCACCTACCTCATCCCCGTAGTAACTATATCTACGTCACCAGCGGTGGCACCAAGAAAACGAGTCCCCTAACCGAAGTCTACCTTTACGACAAGCAATTCGAGCCAAATACCGCAAAGAAGACTAAAAGAATCGCGCCGCTCCTGCACGAAGCAGGAACTCAAAGACCGAATGTCTCTGAGAAGCCCACTCACCTCATCCCCGTAGTAACTGTATCTACGTCACCAGCGGAGGACCCAAGAAAACGAGTTCTCTGACCGAAGTCTTCCTTTACGACAAGCAATCCGAGACAAATACTGCAAAGGAGACAAAAACAATCGCGCCACTCCTGCACGAAGGAGAAACTCAGAGACCGACTGTCTCTAAGAAGCCCACCTACCTCATCCCCGTAGTAACTATATCTACGTCACCAGCGGTGGCACCAAGAAAACGAGTCCCCTAACCGAAGTCTACCTTTACGACAAGCAATTCGAGCCAAATACCGCAAAGAAGACTAAAAGAATCGCGCCGCTCCTGCACGAAGCAGGAACTCAAAGACCGAATGTCTCTGAGAAGCCCACTCACCTCATCCCCGTAGTAACTATATCTACGTCACCAGCGGAGGACCCAAGAAAACGAGTTCTCTGACCGAAGTCTTCCTTTACGACAAGCAATCCGAGACAAATACCGCAAAGAAGACAAAAACAATCGCGCCGCAAAAATCCTGCACGAAGCAGGAACTCGAGATCAAATGTCTCTGAGAAGACCACCCACCTCATCCCCGTAGTAATTATATCTAAGACACTAGCGGAGGGCCGAAGAAAACGAGTCCTTTACAACAAGTAATCCGAGCCAAATACCACAAAGAAGACTAAAACAATCACTCCTTAAAAAATTCTACACGAAGCAGGACGACCACATTCCAGAAGTAACTGTATTCCCGACCTCGACCGGGACCGAAGAAGCCGAATTATCCGGTCGATGCCTACCATTGCTACAAGCAATCCCTGCCAAACACTATTCTGAGGAATAGAAATAACCACGCAGAGAAAATCCTGCGCGAAGCAGGAAATAAAAAATCGAATGTGTGTTATTTAGGACACATGCTATAAGTTTGAGCAGTATTTTGTTTTCGCCACTCACCCTTGACCTTACCGGCATAGTTATACTTGCCAGGAGTTTCTTACGAGACTCCCTCCGGCATCGCTCTCAGGTTCATTATGGGTACTTTAGCCCCTCCACTTACGTCAAGCTCGCACTGCTCCTTGGACGAGTCGGCGGCGCTAGAAGCAAGAAGCCTAGTGTGTTAGGGAAATTTATTTACAAAAGGCATAATCCTAGATATAGCATGTAGTGGCCCGCTTCAGTGCTTATGCTAACCAAGCACAGGTCACTGCGCTCGGTTGAAAACAACATAACTGATTGAATGAGACAATGTTCACAGTTTCCACAAATTTAAGTTGATCGTTCATAAAATTCACGCTTGTTGACAAGACAGCTAACGAAGTACTTGATGCCTCGGAACAAAATATCGAGTAACCACATCCACGACCCCACCTGCGATCCAAGGGAGCCTAATACTCTGGGCGATACATGCTTATAGAAATTATTAAACATTCTGTCTGCATAAGCTAAAATAAAATAACTTATTTGCTTAAAAATATAATTTTTTAAGTACGTATTTTGCTTGAACCTTTTCTTTTTTACAAATTTTCTGCCATAATGTATTTAACTCAATTGGTTTGATTCGTATGTTACTTTCATTTGTTTTCGAACACACTATCTCTTTCTGATAATCAAAATATTGGTGTGGCACTAAATACTAATAAAAATATTGTTTACATTTTTAAATTTTTTTCAAAATCGTGGCAGAACACCCAAGCAAAGGAAGATATTTTAGCGCCTTCACGACACAGAGATCGTGTCATCGAATCCCCATTCCTCCGGACAATAATTTTTCATTTAATTGTCTACTCGTATATGAAGGCCTGCTCATATAGGAATGGGTTGACAACAATCCGTGCTTACCAAGAAAGGGAGGAATGTCGGCTTCATGTAGATGTATATAAGTTGTTAACATTAGTTTATATTTAACTTGTCCTCTAACTAATTTTAGAAGAATGATTCGCAGTGTGATCATGTGTGTACAAAGAGCTAACCGCCCGACATTTATTACGTAGCTGATAATGTATTTAAATCAAAATTTGTTATTAGATTTTTCCGCAAAATTTTCTATTCATTACTAGGGCTCTCATAAATAAAGATTTAAAACAGAATTATAAAATTGATTATATTTAAAGTAGTTTAATTATATTCTGTATTCTAACAAACAATTAAAGGCGATTATGTACGATTTAAAGACGATTAATTATTCATATATAATGCATATAGAGGGAAGGAATAATTTACATCAATAATACACCTTTTTTTAATGTCTCCTAGAACATAAATAATAACCGAACATTGTAGTAAAAGTAAAAAACAAATTATAGTTTACAATTGTTTATTTATTAGAATATAGGTATGTCTTGAAGCTATAAATACAACAAGTTTGTTGATAACGATAATAAAACAAAAATAGTTGAATACTCTAAACAAACTACCTATTCATATTTATATGTGTTTATACCTAATACATTAATTTATATAATTTGAATAATTATACACATATAAAAAGTGAAATAAAGTATGTAACTAAAACTATTGTTTTATATTTTTAAAATCCACATTAATTAATTAATGATATATCACAGATTAATTTTAAAAACCTATTTTTGATAATAGTGATTAAATACAATTTATTTTTATAATAATTGTTAATATGTTTAAACATCTAATGTAGTCGTTTGTAATGTTTGTCAATAAATAAATAAATACCTGGATTCTTAGCTAAGTATAGGTATATCCTACATATCATATTTTATATACTTAACAATCAAACACATCTCGGGAAATGTAAAAAAAGTTCTTCACAGATAACTTTAAGTAAAATAAGTGGATTGTAATGAATTTCTATTACAGTAATAACAATTAGGTGAAATACATATTGTGACCTGCTTACATTTAATATTATTAATAATTTAAATGATTCTAGCTATCAACAAGAAAGGTGATATCATACCTATATTGAGTACAGATGTTTAAAAAAATATGGCGTTTTACAATAATTATTTGATGTCACAACTTAGTTATTTTATTCTATAACAGTCTCTGTTCATTATAACCTCTGACTCCAAATAAAAATTTAACTTATTCATATTCAGTATTACAGGATTATTGTACTGCTAATAATTTTGAAATGTGTATATGTGTTTTCAAAGAAAGATAATACATCTATATATTAAGTAGAAGTACCAACATCACAATTTAGGCTGTAAATATATAGGTAGAGATAATATATTTAATAAGTAAAACAATACCTACATTAACAACATAATATGTAGGTTTTGGTCCAACAGTAGGTACACAAAGGTACAAAAATAGATGCATCCAGCTATAAGTAAGATGAATTAAAAAACTGACAAATTTCATTAGCAACATAAAATCCACAAGGCAAATTCCTATCCTGTTACTCCTTATTCGATTATATACAATTGGTTTAACAAATACTGAATTTGAGTGTACCTTTATATAATGTAATAAACTTCACAATAAGTCTTTAAATGAAAAAAATTCATTTTTGTACATGCCCGTCCTAGTCCTGGTCCTGGAACTATTATTATCTATACCAACCAAACATCAATTTCACATTATTTAATTAGTCAGACTAGTTCCATGTTGACTGTCAAGTCTTTTTATAGACTAATTAGACAATATGATCCTTGGCTAATTCCGCGTACTTCACTTGATATTCAAAAATTTATCAACATAATTTAATATCGAATGATGCCACAATCAATATTAGATAACTATAAAGCTCCAATTTGAAATCAGTTTTTATAGCTGTTTGTGCCTTTCTAAAATTTTGCTTGTGATAATTAGTTATTATACATTTATTGTTACAACAAGTAAGTATTAACATTACATTCAATTTTCTTTATCAGATTAGGTATATCATTAGGTGTATCCTGTAATTAAAAACTTATGTAATTTACAAAAAACAAGTTATACCTAGATCAACAACCAGTAGATCAAAATGATCGTGGGATTATTTTAGACATCTATCATTTATTAATTTTATATTACAAACATTGGCATAGTACATTGACAAGTGTTGTCTTTAGAAGGATAGCCTTTCTATATATACTGCATTTATTTTATAAAATATAATTAATAAAAAACAAATGTAATTTTTTTTTATAATGGTTTTTTATTTTTAGAGGCTTTCTTTGACCTGCCCTAGTAGATCATTCTGTGAAAGGGGTTAGACAAAATGATCCTTTGGTGCTCCATTAGAAAGTGTTTATAAATTAAATTTTATATTTCTTTGGATGTTATAACATTTAACCCCTATTACTACCAAACAGAGAGGGGCTACGAGTATTACATTGTAAGTACTACCATATAAGCCATATCTACCAGGAGAAACACAATATTCAAGTTCCCGTCTTTAGAAGGATCATTTTGTTGGCATTCCTCCTGCCAGTTTTAGTTCATACAGACAAATGCTAATATACTGGTGTTTATACATATAATTTGGTTTGGTGAATGAAGGAAATATATTCAGTTACAGTACGAAATCAGTATATTGATGGAAAATATATTAAATAAATATTATTTAACTACAAAATTTAAATGCTGTTAGCCATTTTTTTTTATGTACAAAATCAGGGCTGTTTAAATTTTTTAAATCATTATCTACAAATTACCATGTTAATGCAAAGTGTGGTCAAATACAGGCCAAACCGGATTAACATTACTATCTAAAATGGGGCACAGTATCAACAGCAATCATTATTATTTACCTGGTGTTTAATTAAAACAATCACAAGTTCTTTAATACAGGTATACTTTGATGATTTCACATTGTTTATTTTGATAAAAACTTGTTTTCCACCAATTACCTACTTGGAAATAGATTTTAATTCAAAGATGGGAAGATATACATTTTTCTAGTTAAAATGTAATTTAAATGTAATGGAATTAGATGTGTACCTAGATGTTTTAAAATCTCTGTGTTTGGTAATACACTCAATTTGGTAATGTCTTCAATGAAAGCTATAGATATACCTGGTATAATAATAGGTAGGTAAATGGATCAATATTTTAAAATAAAAGCAGTATAAAATTATATAATCATTTAATTTTTAATTTATACAAATTTTAACAGTTTTTCGTCTGCTTATCCACTTGTACATTATGGTAAGTGAATTTCTTAAGATATTATTTGCAACCATTTATGTTTACTGTTAAATACTTCATCTGTATTTAATATGTTTATTCTACTTGTGTAATATAGATACAAAATACAAATAAATATATTTTGAAAACCTCAAATTGTTGATACTCTATAAGGTAGATGTAAATTACCTTTTAAAAAAAAAATAATTAATCTGGTGCTGCCTTTATGTCTAACTTATTAATCCATTTATCTAAATAATGACTGGTGAACTGGATGCCTGCAATAAACTTACTTACAACGACATACATATACTAATTAAGATACACATTTACACACATTTAATATAATTAAAAATGTCTCTCAGTCACAATCTAACGCGCAGTAGCGCAACGCTACACCCCCGTCAAGTTCTTTCAGACTTCATGGAGTTGGTGTATCCGGGGATTCACCTGCGTGGGAGGTAGAAGCTCCTTCAGCGAGTAAAACCGGCGGGTGTCGTCCCTGTCCACAGAGGTAATGTGCTGAAAGCAGCAGGGCTGAGAGATGTGACTCTTTGGGGGAAGTGGAGGAGGTTTAGGCTGCCTCTTCTCTTTCTTCTTTTTTTTGCCTATAAAAAACACAGAAATTTAGTCAGTCTAACACAGTAGTGTGTCAATACATGGTCAGTCAATTCGAAATATTAAACAGTTAAGCTAATAATATGTTGCCTAATTTAGTGTATACATGTGCAGTTTCTCAATATAATAGTACCTATAATAGTAATGAGTAGTAGAAATAGATATATATTTCTTCAAATTACAGCTTCTTGTTAAGGTATAGCGAATTCAATCATACTCAGTATATGTATACTCAATAACAATTGGATAAAACAGATTTGAGCAGCTTTAATGTTGAATAAAAATAAAGTAGAACCCGTATACTGCCCCCTTAACAAGAAAGTCGTAAGTGCAATTTTTGGCAAAATGAGGTTTTTTGGTTTTTTAATAACCCTGGGGTGTCTAATATCGAATAAAATAGGAATTTTATCGAAATTCGTATTTTAAATATAAAAAAAATATGTTTGAAAAAGTGTAGTATTGTACATTCTAAGAGTAATTATGCATAATACATAACATAATCAACGCATGTGCACTGTTTTATCGTATGTACAACATTTTGATATTAAAAACATAATATAAACAACGTAAGTATGCACTTGCGTTGTTCTTGTTTAGCAATTTGGCATTATTTATCTCGACGAGACGAGAGCACCCCGTAACTATAAAATACGCTTATAATACTTAAAAGCGATTAAAAACATGTTTCTTTAAGTATGATTTTATTTCCGGTATTCTAGTTTTATTTTGAATACAGTGTGTTCAGGTGGAAACTAGTAATGTATAAAAAATAAGGTATTTAGTTTAAAAAAACAAAATTTTATAGCCACTTACGTTTTTTATTCCTAGTTTAATACAAGAAGTGCTTAATCAAAATAACGTAAGTGCACCTGTTTTATTAGAAAACGATTTTATTTACAAAGTAAACTACGTTTAACCTACGGTATAATATCGCAGTTAAAGTTCTAGAAAAATATTATCCCGTTTGGTGTAAAAGAAATAAAGTTATTGTAATTCTTTTATGTCCAGTTCTTTAAACGCCATTTTCTCATAACTAAGCTAAATGCACTTACGACTCTCTTGTTAAGGACGGCAGTATACGTGCAGATCTGATTTAACATTATCTACTATGGTAAATTCAGATAGTTTACGATTAACCAATGTATAATTATTGCAGCTAAAACGTGTACATTTGTGCTAATAAGGTCATTATTAGTTATCTTTTAGTCTAAAGCAACACAAATTATTATATATTAACTCTATGGCTAGATAGAAATTGTTATAAAATTGTTTATGATTTTCATTTTTATTGTTTATATAACATTCTTAGGTAAAAATGTTGCAACACTGATAAAATTTTGAAATGTACAAATCTGCCACTTATTTTGTATACCTACTTTGCGTGGTAATTTGTTGATAACATAATACTTTCTGCTGTTGGAAATTTTAATTTAAAACATTAAAGAATAAATTAATAACAGAAACAAATTCCTAAGTCAGTTAGTAGATGCAATAATTTAAATCTTAGGACTATTTATATTGATTCAGTTAAAAGAATTGATAAATTATCAAATTAAAAAATCATGAGAATGACAAAATCATTTATTGACATGATAGGTATATATCTGAAAGCTTTGTCAGAAAAATAACTGTTATTCCGCTTATAATCCAGAAAAAAATGGATCTTGGTAATTAATATTAATAAAAAACGGCGGCGTTGACTTTTATGATGAAACATAAAGGGACCCGACAACATTTAATTTAACTTTGTAACAAGCGTTTTATTTTACCTAAATTGCTGCACGTCTAAATAATCCAGCAGTATGTATCTGCATATGTTTGTATGCTGTACACAATTCTGTTAATAAAGGCCTAGCCTTTATTCAAACTGAGCTGTACCGGGTGGTTTTAATTGAAATTGAAATATTTTCGATGGTTTCCGATAACCATTTGAATCCGATACGTATATTCATAGTAACTCTTTTATTGTAATATGTAAAGAAATACAGGGGTTCCATTTAAAATTATTTTCTTTTAAGACACATTAATTATTATCTTTTAAGATAATAGAACACCCTGTATAGAACAGGCAATGTCAATTTAGACCTAAACTCAGATCCCAGGGCCCATGTGCGTCACCATTATGTTTAAACCTAGAACGAGTCGAATATTTAATTACTGCAATTAATCTTTAACCCATTTCATGATTTTCTAATAAGACAATCTGCATTTTAATATGGAACATGCCTAACTAATGCTATGTTAATATATGCATGATTCCGTAAATTACGAAAATAGATTGGTATTTTATTTGATGATTCTTCCTAGAATTTTCACTTCTTAGCGTGTATCTTATACTTTAACCTTTTGATCTTTAACTGACACACAAAACTGAAATCAGTGAAAATTAATTCCAATTCTTTTATTAAACATTTATCTTTGTTGTACTTAAATTTAGTTAAGTTGGTTTAGTTTGTGATTTTTTTAAAATCAGATATTACATACAGGCAATTTACGTTGTACATTTACTGACTACTATTTTATCATACACAGATATACAAGGTAATGTAAGGGATATATTTCAGCTTATTAGATTCAGAAATCCGATTGTTTAAACAATGGGATTTTTTATGCCCAACAGTGGTTAATGCCAATGTTCGATGTGACGTCCATTTTGCTGCTGTACAACCACCAACCGATCCTACAAATTGTGCATAGCATTATTCGGTATTTTGTAGTTGAATTGCAGCAATTTGCTCCCTAATAGTCTTTTAATTCTTCCAGCGTTGTTGGTCGTGTTCTAAACACCAGATTGTTTAAATAACCCTACAGCCAGTAATCCGCTGGGTTAAGATCAGGCAATCTTGGAGGCCATGAATTTACAAAATATAAATTCATGGCTATTTTGAAAAAGATCAGTTAAGAATTCTTTAACTGGTCGGTAAATATGCGGGGGTGCTCCATCCTCCATAAAAATCATGTTTTCAATTCCTTCGTGATCTCATAACATATGCAGGTATCGTTCACCAGTAACAGTTACAGATACGGCCTCTCTATTCTGTATCTCCTCAAAAAAGTATGGTCCAATGATAAAATTAGATGTGAAACCGCACAAAACAGTGACTTTCTTGTCATGAAGACCTTCCTGAACGATTTCATGTGGATTATCTGTTGACCATATGCGACAGTTTTGAGTATTGACTCCACCATTTAGAGAGAAATGGGCTTCATCTGTATAAAACGGGATAACCGTTCGGGTTCAATTTCCATCTGAACCAATATTTGTAAAGAAAAATCATACCTGATAGGAGAATCTGGATCATTTAACTCAAACAGCAGTTTAAGTTTATATGGATACATTTTTAGGATTTTGCGTAAAATTTTCCAAACCCAAATTTTGCTGTATGGATGGCATTGCAATCGTTTTGATATCGAATTCACACTACTGATTGTTAGCGGATTAGCAGTAACTTGAGGCTGTCTTCTACAAGGAAGTTACTTTAAAAAATTAAAAGAAGACGTGGAATTTGCTTACTGAAAAGATTCCCTAAGGAAGCTACTTCAGGCAATCGGTTCTTTTTTGCGAAAATTCTAAAATAAACGAAACATTTTAATGGAGTGGCCTAATATTTTGCACTGGCAGTATAAATATATAGGTGCTATTAAAACACTTTGCGTTATTGCGCAAAATTATTATAATTTTATGTAAAGTTTCGCCATGCGATTTCCGGACGCCACTGATCGTTACATTTGATGGAAGATATATGGAATTTTTTGTAGGATTTTCTCCTTTCGTGCTGATCAAAAACCAGTCGCCACTCTGCAGGTACATATCTTTACAACAGTATGACTAATTACTATTGTAGATTTAAAGGAACTAGACTTCATTAAAATGCTGCAAAAGTACATTATCCTTGGGCTGTTTATGGGTAATTATTTAAATAATTTTCTTGGACTAGGTTCGTTGACCACGACATAATTTATAGTTTAACAATAATAATTGTTGTATGCAATTAGCAGAGTATTAGTGACATTAATGATTTAGAGGTAGTAAAGTATACAACCCAACGGGGGATTATAAAGTATACATATATAAAGACCAAGAGGGCCTCTCAAGGATTAAAATCACTTATGACTGAAATTAGCCAATATTTTTATCCTCCAATTTTTCTTTTCAGTTATTAATTTTACCCCACAAAACAAGTAAAATATATGATTTAATGTCTTACCTGGAGTCGACAGGGAGATATTTTCCGGGCAGGATACCAAACGTTCGATATGTGTCCACATCTCATGTGCATGCTGTGTGGTATCAAAACTGAAACCCACTTGCATTGTGTGATCTGATGAATAGCACATTGTGTGAAACGCGGGTCCATCTACTTTGTACGAGGATAAATTGTCGATAGTGTCTCTCCATAGCATGAAGCAGGTCCCTGGGGATGGATAAATTTCAGAAGTTATTAAAATACAAATTACATTGATAAAACTTCTAGATTTATTGTAAAAGTTTGGAATCGCACGTGATATGGAAATTTAAGATATACTATTTAGTAAACAGAGCATGCAAAGTGAATTCAAATTCATTCAAATGAATTTTTCATCATTAATCTGCTTCAAGATCGAACAGTTTACATTGACTAAGTCCGACATACATTTACATAAGTGTAGCTTGCGACACGTAAAAATGATATCTACTGTCTTTTGTCAATATTTCGAGTCTGGATTTTACAAAGAGGTTTAATTGAGTAACCGACAAGATCTCCAGATTTCAATATACTTGTTTTTTATGAAAGGATAATCTCTGAAAGGTAAAGCAACGAATTAGGCAAGAAAGTAATAATGCATATTTTGCATATTATTTCACTAAACATTTAATCTAAACACTAAACTAATATTTTAAAATTGAACTACTTTGATGTGATGTATAACGATATTATGTATTGAGGATATATCAATCTGATTTGAAGAAAACATGGTAGTTATTGAACCTTTTCGGGTGCAGCTAGTGAAAAACTAAGGATGTTTTTAGGAATATCTATAGAAGTTAATGTCTGTAACTTATTTGTGGTGCATTTTCATGATTCATATTTTGTTTCTTTTGGGAATACACCACCTGTAAAATAACAAAAAGCAGAAAACCAGAAACATAGAAATTAAATATTCAAAGTTTAGTTAACAAGGTAAAATAATATTTAATATATTAACTAAATTTCATCAGTGGTTTTTCAGTTTTATACAAAATTTTATAATATTATATGTCATATTTGAAAATATGTCTAAATAAAATACTTATAATAAAATTTAAAAGAAATTAGACATGTGATGACAATTTAAATTAAAAATGTCAATCTGACAAAAAGTACTTCTTTTTATAATATAAAGAGTTCTTATCCTACAAACATTCCACAGAAGAAGAGTTGATGATAAACTCGAAACGTATAGAAGAAAGCTAATTAAGTGTTTAATTACTTTTAAATTTTATTATAACTACATATTTTATTTAGACATATTTTAAAATATGACATATAATATTATAGAATTTTGTATAAAACTGAAAAACCACTGATGAAATTTAGTTAATATATCAAATATTATTTTATCACACATCATACAGTGTTTTTTTGGGGCAAACTTTAGAAGTTTGCCTTGTTACTACAGTTTGAATATTTAATTTGTATGCTTCTATAGTTTTCTGCTTTTTGTGGTGGTGGTTTTACAGGTGGTGTAATCCCAAAAGAAACAAACTATGTATCTATAGAAGTGTTTTAAGAATATTTAGATGAGTTTCGTTCTTCACTCAAACTTTCCATACAAACCTTCCATATAAACGGAACACAGAACCTTAAGGGACATGATAAAAGCTCTCTATAATATAGGTACACCTATATTTTTGTGAATACAGTTTTAATACTAATGAAATGTAATAAAAACCGATGCAAAGTACGTTTTGGTTAGTACATTTCATTTTTGCGTAATAGCTCATGTATTTTCAGGTATTCATAATAATGAATAATAATATGCCAAATACATTGGCTAATTAAATGGGAAAATGTTGTTAATTAAACGAAGAGAATGTTGAGTTTAATTAAATTCGGTTTACATTCGAAACGAAGTATTTAAAATTTCCCTGCAGCTTTTTAAAAAAGATAAAACACGTTATTCTCGAGGGAAAATAAAATGACGAATAATTTTAGGAAAGTATTTCGACAGTAATTTGAACTCCGCTGCTCTGCGTAATTTTACTCCAAAGTAAAATAAATATATATAAAAAAGGTATTATTTTAAAGCAAGCTTTCATTTAAAGAGACATTTTAAATGAAAATTTTATATTAAAAAATAAAAAAACATTATTCAAGCTTAAAGTGTTCTTTCAGCTACCGGAGTATTGTTAAGATATAAATGGAATCATATTAATCTTCCTTTAAGGTAAAAAAAAAACGCTGTATTAGACTCTGATAAGAATATTGCATTACCTGTTTATACTATGCCATCACGCATTAACTATTTCCGAAAGTAAGTATTCTTTAAAGTCTAACAAATATATAAATACGTTATTAGATAAATAAATAAATATAAAGTTTGTTTTCCCTACCTCTTTCCGCCAGCGCAATTTGTATCCGCCTTTTGTCTCTTGCTCGAGATTCTCCCACGTCTAGGATAACTACTGGTATTCCCGTGTATTTCAATTGCCATTCGCTGTCTGTGGGAGTCTTTGTGTACAGATTGGCCAAAGATCCACTAACATATATCTGAAAATCAAACAATAACATAAAATATCAAAACTAGCAATAATATTTACAGTAATAAAAATACTGATCATTCTCATCTTAACTCACACGTACATTGCATTCTTAAACAATAAAAAAGATGAAAAACAAAATAAAACCAACCCATACAATAAAACTAAAATAGAAAATTGATATTAGATATTAGGTAACCTTGAAAAAGTCCGAAAACTTGGGCGAAACGTAGGATATTGGTCCATGAATCTGGCTGAAAGCCCCTTTTTTGTTTTTAATTGGAGAAATAAATTGTATTTTAAGAGCCAACAACTTTTCCAATATCACTCATAATTCATAATAATTCCATGCAATTAAGATGTTCTGAAATGTATAAAGAATATTCAAATAGTAGAAAAAACCCTAGGACCTTGGGCGCTTGTAGGGACATCTTCTTTAGAGGGATAGTATCAAAATAATATGACCAAATTTTTTATTTTGACTATCATGAAAACAAGTTTCAATTTAAAAATTATTATTACCATTAAGATTTTTCAGCCTATGACATCAATCGTGTTTAGACTTTACCCTACCTAAATTTTATATAAGTACTACTTTTATTACTTTATAAAAATACTGAATCATATCAATATATATACAGTAATAAATAATACCAGACATTAATGGATGTTATAGTGATTCATGGGTGTATTTTCCTACAGTAATAATTCACTCACTACGAGTACAGTAACAATTTCTCCAAGGAAATTAACAGTTTCATTGTACTAAAAGCAAAACTAATTCCACCTTATTGTAAAATGTTTACATTTTATAGAAATGAACTACATAAATACTTCTTAAACAATGTGCGCTACTGTTTTTTAAATATATCTTACATTAGTGTATTTTATACCATCTTTCAAACCGTAAAAAAATGTTTGTATATCTGGCTAAATATTATTTTAGCAGAAACTTGATAACTTTCCTGCTCTGAAAAATATTTATTCACAGAATATAAATACAGACAAACAGGTTGAATAGAAAAAACTCATACCTCCCCTTGAGCTACTTATTTTCTGTAAAATTCTGTGTTGAAGGGCAAAAGTTAAATAATCAAAAGCCCTGATTAAGCTCTTTTCTAAAATATTAGCTTTCATAATTTTGTATCAAGAAGTACATGAAGAAGGGGTGGCATACTTTGAATGAAATGAGGTATTATTATATAATAATTACCAGGAGAGGTTACGAATGAAGGAAATGTAGTTGTCTTAGTAGGTATGCTCAATCAGAAAATAAAGTGTGTGCAAAATAAGTATATGTCAAGGTACATGTTATATAAAAATGACATGCGTGCTTGAATTAATTGAATTATGGGAATATTAATGTAATTACAGATATTACTACCCAGGGAAATGTATTTAAAGCAACCAATATTAAATATTAATACATACACATATTCTAATTAAATTGAGAGTACTATTTGTTAAAAAAAGACAAAACGAAATTTTACATAAGCGAACCTTCCTATAAAAACAAGTGCCTCCCTAGAGAACAATACTTTCAGAAGGATATCCATTATGTTTTCAGTATATAATAGAATACTAATAGTATAATTCAGCATATAGCATATAGCATGTAATATCGATCAATTTATATCAGAAGTCTTGGACAAAGGAGGACAGGTAGATGTCATATATACTGACCTGGCTAAGGCTTTTGATAGACTCGACCATGGGAAGTTGTTAGATAAATTACTCTATTACAGTTTGACTCCGAATTTTACGAACTTCTTTCAATCTTATTTATCGGATAGAAAATTACGTGTTCAATATTGTGGGTTCAGATCTGTTGAAATACTTGCAACATCAGGTGTTCCTCATGGTTCAGTCCTAGGACCTCTATTGTTTAATTTATTTATAAACGATATTAACATAAATATTTAGCATCAATTCATTGATGTACGCTGATGATTTGAAATTGTACAGATGCATTAAAGATGTATCTGACAGTTCGGAGTTACAATCTGATCTATCGAAGATTCATTTATGGTGTGAAACAAATTTAATGCCACTTAACATCGAGAAATGTTGTTTTATGTCATTCATCAAAAAGACTATACCTACTATAATTAGCTTCTCATATAAATTAGGTGACACGCTTTTAATGAAGAGTGATCAATTCAGAGACTTGGGCGTTACCTTTGATTCTAAATTGACATTTACTGATCACATTAATAATGTCATCAATGATGCTTACAGATCGCTCGGATTTGTTATACGTAACTTTACTCACTTCTCGGTGGACCACTATTAAAGTTTCGTATTACATGTTTATTCGTTCTAAGTTAGAGTACGCGAATATTGTGTGGAATCCGGGGTATGATGTTCACATAAACAATATTGAAAAAAATCAAAGAAAATTCCTGAAATATTCAAGTTTTAGGTCTGATAACGCTTATCCACCTCGGGGTATTTCCCATTTGGAGCTACTTACCAGGTTTCATTTCAATGATCTAGCACAGAGAAGAGTTTACTTCTCGGTTTTGTTTTTAGATAAAATTATTAATGGTAATATTGAACGTAAGGATTTATTACATCTCTGAAATTTTAACATTTTACACGGCAGAACTCGTCATAATCACTTATTCTACTTAAAAACACCAAGAACAAATGTTCTTCAGTTTTCACCTTTAAATGTAATGTGTTCAAATTATCACAATTCCAGTGTGTATGGAATTAAGAAGTGTATTCTATCCACAAATTAATTAATTTTCAGTATGTACTATTTTAATACTTTTATAATATTCGTAATTAATTTATATCTATTTCGTTTCCTTAGCTGTTAACTAAGGTAGCTCATTACTTTTGTATTTTTCCTGCCATATAATTGGGTACTCGCCTGTCTTGGCAGCTGTAAACAAATAAATAAATAAATAAATAAATAAATAAATAAATAAATATGTTATTTATTTTCTGTACTATTAAAATTTTTTGTAGTCTTGTTTCATTTCATCTTGATGGACTGAATAATTATACTTATACAAGGTACAAGATATCTTAGCTAATACAACCAATATAACTCTAATATAGTACATACATTATTCATTATGTTGAGATATCTTATTATATTTAGTAATTATTTAGTATTTCATTATTTACATTTTATTATCACCACTAGATGTGGTGGTGAACAGCTAAATATACCATTTGACGACCTTCCTGAAAGTAGTTCCTTCTCATATTGATTAATACTAAATTTGGAGATGTTGGTGACATGCTACGAAGGTTCGTTTCGCCTAAATTACATGTCTTTATGTTTATAGAATTTAGAATTATAACATATTTTAATGACTTCTAGTGTGACGCAAGTTTAAAGATGTAGGGAAAGATTATGTAAAATATAAAGATATTTGGTTCAATGTGGATGTTCAAGTCAATGGTTCCAAAGTCCCTCAATGGTTGGGGTGTTCAAGTTAATATTGAGACTATTTTATTGTCCGAAAGCAGCTTCCGGATTTCTTTTTATCATTTTTTGTGCAACAATGTTCTACGCTGCCATTTTACGTTCCTTTTCTCATATTGAACAAACGAACACCCCTTTAATTTTTTTCCTGATATCTGCTTACTCCCTCAAATGCACCGGTGTGAAAACAGCAGCCAAAGATAGCAGCCTAAAATTACGGAAACACCCGAACGCTCATAGGCGTCGTTTCAAAAGGGGGCTATATACCAAAATCGTAAATTTAGCTTTGATAACGTAGTTTTTAATTAAAAAAAATGCTTATTATGTTATAACAAGGTCATCAAACATTTATCCTTTTCGTAAAGGCTTAGGTTCAGCACAAAAATAAAAAGTCACACCACAGGAACTACACAATGAGACATAATTGCATATTTAGGGAATACTGGAAACATTGAAGAATTATAAATAATTTCGACCCTTCATCGTTAACTCCGCAATAAGGAGGTTTCTTCTGTCGTATAATCACGGGGTTGAAAACAAAAAATTAAAGAAATTCCTCAATTAGTAATTCTGGATCTGCCAGGATCAAAATCACACAGCATAAAAAGTTATCTGTTAGGAGAATAGCCATGTAGGTTGCTATCACTTGCAGGCCGTCAGGGGGTTGAAATTGGCATCTTTATTTAATTCGACTATTTGCAACTCGGAAACTACACATACTGCCAGGATCAAAATCGCACAGCATAAAAAACAATCTGTTAGGAGAACAGCCATGTAGGTGGCTGTCACTTGCAGGCCGTCAGGGGGTTGAAATTGGCATATTTATATAATTCGGCTATTTGCAACTCGGAAACTACACATACTGCCAGCATGAAAATCGCACAGCATAAAAAGCAATCTGTTAGGAGTACAGCCATGTAGGTGGCTATCACTTGCAGGCCGTCAGGGGGTTGAAATTGGCATCTTCATTTAATTCGGCTATTTGCAACTCGGAAACTACGCATACTGCCAGGATAAAAATCGCACAGCATAAAACACAATATGTTAGGAGAACAGCCATGTAGGTGGCTATCACTTGCAGGCCGTCAGGGGGTTGAATTTGGCATCTTCATTTAATTCGACTATTTGCAACTCGGAAACCACACATACTGCCAGGATGAAAATCGCACAGCATAAAAAGCAATCTGTTAGGAGAAGAGCAATATAGGTGGCTATCACTTGCAGGCCGTCAGGGGGTTGAAATTGGCATCTTCATTTAATTCGGCTATTTGCAACTCGGAAACTACACATACTGCCAGAATAAAAATCGCACAGCATAAAAAGCAATCTGTTAGGAGAACAGCCATGTAGGTGGCTGTCACTAGCAGGCCGTCAGGGGGTTGAAATTGGCATATTTATATAATTCGGCTATTTGCAACTCGGAAACTACACATACTGCCAGGATAAAAATCGCACAGCATAAAACGCAATATGTTAGGAGAACAGCCATGTAGGTGGCTATCACTTGCAGGCCGTCAGGGGGTTGAATTTGGCATCTTCATTTAATTCGACTATTTGCAACTCGGAAACCACACATACTGCCAGGATGAAAATCGCACAGCATAAAAAGCAATCTGTTAGGAGAAGAGCAATATAGGTGGCTATCACTTGCAGGCCGTCAGGGGGTTGAAATTGGCATCTTCATTTAATTCGGCTATTTGCAACTCGGAAACTACACATACTGCCAGAATAAAAATCGCACAGCATAAAAAGCAATCTGTTAGGAGAAGAGCCATGTAGGTGGCTATCACTTGCAGGCCGTCAGGGGGTTGAAATTGGCATCTTCATTTAATTCGGCTATTTGCAACTCGGAAACTACACATACTGCCAGAATAAAAATCGCACAGCATAAAAAGTAATCTGTTAGGAGAATAGCCATGTAGGTGGCTATCACTTGCAGGCCGTCAGGGGGTTGAAATTGGCATATTTATATAATTCGGCTATTTGCAACTCGGAAACTACACATACTGCCAGGGTGAAAATCGCACAGCATAAAAATCAATCTGTTAGGAGAGTAGCCATGTAGGTGGCTATCACTTGCAGGCCGTCAGGGGGTTGAAATTGACATCTTTATTAAATTCGACTATTTTCAACTCGGAAACTACACATACTGCCAGGATAAAAATCGCACAGCATAAAAAGCAATCTGTTAGGAGAATAGCCATGTAAGTGGCTATCACTTGCAGGCCGCCAGGGGGTTGAAATTGGCATATTTATATAATTCGGTTATTTGTAACTCGGAAACTACACATACTGCCAGGATAAAAATCGCACAGCATAAAACGCAGTATGTTAGGAGAACAGCCATGTAGGTGGCTATCACTTGCAGGCCGTCAGGGGGTTGAAATTGGCATCTTTATTAAATTCGACTATTTGCAACTCGGAAACTACACATACTGCCAGGATAAAAATCGCACAGCATAAGAAGCAACCTGTTAGGAGAATAGCCATGTAGGTGGCTATCACTTGCAGGCCGTCAGGGGGTTGAAATTGGCATATTTATATAATTCGGCTATTTGCAACTCGGAAACTACACATACTGCCAGGATGAAAATCGCACAGCATAAAAAGCAATCTGTTAGGAGAGTAGCCATGTAGGTGGCTATCACTTGCAGGCCGTCAGGGGGTTGAAATTGGCATCTTTATTTAATTCGACTATTTGCAACTCGGAAACTACACATACTGCCAGGATAAAAATCGCACAGCATAAAACGCAATATGTTAGGAGAATAGCCATGTAGGTGGCTATCACTTGCAGGCCGTCAGGAGGTTGAAATTGGCATATTTATATAATTCGGCTATTTGCAACTCGGAAACTACACATACTGCCAGGATAAAAATCGCACAGCATAAAAAGAAATCTGTTAGGAGAACAGCCATGTAGGTGGCTTTCACTTGCAGGCCGTCAGGGGGTTGAAATTGGCATCTTTATTAAATTCGACTATTTGCAACTCGGAAACTACACATACTGCCAGGATAAAAATCGCACAGCATAAGAAGCAACCTGTTAGGAGAATAGCCATGTAGGTGGCTATCACTTGCAGGCCGTCAGGGGGTTGAAATTGGCATATTTATATAATTCGGTTATTTGTAACTCGGAAACTACACATACTGCCAGGATAAAAATCGCACAGCATAAAACGCAGTATGTTAGGAGAACAGCCATGTAGGTGGCTATCACTTGCAGGCCGTCAGGGGGTTGAAATTGGCATCTTTATTAAATTCGACTATTTGCATTTCGGAAACTACACATACTGCCAGGATAAAAATCGCACAGCATAAAAAGCAATCTGTTAGGAGAGTAGCCATGTAGGTGGCTATCACTTGCAGGCCGTCAGGGGGTTGAAATTGGCATCTTTATTTAATTCGACTATTTGCAACTAGGAAACTACACATACTGCCAGGATCAAAATCGTACAGCATAAAAAACAATCTGTTAGAAGAACAGCCATGTAGGTGGCTATCACTTGCAGGCCGTCAGGGGGTTGAAATTGGCATCTTTATTTAGTTCGACTGTTTGCAACTAAGAAACTACACATACTACCAGGATAAAAATCGCACAGCATAAAAAGCAATCTGTTAGGAGAAGAGCAATATAGGTGGCTATCACTTGCAGGCCGTCAGGGGGTTGAAATTGGCATATTTATATAATCCGGCTATTTGCAACTCGGAAACTACACATACTGCCAGGATAAAAATCGCACAGTAAAAAATTCATCCTGGCAGTATGTGTAGTTTCCGAGTTGCAAATAGCCGATTTATATAAATATGCCAATTTCAACCCCCTGACGGCCTGCAAGTGATATCCACCTACATGGCTATTCTCCTAACAGATTGCTTTTTATGTTGTGCGATTTTTATCCTGGCAGTATGTGTAGTTTCCGAGTTGCAAATAGCCGAATTATATGAATATGCCAATTTCAACTCCCTGACGGCCTGCAAGTGACAGCCACCTACATGGCTATTCTCCTAACATATTGCGTTTTATGCTGTGAGATTTTTATTCTGGCAGTATGTGAAGTTTCCGAGTTGCAAATAGCCGAATTATATGAATATGCCAATTTCAACCCCCTGACGGCCTGCAAGTGATAGCGACCTACATGGCTGTTCTCCTAACAGATTGCTTTTTATGCTGTGCGATTTTTATCCTGGCAGTATGTGTAGTTTCCGAGTTGCAAATAGCCGAATTATATGAATATGCCAATTTCAACCCCCTGACGGCCTGCAAGTGATAGCCACCTACATGGCTGTTCTCCTAACAGATTGCTTTTTATGCTGTGCGATTTTCATCCTCGCAGTATGTGTGGTTTCCGAGTTGCAAATAGTCGAATTAAATGAAGATGCCAATTTCAACTCCCTGACGGCCTGCAAGTGATAGCCACCTACATGACTGTTCTCCTAACAGATTGCTTTTTATGCTGTACGATTTTTATCCTGGCAGTATGTGTAGTTTCCGAGTTGCAAATAGCCGAATTATATGAATATGCCAATTTCAACCCCCTGACGGACTGCAAGTGACAGCCACCCACATGGCTATTCTCCTAACATATTCCGTTTTATGCTGTGCGATTTTTATCCTGGCAGTATGTGTAGTTTCCGAGTTACAAATAGCCGAATTATATATATATGCCAATTTCAACCCCCTGACGGCCTGGAAGTGACAGCCACCCACATGGCTATTCTCCTAACATATTGCGTTTTATGCTTTGCGATTTTTATCCTGGCAGTATGTGTAGTTTCCGAGTTGCAAATAGCCGAATTATATAAATATGTCAATTTCAACCCCCTGACGGCCTGCAAGTGATAGCCACCTACATGGCTACTCTCCTAACAGATTGCTTTTTATGCTGTGCGATTTTTATCCTGGCAGTATGTGTAGTTTCCGAGTTGCAAATAGCCCCAATTAAATGAAGATGCCAATTTCAACCCCCTGACGGCCTGCAAGTGATAGCCACCTACATGGCTATTCTTCTAACAGATTGCTTTTTATGCTATGCGATTTTCATCCTGGCAGTATGTGTAGTTTCAGAGTTGCAAATAGCCGAATTATATAAATATGCCAATTTCAATCCCCTGACGGCCTGCAAGTGATAGCCACCTACATGGCTATTCTCCTAACAGATTGCTTTTTATGCTGTGCGATTTTCACCCTGGCAGTATGTGTAGTTTCCGAGTTGCAAATAGCCGAATTATATACATATGCCAATTTCAACCCCCTGACGGCCTGCAAGTGATAGCCACCTACATGACTGTTCTCCTAACAGATTGCTTTTTATGCTGTACGATTTTTATCCTGGCAGTATGTGTAGTTTCCGAGTTGCAAATAGCCGAATTATATGAATATGCCAATTTCAACCCCCTGACGGACTGCAAGTGACAGCCACCCACATGGCTATTCTCCTAACATATTCCGTTTTATGCTGTGCGATTTTTATCCTGGCAGTATGTGTAGTTTCCGAGTTACAAATAGCCGAATTATATATATATGCCAATTTCAACCCCCTGACGGCCTGGAAGTGACAGCCACCCACATGGCTATTCTCCTAACATATTGCGTTTTATGCTTTGCGATTTTTATCCTGGCAGTATGTGTAGTTTCCGAGTTGCAAATAGCCGAATTATATAAATATGTCAATTTCAACCCCCTGACGGCCTGCAAGTGATAGCCACCTACATGGCTACTCTCCTAACAGATTGCTTTTTATGCTGTGCGATTTTTATCCTGGCAGTATGTGTAGTTTCCGAGTTGCAAATAGCCCCAATTAAATGAAGATGCCAATTTCAACCCCCTGACGGCCTGCAAGTGATAGCCACCTACATGGCTATTCTTCTAACAGATTGCTTTTTATGCTATGCGATTTTCATCCTGGCAGTATGTGTAGTTTCAGAGTTGCAAATAGCCGAATTATATAAATATGCCAATTTCAATCCCCTGACGGCCTGCAAGTGATAGCCACCTACATGGCTATTCTCCTAACAGATTGCTTTTTATGCTGTGCGATTTTCACCCTGGCAGTATGTGTAGTTTCCGAGTTGCAAATAGCCGAATTATATACATATGCCAATTTCAACCCCCTGACGGCCTGCAAGTGATAGCCACCTACATGGCTCTTCTCCTAACAGATTGCTTTTTATGCTGTGCGATTTTTATCCTGGCAGTATGTGTAGTTTCCGAGTTGCAAATAGCCGAATTATATAAATATGCTAATTTCAACCCCCTGACGGCCTGCAAGTGATAGCCACCTACATGGCTATTCTCCTAACAGATTACTTTTTATGCTGTGCGATTTTTATTCTGGCAGTATGTGTAGTTTCCGAGTTGCAAATAGCCGAATTAAATGAAGATGCCAATTCCAACCCCCTGACGGCCTGCAAGTGATAGCCACCTACATGGCTCTTCTCCTAACAGATTGCTTTTTATGCTGTGCGATTTTTATTCTGGCAGTATGTGTAGTTTCCGAGTTGCAAATAGCCGAATTAAATGAAGATGCCAATTTCAACCCCCTGACGGCCTGCAAGTGATAGCCACCTATATTGCTCTTCTCCTAACAGATTGCTTTTTATGCTGTGCGATTTTCATCCTGGCAGTATGTGTGGTTTCCGAGTTGCAAATAGTCGAATTAAATGAAGATGTCAATTTCAACCCCCTGACGGCCTGCAAATGATAGCCACCTACATGGCTGTTCTCCTAACATATTGCGTTTTATGCTGTGCGATTTTTATCCTGGCAGTATGTGTAGTTTCCGAGTTGCAAATAGCCGAATTAAATGAAGATGCCAATTTCAACCCCCTGACGGCCTGCAAGTGATAGCCACCTACATGGCTGTTCTCCTAACAGATTGCTTTTTATGCTGTGCGATTTTCATGCTGGCAGTATGTGTAGTTTCCGAGTTGCAAATAGCCGAATTATATAAATATGCCAATTTCAACCCCCTGACGGCCTGCAAGTGATAGCCACCTACATGGCTATTCTCCTAACAGATTGCTTTTTATGCTGTGCGATTTTTATTCTGGCAGTATGTGTAGTTTCCGAGTTGCAAATAGCTGAATTATATGAATATGCCAATTTCAACCCCCTGACGGCCTGCAAGTGACAGCCACCTACATGGCTGTTCTCCTAACAGATTGTTTTTTATGCTGTGCGATTTTGATCCTGGCAGTATGTGTAGTTTCCGAGTTGCAAATAGTCGAATTAAATAAAGATGCCAATTTCAACCCCCTGACGGCCTGCAAGTGATAGCCACCTACATGGCTATTCTCCTAACAGATAACTTTTTATGCTGTGTGATTTTGATCCTGGCAGATCCAGAATTACTAATTGAGGAATTTCTTTAATTTTTTGTTTTCAACCCCGTGATTATACGACAGAAGAAACCTCCTTATTGCGGAGTTAACGATGAAGGGTCGAAATTATTTATAATTCTTCAATGTTTCCAGTATTCCCTAAATATGCAATTATGTCTCATTGTGTAGTTCCTGTGGTGTGACTTTTTATTTTTGTGCTGAACCTAAGCCTTTTCGAAAAGGATAAATGTTTGATGACCTTGTTATAACATAATAAGCTTTTTTTTAATTAAAAACTACGTTATCAAAGCTAAATTTACGATTTTGGTATATAGGCCCCTTTTGAAACGACGCCTATGAGCGTTCGGGTGTTTCCGTAATTTTAGGCTGCTATCTTTGGCTGCTGTTTTCACACCGGTCTCAAATGCTGAGTTATGTGTGATATTCTCTCTTCTATGGGAAGTGATACAGAAAGTATCTTTGTATGATTTTTATTCCGCAAAATAGTCCAAGACATCTCCAAAATTTATTATGTACTTTATAAAATACCCTTTAGAGTAAGGAGATTTTCAGAATAGAGCATAGTAATATTTAGTATCGTGGCAGATAAATATGAAACGAATATTTATTTTACGGAACATAAAGTTGTAACAAAGGAAACATATTTTTTTTCAAAAGAACTAATTACATATGTGGGAATTGACATGATGGGATTATAAAGGTCGGTGTACATAAAGCGACATATTAATTCTTAGCTTAACCACATTTAAGATAACTAAATATTACGTTCTGAATAAAACCACAATTTATCTCGGTGAAATTACACTCGAAGAGTTCCACAGCAGCCCATGTTCATCCACAATTTACGTGCCCATGTTTCCTTTTCCAAGGCACACTTCCTGACTTAACAATTCTTTCCACAAATTTGCAGGCCATTCGTTATTCTCATTACCCGCTCACATGCATGTATAATCGTGTATATGCAAATTAATTTCTAGTAAAGTACAGTCGTAGTAAGATCATTTCCCACAATGCCAGAGTTACAAAATATACTGCTAATAACAAGTTAGGAACATCCTTAAGTAATTTTGGACGAGTGAATCATATTCCGTTTTCAATTAATCGCCTTGTTTATTACAAAAAACATTAATTTGTTTTCACTCACGTGTCCACATAAACGTTTACCTTACAAGTAATTTGTAGTTAGGTGTAGTATTTATTTTAAATATATATATTTCTTTTCTCATTACTAAGTGTTAGATCTAGAGTACTGGAGTACACCTATCAATTTATCAGTAGAGAAAAAAATCTGTACAAGTGTATGTTTCCTTACATGTCAGGCAATACAACTATTTTTGTTTAACCCATAAGTGCTAACTGCTATAATAATAGGGATATATGAAAAAAAGTTTGTATACACAGTAAAAAAATCCGACTGATTTTAACACTGAATCCACACTCATCAGTGTGTATATAGTCCACACTTGGCAGTGTTAGACGTGTCGGTGTATTATTACAATACATTAAAAGTAATTTAACACAGTAGATTTTACAAGGTAATGTGTAATAGTTAATTATTCACCGTGTAATTATTCCGTTTTTATGGCGGATTGATTCATTTTTAACACGGGTTTTGTAAATTTGACTACAATTTATGAGTACTTCTACAAACTTGGCGGGTATATCGTTCGTGTAATATGAGTTCTAAAAGTTTAGTTATTATACTACCCAGTTCGTGTTAAAAATAACACTGCAGCAAATTACGATTACCATTTAGTAATTTTACCATTTGTCTTTTTTTACTGTGTAGGAGGGGCCGAATTTTTATCGCCACTATAGTTATACATCCTAAGATCTAGGGATGGAAACTGTTAAAACATGTATAATCTTACTGTTTCTAAGGACGCCAAAAATAAAACCCTTTTCGTCTCAGATGTATAACATCTCTCGTCTCTTCTCGGTTCTCTGGTGTTCATTCATATTTGCATTAATGTTAGAAAATGGCAACAAACAAAATAAACTCACTTCAAAATGAGTAACCTCTTACTGAACGTACAGACTTCATAACAACACAATTTGTTTCGAAATGTTCTCGTTGTTTTCTAATAGTCTTTCTAAATATGAAACCACAGTGTTTAAAAAAGAAATTCTTCCTATATAAATACTGATGTGATTTTTAAATCTATTATTTTGTGTTACGAGCGGTCACAAGCGTGAAATTAGCAGACAATTTGAACACTTACAACAAGATTACTAAATTATGTTTAGCAGTATATTGGAGGTCATAAGAAGATCAAGTTGCAATATAGTAAAACAGTTGGGTTTCCATACTATTGTTCCCCTAACGCCTACTATGTTCTAGCGCTATAATATGATAATAAGTTTGGTTTTTTAGATGAAACATAACAAGATTTATTGTGAGTACTTGGTAAATTTATTCATATTCATGAACCCGTTGTTCAATAAGAGCTCAGGTATTATAAAAACGAGGTCGATTTAAAAGAACAAGGAACTAATACATTTTTGTGAAGACTTGGAAAAGGCAGAAATCAGTATTATTGCATACAATTGGGAAATATTACGAGTCAGATTGATTAGACACATAACTTATAGATGTCCACCAAAATATACTTCTTACTAATTTTTAGAATTTGTTTACTTTTAGCCTTTCATAGTTTTAAAATAAAGGAATATCTTCGAATGAAGTCGACCAAGTATTTATCCAAGATACACTAATACGTATCAACAGAGACCAAGCAGTAATCATAAAATGACTAATATCGCGTTAAAAACAAAACCACCAAATTAAAATAGGTTTATGTTTACTTTTATGTTTTCCTAATTGTTAGTTATGCATATAATCTACATCTCATTAATAGCAAAATCTACGTTTGAAATAGTCAATCCCTGACTAGCTTTGTTGAATGAGAGAATTATTTCCTAACATTTTCTTGCTCTTTTCTGTAGTAACGTAATAGAGGATGAACAATTTTTGTTTTTTATAACGCTCTAATTATAAAATACACTAGAATATTTATTAATTAAGTATGTTGAAATAGTTGTTAATATAATGTCGTAAACATTTGAAAATTTTAACATTCAGTTGTTGCTATCGTTAAAAGAAAATTTATTAAAAATTATTTATCCGTTTTTATGAAAGCAATATTAATATTGCCAAACATGTTTTGATTTTAATTAATTCTTATAAATAATATAAAATTTACCTGTTATGTAATTGACGAATGAACTTATAGCAATAAATTGTATAAAAATGTGGTTTAAAAGATATCCGGGGGAACTGTAATAAAAATAAAAAACTAATTGCAATTTAATCCAAGGCAAATCTTTACAAACAATCCTAAATTAGCGATGCTGTCACAGAATTATTAGGATGCGCCTTACTACGACACTAGTTGACCTTTTCGGCTGGTTTATCTACACAGCAAACTCCATTGTTTCCTATCCTTGAGTAAAAACCTTTAAGCATATCATTTATTATTACTGGTATAGTAATCGATTTATTATAATAACAAAAGTACTGTTGACAACTGCATGTCATAATTTTTGCAACCGTGCAAGATTGGTAACAATTCTTAAACAGTAAATTAATTTATATCGACGCCTGCAGTTGGTGTGGGAAACCAAACAAACGTTCCACTATATGCAAGTTGCAGGCGTTGCAGTAAAACAATTGTAATAGAGGATTATCAGTAAAGTGAAAATACTTATTTTATTTTTGATAGAAAAAAGTATTTAAACACATAAATTTTACACAAAAATATATTATTCTATATATCTGTTTATTATATTCACCATAGCACTGTTAAAATAATACTTTATAGCAGCGAGACATCCAAACTTTATCGGTAGATATTGCAAAAATATGTTTGAATTATAAAATGCAAGAAGATATGATGGAGAAATTTATTTGGCTTATACTATTTGGCTTACTATTTAGAGGAAAAATATATATTTTTAAATTAATTTCCACTAAACCTCTCTACATATACTGAAAAACAGTGACCTTCCGTTTCTGGATAATCTAGAACAGTATCTTCTAGTCTAAAAGGATACATCTCTTCACTCCTACAGCCTCTTATTTATGAAAGTGTGCTCCCGTGATTTAAATTTTTATTCATTTCAGTGAAAAGCTGAAAGGAACCTCCTTGCAAATCAACAAACCTAGAAAATTACAGGTTGATGCATTTATTTTCTCGTTTACCTCTCTATCTGTTATGTCAGTTCTTCCAGCATCGAATCTGCTGGGTGATAATGCCGATAATTCCAAAACTTATTACATAAACTCTTTTGGTAATAGGAATGGCAGCAGGAAATACTATTATTTTGCTCTTTATGTTGTCATAATTATTATGAATATTATTAAGCTGCAATTAACTTATAAAGATAAATTGAGACGAAAAAAAATGTGTTTTCTACCTCATCAATTATTTATAACAGTAATAACAATATCCGCTATTTTATCCAACAGTAATATTGAGGGATATGCTCGATTTTATTTTATTGATATTGCAAACCGTGACTCATATTTTATCGTTGATACTGGGCACATACGCCTAATGGATTGGTAAATAGGGGAGTGCCACTGGCACACGTACAAAGTATGATGTATATATTGTTATAGCTGAATGACTGATGGAACATTTGATCTTTCCTATTTAGTCAAATTGGTGCGCAAATATAAAAAACCCGAACACTATAAATGCCTGCAGGATATAAGTGACAATTTGATCGGGATTAATGAGTCTAATTTAAAAATTATGGCCATAAACCAGCTTATACTTACTAAATAAGTGGAAATTGCATGGAATTTTCTATTTTTAATATCTTTCAATAAGAAACAAGAACTGAATCTGAAGCTACACCCCACAGCCGTAGATAAAGTACTTTTGCATGTGTGAAAGAAGAAAACCGATCATGTTTTCCATTAAACACCAAAACAGTGTACTTGTCTCGGTAAAACAATAGAGTATCATATAGAGAATATGCTTTAATAATAAATTAATTATTATAATGTAAGTATAACGAAATTTGTAATTACTAACATACTACTAAAATGTTTTTATCTACAGATTCTACATGGTTCTAACCAGATTAACTCTGTATTTTGTACTTCTTAATGAAGACTGGATCAGTTCTTTTTAAACCATCCATCTCAACATCCATGCATGGGGTATACATGCCCTTCTCCGACATAGCGAAGCCATGCATTAAAACATTCATGGATGGACATCCAATGGATGAGAAACAACGAAAATGGTGGAGGAACCTCCCACAACTAAAACAGGCAAAGCTATTCATTAAAGAACGGACGCCTAAATTCACAGCAGATATGTTAGGTCAAATAAAAAGGTCATCAGAATAATAGTGGGGCTCCTAACAGGACACTGTAGGCTAAATAGGCACATGAATCTTATGAGACTGTCAGAAGAAGCAACTTGCAGTTTATGTCAAGAAGAAGAGGAAACCTCAGTACATGAACTGTCCCAGTGCGAGGGCCTGACAAGACGAAGATTTCAAATACTTGGGAAGGGAAGACCAAAAGCCATCAGCTACATGGAAGAGACTATGTCAAGGCTGTGGACATAGTGTTAATGCAAAGGACAAAGCTGGGAATGGAGTGCTCTAAATAGATTGGGAGTGCTACAATAGATCTTCTAGGTCACCTTGGATTAGGCCGGGGGCCGATTCCTATATGAATCTAATCTAATGGGGTATACATTTAGAAGATAATGGAAAAAAATATCCACTAAAATTAGTTCCATTTTAGAAAAACACCCACTTGTCACATAGTTATATCCACTTTTCCCATGTCTGTACTTTATTATGAAATTTGTATAATATTTAAAAATCTTTTAGGGCCATAAGGCTTCATAATAGCAGCATTTTTTCATATTCTATAGAACCACTATTGTCTTTTGTTCCTATATGATCTGATTTAAAGCCTTTACATTTTAAAATAAAGTAATTAAACAATTTGAATGTCGCAAGTACTGGCCTACAAGACCAAAATTGCTGTGTGTTTTCTCTGGGAATTGCTACTAATTAAATCAAGCATTAATTAAAATTAAGTCTAGCTGTAACTATAATTAAAATTTATGAATAAGAATTATTTAAACTTGTTGGAGTATATTAGCATTTAAATCTCACTTTTCCTATTATAGAATGTCTAAATATGTATAAAAACTACTTATTATTATTTAGGTCTAGGTCAATGGGTTAGAAATTATTGTTATGTTATGGTCTGTGAGAATACTTTGCCTTTATGGTACCAAATGCCTGAGTCACATTCAACCTGTCTTTATTTACAACAGTGTCCAGCTCACTTTCCATTGCAATTGGATTTTGTAATGAAACATCTGAGAAAAACTGTAGTTATACCAGAAACATGGGAGAGTGCGACAATTTGTTAAAAAATCTGTCATTCCATTTAAGGAGTATTGGACAAATTACGCATTAAAAAACTCTATAGACAAACACCCTATATACACCGATATTGCCAGTACCGGAGATGGGAATCGAACCCAGACCGTAAACTGTTTAAAAACAGTGCGACTAAAACATGCTGTAATTTAAATCTTTGTTTAACCCGCAGCTATAAAGTTCGCTGTTGGCATATTTACTTATATTAAAAAATACCATCCAATTCTGTTTTCAATAGTATCCTCTTAATGAAGTGAAATCAAGAAATTTTAATCTGGTTACACACCAGAATCATATTGCGTAGGAATGTAAAAGTAACAAGGCAAAAGCCTTTACGAGAAAGTTATTAAACTCAAAATATTATGTAGCACATTAGCGCGATGTGAGCATCCAATGCTGTACCCTATTACCAGTAATACCATATTGCAGAATTCGTTATCGTCGCCGCTGCTGCTGTGCAGCTAACAAAAGTTTCTCATGTTACATGACAACGTTCTTTTATCATTTCAGCGGATATCCTCTTTGTCAGATATTATCTTCTCTGTTTATAGAAATAAGGGTTTACCGAAACATTTGCGTTGCACGCTATGAGTAAATACTGATGGTTCAATAGCTGTTCAGCGGAATTAAGATATCTTCCATGCTTTATTAAGGTCAAATAAATTTTGCTATTTACTCATTTATTATAAAATGATATTTCCGTGGTGATACCAAACAGTCTACACTTTGTGCATAAAAGCAATTTTGAATTTTATCTAACGAACTGGTATGAAATGGGTCTTAGCTTAAATAATGAGGTTACCTAGAGCTTCCACTTCTTGAGCGATAGATTTTTAAATTTTTAAATCAATTTGGATAGATTTTTGGTTAGATATTTTACAGATACTTTGCCTTACGTTAAATTGAAAATAATCACAATGAAGAATATCAATTTCATAATATTTCTTCTATTGTTTGATTGCCCAAAATAATGATGAGTAAATGTAATAAATGAAAATTTAATAATTAAATAAACTTTCTGAACGGTTTACCTGAACTTCCTTTAGATGTGGATTATCTTTCTCTTTGTTTAAGCCACCTTTTGTGAAGCATATCATCAAAGAAATATGGAAATTGCAAACTATGATGATGATGAATGTGCTTGATGACGATGAAACTTGAGAAATATAAATAGAAAACGAATCTCACCTGTGTTTTTAGTCCTTTGAAGAATGTCTCAACTTGTTGTCGCTCTAGATCAGTAATTTGTCCTTCGAGAGGCTTCCTCTCTTCTCTTTCAGTCTCATCACTCTCTGCTCGACCTTCACTTCCATCCTCGCGTTCTCCATAACTGCTTCCCGAAGCTGTTGTACTGGAATCACCGCTTCCGTCTCCAGTCGAAGACAACCTCCTAAATATCCAACAGGAAAAATAAATAGAAGTTAATAAATAAAATACCTTTAGTCACCACATTCCATACTCTATACCTAAATAACATGCACATTCTCCTATCATCGAAAATTCTTAACCTCTCGATATATTTTATGTAATAATTTCAATCCGATCAATATTAACAATATGAACGAATGAGAAATTGGATTGAAAGGAATGGAGTGCAATTTATAAAGAAAAATTACTCAAATTCTCTAGGGAAGAAAATCTAACACTCGCTTGAACAATTATCAGTAGCAGATGAAATGTATTACGTTACGCTTTTGGAGTCCGCCTTGATATGATTTTCTTTAAACGCTATGAAAGAGTGATATAAGTTTCTATCCTGTGTTCTGAATTAACTAGCCTTGAGAACGGTAATATTAATTTGTAATTCGTAAATATATAGTTTACAATTTATTGATGATGGAGTTCGAAAATATAAAGGTAACTCACCTTCTCTGCTGATTGTTCCTGTAGAGGAACTCTTGATAAGAGTCATATTTCTGGGAAAATCTGTTTATAGCGTAATCGGCGTTGTCATGCTGCTTTGCCGATAACGATAAAGTAGAAATGCGCTTGTCTATGGGAATGGATGCCGAGCTGGAGTATATCGCGTAGTCTGTCTGCATGCTGATGAGTTCTGCAAAGAAGGAATTTTTCATTTCAACACATCGAGATTTATTAAACTGGATGCTACGTATAACTTATGCACTGAGAAGTTTCAAGAGCAGTTCTGCGTGGTGAAACTTATATCTGCCATGCTGTGTACCAGGAATTTATTGAAATGGTTTGAATTGGTTGAACGTAAAGCATACGAACAACTCATATTAATAAATATATAGATTCAGTTAAAACCGTACTTCTGTTCTGGTTGTGTGTGCCTCAATGCTAGTGTTAACCCTGCGACGACCAAGCGAGAAACAAGTCGTACGAGTCGACACTAGTAAAAACAAGATAAAATTCGGCGGGACATAGACCGCACAAGACATTTCGGTCCATACAGTGTATGTCACATTATATCAGCTCATCGTAATGATGAATTTTTTGTATACATTGTATTATTACTGTTATTACCGTTTCAACGAGAGTATTACTAAATTACTGTGTAGACCCTAAAAATCGAAAAATATATAAATTTTAAATTGTCAATGTCCTGTACGTGAATTCACAGGAGCTATACAAACTTGGTCGGGGTTTGTGTAGAAATGTACTCTTTTTCGGATATAATGTTAAGCTGGAGGTCCCTTGACTATGAGATTGTAGGCAGTCGGTTTGTCCTAGTCGCGAGAAAAGACCGACGTTAATAATACAAAAAAGATTCAGTATGTGATATTTATAAAAACATTTTTGCGATCACATGTTTCATGACAAAGAGTTTTTTTGCTTTTATAATTAGGGGAATCCATTCCTGAAACAATATTCAGGCGCATAAATAGGAAGTTTAAATTTATTTATTTATCTGGGAGTTTAGGCAACGACTTTGTTTTCCATTTCTGGTAAAACACAACAGCCAAGGTTAGAAGTGGTAAATTCTTCACGCCTGATCGATGCGTCTGCTCACATTTACTGCTATTGTTTATGATCACATTCGCAACATAGGCTGTTTACTCTGTTTATTTTCCAATTCGTTTTGATGTGTTACCACCAATTACGTAACTGGATAATGCAATTCAGACGGAAAATCGCTTTACGTCGAGAGACAAATGCCTTTGTTGAAGTTAATGGAAATTCGTTCAAGAGCTATATGGATCGTATACAATTTCACTGTCGATTGTATACGATTTGAGCGTAATGAAGCAGTCAATGAAATACATTCTTTTTGAATTACTTATTCTTTATCCGCTTTTGTACGTATTCGTGTTAGATAAAGATGTATTTACTTTGAGTAACTAAATGAGATCTTACTATACATGTAAAAATAAATTTGTGTATATTTTAAATATATTTTGATTGGATGTGTCGCCTAAGTTAATAAAGTCCGCGCCACGAGAGAAGGCGTACATGATGTGGCTCGCCTCGAGTTAATATTAGCGACTCACTGAAGGTCGGACGACTGTGTAGAACTTACACGAGCGATTATTCGTGATCACAATTTAAGGCTACCTCGGCGAAGGCTACATTGACTCGGGCAGTCAGATACGGTTCACTTCGTTCAAAATGTGGAATATGTTACATTCCGAAGATAAGGCTTCTCTTCTGGCGCGGACTTTAAATATACCATACCTGTATGTAACCCCTTCTATGCTTCTTGGTCACCGTGGAACCAAGAGTTCAAGAGTTCTTAAAATATGGCTAAAGTTAAAAGCTTTCACAATGTAATCAAAAAGTTTAATGCATAAATATATTAGCAGATATCTCTTTTCAGTAAAAATCATTTGACTTATCAATGGTTCGTCAAATGCAATAATAATTGACTTTTGTCTTTTCATTGTTTGATCTTTAATATTAATGTTCGAATTCACATACTTTTCCAGGTCAGTAAGTACAACTATAATGAATAAGAGTCCATGAATTCAGTAGTGCGTTGTGAAATGTGGAACGAGGTTAAGTTAGTGTGAAGATTTGTATGAAGCTGCAATTAAGTGATTACAACTGCATTAGAGAATGCAACAACTTACTACTCATTCATTCAAAACCGTAAACCTTATTTTACAATTAAAATATGCACAAGCTAGAAAACAGTGATATAGAGTATCTCTGTACATTTTCTAAAATTTTTTTCAGAAAAGATGTTTATAGTTTAACACCTGATAAATTAGTATTGAACTATGAATGATTTACTTTATTTTATTGTGTTAATAGATTTAATTGTTGCACATAAAGACATTGAAGTGAAAGAATAAGCACCATTATATTACAATCGCAGTGCCAATCGCTAGTTATCAAATATTGTTTGAATATATCCTAAGAATATTTTTGTTTGTCTAATACAGTTCGTAATTGACAGTGACTATAGAATAACTTAGAAAATAATCAAGTTATTACAGGACATTTTCTTATGACACAAAATGATATTAACAAAAATCATCTTTTCCATTTGACTACAAATAGGTAAAGAAATAAGATGGATGGCATCTACATGATGTTGCCATAAAAGGACAAGCCTTTAGACAATCATTTGTTTCAAACTAAAGAACATATCGTGACCCATACCCAAGTTGCTTTAATAATACAAGTATGTCTTAAATTATGAAAGCGAAAAACGAAAGTAATCTGTTGACACTGACGTTTTGCATTATAGATAAATCTTTTCAACTTTCTACACTATCACGAAAACAGATGAACTAGATGGAGAATAACTACTGTTATGTGTATCTAACTACACATGAGTAATCTATATTAAAATCATTTTAGAAGTATCAGCTTTCAAATCTATATTGCAGACAATCTAAAATTGTAAACTAGAATCGTAAATGTTGAGTAAGTCCTCGGAGATAATGGTGACAGATAAACCAGTTTACTGTTTCCTCCCACAGTTAAAATTTGTCGTTATAAATCTTTGCCACATGGCAAGCAAAAAGACATTTAATTGGATTTTCTTATCGCTCCTGTAATAACTGCAATAAAACCAGGTAATGGAATAAGTTAACGTTCCCTATTGGTGTGGCTGTTCTTTATATAATCAAAATTCAAGCCGTGCTTATTAGCTCATTAAAACAGATTTTAGGTATTCAAAAATTAATTCGGTTTTTATAATACATACTATACAGTGCCAAGAAATATATTTTTAGACAAACTGGAATAATATCTCTTCCCTGATTATCATCCGATGATCCCGAAGGTCAAATACTTGTGTGGTAGAGGGAACGGCATATTATTATTTGGGAGTGCGCCCAGGAACGACTTACGATGTTATAACTTTAACTACCAGTTTAGTACGAGAATAAGGCAACCTGGGAAGCCTTATTGATTAAAGTGAACAGTAGGTTGCTAGGCATTTATACAAGTGAAATAAATAAAACAATATTTTATGGTACGTGTAAGATAGGGGAACAAAATGAATATATGTACCAAACATCAGTAGAAAATCTATAACCATCTTTTTTATTTCTATTTTAGAGACAAAAATAGTGTCCCTACATGCAAAAAATGTCGTATGCACTATTATATCGGGGGCAAAGTGTGTTTTAGTCGGCCATAAAGTACATTGATAATAATTTAAAATCATATTTGCTATAAGGGATGTTAGTAGCGGTGAGAAACACACCGTAGTGTGTCTTTATGGGTCTTTGTTACTATATGTCAGATAACGATAACAGGTTTTGTATTTGAGCGCATAACAAGTGCGAAACCGGTTAGTGTCTGGTGGTTGGTCTCGATGAAAGGTGTGGCGACTCCTATGGAGATGCCGAAGTAATGTAATACCAGTCGGGGCACATTGGCCGTGGAGTAGTTGTTTTCTGCATCTCCTTTAAATAAATGCTATAAAAGATGATGTGGAACATTTGTTCTAAAATTTGGTTTAAAAGAAATATAGATATTAATTTAAACGTTGTTTTTGTTTCTATCTTCTTTAACATTAGATGCCAGGTAAGTTAAGATATTGAATGTGTTTTGCACTAACCCTACATGCATTTTTTGGTGGTGCTTGCAATTCCGAAGCATGATGTATAGAAGAATTAAGAAAATAAGAGTTCCGTCAAACTATGACTACCCGTTTCAATTAATGGCACACTGGTAGTTCAAAAGGCTTTAGCAAATTACATATATGTATAATCTATAAATTACATAAATAAAATTTATACCATTTTATTAATTTCATTTTAATTTATAGAGGGCTTATTATTTATGTATTCTAGAGTTTTAATATGTACCTACTAAATGACATTAACTTCCGTCATCAATAAAATTAATTCAATAATTGATATCCAATTAAAATTGAATAAAATACCATGCAAACCAGTTATTAATAAATTACAAACTGGTTATAGCAGATAATAGATGTATAGGTACATTTTGAAAACGGTTCCCTTCAACTTTTAAGTCAAACCGCATCTGCAGATATACTTTGATTATTCTTTTAGTTTAGAATGGTATTGTAAAAAATATAATCATCATTCAATAAATTAACAAAATATGTCATGTGGTGTGCTGTCAGAAATATTTAATCGTGGGTATTAGTTGGCAGGGTTCAATGGAATTGAATTACCAATTACCAATTAACTTGTCACTCGTAGAGATCATGCGGTCTGCATAAAAATGTCCACAGAATGCTGTGTTGAAAAACGTCCTGGTGGATTTATTCAGGAAGCTGCATAATATATAAAGGTAACTGTACATCTGTGATATCTGTCTTCCTGTAATTGGCTTGCCAGTCTCATGTTAGAAGCGATGATATCTCAAACTATGCACTTAGAAAATTATATATTTCAAATATACATGTGCGTTGTATGTAATACCAGAATGTGCTCAGATTACTGTAAGTGACAGTTCTGTTATAATCAGACATCTAATATTTTCCTCATTTATAATTTTTATATTTGAAACGATGTAGAAGGTGATGTGATAACTGAAATATCGTAGAACAAGGCCATAACTAAAATGTTCTGAATTCGTTATTAATAACTTATCTACAGATTTATTTTGTTTATTATACTTTTATTTATTATTAAAAGGCATATTAATTAAAGTAATCTTTAACAAAATAAACTAGCAATTACTAAAATGCATGGGTAACAACGAAACGGAAATACCCAGTAAATTAACTAGGTAATTAAATCATGATTTCAAATTATTTACATAAAATTATGTTTAAATTTAAAATGCAATGCTACTATCAAGTATATAATATGAAAGTATGCATTTACTGGAACAGAGCGAATATTGTTACTTATAATAATTTTATATAAGTTAATTAATAACTATATCATGTATGTATTATTCAAAACTACTATCCCAAATATATAAAAGAATTATTATATCCTATGCCCTTCTATTCTACTTTGCTATATGTGTAAAACATACTGTCGAAGACACCTATTCATGATATAATGTTACACGAGTGCAACTCAATATGTGGTCAGTGCGATATTTTCAACCATTAACTAAACCAAATTAAGAATAAGTTAGAATAGTTCATGAATAGCATGCAAATTAGTTACAGTATTACAAATTAATAGACTACCAAGAACGTTTAAAGTGGAATTTACGTTTAAACAAAAATTTTACGCTGAAAAATATAATTATTAGAAACAACAATCTTGTGGTCAAGCTATAAAAATGCCAAGAATATGTGTTTAAATGCGGCTACTGTATTCAAGTCCATTAGGTATATCCTTTTAGTTGCGTTATTTACTGACAAAATGTATAAATTATTTGTTTAGTTGTACCATCAAAAAATTCTAGTCCAGGTGTTACTAAACTTGCTACTTCTACTCAGTAAAGAATCTAATCTTCGACGCTTTTATGGAAATAAATATACTACTCAGACATATTGTATCAAAAAATATTGATGTAAATTAATCATTATTAATAAAGTTATTTTAGCAAGAGGAAAAATTGATTGACCATTTCTAAGCTAGGTACCAGTTTTTAACACATTTAATGTGTATTTTGGATGCAGCACTTTTATGTAGGCACCATATAGGCTTCAAGTAGGCACAAATTTAATGGATTAGAGAAAAATACAGATAATCCTTCAATTACATTTCTGTCAAAGATATAGTATGTACCTAAATTAAGTACTTGCATTTATTTCTCATATCCTAGTTGAAGTTTTCACCCTTTTTTATTATTTCCTAAATTATATTCCTTTTGATCTTTATTAGATAAGTCAATTATCACCTAAATCTACCAATTTTTCAGCCGTTTGTATTTTCTCAATTTAAAAATCAAACTTAATCCTTCACAGTCAATAAGTTTGTTACATATAGATTTCATAAAAGTCACGTCTATATAAAACAGATGCACTCAATTGTGTCTTATTGAAAATAAAATATTACCATATTAGGTAAAAGCGATACTGGATTAAAGCTCTTTTATAGATGATAAAGAACATTACTGAATTATATTACATTTTAGAATCCAGAGCAACATATTTTTTTGCCTTCGGGTATTGATTTCAAGAGATATGCAGTCTAGACTTTTTTTCGAAGATAGAAAACAACAAAAACACCAGGTGTAATCCATATTCAATATGTATGATTTTATTTTTTTTAATAATCTGTTTATCCCTTAAAAAATACCATGTACCTATCTACATCTAGTATCTATCCAATACGAATTAACATTTCCTTTCTCTTACGTTACAGGTATGTATCAATTATATGATTACAAAACTGTTTATCAATACGCTAATCCTAATAAACATAAATTTGGTTACATCTTCTAGTTCTTTTATGTAAGTATTTAACATTTCCTTATGGCATCATCTTTTATGGGTGCATGATTTATAAAATTAAGCAGTATTCCACCGCTTCCTGGAAATAGTGGCCAAGAGAAAGTGTAAAATATTATAAACTGGAACATATTAATGTGCATATTCAGTATAAGTAATTATTGGTAATAAGGTCACTTATTATTCCTATTAGGTAATCATATTTTGCTAGAAGTGGCTATATATTCAGAAGCAATAAGGAACCAGCAGAATGTTTAGTGCAATTAGGTATTGTAAGTGTTTTTATTTTATTATTAGTTAAGACAACATTGTGCGCATTAAAAAATTATAGAACATTTGAATAACTAAGTGTACTCTTGTGTAAAGACGCACGGAGAAAAGCTCTATACAAGTTTCGTACTATTTTATCTCTTAGTCTAGTCTAAGTAAAAATATAACAGTAATATACAGTTAACTGCAAAAGACTTTTTCAAATGTATTGATCACATTTTGTTATTTAATTTAAAGTCAAGTTGAATTGTGTTTCCCATAAAATTCTTGCTAATTGTTAAAATGCACCGACGCCAGGAGACGAACAACACTCAACCTGGAAATTTTTCCCAACCCCTACTTTTGTACGAGGATAGGGATCTTTTACTTGCCTCTTATCTCATACACAAGGGACCACCTGGTTTAATCCCTGTTTATTGCTGTGGGATTTTGAATACAACCTGTTAAGCATAAAGGTATTCTACATGTTTGGTTTCAAAAGAACAACGACACGAGTATGCCTAATGAGCATAAAAATCTCAGTTGAATCGTCCATAACAACTTAATCGTATACCGAAATTCGATATTCCACATAAAAACTGAAAGTAAGATCTCCAACATGTAATGTGAAGTTAGTGCATAGGAGTCTTCTCGATATAATTATTTAATGCCATTGCAAGTAAAGCATTGCTAGTACGTAAAATGATAACATCACTTTGTTCTATGATGTGCTCTTTGGAATAATCACATTATTTGAGTATGTGTATTTGATCTTAATGAGATGCTCTTCCGAATATTATTGAGTACAGTTAGAGACTTGTAAAAGCAATATGGCAATATGCTTCAAGCCACAGAAATACATAGTTTACTTGAAGTCTATCATTTCTATCACTTGTACAGACTATAGTTTACACATATCTGCACAGTTTCAAGGCTCCCCCAAACCAACGCGAATTATTCGCAACGGATTCGTCACGGAAAGTTCGCAGGGAAATTCGTGGCGGAATCCGCAGAGTACCCCACACCAAAGCGAAGATAATCGCATCATATGCGTCATATTTTCAGTATCGAAAAGGTTGATTGCTATTGCTGAAAACGAAAAATAAACAATTTGTACTTGTACTTACATACTTACCTATCATACAAAAATATGTATACATCATCGGATGAAGAAGAAGCATTTGTGTTGCTTGCATTGGAAGAAGACAATTTAAGGTAAAATTATTATTATTCTTTAAAAATAAATGTGTTGATCATATTATGTATCTAACCTTAAGAAGAAAAGAAAATGGGTTCACGATATTAATAAAAAAAGACGACAATATAGGGAATTTCATACATTAATGCCGCAATTACGAAAAGACGAGAATCTATGTTATATTTTTGTTACTTTTTTCGAATATTTTTGTAATCGTCATGAGAAAGGTCGTCTAATATAGGATACTTTCGCACTAATTCAATGATTTTTTCCATTTTATTAATTACTTTCTTAGTGAAGAGATTGTGAAACTACAACGGATCCGAGAAAAAACCCAGCCGATTGCAAACAAAAACTCCGTACGAAATAAACGCCGACAATTCGCAGTCTAAACGAAAAAAATCGTGTTGGTGTGAACGTACATATTTAACGCAATGGAAACAAAATGATGCGAATCGCAAGTGGTGCGAACTTCCGCAGGTGCTGCGATTATCCGCGTTGGTTTGGGGGAGCCTTTAATGTCATAGCATTAACTAGTAGCTTTAAAGTATCTATTCATTCTCTGTGACAATCCTAGTGAATAGTTATATTCGTTTACAATTTAAAATAGTACAAGGTGAGCCTATAGTAAAACAATTTAACAGCTAGAATGCACTTTGTTCTCAAATTTAGTACCAAGGGCAAAACACACCTTACGTTCTGTGTATTTGTTGTTAAACAAAAGAGTAGTATACAGGTTGTCTAAGATAAAACAGATTGGAGTGCCTTAAAATATAATTTCAATTTGTTTTATGTTCTTTTATAATTACAGAGGCAGATACATTTAAAATATCTGTGATTCTTAATATAATTAATTCCTTCAGGATATAGAGATAATAATAAATAGCTATAATAAATCTAAACTCGAATGTAGAAAATAGATAATACATTTCTTTTATAAAAAAAAAGAGGACTTTCAACCAGATACCTACATGGACAAATATCCTATAGAATATAACCTATAAATCTTTAAACCAGATCTTTCTATAATCATTCATATCCCTCATCAAAATTCATTTGGAAATGCGCCACCCGTAAAACAATAAAAACAGGAAAAATAATAGAAATTAGTAAAAAACAAAAGATTTTTTAATGAATATGAAGCAGATCCACAAATAAGTTATACTTTCTGGTCCGTTCCTAATAAAACACCCTGTATTTGCTCAAAAAGCGAGCCAGCATACTAAGCTGGAAGAAATTCAGCTGATTCAGCCATTCTACTCAACTCCAGAAATGAAATGCATTACAAATTCAAAAGTTTTTCTTCAGACATAAGTGAATTCTTGCAAAATTTTGTATTCGCCTCTGTTGGGTAGAAATTCAAGAGGAAAGGGCTACTCTCTTTGCATAATAACTTCTTCCGAATATTATTATAGGAAACTGAGTTTGTGGCTCTGCATTAGCATTCTTTATCAGTAACGTATACATTATCACAAAAGAGAGGGAAAAATAACGCATTCATGAATTCATCAATAGTTAATGAAGCCCCACATAACGTAATTAATATAAATTATTTTAATGCCTATTATGTCTGAGTTGGCCATATAAGAGTGGGCCAATGAACTCCTGAGAGTATAAAACTCCACAACAAGCTCTTGTCGAGAGCTGTCTACATAATGTGTTGAATTGTTTTGCTTCTTTTCGAAATGGCTTCTTACAAATACGTATGTGTGATGGTTTATTGATGACACAATATATGTATGATCCACTTTATTGCAGGTTATAACACTTTAAACTGGTTTTCCAAGTTTATGTAGTAAAGCTCCTATCAATTTAAATGCAATAGTAACCTCGATAGTGGAGAAAACAATAGGTTTCTTTTTTATTATAAATAAGTGGCCGGTCAAGGTTAGCAAATAGAGGCTATGCTTTATATAATTTTACAGCAAGAAAAAATATAAACTTTTCTAGTTTAACATTAGAATGAAATAATGTATTAACTTCGATATTCTAATAGTTTTGAAAGAAATATAGTAACCATTTTGAGAACAATCAAAAGAAATGTTTGTAGAATATTTGATTTATAAGCTAATGATTAGTATAAATGAATCAACTGAAGGTGTTTTCAGTTTCTCGTAAATATTGTATATTCCCTGCCTAAGAAATATGGATCGAAAATGTACAAGAATCTCTTTGTACATTTAAATGTACAAGAACCACTGGAGACGTTATTAGTTATTAGAATTAGAAGTTATAGAAGAATAATTAATAGTTATTGACTGATTTAAGTGGACACTGATAATAGAGAAAGTCAAACTCATACCTCATACTTAGGTACTTATTGGCTTATAATTCACCAAGAGTTATGATTCAATATGATAATTAATTAAAAATGACAGGCCATAAAAACTCATAATACCTTGGATTTTGTGGACATTATCGTTATTATCAGACAAGCAGCTTGCTTTGGAGAAGCTTTAAATAAAGTAAAACTTAATGTCATAGGAGATAATAAGTTTAAAATTTAATCGCTTTAACGAGTTATTATGTTTTATCTTTAGATAAATGTTTCCAATAATAATTCTGTTTTTTTAACTTTTAATTTTATACTGTTTATAAGATAGTTTGTGTCCAAATAATAAATTTTACCCTGCGACTGAGGAAATCTCTTTATACTTAAAAATATTTGTTATTTTGGCCATAGCGTAAACTTTTTCTAAATGGTGTAGTTAATTATGCCATTTTATCAACGTTTATTGATAAAAGGAGATCTACACCTTAAAAAATTGATTTTTCAATTGTAAATTTCATGTTATAATTGAAATAAATCTAACTTTAACGTTAAAATATTATACTTTGTCCCATACCCTACGAACTTTATCCGGGGATTGACAATGGTGAATGATGTGGGTATCCGTCAATTATTTTGCTCAGCACATTACACTCCAGCACCATAATTATTTCACTACTATGGACATATGTCCCTTACTATAAGAGACAGACTCATCAAACTTAATATACTTAAGTTGATTGAACTCAAAATATAATTAAAGTATATAAATATATACGGTGGTGTTAGTAGTGGTCGGACCAGAACTTGGCATATCCTCGAGTACTGACAAAGCAACGCTCTTGACCTGGGATGAGAGGCAAATCCTTCAGTACTGGCAGGAACTACCAAGATTAGTTCATTCGAAGGCGTTCATAATAAACTTTTCAAAAACAATAACTAAAAAACTTTTAGAATTAAGCAGGTTCCACCTACGAACTTTAATCGGTCTATATACTGGTCACTGCCGTTTAAAATATCATGGGTGCAAATTCGGCCTACCAGAAGATGCTGAGTGCCGCTTGTGCTTAGAAGATGATGAAACGGCAGAACACATATTATGCACCTGCCCCGCTGGGGCAGATCAGATACTCATTATTTGGCAAAGGACAACTTCTGCCAGAGGATCTGAATAAGCTCTCACCCAATAAGGTGATCAGCTTCATTAAGAAGCTGGACCTGTTGGGTGAAATATAAGTAGGTGTGAGCCACAATAGACCACATGGTCGCGGGGGAGAGTCTGGTTTTCGCCCCACTCACTTTTGAACCTAACATAATAGTGGTGAGAAACACACCGTAGTTCCCTCTTTTGGCACTCCGATGACCCCATAACAAGCGCAAAACCGGTCAGTGCCTGGTGCATGGTCTCGATGAAGGATGTGGCGACTTCCATGGAGATGCTGGAGTAATGCAACGCCAGTCGGCGCACATTGTCCCTGGTGTAGTTGTTTTAGGCATCTCCTTCCAATATATGGTGTGTTATATTTGAAATAATTTTAATCATATATATTTTTTATACAACATATAACGCAAAATAAAACGCGTTTTTTTGAAACACAAATTTAAATCCATGTAGAAGCTATATACAAAATTATTGCATTCCATTTTGCCTGCCCTATATAAAAATGTTTTCCACATAGAATTAATGTATACGAATAAAAATTAAAATTGCGATAGATTTACTTTTGATTAAGGCAGAACCACTGACATGTAAAATGTCAACGGAGGGCAACATACTCTTCTTCAATGATACATATATTACCTCTCGTTACCGTAATAACTGTAACTTGCGTATGAGATTTAAATAATATACAGATATAAATTAATAAATAACCATGTAACAGGAATTTAGCGGTTTTAGTAACATCTGTTCATGGACATAAACTGTTTTATAAACTGTACTTACATATCTAATAAATACATGCACATACTCGTAATAGAGTTTATCACAGGATAATTTTATGTTTAGTAACCATTTTTACCGAGTACTTGTTCAACTTACTTTTACTTAATCAAGTTCCTTGACAGTATGACTGTGACACAGATTCTGTGCCTATAAAATATAAGCCTAAGTGGTTGAATCAGGTTCACTAGATCTCTTTTACATTTTCTGTATTTGACTCAAGACTTTTGATCAGTATTCTTTATAGAAAATTAGGGCTAACTTCCCCCTGGTGAACAGCCACTCCTGACCTACCACAAACCACGACCCAGGACGAGAGTGGCACTTTTATACTTATAGAGATTTCATATAGAGAGTTTTGGTTGTGATTTTAGTCAGTATGTCTTTCAGAGGACATTATAATGCGTATATTTTCATGACAAAAAGGAATGAATCAGTCATTCCGGGTTCTTCATATAGAAAAGTGAGTTTAAATTTTTTGTTAGCAAATTATACGTTTTAGTACGATTTTAGTCAAGCTGCCACGTTTTTAAAATAAAGTGCACCACAAAATAAAACTCTAAAACCACTAAAATTCCTCAGACAAGGGCGTACGAGCATCCAAGGGCATATGCACAAACTTCTAAACTAAATTTCCCCTAAACTTCTTTTCTATAATAGGAAGAACCCAGTTCTTCTTCAGAAATAATTCTACTCCAATTATGCAAGATCAAGAGATTAGCAGACAGAGTTTAAGGTACCTACCATTTAACTAGATTTTTATAAATTTGATGGATTTAAATGAAACTACTATTCCACGAAGGTAGTAACTGGTTTCCTTTGAATTTTCTTTTATTTAAAATGAAGGGAAATGCAATGAAAACATGTATTATATACTGCGATGCATATTTGAATGTTTGACTTGTGCTCCAAGAGAACATTTTTAAAGGACATTTACCCATAGGCTTAATACTAGTATTATATATCTATGCATTTACCAATAGCAGCACAAATTCTGTACACCCTAGAGTGCAGCAATTAGAGACTATGTTATATGCAGAGTAGTAACAGTATACACCTAGTAATAATAATATGCAGGATACATATTTTCATTGTTCTGTATACTAGAGTATAAATAAAATAGTAAGAGTTATGACACCTCACAATTTTACTCTTGACTGTTATAGCCAAGGTGACATGAAGCCCACATATCAAGAAGAATGTTTATCATATGGTTATCCTCCACAGTTTACTAAGTAAGAGAAGGCATAGAGAGAGTAAAAAATATATATCGTTTGTATATATCCGTTTCTTGTGCTGTTATAGGTCGCAAGTTTTAACAAGATCAAATGCAATCAGTATTCCAGCCAGTATGACTATTTGATCCATTCATTTTCTTCATGAGAATATACGCTATATAAAACCCCTCTGAAAGGCATACTGACTAAAATCACAACCAAAAATCTGTCACTAACTGCCGGTTTACTAGGTGGGTAAGATATTAATCACATAATGCAATACTATTTTATCAAATAGGACCTAATTATGAGGTATAATATAAAAATATAAATAATATAAAAAGATTAACTGCTAGAAATGTTGTATCATACTCATCGTGTTGGTACGATCTGAAACTGGGTGATGGAGACCAAAAAGGGGACGTGATAATATAAACCAGGTAAGGCAATTCCGAACATGATGCAAATTCCTCTATAATTATACCATGAAAAAGAGTATACGGTTCTCATGCGGTTTTTTAATACTGTGGCATGCAATTTTCTATACTCGTTGGGTTTGTGAACTAGATGAATTTCATGGTAAGTGGATAAAAGGAATTGCTGAGTTCTGTTCATGCTTCCCACGCGAAATATGCTGGCGAAAAAACTGATAAACTAAACAAACTGAAAACTCATGTAAAATTAACTGTTTCTTAATTTTTAATAAAATACGGCGCCAAGTTCACCAACAGTGCGTTAAGGCACTAATTGTCATAAATATTAAATTATCTTGAAAATTACCCTGTTCCAATTTACGTACAAGCACGTTAATTGCATAGAACAGCTGCAGAACAATACCTGCACTGGCAATATGCTGTAAACTATTTTGTATAAATCTTGTAAATCTGAGATATAGTAAACCGAGTGGGTAGAACACGCAATCGTAATTAGGGCTACTAGCACTAATGCACCAAAATTTATTATTGATTAAATTGGATGAGCTCCTATGTACTATATCACAGGCCAGCGGATTCGATTGGTTTCGTGGCCAGAAATTAATCAACCGACCATTTAATGCCTAAGCGCTGTACCAAATTGGGTTCTTTTAAGCTTTCCACCGTAAAAAGTAAACATATTTTTAGAATACATTGCTGCAAAACAAACTGAATCTTTATTCAGTCCAAGTACACAACTCCAATGACATACAAATTTGTTTTTTTTAAGCCAATAGAGACTTGATTTAACAAATTAATGATATATGAGTATACGAGTATAATATACACAATAAAATTTCACCTTTAATTTTTACTTGGAATTTTTGTAGGACCCCACAACTCAGACATTAATAATCTAGATGATTTTCTATTGCCATAGTTAACGTAGTTCGTCTTCACTACCTTAACAAATAATGTTACTATTTTAGTTATGCTAAAGGTTATTTTAGGTTTTCTATATTTTTTTTTTGAGAACGAAATAGAGAATGTTTGGTTACAAACCAAACCAACCAACCAACCAAACCAAAAGAGGTAGACAAGGTGTCTACTTCCTTCAACATTACGTGTACCTAAGCAAAATACTTTGGAGGAAGGATTACTCATTCCTTGAGGTCCTTATATTTAGAGTTACCTATCCTATGTATAAATATAATATAATATGGTAACTCATTTTTGTTAATTATAAACAAATACTGTATAAACTGCAAGAAATATGCAACAAAAGTAAGGGGAAACTTTATGATACATTTTTTGATGTAGAGTTTTATCCCCTACCAAAATCATATAGAATTACGTAGTCCAAATGTTTCATTCAAATAATGGACAGTCTTTATTATATTAGAAATACACTACTCATTCAATACAATTAATATTTCTAATAAAATAAACTTATACTGATTTACAAGAAGTGAACTCCTTTATGCTGTCTATTACATCTTGCATGTATGCTAGTGTGGTAATTTAAACCAGAATCTTAATTGCTGTAGTATTTAACACTTCTGCCTGATTATTCCATTACGTAGGCGTTCACAATATTTGAAGTGCCTACTACATCTTTAAAAATAACATGCTTATGTGAATGCAAAACACCTTCATTACCTTTAATAACTGGCAAGTTTTTTATATTGAATTTAACGTGTTTGATGGTTCACCATTTATGTCTAACAACTGCTTGGGAAAGCTTAATCTGTAAAATCAAAAACTTGTTTTCTTGATGCATGTCTAACAGGATAGCAGACTATGTTGTGATGGAATGATGAGTCAGAAACACATTAATAGTAGAGACATTGTATTAAGTTTTTTCCTGTTTAAATTAAACAGGTATTGCAAATTGAATGGCAACAAATATATTATAATTATGTTCTTACCAATAAAAATAAAAATTTTATAAAATTATAATGTGGGGAAGTATATCTTTAAGTAATATATGTGTAATTTATCAAAATCTATAGCATAGGTAATACAAAAAACTTGAGCTGAACGATATTAGTTGTTCATTTGCCTCACATAGTAGCTATGTAGCAACCACAATTATTATGAGTGGTGTTCCAATTAGTTTTAATGTGTAGTAGCTATTGTCCTGGCATGTTTACAAGAGAAATATGTATGTGTTATAAGAAAAGGACCCATTTAGTTGTTATGTCTGCAATTTGATGCAAGAAGCGTAATTAGTTACATAATATAACATCTTTTCATCATCTGGTACAGCCAACAGTTGCAGAAAGGAATCTAATTATTTAAATACACAAAGCTGTTAAAATAATAATTTCATCTTACTAATATCGTTCTCCGGCAGAGATCTTGGATGAAGGAAGACACATTTACCTGAAACAAACAATTAAGTATTACTATAAAATAATAAGTAAATTGTTTTCTTTACATTATTATCCCTTAATTACAGCCGTATATTATTATAAATATTATAATATTTTTAAGCCGTACCCCTACGACAGTAATTAAAAACACTTTTAATATAATACTTACTATTATATTAACTGTATTCAGTCCACGATTTTAGTTTTAATAATGAACATTATTCAGGCTTAACAACCTGTACAGTGGCTTAATTACAACTTGAACTTTACAGTTAGTGTAGAATTTACATTTAAATTATAAGGTTAAGCGTATCATATGGTTATTAAACAAACGGTTGCGTTACACAGTTGAGTTACAAAGGAGAGATGCTCTTCCGTACATGTTATATTTTAAATAATAAAAAATAACTTTATTACTAAATTAGTACCTATTCGTCTATGCGAGGAGATAAATAATTGTTGTAATGAGAGCCTCTGCATAAAAAATATCATTGTTCCTACAGTACCTATAAAGTACAATCGTTAATTGAAAAAAAAAATCACTACAAAGAACTTGTTTGTAATACTACCAAATACATATACATCATTTTATAACTTCATTAGTATTGTAATCCAATAATTATGTTGTACTATTTTAATTAATACTCTTTACTTTTTAAAATAAATGTTTAAATTTTTAAATGGATGTAGATACAATTAAATTGCATTTGTAGGGATCTAAACCGCGTTAATTTATTTCTAAGCTAAAGTTCTCAAATAAAATTTCCAGGGTTTAAAGAAATACAGATATTACTAATTAAATCCATTGTAATAGATTTTTGGTGCACAGCTGAGAGTGAAATGATTTAATAAGTTTTACTAACTGTAAAATCAGAAACATACCTACTTATCCGACGCAGCGCAACGCTTCGCAACGCCACGCTAACCGATGGGAATCTGGCATGTCCACTTCCCATAAGAATGCATTAGCTGGGAACACATCTAAAATAGGATGCGTAGCGTCAAGTCGCGAACGGTTAGATGTGTTCCTATCTAATGTATTCTTATGGGAAATGGATGTACAAAATTCTTCGATCGATTCTCATAGCGTGCCGTTGAGAAGCGTCGCGTTGCGTCGTCCAAGTATATTTCTGCCTTAACTCAAATACATGTACAAAGTAAGTTGTACGGAGGATTTTTGATGAAGTATGTATGATTTTTATTTGAAAAACATATGGTGTATATCTATTTTATCGATCTAAATGTCCCTATATCTTTATTTATATTGTTCGCTATATGTTCCCTATAATAATGTTCATATTTCTCAATAAATCACATATTTCGTAAATACGTAAATGTTTTTATTAACTGAATTTTTTTAGACACAAGAATCTCAGGAATATATACAGTTTGGCGTGTGTACTTATACTTGTTTCGTTTTTTACTTAATAACTAAATTATTATATATTATTTTGCTGTTTAAGGTTCTTCAAGCGTGAGAAATAATATCTAGTATAACTGATAATTTGACTTTACATGGTTGAAAAAATTCTTTCCTCGACCAAATTAGGTTCGAAATTACTGCAATTATAAGTTTCTGCTTTACGTCATTAAAATATAACTTGCATGCCCTAGTATTCACAGCAATGTAATTAATAAATTTACTACATATGGTGGAACATCAGTTATGACTGACGTTTAAGCTTGAAAACGTTGATAAATAATAGAAAATATTTGTAAGAAGTACATTAAAATAGTAAGAAGATTTGGGGAATTAGGCGTTGGTTATATGAAGACTTTTGAAGATCAGAATGTGAAGATTACCTAATAAAGATGTTTAATAATTGGTTTACAAATACAACACATGTATTTGCAGCACGTGTTGCGCATATTAATGTTATGATAAATCACTTGTTTTTAATTAAACTAGGTAGGTATCTATCTATCTATCTATCTACCAAAGCAGAATACTATGACAAGGCCTGGTTATTCGGTTTCATCGAATTTGTATGGAATTAATTAGTATGACACAAACGGGTATAAGTGAGAATAATAATTAGCCGTTATAAAGTTTTAATAATGAGGCTGATTGTAATATTAGTAAGGTCATGGTGAGATCACAGAATGAATCATTTGTATAGAAAAGAATACGTTGTTGGGAAACTGCTCGAAAAAACTTTAAGACTACGCTGAAATCATGCAGGAAGTAACAGCAGACATTAAATTAATTGTTTATAAATATGTATTTTCAGCGAGTGCTTAGTAATTGAATTGTCTGTTATTTTTAATAAGAGTGTAACATTGCGTACGACTATTTCCTGAAATGATGCCTTGAAGTTATGGTTAAAACTATAATTTTATCTTCAGGTAATGTTAACATTTAATTCCGCTATTCCGATCCATAAATAATAAAACAAAACACACTACAGAAATAGACAACCTCCCTTCTGAAAGCCTCAGGCTTGTATAGAGGGAGGATATACATGAAAAAACGAAGACACAGAACCATCCCCTGGAAGAGGTTTCTTCCCTGGTGAGATTCGCCGCCATATACCATTCTGTTAGTCACAAACTACCACCCAGCACCTAACATACTGAACTATCGTCGCGGCAAATTCATTATCAACGACAAATTTGATTATAAATAATAACTTTCTGCTGATTTAAGACCTAAATATACCTAATAATTATGATAAATAATAAAAGAGCGACTGGTCAATCTGCCAAAAAAATAAAGAAGCAAGAATTCAGAACCAAAAATCAGAAATTACAGAGAATCAAAAATTACAGAGATATCTGAATGACTTCAAAAACTTGGTATTAATTTTAACATAAGAATGACATTTAAAACGAAAAACACTTTACACTTACAAAGACAAAACCAAACAAAAACAAAAGGAAAAATAAATAACGATCAAAAATCAAAAAATTGTATTTACCACATTCCTTGTGAATGTGGTAAATATTATATTGGGGAAACCTCTAGATCGTTACAAATAAGGGTCCGAGAACATAAAATTATGTTAAGGATTATCAAGTTAATTTTACATTAGTGAAACATGTATGGGATAACGGTCACCGGGTTGATTGGACATAGACTAAAGTTTTACAAAAAGAAGAAAAATTAGTTAAAAGGAAATTAAAAGAAAGTGATCTTATTAAACTTAATGGTGATAACTGTTTATTATCAGAAACAATATTCTTGGATCAAACGTGGCTTCTTCTACTACAGAAGGATGTTCAATAGAAAATTAATAATAACATAGTGATCAGTGCATATGATGACATTTTGAATTAAAAATGTCAATATGACAATTTTTTATCATACAAACTTTTTACTGACGACGAGTCGAGGATGGACTGGAAACGTTTTAAAAAATCTAGTTCAGTTTTAATTTCTTTTAAATTTTATTATAATAATTATTTTATTTAGACATAATTCAAAATATGATTTGTAATATTACCTACACAATTTTGCGTAAAACTGAAAAACCATTTATGAAATTTAGTTAATTTATCAAATATTTATTTTATTGCATATTATAACGTGCTTTTTTGGTATATAATATTATGATATGGTGATATGGTATATAAGAAGATTTAAGATTGTTTACATTTTACGTACTAACATTCACCAATTTTCATCTTCAAATATTTGAACGGAGGGCAAGCCGTGGTGTCTACTTAGCATCATATCATCGATATGAAGGTTAAGAAGCACCGTTTCTCGCGGTTAGTATGTGGAAGGGTAACCATGTAGGGATGGATACGCGGTGCCTGCCCACCTTGCTCGTTTGACAGCTAAAAAGATTCAAATATAGATCAACGTTAAGCCGCATAGAACACTAATTTTAGTAGTAAAACTTACTTGTACTTAATAGCATTTAAATCATTATTAAAATTAACTATATTTAAAGAGTTTGTAGGTCAATGATATTGTTCAGATATGTAAACAAGGGCTATAAGTGATAATATTTTATTCAATAAGTAGGTTAAGATCGTTAGGTATATTTATATCATGTACATAATATAACATGTAGCTATATCAATAAGTAAATATAAATAAAAAAATGTATAACGAAGAGGAAAGGAATTGAAATTGAAATTATACAGAATAGTCAGTGCCAGAGATTTTTAATATTTTCATTTTAATTTGGTTATAAAACAATCTCTAAGTATATAAAACTAATATATGATTAAAACTCTTATTAATACATTTTCTAATACATAATCTTTAGTTGTAGTAGCACACTTTATGAGAATATGTTGATCACCTTTGGAAATTATTTGTTTGTATAGATAACTCGTACTTTTCTGATAATACACGTTGTACATTTTTCTTATCTAGCTTTTAGAATTAATAGGTAGGTATTATTAGCAAAATGTGAGCGGTATCACAAGCCATAAATATTGCGAAAGATTAAACGTTTTAAAAAATGAATTACCGACAAACGATAGTTTCAACTTGTAATGAAATGACTGGTTAATTGGTCATTAATATTTTATCTTTGAAGCTTGTAGTCTACATCGTTCCTTTTTATTCCTGAAAACTTTTTACACAACTTAATATTGATTTGGAAAATAAAATAAAAGTAGAAAGTTGATTACTGTAGTTTGATAAAGATACAAAATTTCCTCAACAACAATTAAAAATATTAGATGGCCAAGGAATATCAGGGAATATAAAGCTAGATATAATAATTATTGAAAATTTATGAAGCGTACATCCTTATGTCAAGATCATGATATTGTCTGACCTTGGTGGAAATTTTTAAGTAAATATTTACCCATTTAAAAGTTGATAATTAAAAGATGTTTTATTTCTGAAAGAGCGGCGTGATATTGAACAGTTAGTCATAATTTCCACCCACAGAAGACGTCATATCCAACAGCGATAAACAGTGAATAATGGTATAATAAGTAAATAAAAAATTGTTGGACAGCAACACGCTGAGTAATATTATGTTAGATACTCGTTTGAAAACCTACTAATAGACGAGGAAAAGTCGAACATTTCTTTACAAAGTGCCTTTAAGTGGTCAATTAACTGGTTAAATTTGTTTAATTATGCTGCTTCTTAATAGCGTATTAAAAATACTTGGTTTACACGGAAGGAAATGAGGTCAAAGAAACTGACTCGCGTTATAGAAAAATGTATTAGAATCCGTTTTTATATGATATGTAAATTCAAGAAATATTATCGTCTTCACTTTATCTACTGACCACGATCTGCAGGAATGTACATCACTTTTATGAATGATGAAATACCTATATGGCTTTATTTAAATGAAAATAGGTTTGAGTTCCATTAGTGGAAATACAATTTAAAAGGTTTAATTTTTCTAAGTAATCTATGGAGAAAATTAAGTGGAGTGTAGCTATCATTATTGACTACTAATGTTGACAACACAAACATATATAACCATATTTTACGTCTTTTTAATGTTTTTATATGAAATTTGTTTCTGTTTGTTATTTAGTGCTATAATGTAATGTAAAAAATATGTACCACGAGTGTCGTAAATTGTAACAACAACCTTGGCGACTTAACAAATAACAACATTAAAGTTAGTACCTCAACTAATGTGATGAATAATGTGGAAGATTATAAAACGTTCCAGAAAGCTTTTTCAAACACCTCGAAAAATCGTAATGCTCAAAAGCAATAAATTAAATGCGTGCCTACAGAAAAATTAACGGTTTACTGGACGATCTTAGTATTCCAACCCAATTTGGGAACCAATTTCTAGGCGGTAACTCCAGTACATGATCAAAAGTAAAAACTGTTTAGATAGTAAATTTCTTTTAAATAAATTTGCTATTTCGATACAGTCAAAATATGAGGTTAAAAAATGGATGATGAGTGCACAAAACAGTCACCAAACCGTTCCAATGATTGGATTTCCTTGTATCAATAGAAAGAACATTCAACATAGTTCCCAGAATTGTTTCCTGAGTTGTTTCTATTTTTCTGATTGTTTCTAGCGGATACAATAATTATTAGACGTTGCTGCATCGGTAAAGAAGTGTGTCTGCGCTATTCGAACTAATAATTTTAATAAATTGTATGGTTTGCCATTCTACATATTTATACGTCTAACGGAATAGACATTCTATGTCAAAACGCCTAATTAAATCACATATTTAACTGCAGGTACTAATATTGTACATTTGCATAAAGCTATATAACCTATTTAATAAACAATAATTAATATTTAGTGGTCAACACATATAGGTTTATTAGATAATAAAAGATTATTATTTATTGTTAACTTTCCGCTTTGTAATCTATTACTAGCACTGAGATATTGAAAATATAACTTTTATACAAAGTTATGACAAATTATATATTCTGTATGCATTTCTATTGTTAAATTTGACTTGAGATTTCGATTGACAAATTGGTATTAAATAATAAAATACTACTCGTATCGAATATGTTTTTTCTTCACACTTCCTGGTTAAAAATAGTTTTTATGAATTATTAATTAAAAATGTCCGAGCGGTTTGTTTAAACTATATAATTAATAAAGTATTTAATTTAGTATGGAAATAGGGTCTATTTGTAATTTCAAAAGCCAATAACTAATTTATAAAATTATTTCCTTTCCTGTAATTTGAGAATTACCTCTATAATTGCACAACCGTCAAGGAAGTGTTTTTATATAAGTACTTATATAAGTATTAAAATAAATGTCAAGGGAACAAGACCTTTTATATTGTCATTTTAATAAAAAAAAAATACAACCTAAGATAAATGAAAGACGTGACAGAGATGTTACCGATCACATTATATAATAATAATTATTGAAGCACAATTTCGAAAGTATTAATTGAAATGAAGGCCATAATGAGGCTGACATCATATATACAGGGTGTTCCAAAAACGTAGCAACAAACTTTAAGGGGTGGTAGGGGACATACAAGCAAACCTTTTTTGTTTGATAAACATATGTCCCCAAATGAACCGTTTGGGCTGTAGAGCAATAAAATGTTTTAAATCATACCCAAATAACTAAATTAATTATTGATTTAGTTGGGTTGGACACCACTGTATTTTGTTCAACATTTTTTGTTACAACTACGCTTCTTGTTGGGAGAAAAAAAATTCTCTATCACAACAAACATTCCAAAGATGCCAATTTTAAGACCGTAGTATTATTTGTGACTTATTTAGTTGGCACCAGAACATTAAACTTCGTTGACTTTTAATTTAAAATTGGTATTGAAAATGGCCTTGCACCTTGCAATGAAAATGCACTTTGTTGGTGGTGCAACAAATTGTAACGGAAGAAAAGCTGCACGCTTGTATGGACAGAGATATCTGGAACACCGGCAACCTCATCATACAAGGATGAATGGAAACAAAGGTTGTAACCTTTGCTTCCATCCATCGTCGCCTTAGAGAGAAAATGGGAACCTAAAGCATCCCGGTGGTGGTGGTCGTCCAAGAACAGCTTATACGGTTGAATTTGAAGGAGTTCTACACCGTAACAAGTTGTATCAACATGAGGGGGCACCTCCACATTTTGCTTTGAACGTGCGCCAGTATCTGGACCAGCAATTTCCCCTCCGAGGGATTGGAAGAGGCCGTTGCCATGACCTGGGACGCACGTTCTCCCGATCTCAACACCCTGGATTTTTTCTTAAGTGGTCATCTGAAATCTTTAGTCCACGAAACGCCTCTTCGTAAGGAGCAAGATCTGTTAGCAAGAATAATGGCCAGTTGTACACATGTAGAAGCTATTCCTGAAATATTCCATAGGGTCCGCGAGTAAATAAATCGACGGTGCAATCTTTGTATTGAAGCATGGTCAACATTTGAAACATTTATTGTAAACCATCAATTATTTATCGAAGGGACAAAGTCCAACACGATGTTTTATTAATGTCCTCCTGAACATTTTTTGTAAATGAATATTAATTATTTATCACTGAAATAAACAAAACTTACTAGTCCATTTTTTCTTTTTCTGCCCAAATGGCTCATTTGTGGACATATGATTATTAAACAAAAAAGGTTTAGGTCCGGCGGGTTACCATCAAGCAACGGCTAAATCAACTACCACGCCTGGTGTGTGTAAGCACGACAGGAGCGATACGCACGGCTCCCACAGAGGCTCTGGAGGCTCTCCTGTCTCTCCCTAAACTGCATATAGTGGTTGAGGGGGAGGCAAGGAGGGCCTCTTATAGGGTCAAGCAGTGGGGGCGGTGGCTAGGTAAAAGCCACGATGGTGGACACACAAGTATTCTTGGGGAACTTGTGGGAGGAGACAGTCTACTGGACGCACCCAGTGACAGGATATCTCCCACTTATGTGTTTCTCAAACCTTACATAGTAGAGATACCGGACAGGGACGCTTGGCTCGAAAATCCTGATGCTCAGGTCTCGAATGGGCTCGTCTGGTTTACGGATGAGTCCAAGACAGACCAGGGCTCAGGGGCGGGAGTCCGGGGCGTGCGCCCGAGGGCGAGACTTTCCTTCTCCTTGGGAAAGTATGCCACGGTCTTTCAGGCGGAAGTGTTTGCTATCTCTGCATGTGTTCAGGAAAATCTCAAAAGGAGATATTCTAATCAGCATATACAGATATGCACCGACAGTCAGGCGGCTTTACGTGCCTTGATCTCCTACAGGATCACCTCCAGGGCGGTCCTAGAGTGTGTTAATGGTCTGACCCAATTGGGACAGGCTCATGGTCAAGAGACACAAACACCTGGGCGCAGCATTTCTTCTGCCTCAGGACATTAGGGAGCTTCCCCTACAACGGGTGTTGGCCTATGCGCACAGCACGGGTCTCTTCCAATAGCTCCCAACTAGCGGCAGGCACAATGGGTCGAAAGACCTGAGTGCTGCGGGTAACCGCGCCGCCTATCAACAACAACAACAACAAAAAGGTTTAGGTTTGTTTTCATGTCCCCTACCACCCCTTAAAGTTTGTCGGTATGTTTTTGGGACACCCTGTATATTCACTATTTTTTTAATAAATGCAAAACACTTATGCAAAGTTATTTTGATAGAAACTATCATTATTTTCAGTTATTTAATCTTCTACATATCGGTTCCAATTAATTATCGAGCCACACGAAATTATAGCATAGCTGTTTCAGTAAATTTAGGGTGAAGAAACCCTTCCATCACACCCTATCTCTAGAGAGTTTGCGTTACGCCATTGTAACTGATTTTATTAAATCGAATTTCGTCAACTCATCTGTTGTCTCAGTTTACCGAGTAACTTCAACTGAAGTAGCCATGACATAACTCTACAAAGCTAGTTAGCCGTTATCGCAACACCATAAAATGCCAGGTTCACGTTTCATGCACAATGGCTTGTATAGTATTGATACTTACAAAGAACGTCTAGCAAAATGTAGTCGGGCTTGCATCATGTTATAATAACTATAGTCTCTAACGAGGCGAGTTCAATTTCTAAACAACTTTGCCCATGTACATATGTTTTATGTGGGTATATCATCAAAGATAAATATATATTCATAAGGGCGAACGCAGTAAAGTTGGCACAATAGGTTGTCGTACATTAAATTTTAAATGCTGTAAGTAGGTGTCGGTAGTTTACCTCAGTTTGAATTGTCATAGTAAATATGCTAGTTACTTCTAAATAATTTGTAAAACAGATTCTAGTACAATGCTAACTGATTGGGAAAATTTCTAAGTAAGAATAAGAGGTACGAAAGTAAGAATTTCTTGCAGCAGCAGTGTTGAACATAAGAGAGGGAGTACATCTCATGCTTCTCAACCATCCTTTCTTCAGGTCAGTCAAGGACCAGTCCCAGAGGAAAATCCGATGAAAGGACCACCCCAGCAAGGAAACTGAAAACTATTTTCACTAAGCATGTGTCTAATTGTGCACGAAATTATATATAATTATAGGAAATACTTCACAATAAAACCCGTTCATATGAAAGTGAGCCAGAGGACCACAGAACGTAGTCCCTATATGCACAACCAAAATAATTGCAACCAGATAATTATAACATGTAAAACATCTGCCAGCATATACCAGCTAGTAGAAGGTCTTGGTCTTTTATTATCTATGGTGGAAGGGTCTTGAACTTTGGAGTGAGTGTATTACAGAAAATGGGCCAATTACACATAAGTCCAGAAGGCTGCGTGTTTTTGAACACAAGTGAGGATAAAAAAAACCTCTATCACCTGAACTTTTCAATGCCCGAACAATTAGTCTTCCAGTGACTTCAATTTGATCAAAAGTTTATGAAAAGATAAGCTTAAGTATCAAATAGTAACTGTGAAAACGAAACAAGGACTTGTGGTAATTCTTTTTTCGTATACTTAAATGAAAGTAAACTAAATAAAGGAAAATTCGTATCCTTGTAGCAGTCCATTTGCTGTGAGTAATAATTTCTTAAGATGATATTATTTATCCTAAATCTCACTAGTGATTTCTTCAGTACAATAGGAAAACACGAATTCGTATCACTGAACCATGATTTTTTTACGGTTCTGTTGAAATTCTTATCTAACGACCATATTCTTCAAAAATACTTATCTACTTCCGATTGGCTATAAAATTTAAGTGAGACGTTAAATGAATCAGAAATGAATCAGAAGTAAATACCTAATGTAAGACAAAACGGATTTACGTATCTATTTTCGATTTCGACAACCTAAAGAGCACTATGTAAGAAATTATTCTGTATTTAGACATCCACTAACTATGAATCCAGAAAGGTAGACTTACCTGATTAGCCACTGTGACTAATGGATTTTTATGATGACATATATTTACTTTCATAAGTTTACAAAAATTCTGCTTTACAAAGACGTACGTTACCTTTAAATAAATGATATTTAGTGCTATCAATAAATGACTATAAAAACTTCAATCTCAAAAGAAGCCTGATTAAACTTAATGAGGATCAGAACGTGTTACACTAACATGTATTTTTAATTACTACCACAGAAGCAACATTATAAGATAAACAGAGTTGTTATTGCACAAATATTTAGCTTGCGTCAGACTAAGTGTATTTGCATTATGTAATAATGGATTCAAAGAAAAATTATGTGAATTGGAAAAACACACATTAAAAATACCGATATATACCAATAATATATACCAATTTGCACCTCACAATCGAATTAAGGAAAACTAGTGTCTGAGTAACAAATATTTCAACAGATTTAAAACAAAAGAAAACGAAACTTACTTCCTCATTTGAATTACAAGTGCCAAAGTACTACATAAACTAGTGACTAAATACCTACATCATCAAACATCAGAAGTAAACTGAAAATATCTGTCATTCTTGCAAGAGATATTCCAACCGCTAATTAAAGAATAAGGGTACTTTGTTCTTCCAGTCAACCAGAATGCTAGTTTCTAAGGAAAAAAGTTAGAGAAGTAGGAAATATTTTTGCTTTGCTGCAATAAGTATGAAAAGTAATGGTGGCCTTTATTCCGTGATGACAAATTTTTAAGTCAATCGTTGACACAACGCCTATTTTTATACTATTAAAAGTCCTATTTTAAGTTTTGTAGTAAATGGGAAATATGATTTCGTAAAATATATTCCCCTACTAGCATTTCCTAGCAATGCATTTACTGGCATGTTTGTGGAATACATACGAGTAATACTTCCGCGGCTATAACATACTAATTCAATAATTTTGAAAAATTGGGACGGTACGACTATGGACTCTACCCTGGGGCACTCCACTCATCACGGTGCCGCGGTCAAAGACCGCTCGGAACCACTGGGTGGGTACAGGCTGACCAAGAAACCATACCTTAAATCCCAGCCTTACAGTTATAACAGCAGTGGAAAAACCAATAATTTCAAGTAGATAAGTACAGTTGCTCCTTGCACATTTGGAACGACTTATTTAGTCCTTATAAATTTGGTACAACTTACATTTGGAGCTATAATCCGCGAGGGAACATTGAAGAAGAACACGAATCATAGTTTTTAAATTTGGGTGAGCAAATAGGCAAATAAAGGTAAAAGGTGTTTTCAGCTGGCAATGTTCCTGAAAATATATTTACTCCATCAGTGCGAGGTCGAAGCTTAAACTCTTATTACATCATTAATCTCATTATACAACAGCAAATTTTTAGAACACATTTTTTTATGTCATGTAGAACGTTTTCAATCGATATATCATTATAAACTGTACATTTTTTATATATATTTTCAGAGCAAATAATACATAGATCAAATAAAAATAACAAAACGCCTTGAAATTTTTATCTAATAAATAAATAAATAATAGATAATAGTATTAGTTTCAAATCCAGCATTAATATTTTCAGATATCCCAGTGTGATTTTTACCGCCTTGCCAGTCTTATCTATAACTTAAGTCATTAATAAATGCTTTAAGAGGTTTTCGATGCATACAAGCGTCACCAACAATGTAAACGAAAAACCTCCAAGAGGTGTTCTTTGTGGAAACAAAGGAAATGAATATTGAAGTATGTTTAAGATATAGTTTAGTTGTTTTACTTAATATTTATGTTACTGATTAAATAATGATATGTTGTTAAAATTCTGACAGTTTAGGATGTTCGTGTGAAGTTACTCTTAATAACCGACCCACAATATAACCTACAATATGTATTTCAGAAAATTGAAGTGGTCTATTTACATTATAAGTTACATATACCTACTATTTGCTTTACAGATTATACGAGTTTTATAAATTTTATGATAAAAAACGGTTTTTTCCATCAACCGAACTTACTGACCCACCACATTGACTCTACGGAAGAAGAATACATGGAGAGCGCGAAAACCATAAAGAAATTATTCTATATAATTGGGTTTTTCATTTTAGCAGTCTAGATACTATAAAAATTTATATACTACAAGGATAGCTGAGAAATATTTAAATTTCATATATAGTATTTTAGAGCTGTTTAAAATAAGAAAAGCGAAACTGCAATGGGTGTTTAATGTTTAGTATTTATTTTGTGTCTGAAACACAGCTCAGTGTGCCAAGCCAAGTATGTAAAGCCAAGTGCTTTACAAAATCTAGTATTATAAATAAAAATTTAGTACCTACAACTACTAATTCTATCAAAAACAAAAACATGTCTAATTTAGATCAATATTGGGAACGTATTTACATCTGAATTAAAACATTTTATCTCATTTCGCTCTACATTACTGCATGAGTAAATATTACAACACCTTAAACCTCTTAAATCTTTCAAATAAATACACGATAACTTCGTGGTATTCTGGTATGCACACACCAAGACTGGCAAAGCCCTAATAACTTTAACAGTTAACTATAACAAATGACCACATATTCTCAGTCCCAGTGGGTTCTTACTCATAACCGCCTTTACCGCCTATAGAAATTTAAACTGCTTAAAATGTAAACGAAGATAGAGACAGCGATTATTATATTTTCTATTTTGAACATATTGGAGTTACAAAGTCGTCATATTAACAACGTATAAACAAAAACCAATACCTGAACATCAAATTTTCGAAACATATTAGAGGTATTATATACATATAAGAGCTTGTATATTTTACGTATTTAAATTTTCTATTAATTTCATTAGATGCACGTAATTTGATGTTAAAAAGCATTGAATAATTTCAAAAACATATGCATATAACGATTTTATTAATGTTATATCTGGGATACTGCATCAAAATCAAGTAAATTTGAGTGCAGCGTGCAGTATTTTATTATCTACTAAAAACCTGGTAAGGCCTATTGATTTCATAAGCTACAAAATTATTCACAATGCTGACCTACACCCGGGCATGTGGCAATGACATTTAAGTGGTACCTTTTTTGTCCAGCGGCTTCTAATGAACGACTTCTGAATGATTTCTTTAGCAGTAATAAAATGCTATATGGCTGAACTCATGTATCACTCATGTTTGAATGCCTCAACTTAATTATTAATATTTATTGTAAATTATATTAAGTATATTATATTTTTTAATTACTAACTATTGTACGGCTCGAAACTAAATCACAAAAATTGTAGGTATTTTAAAAGGTCTCCATGCACCCCACTTAAAAGAAAAGAGTGACGGCGAATATCAATAGTATGAGTTTTAATATTGGCTGCAAGTATAATGTAGGTACATTGTAATGGTATTCGGAATAATTAATATATTATTATTTATAAATTCCAATCAAGGTGTAGACGTTATAGACAGTCGTTTAAGGTGTGTTTAAAAAGGCAGAATATGTATTTGCATTGTTTATTTTTTATGTAAAATCACGACTAGCATGTTAGTAATTGTAATAAAAGTGTATATAAATTATAAATGATCCAGAGCTACACCTACAATTTGTTAATATACAGGATGAGTCAGCGAAAAGTATCATACTCGATTATCTGTCAACAAAAGGTTGGTTTCCATGGAAAATTCAGAAGGGAATAATATATTTTTATAGTATTGATAAAGGGTGTCTCAAAATGGAGAGGTTTATCACAACCTATATTTTTTAATTGGAACACCCTGTGTATTTTACAGACTCGGATAGAACGTCTTTTCACGAATACATTGATATAGGGTTTGATGGATATAGCTCTAATAGTAAGGCAGATATAGATAAAAGAGTTATTCAATATTGACTAAGAAAGACTCATTACACCATAAGAATAATAAGTTAGAAAGAGAATATCGATTCGTTGCTAAGCTAGTGACTACACAGGCTACAACAGCAGGCTACAGTCTTTCTCCAACACATTACTCTTATGGTAACCATTTATGGTCATTACACCTCGCCTTTTTGGGACACCCTGTATAAATGTCAATGTGCCTCTTCAAATAAAAATCGACCTGTTATGTTTGAAACTACGTAAGCTTTTTCATTTTTGGTGTGAAGGACGATGTTTAGGAACCAGTCCCTGATCCTTTTGCTGAAGGAATTTATTATTTCATATTTTGTGCTTCAATGTTCAGAGTACCTGAAACGGACTTTCAGAAAAAAGTCTGTAATGTCATGTGACATTTAAAAAAGGATTCAATTTGGATTAATTCTCAGAATTACTTGTTTATTTATAAATTTGTTTGCATTCATTGCATGTGCCTAATATTACTACGATAACTACTATCAGGTATATTGATTTAACCTGGAAATATTTTTGCAGCTACCTTATCGAAAAGAGATAAACATTTGCATTATGGATAGAAATATAATTACAAATAACTCTGTTGATGCATAATATGCCCATTCAAAATAGTCTCTTTCTCTTGTAGGTATGTGTTTTAAGAAGATTTTAAAAGTACATCGTCAAATAATGATTGAAAATACTAAAAATATCATATAAATTAGACAACCACCAAATCCAAAGGCAACTTCTGCCCTGAAGAGGGATACGCATGGAAAAACAAACACCCCATACACATCGACATTACTGAAGCTGGAGATCGAACCCAAACCATAATAGCATTAAGTGACATACAACACGCTCTAGCCCACTGCGTTACCCTGGCAAATTTAAACAAATTAGCAAGAATAATTACAAAACCCAAATATTTCTGGGCTTCTTTATCTAATCTGAAATTACTACCCAAATCATAATTGCTGCGCGTTATTCTTAGTAACAAAAATGGATTAGGTCTTCTCTTAGATTTAGAATCGTATTCTTAAAGATAAGCTACTATATAAGTTCTATTTCTGTGGAGTTTTATTTACGTCTATGTCACTATAAATTGCAGAGGATACATAGTATAGATTTTTTATCGTAGGTAGTTGACCTAGATTGAGTCGCAAATAATGTCTGCATTAAGCAATGGGTAATGTGTAACGTAGAACTCTTGGGTATTAGACATGTCGAAATTTTGTTACGTAAGTACCTGCATAAAGTGTCTCCTCTATTACTGATGAAAAAAATTGGAAAATAAGTGTTGTACTAAAAACGGATTTGAATTTTAATTGAACTGCATTACAAAATCTGCCTATAAATGCAATTTTTTATAAGTAAATGGGGTTGTATATGAATATTTATCACAAAAAATATATTTATTATAATTAAACTGATATAGAAACTTCACATTACAAATTAAAACTTTTCCTAAATTTTCTAAATTTGAATACACAAATAAACACGCTAATAACGAAACTAATACAGTTCTTAAATGTTGAAATATTTTATATGCACTGGTGGTTTTAATAGTTATGATAGGAAAATAGAGATATAACCGCAGAAAATAATATTTTAACATTTATCACATTTTTTCTATTTCATTATGTTACAAAGGTACACTCATTGAATTTTACAAAACAATTAAATGAGAATTTTATATGAATATGCTCAAATTTTATATTTTATGAATTTTTGTAAGGATAAAACTGTTTCTTTTTCTATTCTCTAAGATCATCTTTTGTATTTGATATAAAAGATTTGAACTGACACTCGTCGTTTTTACGGAGCTTAATTCTTCTATAATCTGTGACTATTACTGCCATTTGCTTCGCTCAGCAAACATGCAGTATTATATGCATTATCAGTGCCACTGATATATTTCTTTAATATGAGGCTCAGGTGTTATAGATTATATACAAATTATTAATTAAAGTACCATAGGTATTTCCTCCTAGCTAACTCGTACTGTATTAGTACAAATTAATTTAAAAAGACTTAATTTTCATCTAATGCCTGAAAACCTGAAAATGTATTTCATGTACAGTCCGATATAATCTAATTGTGAAGTTTCTTCTTGTTGAATTCAGTTTTAACCTATGCAGACAATGTTATAGATGTTTAAAGGAAACAAAAACCATTACATTCTATTCCAATATTTAGTTCAAGTATAAAAATATTTTAGAAGCTATTTTGCTGAAATATCTTACCGATACCTTATAAAAAATAGAAATTGTTTAGAATTTATTTCAGTCTAAGTTCTAATTGCTCACTGCCTATATCACGAAGACGGTTTAGTTAACTTTTTTACCTTTAAATAATGAAAATATATCTAACCAAAATCTTAATTATAATTTAGAAAAGTATTTCCCAGCGAAACAGATTTTAAAATCTACACATATTTCGATACAAAATGTCTGAAAAACATTTATATATATATATATATATATATATATTTATACAAAAAAATTTCTCTGTACACGAATAAATATTTGTTTATATAGAAAATATTATATAGAAATATATAGAAAACACTCTATATACTAGTATTTCGGCTTATTAGGCCTTTTTCAACAGAGTAAATGTTTATTACTAGTATATAGAGTGTTTTCTATATATTTCTTGGAACATCTAAATGAGATCAATGTTTTTTTTCAAAACAATTATTTTCACGATGTTTCAAAAAGAACCATCCGCTTCGAGTATCCACTTTATTTACGAATATTGTCGATGTTGATATATTTTGATAAGAAACTAGTATAGTGAAGGTTGCCCCCAGTGAAAAGCAGAATGCATTACCTTCGTGATAGCAGCAACCTAAATTATTATTCTCTTACTCGTTTCCTTCCGTCAGTCATCTTCGACGTATTCGGCACATTCTAAATTTTTATTATAATTAATGCGCTCAACAATGTTACTAAAATTTCTCTTTCCTAATAGGAAAACTTAATAGGGTTAGCTTTGGTTTGGTAGCAAGGTTAATGGACTTGACGATTTGCATTCTAGCTGTGTCAAGTTCACGTGCTCACAGAAGTTTTCCCATATTTTAATTATTAGTATAAAATTGCGGTTTTAACAATGACTGTTCCAATTAACGGTATTATTCGAACAAATGAAAAATACGAACTTTGTTCGTGAGAACTTCCTCTTATTATCATTTATTCTTACTGCTTGGGATGATAAAAGTTTGTTTACCTTTAGTGGGAAATCTGAAAACTGGAAATGATTGTAACCTGGATCAGTAAAATTATCTGTGATATAATAATAATATCTCTACCCCTTATTCCAATCACAAACATTAGCCGGGAAGTCAGAGACTTCAGGGCTATATTAGTCAGAACCTTCCGGGTGCGGTATATTATTATTAAGTAGGCGACATTTGCGCCCTAATCGCCATTTAGCGTTGTGACGAAGAAAACCTGGAAAACCTCATTACTTAAGTAGTTATATAGTTAATATTATAGGATACTCCAACAACTAAAAGAGTTTATTAATTAGACCAAATACCTATGTCGTAAAAAATGTACTGTAAGTCAAGATCTAGAAAATTTAAACGGTGTTTTCCCATTTGGATTAGAACTAGAAGAAATAGCCAGTTTCAAGCAACTTGAAACACACTGTACTTCTGTGTACATGCCACACTGTGATTATTTTAAAATAAATAACCATAAAATGCCCTGAGATGACTCACATATTTCCGTACGTTTCTGTGTTAACCACAACTATTTCCAATAATGATTCAAGAATCAAGAAGCTCTTAGAACTATTCTATTATAGTGGTGCCAGCATAACATATTTATTCTCTAACGCTGAAGAGTTTTCCACACATTTTTATGAACTGGATCTCTTGTTAAAGGTTATTGCTCACGATCTGAGCATCGTATCATGAATTACTTTGATACTTTGCAATATAAGACAAATAAATGCCATTTTAATTGAAGGCTTTTTGCGAGGGGTAAACCGAGGTGGAATTTTGGTATGCAGCTCCCTGGAATTAGTGGAATTAATAAAGCAATTACTAGAATTATAACTGAAATTACTGGAATTAGTTTTGGAATTAGTTCTGTAATTAGTGGAATTAGTACTGGAATTAGTGGAATTAGTGAAATTAGTACTGGAATTAGTGGAATTAGTCTGGAATTCGTGATAGAATTACTGGAATTAGTACTGGAATGTTTTGTATTTCAACAATTATTCAAAAAAGTGGTCTCAATATTAATCCATAGATAAATAAAATTTGTTAACGACTTTTGATCTTTTAAACTATCTACAACGACAATAATTATTATTGAGCATATGGCATTATTCGAAGCTATTGCAAATATATTTTTGCTTATCTTTCACTGCATATGAATGAAAATATTATGTATGCCGACTACAAAACTTTAACGCCAGTCACAACACCATTTTACAACCCAAGAATGCAACGATTGTTCCCTAGTGCTGACTAATGGTTATACAGTATAAAAATTCCGTATACGTGCCTGAAATAATAAACATTTTTACTTTCAGTACAACGTTCCATGAAGTATTTATTATTGATTGTATGTTTTCTGAGAACACTATATATATGCAATTTGCATTTTAAACTTATCTTGGCATGTGATTATTATTAAATATTAAAATATTAAGTAATTAAAAATGAATAATTGAATAGAAAAAATCATATTTGAATTACTTTATATTATTTTACAAACAGATCTTCCCATTTTTTGGTAATATTTATGGTAATTCATTATTACTTTATTATTAGATCAAAAATAAATCAGGGCTGACGTGTATTGGAGAAAAGTGTCCGTCTGTTTTCAAATTTACTTTGGTAAAAGTATTAAAAAAAAACAAACGTTTGCGATCATTATTCTAAAGAATATTTCAAAAAGATGCCATACTAGTTAGAACTAATAATTTCGATAATGGTTTTTATCTAGTGATTGAAATTGGAAAATGATGTTCACAACAACCGTAATTTATATTAGGAACCTTAAAATATTATCCATTATACCAAGTGGTTTCAGCTGCACTAAGTAATGTATCTTTTTTTTAAATGTGCCTAATTAATTAATGTTTATACAAAATTGTATACAGTTCCGACTGTGTTCTTGTGCGTGTGGGAAATACACCACAAAAATCTCATTTAATGAACAAACCATGGGTTTCTATGTCATTACCAGCGTGACTACAGAAAATATCGGAAAAGTGTTGGAAAGTTTCAAAGTCTTTGGCTAAAGCCACAGACGATTATTCTCATAGAAATAATAAATAAGTTGGGGACTGTCCCAATTACATACAACTCACTAATATCTATATTGATATTTAAAGGATCTAAAATTAACTATCTCTCAGAAGGGTTGAAATGAAATATAGATATGTTAAATAATTGCCCTCTAGCTTGTGACGTGACACAATAAAGACTATAATATAGTGTTATATAAATGACATCAAGGTTTTAAAATTGATTATATAATTATTGAGGAACATTCTGAATTTGAAAGAATGCATGAAGATTACAAAGTTATAAATTCAAGATAGTATTCTTCCTTTTTATGGGTTCAAACCGAGGGTAAAACATTGTTGTAAAATGTTTTCGAAACCTAGTTTGTTCAACCAAAAATAAAATTCTCCTACTAAAAGAAAAGGTTGTAATTTTTACTAAATGAAAATATATACGGTTTAGTTTACGTTTACTGCCCGTGGGTTTATTTTCTAGTATTGACAAACGTGACAAAATAAAAATATTGACAAAATTTTGATGGTAGTATATTTGCAATTACTGATACATCTGTAAAAAGTAAATAGGTACCTTTAATTTTAATAATGCATAATTAAATATGAAATAAAACTTAATACAATAATATAGTACCACAAAGGTAAAATAAAAAAGCAAAACTATATCAATACATGAACCATGAACTATAATATACCGATTTTTGTCATTTTTTTAAAAACACTAACTATGACTTATGACTACTTATTTATATGACCAATAATGCTTTATATTATTTTTCATAACCATATCTCAAAATTTAATTGCATGATATAGTTAAGATATTTATATTAAGAATACAACAACCAATTTTTAGTGTAAGAAAGATAAACAGACTTTTGTTTCCATAATAACAGACTCTCTTGTCGTAATTGAGCGCTCTTAATTTTAAACAAAGCATTTGCTTCCGGATATAGTAATTCTCTTTCAGTAAGTATTACGTCTGTAAGCGACAAAAATTAGTACATTAGGCAGTTGAAAACATTATAATAGAGTAAGTTACACACAAGTTATTTACCGTAGTAAACAACGAAGGAAGTTACCGGAAAAAAAGTTAGTTTACCTCAAAATATACGCTACGACCGAGGCTGCGACTTTAAAAATTAGAAATTATGTGAGATATAAATACAAAAAACCTTTAAAATATTAAACTGATAATTAAACATCAGTGATATTAGATTGTGATAGTAGAAAGAACTAAAACTGTTTTTTACAGTTATTTTTAATATTATTTATTGGCTTATTTAACTGTTTATATATTTCTTTATATAGAAATTAAGCCAAAAAGTTAACTGAGAGATAAATTATCAAATATTATGGTTCAATAAAGTTTTTCATTTCCCTCGTTACATAAGGAATAACTTTATTAATTTTAAGATATGTCTAAAACAACTACTTTGCGTACAATATGCAAACATTGAATTACAACGGCATATCTTCATATAACTTCAGCTTATTGCCTTTAATACATTTTTCTTTTTAATAGTATTACAAGAAACAATCATCTACATTACTAGATTAATAATCTTAGTTAACTTTTTGGCTTAATTCCTATATAAAGATAGATATAAACTAAAACTTTATTACGTCAAATACCTAGAAGCTTTAAACCAAAACACTGTAGCTTAAACTTCAACACCCATCTGGCATATGCTACCACAAATTAATGTGTGAAACATCTTAAATACTATAATTTGTTGGTATAAAGCCGATTCATTAAGTTTCTGTTTAAAATTACACTTAGTATTATGTATTTATAGTAACTAGTCCATTGACTAGTATAGTAAGTGTATTTTTATATACACATTGAGTATATAATTGTAATTAAGTTGACGAAAAGCAAACCCTTTTTTAAGTACGCGTACTATTTATAAACATATGGATAACATATGTATTTGGGGTAGATTTCATGACGAAAATAACTTCGCTGTGTCTATGTTTAGTTGTATATTTTCTCAAGCATTTGCCTACATTATGGGAAAATACTGCTCTTTCGGTGCGATTGAAGTTTTAATAGTTAAGTCATGATTGTCATGAATCCTGGTGTACACATTTTAGAAAATAATACGGTTCTATCTAAGGAAAATAATAAGTTTCTCTCAATTCTATGAGGTTAATAATAGAATAGGTATATGGAATTGCAATATTGTCAGTCATTGATTTGTCTGCATTTCATTTGTTCCTATTCTAAATAACATTACAAATAACCAACCAAATTGTTATACTTCTGCATTTAAAAGTCAGACATCAGTAACAAATCTACAATTACAAGTGATTAAAAAACAGAAGATCCGCAGCTTTACTATAAAAAGCATGGCAAACAACATTCTATTATCTACAATACCAATAACCATAACATAAAATATATAATATGATTTACATATCAATTCAACAAATAAAATAATAGGTACTCCCTGTAATAATTAATTTCAAATTAATATGGTATTATTTTTTGATAAATACTATATACATCATGATTTATATCTTGCCAGCACTATTATATCATTTATTCATTTCATAAACATAAAGATGCTAAATAAATCTGTTATCCAGATATCGCTAATAGAGAAATTTGACTACTTATAAATGTTTTACTTTCTCCCGGATAGATTTAAGGATGGTCTAGGTCTCTAGATAACCAGAAAGTTGTTTGTAGTCAGAAATAAAATACCCTTCATAAACAGAAAAGGTATTACTTAACAACAAAACAAAGTTGTATTTGTTTATAGCCCAATAAAATATTAAATTAGGGGTAAATAGTAATTCAAAATATTTACAAACTTTAAAAGCTCCGTTTCCTGTCGGCACATCTTTTTAGTTTAATTATTTTTTAATTTCAGAAATATATGAGGATATTTATATGTGTTTGATGTGTGTTTGAAATCTACCACAAATGATAAATAGTGGATCACTTTCACACATTTTTAGTATTTTGCTGTTAGAAAGGATCCTATGCATTGTATAGAAAGTATTTTTGGAAAGGAAAAATGTTTAAAATACCTGAGGATGCGTACTTCACTCAACAGTAACATTCATCGAGTCCGTACATGTGTCAAAACCTGATATGCTCTAATAAATTTACGTGTTCGGCACTGACCAGAAATAATAACGTCGAAACACGTGGACCTTTACTTTGATGTTAAAATAATTGGGCTACCGTTCTTTCTATTAGAATTCTATACTTGGTACTCTGACTCTATCCAACAATATATTGGGCTGCGTTGCCAAAAACCTATCTTTTCACAAAATGTTTTCTATATGTCGCTAATATATAAATATTACATTTTCACCACCACACCAATCCCACTAACATAACTTATACCTAACAGATAATCGATTTAAGTCTAGTCAGTACTACTACATCAAATCCCTAATTTACATTCCCGTAGAAACAGAAGGACACGGGCTACTGAATATTTTACCGGATACGGCGTAATTTGGTTAATTCATTTATTTTGTAGAGGAAGTGAAAGACATTTAAGCCTTCTAGACAAGCACACCGAGCATACGTATACTCAATAGTTTGGTTTGTAAAAGTTTAAATTGCACGAAAGTTGAATATTTCCTCTATCTCTCCAGCTCCGATCAATCAGATTCAGATTGCTTTCAATAAACTATGAACCTCGGCGTACATCTAACAATATATCTACATTTTTTATATTATATTAGGTTATTTCAAAATGCCAACTATATAAAAGCTTAATGTAAGATGGATGCAATTTCCAAACGAAGACAAAGTCTGTGTCATATACTTCCCTATCAGTTAAAAAATTATTTGTTATGAAATACTTAAAGGCAGAATTGTGTATGCCTCGGTGTATACGTGTGTATACGTTCATTGACATGAAATAATATTATGTTATATTGCACGTTGGCATCAGAAATTAGTGTAATATATGTTTGAATATTAAATAAAAAATACTCTTTATTATTAATGTTATTTCATGTTGGTCTATTTCCGCATATACCTAATAATAATAATAATATATCTACCCCTCATTCTAATTACAAGGATTAACCCGAAAGTCTGAGACTTGTGTGCAAAAGGGGGTGGCATATTATTATTTCGAGAGCCGCCTTTGCGCCTCAGGAAGGTTGGTAGGTAGGTAGGCCCTAACCACCATTCAGTGCTAGAATAAGGGAAACCTGGAAGACTTCATTAGGTAGGAGGACAGTCAAACATCAACTGATTTTAATCTCTCACATTAACATCAAGCAGACATTTTTCCCATTCTAGGCTATCGCCAAGATGATTGCCAACCCATACCAGCGAAAAAGCTTTGATCTATGAGTAGACAATAAAATTGTCTGATCTAATGGGGATTCAAACCCACGCGATCAAGACACTAAACCCTGAGCCTCGCCAATATAGGGCCAATCACCGACATCAGAAGACGAGCAACCTCCGATCTGGAAATTATGCCCCCACCCCTATTTTAAACGAGAGTAGGGTAGGAATTTTCTTATTGGGTTGCTCTGTTGCTCATTATCGCATAGACTTAGAAGTTGTCTCGGGTTCTACATCCCATCTGAGAAATGGTACATTACAACAGTTTTCGTAGATGAGTGTACGTTATGTAGGTACATGAAAGATGCAAAATTGAATGGTTAAAGTATTTTTCTAAATCATGTGGAATAAATGAAGTCTCGTTTCCATTAAAGTGTAATTTCAGTTACTTCTATACAAGGACAATTTAAAAAAGTTGGAAATTATTAACTTAAAATAATGCCAATAAAGCAAGTCTGTAAACATAGGTGTATTTTTCTCAATTTTTATGTAATAAAATAAGTAGGTATAAATATAGTATTATTAGTATATACTAATATAACTATAATATATGTATGTTGTATGTTGTATACCTAAATAAAAAAAACAGTTTTCAATTTTGAACTAACTATAGCTATTATGTCCCTGTATTACGTTACAAATGATATCTTGATTGGAATAGACTAGTTCAATTAAAATTTTACTGAAGACCTTCTGATTTTGTTACATTTCCTAAAAACAACCTCATAAGTTATTTTACGGGTAATTCTCATAGTTACAAGCTATACATACATTATCGGTTTCATCAGATTTAAATAAAATTCCTGATATATAAAAAACAGAAATAAGACAAGACGAAAAATTAAAAGATAATTGAACTTTTCAATGTTTTGTTCTTTTTTATCCACACTTGGACGCTTTGTCACATATTAGGTCAGTCCATAACTTTATTTGTACAACTTGTAGATAAAGAAAACTATTCAGATAGCTTTGTCATAGAGGTATTCACATCTAATCACTTTTTTATTGGAAAAAATATTGTCACCCTGTTGTTATAGTACCTTTTACATATAGTATTTAATAATAATATGACTACCTTATTTCCAATTAAGTTTTTAATAAGAAATCAGTGTATATGTTCAGAGTAAAAGTTTGAACACATCGATTGGTTTTTGGCTATCGAATTCTTCTTTCTTAATTAGTCTAGTTAGCAGTAATATATCACGTAGGTACCTATGCAATAAAGAAACAGGAATTCATTATATACTTCATTCAGTTTTTAGGGTTTTGTACCCTTTTCATTGTTTTATCTACAACTCTTATATTCTTATCTGTTTCTAAACCCCTTATCTATTTCCGAATATTCCTTACTCACGTATTCGTAATTTTTCCTGGTGTTTGAACCAAACTTTACTTTATTTTTGTATCCCAGCTGAATATTTACCATGTTATTTATCAATTCATTTAGACTTTTTTTATTAAATATAATATACCTTTTGGCAGTTCCTAGTATATATCTTGATCCAATGGATAAAAGCTATATTATTTCACCATTGATACAATCCAAAATGCAGTGCATTAATTCACCTGATAAAATCCAAGAGTGCAGTTAAGAAACACAAACACTGACAACAAGGGTTGTTAACAACCACGCAAAGGGGATTCTAGCACGCATGTATGAGTCACAAAACACGCACTCCGAAGAGAAGAGCTCTAGGTGAACTCAGGTGTCTGCATCCACCTGACTACCTCTGCGTTATCCGGCGTTATCTAACGAAGCGTAGACTGGCGTGGATACGAACTGAATAGTCGCGCTATGTAGCCGGCTTCTGAGCTGGTGCACGGTGTCCCCGTGGAAACAAATGAAAAAATCTCCGGTGGTAGTTTCAGCGGTGCGCGCGCGTCTTTTTGACCACCCGCACTATTCTTCCGAATGACTCATTTCATTATCGCTATTTCTCATTTGTTTAACCACAGGATGGGGCCTGGAGTGAAATACTTGGAATAGTTCTTTAATAAATAGAGTTAGTTCATGATTTCTTGGGATATTTCTTATGGATGGAGTAATTGCAAGGGGTTTTACTTAACGGAATCATAATATTTATTTTTTAGGAAGGTATTCGCTTTCACATGAAGAAAGGATTCAGTATTTGTTCCTTGGTATTTTTTATATTAAGACATGCATATTCAGTAGTATTTATATATAACGTTAACAAATTAACAAAAAAAAAACATCATAACAAATACTCATCAAGGGGGCATCCATTAGTCAGAAGTATGTGCCAGTAATGCTCATTTTCGATGGATTTTATATAATAATTACATCCAAGGTGTTGGAATGAAACTATATGAAGGAAGGATAGGGCCTTTTTACTAAAACAATTATAACTTGTTTAAATTCGTTTATTCGTCTTGATGTATCAATACTATCAATGACAAAATACAACTACTCCATTTTTAACTTCTAACTCGATATATTCGATTCATCAGTTGACCCTGACACAGCATAAACTTATATTATGACTTCCCAGAAGTATAGTGCTTATTCGAGTAAAAAATATCATATTACAGTTAAATAATTATTTTGATTTTGTACACACTTCCAAAACTATATAATATATTGTTTGTAGTGGCGAGATACAGTGAAATACACTGCACTGCCCTCTTTGGGTCTTTGCTACTACCTGTCTGACAATTATTGTCTAATTGACAGACAGATAACGATCTGCAGAAAGCAGATGCCATTACAGCGACCTCTATTATCTTTGAGGAAGACAATCCTACTTAATTATTGGAAGGAGATGCCGAAAACAACTACTCCACGGGCAATATGCCCCGACTGGCGTTGCATTACATCAACATCTCCATGGATGTCGCCACATCCTTCATCAAGACCAAATACCAGACAATGACCGGTTTCGATCTTGTTATGATCTCGTCAGACTGCCATAGGTATTGGAATCGATGAATGATCTGGCGACGTGATTGCCGAAGGGGCATAGTGAATGTTTGTAGTGGCGAGATACAGTGAAATACACTGCAGTGCCCTCTTTGGGTCTTTGCTACTACCTGTCTGACAATTATTGTCTAATTGACAGACAGATAACGATCTGCAGAAAGCAGATGCCATTACAGCGACCTCTATTGTCTTTGAGGAAGACAATCCTACTTAATTATTGGAAGGAGATGCCGAAAACAACTACTCCACGGGCAATATGCCCCGACTGGCGTTGCATTACATCAACATCTCCATGGATGTCGCCACATCCTTCATCAAGACCAAATACCAGACAATGACCGGTTTCGATCTTGTTATGATCTCGTCAGACTGCCATAGGTATTGGAATCGATGAATGATCTGGCAACGTGATTGCCTAAGGGGCATAGTGAATGTTTGTAGTGGCGAGATACAGTGAAATACACTGCAGTGCCCTCTTTGGGTCTTTGCTACTACCTGTCTGACAATTATTGTCAGATCATTCATCGATTCCAATACCTATGGCAGTCTGACGAGATCATAACAAGATCGAAACCGGTCATTGTCTGGTATTTGGTCTTGATGAAGGATGTGGCGACATCCATGGAGATGTTGATGTAATGCAACGTCAGTCGGGGCATATTGCCCGTGGAGTAGTTGTTTTCGGCATCTCCTTCCAATAATTAAGTAGGATTGTCTTCCTCAAAGAAAATAGAGGTCGCTGTAATGGCATCTGCTTTCTGCAGATCGTTATCTGTCTGTCAATTAGACAATAATTGTCAGACAGGTAGTAGCAAAGACCCAAAGAGGGCACTGCAGTGTATTTCACTGTATCTCGCCACTACAAACATTCACTATGCCCCTTAGGCAATCACGTCGCCAGATCATTCATCGATTCCAATACCTATGGCAGTCTGACGAGATCATAACAAGATCGAAACCGGTCATTGTCTGGTATTTGGTCTTGATGAAGGATGTGGCGACATCCATGGAGATGTTGATGTAATGCAACGCCAGTCGGGGCATATTGCCCGTGGAGTAGTTGTTTTCGGCATCTCCTTCCAATAATTAAGTAGGATTGTCTTCCTCAAAGACAATAGAGGTCGCTGTAATGGCATCTGCTTTCTGCAGATCGTTATCTGTCTGTCAATTAGACAATAATTGTCAGACAGGTAGTAGCAAAGACCCAAAGAGGGCACTGCAGTGTATTTCACTGTATCTCGCCACTACAAACATTCACTATGCCCCTTAGGCAATCACGTCGCCAGATCATTCATCGATTCCAATACCTATGGCAGTCTGACGAGATCATAACAAGATCGAAACCGGTCATTGTCTGGTATTTGGTCTTGATGAAGGATGTGGCGACATCCATGGAGATGTTGATGTAATGCAACGCCAGTCGGGGCATATTGCCCGTGGAGTAGTTGTTTTCGGCATCTCCTTCCAATATATAATATATTTCTTCCATACGCTCAATGCGCAAAATTTCTGGAATATAGGAATAGTGGAAAACCACTCGCCCGATATGAGAAATCAGTAGCACCACGCATCTATCATACATATTGTTTTATGACTAATAAATAATATAGTTTAGTGTTATTTAATTACTGGAATATCCCCAAATTTGTGAAAACTGAGACACATTTACGCACCTTGACCCTGAGTGATATATAATTAAAAAATGTACAAGTGAAGAAAATGTTTGTTGAAGATAAACTAACTACGCATTAACCAATTAAAAATGAATTGGGAGTATGTAGGTATCTAACAAAATAAGTTTTAATGTTTCTTGAAAGAAAATATTTTTCTACTACATTCCTTATTTATATCGTTTGACGGTGACTAATAATTTGAATAAGGAATCTAGCAGAAAGAGACTTTCTTTCAAGAAAGAAGGTTTCAAGCATCAACTTACTCTATTGCATAGAAAATGTAAGGAATATTTATTTTCGTTTTGTAAAACGTTTAAAATATTAAAATAATAAGTACCAATAATAAAATACCAATTGATAATGTTGAAAATAAAGATTGTTTGATTATTTTATTAAATTCTTTAATAAATCTAAATTTAATCCTTCATGAGGCTTCAATATGTTGTATTGGTTTGAAATTTGAAATCGTTTAGAAGTAACTTGGAAAAATATCCTTGCAATCTATTTTAGAATACTCAGAACCACATACTCCAAAAAAGGAAGAGTAAGAATGTACCATTAAGACAAGCTACATTTCTCTCTAAACCGGAATTACTTATCAAGAATAGACTACCTAGATTAATCTACACTTTCTGTTTATTTACTAGTATCAATATTGAACTCTGACTATGATATTTATAAAATTGGGTTACCATTAGATATGTAAACATTTAGTTTACGTATATTCATTGGTACATATTTCATTCAGTTTGACATTCTATATTTCCTGAATTCATTTAAAATTGTTGCCCATCTATGTATACATACATGTAGATAATTATATGTTATTCGAAATAATATCGCCTTTGTTACATAAATGTTAAATGCAGTTAGAACTAATTTATCCACACAATAGAATAAGAGCAATAATGATGTATGAAAGTATTTATTTATGGCATTGTTTAAATACCATTTGAAAGCATTAAAAATAAGAAAAACAATCAAATACAACAACGTAAAATTTCGTATAAAAATTCCATAAATACTTGGTCTATCTGAAAAATTACGAAGAATTGATAATATGTTCGAAATTAGAATTGTTTTTCAAACGGATGAGTGTAATAAACATTACGTGGGTGAAACATCAAGACTTCTATATGTTCGAATAGGAGGACACCAAGATTATATTAAAAGGAGATAATTGAAAAAGTAAAAAATTTGTGAGGACGCCTGGGAAAATGGCCATATGGTACAGTGGGAGTCAGTTAAAATTTTAGATAAAGGGCGAAACAATATAAAAAGAAAAATTAGAGAATCCGCGACAATTTTATTAAATGGAGACAAATGTGTATCCAATATTTCTGTAAATTTTCATAGCTGTTGGTTATCAATTCTGAAAGACGAGGTAAGTCAAAATAGAATGAAAATCGACTAATAGGTATATTTAATACACCCATGGAGTTGAATTAGCAAATAAATTACAACTGTCATACCATTCTGTACGTCAGTCGTATATACTTAAAGTTTTGATAATGAAAACGGACAAGTTTTCGAAACGTAAACGCTTTTAAGTGATGTGTTTAATGCTATATATTGTTAATCTACTTTTTAGTGTGAAATTTCTTGATTATGCAAAAATATTTTTCAAAAAAAAAAAACAATCTTTGACTGATCTGTCGGCGCAGAGGTTGATTATTATTTTTTTTTTTTATTTTTCAATGGTGCATAATACCCAAATAAATAAGAGTAAGGACAATAATACCTTGAATACATTTTATATTACTAATTTAACATGTGTGAGTTATTGATTAATTTTATTAATTTATCTTCCACCACACCATCATTTTTACAGTCAATCGAAGAGGTGTAGAAATTCTTATTTTTCAATAAATATGTAACTTGAAACAAAATTTAATTAAGCGGTTTGCCTTTGCTAATCTGAATAAAAAAGATTATTTATTGAACTAGCAATAAGTCATATTTATTAATAGGTATTACTTGAACTTCATTAAGTACTTTGACCTTTTGGCATTCAAAAATAAATATCAGTGTCAGAGATGAACTAATAATTACTTTTATGCCTTGATTTATCAGTGAATTATAAGCAAAGTACTTTTTATCATTTCATACAGATAAAACGCAAAATAGTGATATTCCGTGATATATTCCGGTAATATATGTATTATTTTCACAAACTGAAAAAAAGTGTTATACAAGGTGTATCACGAAGACCTTCAATTAGCCGTTTCTATAATACTACGCATACTGGAATTCTTATTTTTTTTTGTACGGGAGTGTCAATGCGATTTCTGATTCCACCTGAAGTCGATGTCAATTTGCTTATTTCAAATGGATTTTGCTGTTTTTTATTTCATTTTTGGATTCCACGTCAATTTTGAAGGCAAGCTTCATAAGCATACCCAACCCTTGTTCTTAATTTTTTTCGAGATTATCAAGATATCTTCAAATATCTTCAAATGGGTGGAATTTAGGTACCTATAGGGAATGTTAATATTTTCTACTCATGAAGATATTCAGACAATAACCCCATTTAATTTATTCCTTCATTAACAGAAAATGCTTATAATCTCTACACTTGGGATACGTATTTAAAAAAATGCTTTCCTCTATATACGAATATGTTAATACTAGTTTCTGTCATATAATGCATCAAGCTTAGCCCTTTATTATTTCAATTATGTAATGTGTTTAAATGTGGGCGCATCCATTCATTCATCATAACACTTAAAGCCCAAGTATGTACGAGTGTTAAACTGATCATTAATTGTATGTCTCCATTATTTGTCTTACTTACTCATAGCTTTCAGATGTCTAATTATTCTTTGTAGAGGTTGAAGCAGCTGTGACAATAGAAACTTGGACAGAATAACTTGTTTAATTAATAAACATACCCTGATGTGTGTAAATATTGATGAAATAGTAGTAACTATTCATGCATGAACGAGAAAATATGTAAAAATTGATATACAATGCAAATCTCACCGGAAATTGCAAATTTGTTATTTTTATTTTATAATATGAGGAAAATATTCGCCCAATGATACACTTTTACTAGAAAATAGTACTTTTATCGTGACTCGACTTCTTCAGGAAGTGATATCAGGAAAACTAAGAAAAAAGAATTAGTTTATATGAAATTTTTACCATATTTCCGTATGTTACGATATCTCTGCATTCTTTCTTAATATAGGCAAATCTGTTTTTAAATAAATATTGATAATTTTTTAAAGAAAACAGTTTTTCGTTAAAAATACTAATCTTCTGTGTTAAATTATACCTGAAAGGAAAATTTCAAGGAAAAATATGCTGAGGAGCGAAGTTATTAAAAAAAATTATAAAAAACCAGTAAACTTTCGTATTTACACTTTTTCCCTATCTTTCATAAGTTCCGAGATAAGGGGGTGGTGAACCGTATTTGGGTTTTTCTGTACACGTCCCTGTGAATTTATGAGAAATTCAGTACGTCAAACCAAAAATCACGCTAAAGCCACATGCGACTATAAATTTAAAATGTGCAAACAATTCCAAGACCTGGTAGTACAAAAATAAGTCTATAATATAGCACTACAATCGTAAAATCCACAGACTGAAACACCTTCACTCACAGCAACCTATTAAATAAATATGGGCAACAATAGTGCGGTGGTGAAACTCACCATATAAGAATATAATAAAAAAAAGCCTTCAATAACTCTTAAACCATTAAATGGAGTTTAAAACTTGAAAAATTAGAAACTATTTCTACAGTAGACTTCGGCAGACTTTACATTATTTTTATTAAAGTAGAAGATGGCTAGTAAGATTAGTTTCAGTAAGTTAATTCTAGATATTGAATAATATTTTTGAGGTTTCATTTTTATTTACGATAAATAAACAAAAGCTAATAATAAAACAACGAATTAACAACTATAAACTTTGATGTAATTGAATAAACAATGAATAAAACAACAAAATATGTTAAAACTATAAAAACCCTAAAGCAGATGTTGAAATAATCCTCCGTCATTATTCATGCAGAGGCGTATTCGTCTTTTTAAGTTTTGAATAGATCTTTCGATTTCCCTTGCAGGTATTGCAAATCCTCAATGTTATTATATTGATTCTTATATAAAACATTTTTAGTTCGTCCCCATAAGAAATAATCTAATGGGGATAAATCAGGAGCTCTTGCTGGCCATTCTATAGCACCATGATTTCCAATCCATCTGTTTGGAAATGTTTCATTTAAGTAGTTGCGCACAATTCCTGGATTATGAAGAAATTTAAATAAAATTAAAAAATTATAGATTGCTGAAAGCCATTTTTAAGTACCGATAGTGCTTAACACAACATTGAAATGTGTGCCTATATAAAACTAAATCTAAGAGGACCACGGGAAATTATTAATGATGGATTTTTCTTAGACAAAACGTTTAAATCTGGTTCTTTTATGGTGGCATTCTATCCAGTTACAAAAATGCTTCCAAAAAATTGAAAAAAAATTCCAGGCCCGTATTTAAAAAAATTAAGTTGATGTTGGTTTCCGGAAAACGAAACTTTTTTCGGAAAATTCACGAACACCATTCGAAAAAGGGCAAAAAGTTGCTATAGAAAAGTGCTCTTTATTTTTGAATACCTCATCAAATAGGCCCGCAAAAAAACAAAAACGAAAATCGAAATTTTGGTTTTTTTCAAAATATTTCGAAAACTAATCAAGTTAGCCTTGATCTCTTTTCACCATTATGTTTCCCCCCTGAATACGCAACTTTGCCTCCATTTAACCGACTTCGTATCTCTTACTGTTTCCGAGATCCCCATGTATTGCATCGAATTTGAAGCACCCTGTGTATACTTTCAAAAATTGGAAAGACGTTTTTCTTCAGAAAAAACGAAAAGTCATATTTAAAATCTAAATATACTGACCAATAGAGAACAGAAAGTTGCTTCGAGAAAGCGCTCTTCATTTTTCATTATCTGCTCAAATAAGGTTGCAAAAAAATAAAAACGAATTTCCAAAATTTCGGTTTTTTCAAATATTTCGGAACATAATCAAGTTAGCCTTGATTTTTTTGAGTCATTATGTTGCTCCTCTGATTGCGCAACTTTTCCTCATTTGAACTTCTTCGTATGTCTTACAGTCTCCGAGATCCCGATGGTGAGAGGCGAATTTTGTAACAAATCTTATTCCTCATTTGTTTCCGTCGAAAATGCTCTCGCCACGGGCTGGTCAGTTATTTGCCACCGCACTATCAATGTGCCTGTAACTTTCGAAACGAGTTTTGAATTCGCCCATGCCTCAGTCAGGTTCATGGACACGATGCCAAACCTGCTCTTTGCATCTTACGCGTTCCAAAGATTACGGAATGTCACATCGACGTACGTTCTGTTGGGGTCAATAGTTATATAACAAGATTTGTTTAACTATCTTTGGGCAGTTTAACAGATTGCAGAATCGGTTAGCGGATAGCTTTTAAAAATATAGACATAAAATTGATGGTCCGGTTTAAATAGTTATTGAAGACAATCAGAGTAGGAAAGACAAAATAGAAAGAAAGAAGATGGAATATGTACACCATTTAATAAGTATAAAATATGACATGCCAGATAAATTCGGAATTCTAGAAACGTTTCCCATAAAAATAATTTTACACAAAAAGACAATTCAGTTTGATTTAATAAAAATATAAAACTTACAATTGCAAATTAAATTTCAGCTATTCAGCTGTCAAAAAATCAATAACTCTTCTTTTATTAAAGTGTATACTCGAAGCGGGTGGTTCTTTATGAAATATCGTGAAAATAATTGTTTTGAAAAAACATTGATCTCATTTAGATGTTCCAAAAAATATATAGAAAACACTCGATAGACTAGCATTTCGGCTTAAAATAATGCCGTGTATGCGGATCAAACCGGTAGAAGTATTGAAACTAGAGTAAAAGAACATAAAAAATCCATACTAAATAACGCAAAAAATTCAGGATTTTCGACGCATTGTATAGAAAACAATAATTTTATGATAAAGTGAATACTCGAAGCGGATGGTTCTTTATGAAACATCGTGAAAATAATTGTTTTGAAAAAAACATTGATATTATTTAGATGTTCCAAGAAATATATAGAAAACACTATATATACTAGTATTTCGGCTTGTTAGGCCTTTTTCAATAGAGTAAATGTCTATGTCTTCAATGTTTTTTTTCAAAACAAAACAAAACAATTAACTCTTCATTTATAATTCTGTACATGTTTTTAGAAATGTATATTGACATCAGTGATTATTTTTGGAAACCCAAACAATAAACATGTATCGGTAAAAGTTAAATACATAGAAATTGTCATATCTACTACCATGTGAAATTTTTTTTTTCATTAACGCCATTTACGTAAGAGTAAACTTATACTATTCCTTGTGCTCATTTTATCTACCTACAATAATGTGAAAAACTCATTAAATGGAACCAAGAATAATAAATCACAAACTTGTGTTGGTAAAATTAAGTATTTGGAATATAAACAGAAATCTATGACCATCATCACATTATCATGTATTCACGCCTGTCACGAAACAACAAACAGCTATTTCGATCTATTAGAACTCATCAATGCCACAAAGCAACTCACTTGATGTAAAAATCAAATAATAAAGTTTATTTAAAATGCTTATAGTTGTTCAAATTCCTAAATATGTAGTACGAAACATAAATTATTGTTTCGTTAGAAGCGACTGACATATTTGCCGCGTTTATACCAAAGACAAAGAAGAAATCATCAATGATTTAAAATTTAGAAGTACTCCAAACTATATCTATTCTTATATTTGAATGGAGTGCATATAGACAAAAGAAAATACATTATTCAGCTTTATATGGTATAAACCAAATTTTGTAGACATGCACTTTACAGTCACAGATTTTAAATCAGTGTTCACCAGTCACTAGTCTCTATTAGGACTAGTAAATCGTCATTCATTACCACATTCTCCAAAATTGGCGCAAAATGTAGGACGCCGCCGCTGATCACAGTTTGCTTTCTTCCATATCCTCATGGTCTGCAAAACTAACTGCATGTGCAACCACAGTCATTCCGGGAACATTTTAGCAAATAGTCTTCTCAAATAGTCGTCTTTAAATTTCTACAGTAAAATTCATAAACCGCGCACAGTTAACATACTATTGTTTGGCAAACGGTAAACGACACCCATAAATCTCAAACTAAACACAATGTGCTGTTTCTCGCGGATTTCTGGCATGCATTAGAAAGCAGAGCCAGATGTCACCGAGATTTTTCTTGAATATATTAAAATGGATTCATCTTTTACATTTGTACTGGGTGTAACATATCTTACTTAAATGTATGTGGATACTATGAGTCGTAACTAGAAGAAATAGGCCAATAAGACAAAACAATGCAGTTTTGTGCACATTTTATTATTATTGAAAACGATCAACCGAAAGTAAGAGATATGCGTGTGAGAGGGGCAGATTATTATTACTTTGAGACCGGTAGTGCTCCCTGGAATGGCTTATAATATTCTAACTTTAACAACTATTTAGTGCGAGACTAAAGGGAAGCTTAGAAAACCTTATTCATTGAAGTAAATACTAGGTTGTCAGCCATTTATTTTCAAAGCGGAACTATAGTTCGATATTTAGATACGTTTCTGTAACCACGATTGACATATCTGTATTGACAGATTTGCACCAATTAACAGCTATCATAGTTGAACTATTCCCTGTATTCTTCCCTTAAAGTTATATACGAGTTGATCCTCTTTATTATCTTTAAATTGTGTGCCTGTGATTACTCAAAACAGGGTGTTCTATTCAGTGGGTGCGGACCACTGATACACTTGCTCCCGATGCCCCTTGAGCTTACTCTGTCACGTCTTTATTACTTGCTTACATCCTCTTCAAAATATGAATGGAAGAAGAATGATAGCTGAACATTTTTGTGACTTGTTAAATACCCGACATTACCCCATTTGTGTTAATCTAATAACCGCCAGTTAATTCTTTTAAATACATTTACCACTAGTACTTTTTAACCGTTGAGACAAACCCAGCATCTATTTATGAAAAGAGAAGATTGCTTATTAAACCAATACCTAATACCAGTTTCAATTATGTGGGTAATATCCATGTATCAAGCCCATAGTGAGCTAATAGTAGGTGTGTAAGCTATTTGCCTAGAGGACGTAGGGTCACGGTTAAAAAGGAACCATGCACGTATATCTTAATTACTATTGTTGTTAGTTTTATGTACTTTACTAACATGACCTTCTGAAACATGATTCACTGGAGCAATAACTTCAATATGGTACTCGAAGATTTTATTATTAAAATTAGTCGCGGAAAAATTGTAAAAGGGAAAAATATTATTCTATAAACATTCAATTTGTCGTAATAATTTGTGTAAACAAAAGTATCATAGCTCATTTAAGAAATTATTATTAAAAGTATTTGAACTTGTTTATCAGAGAAATGAATCATTATTTTAAATAACCAAGAATTTTCCATACAACAAATATTTATTATTATTTCATCTGGGGCTTGTATACCTGTAGCTTGTGTAACACGTGGTGGTACTTATTTCTTACTGGAAATATTTATTTTCTGTAATCAAACAATGAAGAAATACTTTAAATTGTTACATTCCGAATATACAGAAAATTGTTTATGGATGTATTGTCAACAATATGAGTATCCATATTTAAGAAATTAATAAATTAATATTCAAATAATTATTCAAAATTTATATTAGAAAATATTATTTGAATATTAATTTCTTAAATATGGATACACATATTGTTGACAGTATATTGTAATGGTTATAAATTTATCTGTATTGTAACTGATGTTCTCAGTAGCCTAATGTTGTCTTGTAATGAAATACCTATCCTATTATTATATTTTTTACAGACCAAAAGACTTTTTGATCGCCCAAAATCACCGCAATTGCGAAAGTGTTACTGTAATCATTTAAATGCATCATCATCATCATGTAAAATACTTTATTTTTTGACGATAAATAACTTTTTCTAAAATGAAAGGTGGAACGTATTGCATATCAAAAAGTCTCTCAATTATCTGCATACTACTCTTTACAAATTATAATCGGTCTCTCCGTTCTCAAGTTATAAGCGTTTCTGTGAGTAAAGATAGAATGAATAAAAAGCATTAAAATTCAACAGTTTAATAGAGAAAACAATATTTTTATAGAAATAACTAAAGATTTTGTTCAAAATGAGCACCTTGGACCTCCTGACAGTAGAAGAACCTATCAGACATTTCCTGGCGCACGTAAAATGTTTGCCTGGGGGCACATTCGTTGGTGATGATCTACCGCAAATCTAATAGGATTCCCACGTCAGGGTCGGTACATCTAGCGATTCCAAACATGAAACAGTAGACCGCTCTGTTACTTTATGAAATGTATGCAAAAAAATTTCAATAAACTGCTCCGAGTTAGTAAATTTATATTGGTGCCACGCCCAGTTGATGACAACAGAACCGATTTGCTGAGAAGACCAACAGAAAAACTGAGTACGAAAAACAACCACGCTGTAAAAAATCCTACGCGAAGCAAAAAGTCAAAAACAGAATATTTCGGAGAAGCCCATGCTCGACCTCAGCCGAGGACCGAAGAAACCGAATTATTTGTTCGATGCCTTCCATTTCCACAAGCAATCCGATCTAAACATCGCAAAGTAGACAAAAATTAGTCACGCAAGGCTCTGAGAAGCCCACATATCTCATCCCCGTAGTAACTAATAACTATATCCACGATCACAGCGGAGGGCCGAAGTAAATTTTGTTTTAGAACGTTAGGCAACCATTAAAACTAAGGTACAGAATATAGTACCTACCTGTAACTTTATTTTTTAAGTTTTATCGGACTGGGAATAGAGTCCCATTATACTCCTTTTACTCTTGTAAGTAAAAAATAATTATACATTTTTAGGTACTTACAATTAAAATAAAAAACGTCTATAAAAAACTTCATATTTAATTTGTGTAAAGCTCGTTCAAAAAGTGCGTAATCACAAGACAATTTAATAGAACATGAAGACATAATGAACACATTTGTTAGCAATGGTTAATAGACTAAAGAGAAGACTACTGTAGGTACAATAGACACACAAAAAGGGGAATTTCTAAATCATTTCACTTTTTAACTAAAATGGATAATAGTATCTATACTTCCTGTTATTTGCATTAGATCAATATAAGTTATCTCGCGTCATTTTGTGTGCCAACTTATGCCAACTTATTTTACAGAGTGACTTGTGAGTGTTTTGTTCTAAAACATTTAAAATTTGGCAAATGACTTCTTCTATAGAACATCATGTTGCATTAATCTACTGTTGAAATTTATAACGACCTGAATTATATTCATATTAAATATAATCGATTTACTGTTATTACTAATATTATTTGTTAGCACGTGAGTTTGTATGATTTGGCATTTTTCATTAACTAACAACTCTCATATTCAATCAACAAATATTTCTGAAACTATGATTAAATAATCCCGTCCTATTTGTTGGTTTTCATTTTTATCTTTACATTTAGTCAAAACCATCTGAACTTCATTCACGTAGCAATATTAAACATACCATGCATCTTCCCTTGGGTTTATTAACCTTATCAGTTAAATATGGTGCTAACCCTAATAATCCCTGAAATGCGCTCGTCATATGGGCCTTGTCTGCCTTTTGAACAAATCATCGTCAATATCATCTAAATCAGCTGCATCGGTATATCCAGAATCATCGTATCTCGACCTCTCAGGGGTCCTAGAAATCCTACTACCCCCTGTAGGACTCCTGGCGGTCAGTCTCAACACAGGATCGTCGTACCTTCTAGAAACCAGAGTGAAGTCGTGGTGAGCATCGACCAACTTCTGCAATCTCGAAACTAGTTCGTAGTCAGGCATAGGAAGGGCCACACCGAGAATTTTGGCTACGGAATGTTTGAAGTTTTGAAGCTGCGCTTCACGTCGCTGTACCTCTGATAAGTTATCTTTGACTCTTGCTAGTTCATCTCGCAGAAGTTGTACGGAATGTTCGCTGATGTTTCGTTCCTGCTCTATTGTCTCCCCAGTTTGTCTGACTTGATCTTTCAGCATTGTAACTTTTCTGTTGTATTTCGTCCTAAGCGATTCGGATTCTATTAGACGCTTCTGTAACTCCTCGATTTTTCTTCCTCTTTCTAGAGCTGTTATCTGAAATAATGGCGGTAGTTAGAAAGTATTCAGCTTCCAATGAACTATTCTTTTAGTAACAAGTAACAAGATTAAGAAGTCAAAGAAAGAAAGAGGAAAGAATTGCATACCACGTCTTGATTGAATACCATTTTACAGTATAGATTTAAACTTATTTGAAAACTACGCAACACGTATAATAAATACATGAAAATTAAATACCTACATAAACTTACAAAATATTTCAGAGTGGCTCGTTGGAGCAACTTTTAAAAGTTTGCATTGATATTGAAGTTATTAAGGCCTTTGAATTCTCTCTGTGTTTTTGTTTTCTTTTGCAGGTGATACAATCTCAGAGGAATTTTAAATGAATCATAGAAATGTACCGCAAATAAGTTATCTACAATACATATAAAAGTGCTGCTCTCTTGTAGATATTTTAAAATAATTTTTATATACAGAATAACTTGATTACCTTGTAGAAAGTTTTATTTGCATGTTATTTTGTCACCTAGAACCATTTACACAATTATGTAGGTAACGTTTTAAGTTTAGCATATTAAATACTACACAGTTACTTACTTTATAATCAGCAGCTTCAGCCAACTGCGAGTTTAGGTCCCTAATTTGACTCTTAGCTTCAGATAGTTGCAATTGTAATCTATCAACTTGCTTCACCAATTTCTTTACACGTGCATTAGCCTCATCTCTTTCATTCAATAGAAGACACTTTGTCTTAGTATTGTCCTCTTGCAACGACAATTTTCTGCGAAGCAAATCTAAATGCAGATCTTTTCTCTGAACTTGCTCCCGAAGAGTGCGAACCCTTCTCTGAAGCTGATATACTAGTGCAGTCTAAGTAAACACAAAAATTAGAAAATGAAAAGGATGTGTAGACTGAAACAGTAAAGTAGGCTTTGCTAAAAATGAACAGGATACGGGACTACAAGCAGAAAGTATGCTGTGCAATGCATGTAGTGATCATTATTTTTATTACCATTTCAGTCTAGTAAATATTACTCTTGTTACGGTTGTATGAGAGTGCTGTTTATAAGTATAAAATACTATTTAGTCATACCATTCATTAACTGAGCTGTGAAAATAATTATCCTGAAAGTAATATGTACATTATTTCTTATATGCAACCAACAGCACATTCAGATATAATTTATTTTAAATATTAATTGTAAATATTTATTGTAGCCGACTGAAGTACGGCATAGCCAGTAGAATTTTGTATTTGTCATTTGAGTGGTAGTTGCAATATACTTTGGTTTTTCTTTTTCTTTTTCTTTGTGTAGCCTAAATGTATTTCAATTTCTATAGGTGAATTAATTTTTTAATTAATTAATTAATGTTTTTTAATTTTGTTTTCCAACAATCATGGAATGCTTTCTGACCAAGATATGAAATTTTGTAGCGTGGAAAAACGTAGAGATGACGTATTAGTGTACGTGCACACACAAGGCAGATCAACACGAGACCGAACTCAGCGATACCTCGCGAGTCCGAGCGATGCGAAAGAGTATGCATATACAAAGCTTGTTAACTAGCTCGTAATTATTTAACTAGCTCCTTCAGTAGTCTTCTGTTGTCTTTAAACGAGCAAACACTGAATACGTATTTTCAAAATAGACGTAACGTGTTTGCTGTTACTATTATAAAACTCGCTGATAGTTAAACGGTTATGGAGCAGCAGAAGAAGAAGAAGGTCCTGGTCACACGAGATTAACCTGACCAGATCAGCATATGGGTAATTCCATCATTTAAAATGGGTTCGTAAATGAATTTCATGTATAAATTTTTCCACATCCATTACAACAACGTTCAAAACACAATCTGTTTTGTGTTTCAGGGCTCTGCTCCGATCGTCTCTGATCGAACTCGCACGGACACGCGTTTCAGATATATAGAGACCTTAATGAAAATCATATAAAATATAGGGTGTTTCATTTATACAAAATTTAGAAAACTACGGTTGCAGGTTTTGGTTCGCCGTGTATACAAGTAAAGCTATTTTGAAGGAAATTCTACAGAGCGTAAAATTATACTAATATAGCATAGTTAATGGAGGCAAAAATTATCTAGTATTTATTTTCTTAAAAAAGATACATGGTGCTCAAATAATTGCGATTAAGATACAAAAATGGTCATATCTTCTGAGTACTCTGTATAATACTAGTGAACCCTATATTAGCGAATTCAGAAAAATGATCCGAAATCAAATATGAAATAAGAAATACGTTACATTTAAAAAAATATAAGTTTGATATGGCCTCGGCTTATAGAGCACCCTATATGACTATACATATTTTTAAAATGTGCCTCGTCTTAGGCTCTATGAGAACCTAAAATATGTATATATATTTTTTTGTTTATTAGAGTTATGGAATTTTACCACACTAGAGAAAAGTAGCCTAATTTCGAATAAGTTTTCTAAATCAGCCATATAATACGTAATTAAACATAATTTAACAATATTTTGGTATGGCCTCGGCTTACCTTATCTTATTGTAAATATATCTTCACATAATTTTTGCATTAAGTAAGAAAATTTGAGTAGATGTAGGAAAATAAAAATATATCCTAAAAAATGGCGAATTCGCCAGTTAAAAAATGGTATCCTACTTTCGGATAGGGTATCTGAAATTTATTTTTTTCTGACAGCATCTATTGCCCGTTTCATGTTATCGACATTCCACTGTTAGCTTTTGCCACGCACTTTGAGCATCTTTCTCTATATAATAAAATTTCATAATTAAAAAAGTTTTAGATTTCCCAATTTCGGCCCAGATTTCCTATTTAAAAGCCCAGAATTGTATTTATCGCCTTTCTCGCATAGCCAGATGTTCGTCTCGGTCGGCAGTGTGCACGTACATTTAAATATTGGCATGCGTGTATAACAAAGCTTGCTAGTTTGTTTTAATTAGATTTTAACTACTTACTTATAGTGCTTAAATGGATGATTATTCAGTGCACATTATAAAAATGCGATTCATGATAAGAATGCAAAAACAAATTATGAACAAGGAAATGAAATCCAGTCAATATCCAATTATATTTCCGATAATGCTTGATTTATTGTACCTACTATTTTTTAGTATTTCCATAATAATTTCTTCTGTGAATTATTATTATAAATATATAATAACATACTCTTAGGATATCTAGTCAGTTTTATAGTTGGGCCGCTAAATCTTTGCACATACGTAACTAATTTGTGACATCCACTATTAGAAAAGAACAGATGATACGGTTCATGTGTTATGCACTGAAATTAGTGACAGGTTTTTAATATTAATTCATACAAATATGCATGAACACGTGTGTACAAAGATTGAACGGCCCAACTATATACTTACATATTGACTAATTTCAATAAATTATTGTACTGACCTAATGGTCTTCCATCTTTATAGAAAATTATATCCAAGTATTCTAGAATATAATTTTATGACAAACATGTCAAAATATAATAAATGAAACCAAATTATTCTAACATGGTTTTAGGTTTCAAAAAGATGGTAACAAGTATAATGTTGATATATGACTGGATTCAATGAAGCAAGTCTACAACTCCTCTACAAGTTGAATTTTTACTACTGAATAAATTCTTACGTCGCGCAATGGGAAATCGTGATAAGTTCTCTCACGTCGTAAATGGCAAAGTCTGGGCAAAGTTCCGTATCCACAGCAAAGCAGCTACTTATACAGAAAATTTGTACATTATTAATCGTATAGCAAGCGATATCTGTGGCGTATACAGACAGATTTAGATGTTATGTATGTACACATTACAAGATCTAGTATGCATATAAGAACATACAATCTATAGTTCCCTATAATATACGGACAAAAGTGGGACTTTAAGATAATATATAGAGATTTAAGAGAAATACTAATTTTTTTATATTTTCCTCTGTATCTTAGAAAAACATTAAAAACAGTATTTCTAGATTGAACCTATTTAGATTTAATGAATTGAAAAGGAAAAGCAATAATATCTAAATTGCTCTTTTTGAAACAAAAAATATCGAGCGTAATAAATCTGACATGGTTTCATTTATATTGTTACGTTCTTTGTTTTAAAACGGGTTATTTAAATGCAGATAAATAATAAAATCACAATTGTTTTACAGTCACTATTTATTAAACACTAAATATAACAAGAGTCAATCGATTTACAGTTTTCACTCTCAAATATTTATTCCACTTATTTATAACCACGAGTATTTATTTAACTGTTTTAAAATCTCGCCGACAGATGGATATATAACTAACTACCCGAAGATCCCGTGTGCGTATTTATATATTCTCCTCGGTGAAGCGTTGCATCTCAAACCCAACAGAAATGTCGATTGGCGGCCGGGAAGACCTTCGTCGTTCATACTGGGCATCGTTCCCGATGCTTCGCGGCAATTCGCTCTAGGTATCGAAAGGACTTTCGTCACAATATAAGATTCAAACCACTGTAATTTAATTTTCAGTGCCATGAAGATCATAAATGACTTGTGATATTTCACTTGTTATATATACTGACTAATTATCTGTCAAATAACAATTTTATTCTTAAAGTATTATAGACTGTATACCCTATATTGTTGCCCAAATATTAATAGGTATTGATAATAATTTTTTAGTATGATACCCACTTTTTTCTAAGAAAAAACCTCAAAAAGAGAAATATATTTCTCTTTGTGTAGTTTTCCGTGCCTAAATATTATATTACTGAATAATAAGCGAGCGTAAGTCTGTGTTATAACATATAAACCTATATACTTTCTTAAATATCGCACGCCATAACTTTTAATAAAGTGTATAAGAATTCCTAAATTCCATGAGATTTGGATTTAGTTACCTCTAACATTTTGGAAGTTTAAGCGATAGTTATCCAGAAATACCAAGCATTCTTGGGGGGGGTTAGAACCTTTAGTGTGAAGATAACACTGACGTGGTGTAGTTTTCCACATAACACCAAAACACTAGTAATTAGTTTTAACCATCTTCAGATCACGCCAACTTTGTTGGCGAAACGCGCATCGAGTGCAGTATAGTGTTTTGGTGTTATGTGGAAATCTACATCAGTGTTAAACACAAGTATGTTTTTTAAAACATTGTAAGGAAATTTCAATTTTAAATATACAGGGTGTCCACCTAGTGCGCGTAAGTCCAATATCTGGGTTAATAAAAGAGATAACTTATTTTTTTTTTCTACAGGGTTGCCTAATATCCCGAGCTGCACAAAATGAAAATATATTTACATATTCAGGGTGTTCAGTTTTTCCTGGACAGGTACCAACTTCGTTTTTCTAAATGGAAATATATATTTTTTATTGCTTTTTCGAACTATACCCTTGATTTTAGTAGGACTTTCATCAGCCTTCCCTATACCTAACTTAAACTGTTTTTGAAATATTGACGGGTGAATATTGACATTTTTGCAACTTTGACACCCTGTAAAATCTAAACGGTTTGAGATCAAGCAAAACGGTTTGCACATTCCTATCTTAACTTTTCATAAGCTATCGTTTGATACTAATTTCAAATTTATACAGGAATAAAAAATTTTCAAAATTTTCAGAAAATTTAAAATTTTTGGATAATTCTGAAATTAGTACCAAACGATAGCTTATGAAAAGTTAAGATAGGAATGTGCAAACCGTTTTGCTTGATCTCAAACCGTTTAGATTTTACAGGGTGTCAAAGTTGCAAAAATGTCAATATTCACCCGTCAATATTTCAAAAACAGTTTAAGTTAGGTATAGGGAAGGCTGATGAAAGTCCTACTAAAATCAAGGGTTTAGTTCGAAAAAGCAATAAAAAATATATATTTCCATTTAGAAAAACGAAGTTGGTACCTGTCCAGGAAAAACTGAACACCCTGAATATGTAAATATATTTTCATTTTGTGTAGCTCGGGATATTAGACAACCCTGTAGAAAAAAAAATTAAGTTATCTCTTTTATTAACCCAGATATTGGACATACGCGCACTAGGTGGACACCCTGTATAAGAAGCGGTGAAAAACTATTTATAAATAGATTAGAAATTAGAAGTAACTAAACGGTTTCTCTAGAGATAACGTGTATAATACAAATTAAAACTTGTATAGTAAGTATAGATATTATATTTCTTTTTATCAAAATCCATAATGATAATGGTCAGTGAGATAGAAACAACTAAACACATTATGTTAACATTATAACACTTCTTCATACTGTTTATATTTCGTATTTAACAAGTAAAACACGTTTTATAACGGATATTAATCTAAAAATGATTTTTAACATATATTTTTCTTACGTTTGAAGTCAACAACACTCCAGAATTAATTGAGATATGTGAATTAGCGAACTGCGCTTATATTATACAAACGTTTTATAGAGGAAACTGTAAAACTCATCGAATTTAGACCATTCTATGCAAACAAGTTTTCGCATGAAATTTAAATTACCTTATCCACCAACTTTTCGCTTTCCAATCTCGAAAGTTGTTCTGCTCGCAGAAGCAGAGACTCCGTATGCAAATCAACACCAATGTCGTGAGATATTTCATCCATATTCAGGGCCCTTGCCAGACGTTCCAAGAAATTCATGAACTGAAAAACAGTTAGAAATTACAAGAATATTATGTGAAATTTATTTAAAAAAAAAAACAGAAATCGGGATTGATTCAGAGTCCAAAGATAAAACAAGAGGTCCCAGATTTAAGGATTGTGAGCAAAGACTATGATAAAAAAATATGTGGGACAGACAAATAGATTTATATAAGCTAGTATTATGTAGCACATAGTTAACGTGAAGTATCAAATAATAGAACTGTTTTTTGTGCTTTTAAAAATAATTAAAGGATTAGATATTACCAATTTAAAATTAGTTAATAACAGTTGATAATAAATTGCACTATACTTTCAAGACTATCTAGAAATAGTCAAAATATATAAATGTTGGTAGCAAAAATGATATCTATAATAAAAAACTTACTTAGCGTTATGCAGTTTAAGCTCCTATATACCCTATATTTGTAATTTATACGTAAGGTAAGATACATTTTCTTTTCATTTTTTATGCTCTGATTAAGCTTATAAATTTGTCCGTAAAATTTATTTGGTCTTAAGGGGTCAAGGGATTCTGAATGCAATCTCTTTTATTACTTGGGTGCTTTACTGCTTAGGTTACTGTAACAATAACAATTGTTACAGTAAATCACGTATAGTACGTTCAATCAGCTTATTCAGCACAAAAGAAAGATTAGTTACGATCTGTTACATTTGATTACACAGTTGCACGAAATTTCAGTTTCAAGTATTAGCTATTGAAAATTTAATAAATCTTCAATCTAGCATTTCAACTATGAAATGATGACACACTCGTTACTTTTATTCAATAAGAACCGAAATTCCGAAATTTAAAAGTCAAAAAGTTGTATAAGAAGAAGTAAATGTTATTTACCGTGGATTTATCCCTCTTCAATCCATCCCTAGACAACTCGCAAGCACTAATTTCTGCATCCGCTTTATGCAAACGAGCCTCCAGGTGGTTCTTTTCATCTTCCAGAGCTCTGATCCTTGCAGTTGCCTGATCGTAAAGCGAAATCTGCCTTGATAATTGTTGGCTTTCATGGTTTAATTTATCGCGTAGCGATTCCAGTTGCTGAAACGATATATTTGTTACAAGTGAGATAGTTTGAACGATTCAATATTTTACTGCAGTTTTATCCTTGTTGTCGTTTATGATTTCGTGTATTCTATCCCTAATTGTGGATTCCAAGGACTCTACGAATCGTGATGGCGTGCTCAGAATTATTGCTAGCGATTCTAGAGTGTGTTTGTTTTCTGCTTGGAGACGTTGGATTTTATCGTCTTTTATCTTAACCTCATCTAAAAATTAGCAACATTGTATAAGAATAATAAGTTGTAGGCTACGTTATTAATGTGAACCACATAATTGTTTTATATTTTGCACACACTTTTTCAAAGAATTTAACTCTATTTCACAAGCATAAAGGTACGTTCAGTACGGAGCTTGGATGATAGATCATAGATGATAGATGAATGATGATAGAATAATAGTGAACAATATAAGCGCTGATAGGCGTTCACAACGGAGATGTGAATAAACGCTTTTAACAGCGAGTACAGGGTATTCGCGTATATTTTGACCCCTACCTACAGGGGTTATTAAGAAAGTTTAGAAAAAAAGTTTAAATACAAAAGTTGTTTGGTTTTTCACGTATTATCTTTTGGCTATGTCGAAAAAAAAATTGCATGTCGTAAATTTCAGGAAACCAATTGAACATAATATTTTTAAATAGGACACCCTGTATAATTTTAGACGCTTGGGAAATTTTTTTTTTCTGTGATTTCAAAAATATATATTTTGTTGACATTTGCGCTGACAGTTTTCGACATATTTAATATTTAATGTTTACAGTAAATTATAAAAAAAATATTAAGAAATGAAAATATTAGAAAATTTTTAAATAATTAAGGAGGTTACATCGAAAATTGTTAAATATTTTTTATTACAGTTGATTTCTAGTGTTAAATATTTTTAGTTCTTTGTATTTTTTGTATTTTTTTATAGTACCTACTCGCTGTCGAATATTTCGAAAACTGTGAGTGCAAATCTCAACAAAATATATATTTTTGAAATCAGAAAAAAAATTTTCCCCAAGCGTGTAAAATTATACAGGGTGTCCCATTTAAAAATATTATGTTCAATTGGTTTTCTCAAGTTTACAATATGCAATTTTTTTTCGACCTAGCTAAAAGATAATACGTGATAAACCAAACAACTTTTGTATTTAAATTTTTTTTCTAGCTTTCTTAATAACCCCTGTAGGTAGGTGTCAAAATATACGCGAATACCCTGTACATTTCAAAATGTCCAGAGAAGAAGATTACTTTTGTTCGGCAGGAACGAAATATTACATTTTCACCAAAAGAAAACAAAAATTAAGAAAGTATCATGTGCATCCCATAAACAGGGAAAGGCACCGACTGGGAGAATTTCACCATTTATATCCTCAACTACGGAAATATTCCCAGGGGTTTTACGCATATTTCAGATACAGCAAAATTTGTACAGTTTTTTGTAGATACAGCAACATTTGTTAGATACATTTAAAAGTTATGTTTTGTACAAATCGCTTACAATATTGTTAAAATTATAAAAATAAATTAAAATGAATACTATAGCAACTCATCATAGATCCGATAAACGGGAACCACTAGTTGAAGTGAACGCCCGGTTTTCTTAATACTAAGTATTTTACTTTTGCTAAAGTCTCTAATGTATTTTACATTAATATACTCAATATTGGATTAATTCGTTTGTTATTCGGGACCTACACACATCTCTTTCACAATATATAATAAATTAATTTTATTTAAAAATAAAATATTACTTTTACTTGTAGCATTCATATTTTTTCCTATTTCTTCCCACTGTTTCTCCAAAATAAATCTATTGTGGTAATCAGAGTGGGCCTGATTCCACAACGATTCTCTAATAAACACTTCTCTAATTAATTTTTCGGCATCCATACTCCTACTTCAGCTCGCAGAAGAATTGAACTGACTATTCCGCAAAATATAATCGAGTATAAACCACTCGTGTATCATGTATTCCCTGCTAGTATCACATCTCCGTACTGAACGGCTGCATTGAAATACATTGTACATTTTATCAGCGCTGGTAAAAGTTACTCTATCATCCAGTCTATGATCTATCATCCAAGCTCCGTACTGAACGTACCTTAAGGATGTAGGTATTGGTAATTCTATTGGTAGAATCAATTTAGTAGATCATACGGTAAGAGTACTGGTTTGAGAGAGATTATCAGTTTATTGCTAAGAATGCGTTTTCTTTAAGTAACATATTACTCTTATAGAACTTAAACTTGTTCCATGTCTTCCTTAGTGATCCATTTGACTGACACAAATATGTGCCCATCAAACCCTTACCATTTACTCGTGAAGCAGCATATTTTTTTCTGAAAATACTAGAAACGTATAGTATATTCCACTGGGCTACACATATTTTCTAGCACCTGCTTATCACTTATTTTAGATATTTTTGACCGTTTTATTTTGATTAATAAGTGATTTTAACTAACATTGTACACTTACCAATTGAGTTTTAGATGAAAGAAGATATTAGAGCAGACGATGATTTGCAGTGATGTGCTGACTATTTGTAATCAATTCGTATGTGCAATAAAACCCTTATATTTACTGAAAGTGCACTTCCAAGTCACTCTCTCCATGTCATAACGTGGTTTTGACGTGACTAGCAAGAAAAAATATAAAACCTTTTGAAATAAAACAAAATAATAGATAATATAACATTTAGTATAGATAAAAATAGCTAATAAAATATGAATATATAATAAACTGATAAAAGAAGTAATAAGCAATAGAAGTAATAAACACATTAATTGAATATGAATTAATCAGTTATTGGTTTTGTAAATTTAAAACTTAATTAACAGTTTGCTTACCTTTGAGCGGCTAGAGGAAATAGACTCTTATGGAGCACAAGAATAATGCTTTACCTCTTAGTTGACAGATCAGAGCTTCCTGTTGGGCAATATTCCCTGTAGCACTACCCAAGCTCCTATTGGACATAGTAAGTTTTTCTTTCAGTTCGGTTAGCTCCCTCTCGGTGACTCGATGTTGCATTTCCAGCGACTCCTTTTCTTGTCTTAAACGATCAATTTCCAGAATTTGTGCTGCACTCTGACGCTGGAGACATTCTTTATCCGTCATAGACCTCTCCAAGTTTTCTCTGCACGTCCTAAGATCTATTTCAACTGTACTTAGATTGTCGTGGATGCTACTGGCTTTATTTCTTAATCTAGAAGTTTCCTATTATTTTCGGTTAGGTAATGGTTTAATTAAATATTTGAAATCATTTTACTAATAAATTAGGTGTTAAATATTATCTGTAAAACTTTACCTGAACCAATTCAGAAGCCTTATGAACTAGTGATTCAGGTGATATGTGTGTATAGTCCAGTATGTCGGATCCTAGTGCTACAGACAGTCTTCTAACAAAGTCTTGAAATTGCATCCTAGCTGATTCCTTTTTTTGTTCCTCCGCGCTCAAGTCTACTTCTAAACTCCTTATTTTGGATTCCAGTTCCTTCACTTTTTCTTCGTTGTATCTCACGTCTCTGTAAGCTGTTTGAAGGGCAATCTCTTGACGGCCTTGTGCTCCTATTAGGTTTCTCTCTCTTTCTTCTAACTCGTAGACACGTTTCTTTAGAGAGGCTATGATGGAGTTCTGTCTTGCAGCCTGCTCTCTGAGCTGCTCCGCTTCGACTTGCAGATCCAGGCATCTTTGGTCACGGGTTCTTATTTGGGACCTCATTTCCTCCAGATCTGACTGTAAGCGGTCTCTCTTGTACTGCAAAGCTGCTATTTCGCTCTTCAGCGCTGTGGTTACGTCTACTTCATTGTCTTCCATCTGTAAATTATTTCTTAAAATAGTTTTCTTTGATCAATCATACACATTTGCATGTTCTACAATGCAAATTTAAATTATTTCCATTATTTTTAATTTGATTAAATATTGTAGATGCCAACTATGGGCAAAAATTAACGTATTAATTTTCTCTATCATAAAATAGAAAGGAAACAATTTAAGACGGAACAATAACTATTTAAAGCTCGAATACTATAGTTAGTAAAGTTAATTATGACTACAATTGATTATAAAATTTCATTGGCATTGGCTAATTCAGTGTTAGTATTTTTATTTATACTCTCCAGCAACAAGGTGAATTCGCAGTAAATCAATAATCGGAGTTTAAAAGTAAATTTGGGTCAAATAAAGTTGTCGTTTCAAACTTACCCAAAGCATATAACTGTAGATATATTTACTATTATCCTAGTTCCCCATGATAACAGGGCGTTAACACAACAAATTATACCAATCAATTCTAAATAACTACTTACAATATCCAACATTGCGCACGTTTGTCTACAAATCTCAATTTTCCGGGAAAATCAATTATTATAGTGTGAATGATGTACCTATGTTAACAGGTGTATATCTGTACTTTTGACTTTGTTCTTCATAAGGATTGCCAAAAGGGCACTGATTATCTAAGTAATAATGAGTAATAAATAGTTAATAATAAATATGACATGATGTAACTGATTCAGTTGTTTTAGTTATAAATGTTAAATGTAATTTGAAACAATAATTAATATGATATATAGTAGGTTGTGACTATTTTATACACATGGCAACTTTTACCTCTTTTCATCAGTGCAGAAAAATCGACAATATAATCTTCAAGATGTTTCACACAAAAGTCTTAAGGTGTGTAACCACTGATATGAGCATTTCGCCGCCGCCAATCAACTGGTAATACTGAATAGTCAGGGAAAATTGTCGAACAATTGGTTCCTAATCAAACAGGGTCAAAGACCGGCAGTTCTGTGGTGATTTTCTGACCGTGACCTTCTCCCCAAGTTCCTCCTAGATCTGGAATAATGTATAAGTTGGACTTAGTGACTGTATTATTATTTCTTTTACCTTTACTACTTTGTTTATGGCAGCAATAACTTAAAATAAATTTAACTAATTATGCTTGGAAACCAATAACCACCTTTTGTAATTAAATAGGTCTTTGTAATAAAAGCGAACTTCCAAGTCACCCCCTTGTAGGTCCCCAGCGTAACATTTAGTGAAGGCGCCGGCCACACAGGGGGGCAAGTAAAACACTCGTTTTTATTACAAAGAACTATTTAATTGCAGAAGGTGGTTATTGGCTTGCAAGCCTAATTATTAGTTAAATTTATTTTAAGTTACTGGTGCCATAAACAAAGGAGTAGAGGTAAAAGAAATAATAATACAGTCACTAAGTCCTACTTACATTATTCTAGACCTTGGAGGACCTTGGGGAGATGGTCATTGTCAGGACACCAGCACAGAACTGCCGGTCTATAACCTTCTGCCGAACCAATTGTTCGGCAATTTTCCTTGACTATTCAGTTTTACCAGTTCATTGGTATGAGACTTTTAACTTTGGTCGACAATTATCGCAAATCAGCAATTTGGGAATTGATTTTATTTTTTATATTTGATATACAGGGTGAAATATGATTATGAATAAAATAAAAAATTTTTAAGTATTGAAATATTGATATGCTACTAATTTTATTTTCTTTTTTACTATCGTGACAATATCATAATAACCATGTCATGTGAGTATTATAAGATAAAATAATTATTGTTATCTAAAAAATTAAAATATCTTAATGCTATTTTACTGCTTACCCATCGTGATAAAGCAAATTCGCTGCACTAGCACTCACTAGTAAAATTCAAGGAAGTTTAGATCTAGGGACTGTCTACAAGGTAATCCGAAATCTGGTGATATAATAAAATTTAAAATCGATACCGTGAACCTTTTTATCCTGGCACGACATTATTCCCGAGAGCTTTCACCAAAATAGAGCGGATTGACATGAAATTGGGAAAGCTTGATTTATAAATAGATAATTATATTTTAACGACACATTTGCATAATAATTGAAACTTTGACACACTAACAGGATTCAACATAATTTAAATGCGTGGGAGTTTAGCTCAACTATATTTTTAAACAGAACATCCTCTATATAATTTAATTTATTGATAAACTGTTCTCTTATACATATATAGACAAACAGAAACTGACAATAATTAAAATTATATTTTCAGATGTTTAATATAATATACTGGCGCTATTTACTGAATAATATTTCAATTACCTAGTTTTTAATTTAAAAAATCTTGTAAAGGTGATAAGAGGAACAGCTAAATAAACTTTTAAAACCGGTTATTAGTTATATAGTTACACTGCAATAATTGGAATTTTACAACAACTGTACCATGATCATCGATAAACATTGGATCCAATTTACATTCAATATAAATCGGATACCAACCGCCTGGGGTTTCACAAAATGTGTAGTTGTTTGTAAAATCCAAAAAATGTAAAAATTGTAGAAAAAGTACTTTAAATAATTCACAAAACATGGTATTTGTCGAATATGTAATATAATAGTTAAGAATAAATTAAAGGCATTTGACACTGCTAAATTAACAACACTGATCTAGAAGTATCTCGCTTGAAAGTTACAAAAAAGTATCAATTTTATGTGAAAGCAGGTATATATGTGGTGCAGAATGTCATACTCACTTTTATGTCTTTGCAAAGTACTTCGAATATGTGCCAGTCCTCCTCAGTGTTACCGGAAACGCTCGATTCAGCTGGTGGCGCAGCCATAATAATGTACCCTCATGTAATTTCCACCACCCATAAATGTGCTTTGTTATGTAGATAGAATATAGTCTAAAATTTACGCGTGCTAATACTTTGTGTTGATATCAACATGGCATTGATCTATAAACTACAAATAACAATAGAACGTCAACGTCACGCCATCTCGGGTCGTATAATCGATATAACCAAGGAGTTTGCAGGTTGTTATGTGAAAGGGTTCACAAGTGTATGTGCTTAGAGTTTAAAATGCATCTAAGCCTTGATATATTTTTATTTGGCACAGAACTTTTAACCATCATTACTGGTAAGTACTGGTAAGGTACTGGTAAGTAATATGTAATAAATCGCCAGAGTTGGGCTTGCCGGTCGCCTAAGTATTATTTTCTAATAACACTTACCTTTCTCTTTGGTTAACAAATGTAATAAACAGTAATGAACAAAAGACTAACGTAGTTTTTCACATAACACCAAAATACTATACTGCACTCGACGCGCGTTTCGCCAACCAAGTTGGCATCATCTGGAGATGATTATTTATACGCAATTTTGTAATTTTCTTGTAAAAACCTTTTAACAATAAATTCACAAAACAGTTTCGTTGCAAAGGACAAAATAGGACTACAAGTCTAATATACAATATTAGCATTTTGAAAGTGGTAATAAGACAGTGGTAACAAACCTATTGCAGCAAATTTATTAATAAATATCTTCTAATACTACGACATATTCCAGGATATTTCTAAAGGATACAACCATCCCCCTCTTGTTATGCTACCATAGGATTCACAGAACGTGATTTGTCTATTTGCTAAAATATCTTACTAATTTTATAGGAATGTTGTAAAAGACGTTTTCTTAAGAAATATTCGGTTACATATATTGCGAGGGACAACAACCCACAGTACAATATACTACAGGCATTTTTACAAAAAACGAAATAAAAATAAAACGAAAATAACATAACATAACATCACTTGTTTTTCTCACTCTATATCAATCGCACACGTTACAGTTATAGGTCGAGCGTGAGCCACTGTGTAAATGTCTGGATACTGAACGGTACCTGAGACGGGTGAGGAGGGCGGTATACAGTGTGTTCCACTTAAGATCTAACCACCCCCGTAACATTTTTATTTATGAACCAATTTCCATGAACTTTTTTTTGTTGGGTAGGTCCCAAAAAAGTACATAGCAGGCAGGTTTCATTTGTTTGGTAAGTCGGCGTCATGGCCAACTGCGTCCTATTTTTTTATGCAAAAAAAACGAGATGTACTATTAGATATTTTTTAACAAAAATTTTAATGCCAGATCAGGAGCACCTAAAACTAACTGTACCAAATTTCATGGCGCTACTGTACAGGGTGTTCGTGTGTTCCACTTAAGGTCTAACCACCCCCGTACAATCGTTATTTATGAACCGATTTCCATGAACTTTTTTTTGTTGGGTAGGTCCCAAAAAAGTACATAGCAGGCAGGTTTCATTTGTTTGGTAAGTCGGCGTCATGGCCAACTGCGTCCTATTTTTTTATGCAAAAAAAACGAGATGTACTATTAGATATTTTTTAACAAAAATTTTAATGCCAGATCAGGAGCACCTAAAACTAACTGTACCAAATTTCATGGCGCTACTGTACAGGGTGTTCGTGTGTTCCACTTAAGGTCTAACCACCCCCGTACAATCGTTATTTATGAACCGATTTCAATGAACTTTTTTTTGTTGGGTAAGTCGTAAAAAAGTACATAGTGGGCATGCTCCATTTGATTGGTAAGTTGGCGTCATAGCCAACTACATCCTATTTTTTTTTTGCAAAAAAACGAGATGTATCTACTATTAGCGAATTTTTCACAAAAATTTTAATGCCAGATTCTAATCAGGAGCACCTAAAACCCAACTGTACCAAATTTCATGGCGCTATAATACAGGGTGTTCGTGTGTCCCACTTAAGGTCTAGCCACCCCCTTAAAACATAAGTTATTTTCCTAAAACATTAGAATATTTTAAAATTGAAAAAATTAAATATCATTTAAAAAAACTTATTCTCTGGAACATCCTGTATTGTAGCGCCATGAAATTTGGTACAGTTAGGTTTTAGGTGCTCCTGATTAAGAATCTGACATTAAAATTTTTGTGAAAAAATCGCTAATAGTACATCTTGTTTTTTTGCATAAAAAAATAGGACGTAGTTGGCCATGACGCCCACTTACCAAACAAATGAAGCATGCCCGCTATGTACTTTTTTGGGGCCTACCCAACAAAAAAAAGTTCATGGAAATCGGTTCATAAATAAAAATGTTACGGGGGGTTAGAGCTTAAGTGGGACACACTGTACATAGGTAGCACGGCATGTGGTCGAGTTTAATTCTGTAAACTTTGGTGCTACTATCCGTCTGATCATTATGTCTGAAAGACAGGCAGATAGTCGAGGCACATAGTCCGTAGGTAGTAGTTTTCGGTATCTCCTTCAAATTAATTATTATATACCTAGTTGTTATGCTATGTTATTATATGATCATCAGTTCGTACTCAAGGCCAATACTAATAGTTTAGTTTGAATTGCGTCGTCCATCGTAAAGTTGTTGGTAGTGCTGGGATTTAGTTGTGCAATAATATTTAATCTGGATTGTGTGCAAAGTAAGTCGGAAATACCTATTCTATTTTGGTTTATAAAAATTACGTCTCAAAAACCTATATATCTGTAAATTAAATTATGAATGCTTTGTACAAATGAAGTAAACAAACATATTAAATAAGTGTAATAATGTATTAATAAATGTAAATGTAAATAAATACGTTATGTTTAACAAATATGTAAAAGTCTTAGATAGCTAGTTTATATAAAAGAAATAGTTTCATATTGGAAAAGCAATACGTAATGGAAACGAATTAAATATAGAAATATTTTAAAATGTGCAACATTAAACCATTGTGTGAGATTTAACAGATATTAAAGGTATATTTTTAGGAACTTACCGTATGAACTATCGCACAATACAAATAAAAACAGAACTATACCATGATGGCCTATTAAACGTATTTCGACAAGGAATATATGCATTTTTCTGAAATTTTCGCTGTGGACGTAACCTCGAAAATTCTATAAAACCAAAATATTTTCAAGGGTGTGGCACTTCCACTTCTACCGGAAGTCGACATCAACTTGCTTATTTTAAATGGAACACCCTATATGTTATTTCTTTTCTGGATTCTATGTAAAATTCTAAACACATTTCATGTAGGATGTCCTATACCTATCTTCAATTGTTTTTGAAATATTGACAGGTGAAATATTGACATTTTGCAACTTTGACACCCTGTAAAATCTAAAGCTATAGTTTGACACTAATTTCAGATTTCACCAAGAGATTAAATTTAATCGAAAATTTAAAATTTCTGGCTAATTTTATACTAATTTATAAAAGTAAATTTATAATATGAAACTAATTTTATCAAATTATTTTTGGTATTAATTGAAAATAATTGCAACAATCCTTGACCTAAGCTTTGAGATACTTACAAAATATAAACACATGTGCAAACTGCAAAGGCCTTCAACTTGACAATTACAAAAAGTTGCGTAATTTCTGTTTACTGACTATATTACTAGTAGATTTAGATTAGTCTCTATCTGTCATATTAGGTCATATTTAATACACATTGAAATGCATTGTCACCTTAGGTGATATACGAGAATATATAGACATGTAGTATATTCACTACAGAGCGATAAGGCTGATTCACACTAGGGTAAAATTATTTATATTAGAGGTCTCACACAAGGACGTCGACAGGGGGGGCAGGAAGGGTTGCTTCCCTGCCTGCTATATTAGAATAATAATAAATAAATATATATATATAGTAAATTAATCTCCTAAAGTGGCTAATTTCTTCGTTGTTCACAGAGTTAATTAACTCGGTCACAAGATGCTTTTCACTGATAGTCTCCTCTATGATATAATTGGAATTTTCGTTGCTGCCTTGGCTGTAGCCGTAGCCTATTATAAGTGGACATTTTCCTATTGGAAGCACAATGGTTTCGAAGGACTTGAACCATCAATACCATTTGGCAATATAGGTGATTTAGTTTTTGGCAGGAAGCATTTTGGAGAAATATGGAAGGATTCTTATTTCTATTTGAAGAAGAAGGGACTCAGATATGGAGTGACGTTTTTATGTTTAAAACCTTGCATTGTTCCAGTTGACCTAGATTTAGTAAAGAGTATTCTACAGACCGATTTTGCGCATTTCTGGGGCCATGGTTCATTTATAAATGAGGAAGTGGATCCACTTTCGGCAAATCTTTTTAACTTAGAGGGACCCAAATGGAAGTCTATACGTACCAGACTTACACCTACTTTCACTTCTGGAAAAATGAGAATGATGTTTGATATTCTAGTGAACTACTCCGAAAACTTAACCAATATTCTGGACAGGTACTGCAGAGAAAATAAACCCGTCGAAATAAAAGACATCATGGGACTTTTCACAACAGACGTAATAGGTACTTATGTCGATAAATGGCCTGTATTTTTCTTATATATATATATATATATATTGTTGGTATAATAATATTATACCATATAACATTGTTTGTATTATATGTAATATTATATTATTATAATAATTCCTACTACAGTCTGTCCATAAAGTAACCCCCCTCCTGCTAACTTTTGAACGAATCGAGTTACAGAGTTCTAACAAAATACAGGGTGAATCATGTAAAATGAAGTTAACTCTGACGATAAATTCAATTCTTCAAATTCAAAGATGGCGCCACGGGCGCTGTCAACTCAATTTTTTTAAACGGCAAAGTGTACCGTGTTGCACCTCATTTAAAAGGTAATTCAATTCTCTACATTCTCGTTTTTGAAAAATGACAATCGAGTTATCCGTTCCCTAGTTACAAGCGTTTGTATTACCGATATTTAAACATCTTGCTTTTATCAAGTCGCCTAGCCTTTGCTTGCCACTGTCACTGAAATGTCAATAAGGTTCGAGAAAGTAGTTTAGCGTTTAATTTAAGTGTGTTTGAAAGTTTCCACAGGTTTTTTTCTTAATTTTTTAAGTTATTCGATTTGATAGATTTAAGAGAAAATTTAAGAGGAGATCGAGCGGTACTTAAGAATCATGCGGGTGAAAATTTTTCCAAAGATAGAAAGAATAGCAGACAATAACATTCAAAGTATTGTATTTCAACAAGATGGGGCCCCGCCTCATTTCTATGGACCTGTTACCGATTTTTTAAATAACCATTTCCCAGGCAGATGGATTAGCAGAAGGGGCCCGATAGAATGGTCGGCTCGTTCCCCGGACTTAACTCCTCTTGATTTTTGCTTATGGGGATATTTGAAGTCAAAAGTCTACAGAACTCCTCCAGTAAATATCGACGAACTACAGCAACGTCTAACACATATGTGTAGAAATATCCCTGCAGAAATTTTAGGAAATATCAGGCAAGAATTTCAAAGTAGACTTTTTTGTGCCAAGAAGTCAATGGACAACATTTTGAACAAGTTGCTTCTAACTAGAGAACGGCTAACTCGATTGTCATTTTTCAAAAACGAGAAAGTAGAGAATTGAATTATCTTAAATGAGGTGCAACACGGTACACTTTGCCATTTAAAAAAATTGAGTTGACAGCGCCCGTGGCGCCATCTTTGAATTTGAAGAATCGAATTTATCGTCAGAATCAACTTCATTTTACGTGATTCACCCTGTATTTTGTTAAAACTCTCTAACTCGATTCATTCAAAAGTTAGCAGGGGGGGGTTACTTTATGGACAGACTGTATAATTAATTATAATATCCTACAGATATTAATTATAATCATGATTATTATTAATATCTGTTCAATTATTAGATATATATTATTATTGTAACTATAAATATATTTGTTTCTAGTTATTTACCTTTTCTTATTATCATTATTTTCTTAATTAGGCTCATGCGCCTTCGGACTAGACTGCAACTGTATGGAAAATCCAAATTCAGAATTCCGCCAATATGGATTAAAATCAATCAAAATAAATTTCAAAGAGATGATAAAAAACATGACCCAACTAATATTCCCGTACTATTTCTTGCGTCTTATTAAATTGAGCCCTACCGATCCAGAAGTCGCTGCATTCTTTACGGGGATAGTGAACAGCACCGTGAACTACAGAGAGAAAAACAATGTTTCCAGACATGACTTCATGGATTTGCTAATCAAATTGAAAAACAAGGGAACCGTAAATGATGATGACTCTGTTGCAAATAAAGATGGAGCTATTACTATGGACGAAATTGTCGCTCAGTCCTTTATTTTTTTTGTGGCTGGGTTTGAAACATCATCGACAACACTTCATTGTGCTGCTTATGAGCTGGCTGTCAATCCTGATATTCAGGATAGGCTAAGAGAGGAAATAAATTCTGTACTGAAAAATCATGGAAACGTTTTATCTTATGATGCAGTAGCTGAGATGAAATATTTGGATAGAACTGTAAGCGGTAAGAATAAATTAATACTTCTTACATTTATTAATAAGTAAATTTGTTTTTAAATCTTGAAAAATACTAGTTTTAACAAGAATCGCCTAAAAAAATATCGTGTTTACTTTTTTTTTTTTTTTTTTGTTTCATAAACTACAACATACATTCTATATTAATGTGCATAATTTGTTATTATTTTTTAGAGACGTTAAGAAAGTATCCTGCACTTCCAATGTTATTCAGGAAGTGTAACAAGGATTATACCATACCTGGTACAAATAAAGTGATCAAAGAAGGCACAAGTGTATTTATTCCAACATTAGGAATTCACTATGATCCCGACTATTACCCAGATCCCGAAAAGTTTGATCCAGATCGATTTACTGAAGAAAATAAAGCTGAAAGACCTGCCCTAACTTGGTTGCCCTTCGGAGAAGGCCCTAGGATTTGTATAGGTCCGTATTCTATCCAAAATGTCTTTCAAATTTTTCAAGACAAAAATTTCATTTATTTATCCATCTTCATTTTAATATAATAATGTCTTTAAACCTAAGAGTGCTTCCTCACTTTTAATAAATCATTTAATTTATCAAGCAATATCAGGATACACACGTCTGACCACGGAGTTATTTTGCATAGAATTAGGTAGCATTGATAGGGATGTGTGTGTAATTTACTGAATTCTATGCGAAATAAGTAGGTAACCAGATCTGTATATGTTGCAACAACAACAAAAGTCACCATCTATAAAGTGTTAAGTTAATAGTATATTATAATAAGAGTGTGAAAAGTTGGTAGTAATGATAGAGTAAAAGCAAGAGTAATGTAATATAATGTGTTGTGTACACGTAGAATGTATTAAATAATATTTTAATACAAAATGAAGACATTTGAGATTATATTATTTTAGTCGAATATACGATCCATTTCTAAATAAATACCATGCAGTCTTTCTTGTTTATAAATCGATGAATTTAGAGTTTAAAGTCAATATGCATGATTACAATAAGTTAAATATAGAAAGCAATTTACTTGGAATATACTCACCTAGCTTTGGTAATCTAGATTGTATGTCTTGCAGAAATTTTGCAGCCTCATCCACAGCTGATATTGAAGCATCCAGATTGAGTAATTTTATTGATTTCAACTGATAAACTAAACCAAAATTACTTGTAGGCTGATCAAAGAAAGGCTACCCGTAACTACAACCGAATCCATTAAAATTTAATAGCAACAACACTGTACAATCTGGTTGCTTCTTTTATCGGTGAATGAGTTCTTAAGTAATCGGTTATTCTATGGCACTTATTGAAAATAATGTTATTCAGGTTAGAAATTATTAAATTAATAAAAATATTTTATAGGTATGCGTTTTGGATTGATACAGACAAAGGTTGGACTAATTACCCTCCTGCGCAATTTTAAAATTACGTTAAACAAGAAAACACAGCTTCCTTTGGTACTCAGCAAGCATGGCATACTGATATCTTTTGAAGGAGGAATTTGGTTCGATCTACAGAAGATATAGGACTACACGAAGCTTCAATGTCTCTTATACATGTCTGAAATTGCGCATTGCGTAAAAATAAACAGTTATCTAACTTACAGAAATAAACTAAACTGATGTACAACTTTCTAGAAGCATTTTTGTTAGGCAGGTACGCGTAATAAACATTTTTACAAATGGAAATAATACCGGCTTTATAGGAACAGAGGGTATAGCAACTATTTTGCAATTTGAAGCAGAATTGACCCACGATTGAGGAGGCCAAGTACGAGAAACCTAATGAACTGATCTTCTCCACATAACAAGAATTAATCAAACACAAGATTAATTTGTGGGGAAATATGTTAAAGCAGTGAAGGGATTAAAGTAAAATAGAAAGAGTAAAGTGAAGTAAATTACTAGTAGATGAAAAAATCACGCTGTATCCAAATATACAGGGTGTTCCATTTAAGTTTAAAAAGTTGTGGTCACTTCTGGCGAATTCGGAAATAATAGAGTTACTTTCATATTGGCCATACATTCATTTTATGGTCTATTAAGCACTACCCATATTTATATGGCATATGCTGCAAAATAAGAGTTGTACAAAGATAGTTTACTGTTCCATCTGGTATATACTGGATATTTTATTATAAGTTTTTCTACAATTATTATTATTAATTTTTTTTAGATTACTGTATCCTGTAACTTTAATGACGAAAGGAATGGGGAAAATTTTTAATTTCTATCACATTATAATACCTAATAATAATAATAATAATAATAGCAATAATAAGTGTCTCTCACAGGATACTATTTGAAAAATGTAACTTTCTTTTCCTATCCCTTTCTTCATTACAGTTATTTTTATTAAAAGTTGATCAATAAACTTTACTAGTAAATTTGTTTATACATTTTTCAATACAACGTATCTTTCATCCTAAATTTTGTCTTAAGTTCTATTAAAACCATTTTCAGACAACATCGTGCAATGCAAAACTGACTAATCTGACAAAACTGACTAATCAGTTTATAAAATATTTCTGTTAATAAAAGTTCATTAGGTACCCATTACTAAATATTATTATGTGTTGCCGGTTTCGTTTTGCATTCGGTATTTTGGTTCAGCAGTCTTTTTAGGTACAGCTGACTTTTAAAAATTAAAACCATGCATTTCAGACCTTACACCACTTTGTTGGTGCTACACTGCGTCTTTGACTACAGGGTGTACAAACTGACTGATTTTGTTTAAGATTTCGGGCTGCAAATCAAACGGTGATAAACTTCAAGCTGTCATTCTGACAAATGAATCAAACTAAACTTTTATTTTTTTAATTATTCTGTATTTTTTCCAGTAATACAATATCCTGACGCATCCTACGTCAGTTTTCCTGACTCATGTCAGGGAAATACTCTATTTTTATATTTCGTTTGCACCTGTTTATTAAACAAAGTAAATAGGTACTTATCTCTTATCTCTTACCATATAAAAATGTGCTATAATCATTCCTATCAACTTATTAATTGGCGTTATGATCATCAGAACAGTTCGTATTCAAGGCCAATAATATTTTCGTTCGAGTAGCATCATAATCATAACGTTACCTGCTAGGTAGTGACACTGAATTTAGTTGAATAACAAAAACATCGATTTGGATTCTGTGCGAAGTAAGTACTACCAGGATGTAAAGATATTTTCCTTACGCTATATGATTTTCTCATATATACTCACATATTTATGATTTGGTGATACTAGACAAGTTGTTTTTTACCAACTTCACTGTTTTTTTTAAACTGTTTGTAAACTGTTTTTTTGTTGTTTTGTATTTCTGCCATTTCCAGTACAAAACAACAAAAAAAAACAGTTAATTATCAAACGGATATAGAGAATATGAGGAGCATATATCGCAATATCATACAATAGTAAATTGCTTTTCAAACACCCAGTAGATGAACAAACTGCGAAACCTCGTCTCAATAGCACTCTCGAGTCGTGAAAATGTTTATAATAACTCTGTCATTCAGACCATCAATATTAGGCTATCTGTACCACTAACGTACGTACTTTACTTAATTAGGGACCTGCTTTCAAAAAGAAACACATCGACGGCGACACCTAAAACGGTTATTTCACTGCTCAAAGCATCGAGCAAACGTACATATATAAAAATAAAATAAAACCACAATGTAGTAGGAAATTAAAATAGGAAGATTCTAGTAGGTAAGAAAACACTCTTTTGGATAAATATTCTGTCACTAACCTAATTTAATTATTCATGTAAAAACATTATTTTCAGTATTTAAGTAACCTGTGAAGAAGTTCGAAAACTCGGACGAAACGTTGGAGAATGTATCCATGTATAATAACGAGCTGAAAGTCCTCCAATAATAAAAGGATAAAAAGATTTTCTTTTGATTTTTTTATTAAAGAAATACATTTATGATTTGGGTTTTTTTAAATTAATATGCTGTTCGAGTATAGAATCTGTACGGAATAAAATTATCTGAATGACTGGAGGTGGTAGAACAACTAACTAGAAAAACTGTTAGAATGAGATATATTTATTCTTCATTGTTTTGTACGTAAAAATAGTTAATAATTAGAAACATAATTAAAATGTGTCAAAAGCTATGAAAAATGAAATAATAAAATCAAAAATTATAATATAAATAATAAGTGAAAATTATAATTATAAGTAATAATTATAATATCTAAATTTCTGCAACCAATGATGATTTGAAATATTAAATATCACCATTTATTCTGCAGGTCATTGGCTAATTTATTTAAACAAAAATAAGTGTTTAATCTATTGCTGTATTTTTTTCTCCATCGATTTATAAGTTTTTATTAGTTAGATATGTTGCATTTTAACGGGAAAAACTATTTAGGCGGATTCAGCTATGCTATGATACTGATGATGATGAAGCACTGAAGGTCGCTCTAGAAAAATCTACAAACAGTTTTAAACTCGCTGAAGCACTTTTTCTTACACCGTCTTAAAAAGGGCCTAGTTATCCTTAGTAATAAATAAAATTCGATGGTAACACATCTTGCTGCATTGTTAAAAACTCTCAGGGGGGAGAGGGGATATAGAAGCTTAATAATTGGTCTAAGAAGAAACATGAACCTGATATGATATAGATTTTTTTATGAAAATTTTAAACAACGGGTGTATACACGAAATGAGCCAAGTATTAAAGTGGCACAGATCAATTTTTGTAGCCAATTGTTCTAAAAGTTCAGGTTTTATATAAATAATAAAATAGTTTTTATTCTTTAAGCGATATTATTATAGATATCTAAACAATAATTGTCGCAGCAACTCTTGATGATGACCGTCTTACGACCTCTGATATATATAATAATCTAATTTGTTAGATATAGAATGTAAATGAAACGCTTTTCATTCTTTCGTTATTCACAGAATCAGCTAGCTCCACCACAGGATGCTTTTAACAGATAGCCTCTTTTACGATTTCGTAGGAATTTTCACTGCTGTGTTGGCAATAACCATAGTTTATTTCAAATGGACATTTTCCTATTGGAAGCAATACGGTTTCGAAGGACCTGAACCGTCAATTCCATTTGGCACCATAGGAGATTTAATTCTTGGCAGGAATCATTTTGGAGAAATATGGAAGGATACATATTTCTATTTGAAAAATAGAGGACTAAAATATGGTATTGGATTCTTAAGCATTAAACCTTGCTTTGTTCCAGTTGACTTAGATTTAGTAAAGAGTATCATCCAGACAGACTATGTTAATTTCTGGGGTCATGGTTCATTTGTAAATGAGGAGGCAGATCCACTTTCGGCAAATCTTTTTAATCTCGAGGGACCTAAATGGAAGTCCATACGTACCAGACTTACACCTACGTTCACTTCTGGAAAAATGAAAATGATGTTTGAAATTCTAGTAGGTTGCTCCAAAAATTTAAACAATATTTTAGAAAAATACTATAATGAACATAAACCTATTGAAATAAAAGATATCATGGCACTCTTTACCACTGATGTAATAGGTAAGTCAATAGTTGGTCAGAATTCAATTTACTAATATTTTTTTGTATATATTTTGACAACTTGACATGGAAATAGGCCTATTTCTCAAAAAAGTTATATACCTTCCTACTATCCTTTCTCAGATATCTGTATATGTATCAGTTACTCCACTCTCCGTCAGAGCTTTTATCTTTCGAGATCACAAGCGTGCCGCCACTGTCTATATTCGATAGCAAAACCCTTCTAGTTACGAGAGACGTCACAAACGTAGTTTGATGTCCCGCCGACAATATTTGCCTGGGGTTTTCAAAAAAAGCAACATTAAATTATATAAATTAAAACTGTTCAATGAGTAGGTAGTTGTCCATGTTCAAAAATACATCATCCTAATTACTTATATTCATTTTATGCCTAGGTAGGTAGGTAAAAGATGAAATACTTTCGTAAACTAGTATCTATATGAGTCTACAAGTAAATAAAAAATAAAATTGGCAATAAAATGTTTATTTAAATATTTCAAAACACACAAAACGATACATTATTTTTAGTAAAATACCAGAGGCATTTTTACAAAAAATGAAGTAAAAACAAAACAGAACAAAACCTCTATAGACATTATATATCTTGATTTTTCTCGTGCATTCGACCGTGTTCCTTTCAACCGCCTCATTTTTAAGCTTGAACATTTTTTGGGAATACGCGGTTTACTACTGGAATGGATTTGCTGTTTCCTAAAAGACAGGACTTACTGTGTTCGTGTCGGTAATCAGCTTTCCTCTGAATACAATGTTATTAGTGGAGTGCCTCAGGGGTCTCTGCTAGGCCCGTTGCTTTTTCTGCTGTATACATCTGATATCTGTCATCCTCTTAAGTCTATCGTGTCCTTTTTTGCTGATGACACTAAAATTTATGACAATCCAGAATGCAACTACATGCAAATACAGAGGGATCTCGATTGTATCGTATCATGGAGTAAGATATGGTTATTGCCTTTAAATGCCCAAAAATGTGTGGTTCTGCATGTCGGAAAAGATAACCCTCGATTGCCCTATTTTATAGATGGAAATAGAATCGCTGTAGTGTAATCGAAATAGAATCACATAATGACCTTGGTGTTACGATTTCAGAGGAGCTTTCTTGGTCCCCACATATTTTGAAAATATGCAACAAAGCCAAATCAACACTATTTATGCTCACCAAAATATTTACGGAATTATCTCCTCAGAAATTCACAAGATTATTTTATATATACTTGAGACCTATCTTGGAATACGCAGGACCCGTTTGGAGTGTGGACTGGATTCGAGACAAAACACTTCTCGAATCTGTGCAACGTCAGGCCACCCGTTCAATGTATGGACCCACAAGACCTTCTTATGAGCAACGATTGGTAGAACTTAACATAACATCGTTTAGTGAAAGACTCTCACGAGGAGATCTAATCATTACATATCGTGCGCTGAATAATAATTTTGGGGTGGAACTCAGGAATATCTTTTGGTTAAATCACAATGAACGACTACGTGGACATTCCTGGAAACTGACCAAAGAGAAGTTTCATTGCAGAGCACTGCAAAATTTTCTTTCCAATAGAATTTTCTCTCAGTGGAACGCGTTACCTGCCGCGGTTGTCAACTCCACCTCAGTGAACAGAAGAAAAACTATGATGCGTGGAAAGCTTCTATGTGACAATATGTGTTTTTATGTTCTATTTTGTGACTGTAGTGCACCAATTCTGGCTATAGGATATAGTTTGCCTTTTAGTTATTTTGTAACTGTGGATGTTAATTTTAATATTTTTATTAATTTTCTATTTTTCACCTTTGTTGTAGGATTATATAGGTCTTAAGACCTTAATTCGCAATCTAATTAAATAAATACTAAATACTAAATAAAACATGAATAAATAATTACTTCTTGTTTCTCTCACTCTTCATCAATCGTACCCAGCACATTACAGGTCGAGTGTGAGCCACTGTGTAACCGGACGGTACCTGTTACGGGTGAGGAGAGAGGAATAGGTAGCGCGGCACGTGGTCGAGGGTAGGGTAACTTAACTTAGCGTAAACTTTGCTTCGACCAAGTTTCCCCATTTCTATATGTAACATATATCTTTATAATCCGATAAAGATAAGAAAAACAATTAATTACTTATTGGTATTTTTTTAAATGTAGGCTCCTGTGCTTTTGGACTAGACTGCAACTGTATGGAAAATCCGGATTCGGAATTCCGCCAATATGGATTAAAAACAATTGAGATAAGTTTTAAGCAGACATTGAAGAACATGACCCAAATAGTATTTCCATACTGGTTCTTACGCCTTATTAAATTCAAACCTACTGATCCAGAAGTAAGTAATTTTTTTACAGGCATAGTGAAGAGCACTGTGGACTACAGAGAAAAAAACAATGTTTCCAGAAAAGATTTTATGGATTTATTAATCAAACTAAAAAACAAGGGAACCATTAATGATGATGACTTTGTTACAAGTAATGGCGGATCTATTACAATGGATGAAATTGCTGCTCAGTCTCTTCTGTTTTTCGTAGCTGGATTTGAAACGTCATCAACGACATTGCATTGTGCCTCTTATGAGTTGGCTATGAATCCTGATGTTCAAGACAGACTAAGAGAGGAAATAAATACTGTACTAAAAAAATATGATAATGCTTTAACGTATGATGCAGTAGCCGAGATGAAGTATTTGGATAGAACTGTTAGCGGTAAGAATAAATTAATATTTAGATACATATAAAAATAAGTTATTTAATGTAGGCACTATATTTATACAATAACACTTTTAGAGACTCTAAGAAAATATCCTGTACTTCCAATGTTATTCAGGAAGTGTAACAAGGATTATACCATACCTGGTACAAGCAAAGTAGTCAAAGAAGGCACATCTGTAATTGTTCCAATATTAGGAATTCATCATGATCCTGACTATTATCCAGATCCTGAAAAATTTGATCCAGACAGATTTACTGAAGAAAACAAAGCCAAAAGACATGCAATGACTTGGTTGCCTTTTGGAGAAGGACCTAGGATTTGTATAGGTTTGTCTTCTATCTAAAAAATCTATAAAGAAGTATTTTTCCTGAAAATTTGATCTCACATAGTTTTCACCTGCTTTTAGATGGTTACTACAACTACAAATTCATGTTTCTCAGAGTTGTATTAATATTTGAAATAACACTATTTTTTCATAATAAAGAGCTGTTATAAGACAACCACCTCAATGACCCTTCATATTGAAGCCAATACTTTCAATTATTTTAATTGTAAATATCAAATATTACAGTTGTTTTCTGAACACTGTACTAAACACACTATAAAAGTAGGCTTCATTATGGCGTATAGTTTAATTTGCATATGTCTAGCAGCTGCATTCTTATATGTACTTAGTTACCACAGAGAATCACATAAACTTTTGCATTTATTTGCCCTCTTGTTCCTTGGAAAACAATATTCTTTATCTATATAGATTTGGCGGTGTAGGTTACCTACTCGTTTTTGAGAATTTCTTAAATCCCCATTTATAGACCATACAGAAGCAACCAGCTTGAGTGATTTATATTTTTGCAGGGATGCGTTTTGGTGTGATGCAGACAAAAATTGGACTCATCACTCTACTGCGTAATTTTAAGATTACGGTAAATAAGAAAACACAACTACCCTTGGTACTGAGCAAGCATGGTATACTGATATCTTTTGAAGGAGGAGTTTGGTTCGATCTACAAAAAGTATAGAGATACACACAAATTATATAGTCTCATAGAAATATGTAATTGCTATGTATTCTGTATTATACAAATCGCATAAAATAAAGTCAAACTACCTTAAGGTGCGTACAGACATGCAACAGAACTTCGTATCGTAACACCGTCGCGTAACATATTAAGTTTTCTTTAGACTAGAAAGTCTTTTATCGAATAAAAGTTTTAATATGTATACCTAAGCATTAGTTATGTAAAAGTTCTAATAATTAGAGACAATTATTTGGTAATCCATTTTATTAGAATCATTTAGCATAATTCCTTTATTGGTGGTAGATATTATTTTTATTCGAGAGTATTTATTGCCCCTATCAGAGTATTAAAGCTATGGTGTGTTCAAAGTGCGACTATACACAACCACTTAAATCTGTGAACATATCAGAGATGAGATGCGGTTCGTCGTGGAGGTTGATAATGAGTGGACAATACACAAAGGTTTAACTTTTTAATGATTGGTACAATACCCCAACCAAATACAGATAAACACAAACCACTGAGCATTCAATTTTGACACGAATATATCCAACATTTTGGTATCACAATGATACCAACTTATACACTTTATGTGGGTTCACGTATGCAAGATCCTACTCTAAGCTGAAAATATAATTTTCTTGATTAGTACTGTATTATTCGATTTTCACTCAGAATGTACACTAAAGAGATTGAAGAGTTTAGTATTATTTGTTATATACATATCATACGTCAATTTTTTGTCTTAAATATTAATATCTCAAAATACGTAACTCCTAGATGTAGGCACTGTCACATAAATCGACCCTAAAATTTTCAGTCGAATCCAAAAATGCAATAATACACAGGGTGTCCCATTTAAAATAACGAAGTTCATATCGACTTCCGGTATAACCGGAAGTGCTAGAGAGTGCTCTACATATTTTGGTTGCGTTCGCACTAGAGACTTTACCATGTTGCCAAATATTCAAATATTTCGGGTTAGTATTTTCCCAGATATCGATCGACGCAGTTTCTGGTGAGACACCCTGTATATGGCTCTCTGTATTTACTGATATAATATTAACAGGCCCTAATTTATCTTTTGGCAGGAATAATTTTAGCAATTAATCCTTCTTCATTATATTGCTGCATAATAAAAAAATAAATTTTTGATTACAAGAAAGCAAATACACTTTTAACTATGGTAATTACATTTTATCCTCAAATCATGTGTGTTTAAAGTTATGAATAGGTTTGCTGCACGTTATATATATATATATACTAGCGCCAAACGTTTTTATACTTACAATTCACTTTTTGAAATGTATCTATTCAGATTTATATTTCTTTGTATAACATTTTCTTACGCCAGATCACAATTTGATTTCGGCCTATTGGAAACTGCCAAGAACCCTGTGAGTACTTTAAAATTGTCTCTATATATATTTATACATTTTCGAAAATATTTTATAAATACAGTGTATATCACGTCTGGCTCAACAAACATGAACAGTTTTTGCCAACAACATTCCGTGAAAATTCGTTTCTATGGCACTGACATTGTTATTTAATAAAGTTAACATAAATTGTTTACTGTCACACTAACTGTTGACCGGTAATAATTAAATTTATATAATTTGTTTATAAATAGTTACCTTTTAGACCGGGAGTTGTGACAGATTTTTGGTTGTGATTTTAGTCAGTATGCCTTTCATAGGGTATATTGCGTATATTCTCATGACGAAAATGAATAAATCAAAGTCATCCTGGGTTCTTCATATAGAAAAATGCGAGTGCATTTTTATTTGTGCGCATACACTTGGGCATAACGGTATGTCATCTTGTTTTTCAGCAGTTTTATCACAAAAAGTTATATACTTATGTTCGGAAAAGCGGAAAAATTATTTAATCAAATATAAGTTCACGCGACCACTTTGGACCCACGCTAACGGTGTGCCGTTGGTTTTCTGAGGTATTTTCTGTGTTGAAATTCATTTTAAAATATATGGCAGCCTGACTAAAATCGTAGATACTAAAATGCATAATTTGCGAACAAAAATGAAGACTCACTTTTCTATATGAAGAAGCCGGGATCACTCCTTGATTCATTCCTTTTCATCATGAGAATGTCAAACTACGTCATATTGACGTCATTTTCGCATACGATTTTTTCCGATGACTTAAGAATAGAGATCCAGGAAGCGTTGAGTGACACTCAATGACAGAAGTAACATTAATAATGACTGATTTTTCAAACTTCTAAAGTATGTACATGGAACGTTGCTAAGGTTGCAACCCCTCTAGGGAGGTAAAGTAAAAGTAGAAAAAATAATATTAACTTTTGTTTGTTGTAATTAACTTTTGTTGGTTGTGCAGTTGAGAATAATTTTAACAAAACTCGTAAATAAATGACAAAGATACGGGGGTGTGTAGGCGAAAGGTGAGATAGACTGTAGGTATGTTGTTGGTTTGGAACGTGACCTTCCTGAGATAAAACTTTTATTTGCATTTAACATTCTTTCTATCTGTTTCCTGACGAATTATCTAATAATTCATAAACTTTTAATGGCAACTATATTATTTTATTTATGTTATCTTTATTTTACTTTTATGATTTATACTGAACAAGTAAAAAAACATTCTTACTTATTATCTATAGACTACATATGAAGCAAATATAAACATGTTCAACTGGTTTATAAAAATAAATAGTAAGAATAAAATATTTGAAAAATCTGTTCTATGCGTTACTAAAAGAAAATTGTAAATTCTGCTTATATTTACTGTGGTTCAGTTCAAAGTTTGGTAAAACTACCGGGTATCCCATGACATTTGACCTATTACATCTTGGAATTAATATGAGTTACATTTTGTTGAATTTTTTATTCTCCAAACACACCAGACACCACACCCAGACCACACTCCAGAAATATTGCAAACAGAATCGATAGAGCTGATTGCCAAACACGTCTGATAACCAAAATATTGAACTAAAATGCCTTTTTAAATCATATATAGGTAAAAATTCGATTCAGGTTAATACTGTCACTTTAGATACTTGTCAGAGCATGCGACGACGGGTTGCGTGTGGTCTAGAGGTGAAAGTTGCTGTCTCTTAAACTGAAGATTTTCTGAAGAACTATTTTGGTTATTAGAAGTGTTTAGCAATCAGTTCCATTGGCAAGATTCTTCATAGAATCTGGGAATATAAAATTTAGTGAAATGTAAAAACTTATGTTAATCCTTCATGAGCCAGATGAGTCATGGGGTATCTGTATGTTCTTCCTAGTTGGGATATACTTGGATCGTTTCAAATAAAGCAAGTACTTTACTTTGCCCCTATTTCTTATAGTTTGTTTATCTAGAAGAACAAAACTATACATATGAAAATCATACGGTCATCACAGAAGACGGTTACAGTTTACTGCTGGTGCGAATTCCATACGGCAGAAATGAAACTTCTTCTAACAGCACTAGACCACCGGTATTATTTGTGCATGGGATTCTAGCAACTTTCAACGACTTTATTGTTGCCGGTCCAGGAGTAGCTATTGGCTACGAAACTGTAGATGAGGGTTATGATGTATTTTTCCTTAATACCAGAGGTAGTAGGTGGAGCAGGAGTCATACCACTTTGGATCCCGATTTAAACGGCAACCAGTATTGGAATTTTAGGTAAGAATATTAAAATTAGGTACTAGTAGTTATAGATGTGTTACAACTTGGAGCAGTCATGTCGATATTTGACAATTTGTATCGAAAAGTCGATTGAAAAATATATAAATTGGCAACAATTAATACCAATTTTCTGCCAATACATAATAATAATATAGTGATATTGTGCGCACAACACTTTCTATATTTTATCTATTTATCTACTTTTTAGCTAAAAAAATTGGCCTAGATGTAGTCTTAATAATTTCAATGCATATAGTGAGTTGAATTTTATTATGGATGTCATCAGTAGATCAGATTTGCAATTAATTGCGGTATTTACCTGAAACATCAACATTTAATAATAGGTTAGACTTATATTCACTTGTAATTCACTCAATTGGAGTCAATAGGATTAAATTTTTTATACATATTAAAATTTTACATAAACATAATTAAAAATATTATATAGGATATGACTGTACAATAAACTTAAGAGAGATGGTACACAAAATATTATTAATTTGTTTTTATACCTATTTATTTAATTTACCTGTTTACCTGACTTTTTATTGGTTTCTAGTTGGCATGAAGTTGGAATATACGATTTAACTGCGACTATAAATTATATCACTAATCTCACCGAATCATCTCAAATTTCTTATGTGGGGCATTCTCAAGGTACTACAGCATTTCTTGCGATGACCTCCACCAGACCTGAGTATAACGATATAATTAATATAGCCATTCTATTGGCCCCTGTTTCATATCTGCAGTATGCTGAATTTTCACTTATAGTTCTTCTTAAAAACAGTGTTGACTTTGTACAGGTAAGCATTAAATGCTCAATATACAGGATGGCCCAATAGTGTTGCAAAGTTCCATAACTCCTATGCTGTAATAAACAAAAAATATATATATTAGAATCTCATGGAGGCTAAGAGAACGCACATTTTAACAATGTATACAGTCATATTCGGTGTTCTATAAACCGGGACCATATCAAACTTAGGCTTAGTCTTAGGCTCTATGAGATCCTAAAATATGTTTTTGTTTATTCTTTTTATTAGACTGATTGAATATGGTTTAGCATAATTAACTTTATATCTAGAGGATGGGCTAATACTGTGGCATACTCACTTGAGTCACATGATGTACTGAAACCGAAAATTTTCAGATATTATCTTTGAAACGATGAACTAATCATATCACTACCAATAAAATCACAAAAATCGTGGTCGAGGATCTTCAATTCTCTAACTCTTATATGTATACTCTGACTCTCCTATTAAAAATGGGACAGTAGAAGTCTGTTTATGGGTAATTAAACACCACCAATTAGCCCACCAATAAATTTTAGGGTTTAGAAATAAAATTTACTACGTTATACTGGAGGGGAGCAAAATCTTTGACACATCAATGTTGAGATATCATCATCTTCATCTGACTACTTGTATATAGTGGAGTATATATTTTCTGGAACTTTCCCTTTTGTTGTGGTATCACTACGAATGTGTTTATTTTTTAAATAACTATTAATACTATTATAGTATATTAATAATTTAGCATTATTATAGTATTAATAATTAATTATTATTATTATTATAATTACTTCAATTTACTTTTTTAGGCAGTTGTAGAAACTCTTTCAATAAACGAACTTCTTCCTTACAACCCTGCAATTTCTGAAACAGGAAAACTGATATGCAGTCCTAATTCTGTACTACTGGAGTCATGCAAAGATCTCTTCTATGAGGCATTAGGTCCCTCCACCCAAATAAATGATGTAAGTCTAGTGTTATATGTTCTTATAATAAATCTTACTGGTTCAAAATGAAAATAATCTTAATAATCTATAATAAATAATTATAATTTAATTAATTTCTATATATTTGTAGTGTGTTAACTAAGTCCGCGTAAATTTTTATGAAAATAATAATCCTAACAAAAGAGAAGGATTTAATACTTCTCATTTAAATATGTCTATTCATGCAAGGAATATAGTTATTGGAAATCCCTTTAATACAGTCGCTCAGTATTAAGGACGACCTTATTTGAATACTGAATGACCTTATTTTGTTCACAAACTTGTAGTTATTGGAGTGGACTGAACAGTGCGCTTTGTTTTGGCGTAAAACTTTCGTTCTAACCTAAAATTTGCCTAAATTCAACTGAAAATAGAATATAAAAAAAGGAAAGGAAATAATATTTGTATTTAAGAATAATTAATTAATGATGTGTAATCTTTGTACTGACTCCTCAGTTTCAGTGCATTTATTTTCGTGCATTTGTTAACATTTTTATGTATTTATCCCATTCACTCTAAAATACAGTGAACAATATTTTAAATATTATATCGTTTTCACGATTTTTGACGGTAACGTTCAAAACATCAATTAAGGAAGGCAACACCGCACCTTTAACCAGCAGAATTAAGATGAAGCGGTAACCTTACTAAGGGTATAAATGTCAAAATAAGGGAAACCTAAATAATTCTTAACCTTATGGGGAGTCCAATATCTTTAATAAGAATAGGAATTGTAGAATAGGAAGTGACCTTTAATTTTATTAATTTTTACTACATCTTATTCTTATAAATGAATTTCAAATATACAGAATCTAATTTTCATATAGTGCTGACAAATACAACATAAAATTTATAAAAATAAAAAAGTAAAATAGCTCCTTTAGAATGTCTTTATAATGATATGCATTAACACATCAGAGCATTCTCGTTGTATTTTTTAAAGGGGCTGGTTTTTATATTTATTTCTACTACATCTGAGAACGCTGATCATGGCTTGCAGAATCTATCTTGGAAATTTATAGAGTTTACAAAAGTACACAACAAATCAAGTTTCCATTTTATTTCAGTCTCTAGTATCTGCTTATCTTGCCAATTATCCTGCAGGAGCTTCTGCCAAAGAGGCTCTACATTTCTTGCAAAATGCTAATTCAGGTAAGGCAATAATAGAACATGTTAATTAAAAAATAAAACAGTAATCTTCCCAAGATTATTTAAATCTTAAATAATATTATTTTTCAATTTCTATGTTTTCTACAGATATAATTCTAATAATATATATTTGATATCTAAAATATCTTCATTTATTAATCAATCATCACTATCAAATTTCGTTGATTTTGAACCACCAATTTGTATTTCAATATTCTATATATCTATTTTTGTTTCATCAAAAATTTTTAACTGTGTGACCGAACACGAAAGAGCTTTACTAAAAAGTGTCCCTTAAAATATGAGAACGTCTATTTCTCAGATACTTATAAATTTATATTTGATAATTCTCTAAATATTTGATTTTAAGGTGAATTTAGACTATATGATTACCAGGAAGAAGGAAATCTAGTTGAATATGGTCAGTCTACCCCTCCTGATTATAACTTGACAGCAATCTCCAGTCCAATAGCTATGTATTATGGGGCAAACGATTACTTCGTTGCAGCACTTGTAAGTTGAGCTATTTTAAAACTAAAAAACTATCTTTAAGCCTCTTAATTTGATATTTCACACAGGAACTAATAATTAAGTTTGTTACTTGTTAAAGCCTGTTTGTAATTTTAGTGAATATTACTCTATACGTTTCAACGCGTAGGCTAAATCCGGATGTAACCACAAAATAAAATCTCTATAAGACCACCCAGTTAATATAAACACTTGAGATTTTAAAATAAAACATGTAACTATATTATTGTTTTCAGGATGAAGCTAGGTTAGCAGCCAACTTGCCAAATGTTGTATCAAACGTATTGGTTCCATACATACAAACAAACCACTTAGATGTTCTGATAGGACAATATGCTTATGACTTGGTTACTCAGCCGGCTATAAGTGTTTTAAATGAATATAATAATTTGTAATAATGTTGGTAATATGAAATATTTTAATAAAGATATATTTGTATTAATAACGCTACCGTTAGATCCAATCAGTCAAACAATGTGGAAACTGTTAAGAGATGCTTACCAGATACTTTTACAGATTAAGTTATATATTAAATTCATTGTTTGATGACTGATAATTGAATACTTTTTAATTTATCACAACATGGAGTACTTGCGTATAGTACTTATAATGATAATTTACTAAATATATTATCTATATATAACTTAACAAGTTAATTGATATAACTTATGAGTTAATTGCTTCCGATTTATTAGTTCCTACTCAAGCATATTTAGTATTTGCAAAAGTATTAAAACTACTGCTTTCTAAATGATATTTTGCATGGAAGAAATAGGACAAATTTTCACATTATCTGTAAAACTCATCAAAGTGCCTCATTAGTGCTTTGCGAAGAGACTGATAACCTTATTATAAACAAGACTATGTGCATCAATACCTAGAGTAAAATCTAAATGCTTGAAAGAATAGTCGGACACCAAGAATTTTGCAGCGCAGTTTGCCAATCCTGTACAAAGTCTCTCCACATCCGTTTCTCCAGCTAACCAGTCGTTCTTGCTGTAAATTAAATAAACCGGAGCGGTAATCTTCTGCAAATCGTAGTCCGGTGGAAAAGAGGATCCGTAATCTTTTTTGTTTTCTGAACTACCCCAGTCATATTGACGGAATTTACCTGCAAATTAATCAGTAATTATTGACAAATTTAGGGAATACAGAATAAAATCAAGATCTACAGTGTTGTTTAATGTAAAACCAGACTCTCCTGTCGTAATGGTTTCATTATTTGACAAATATACATATATTTTCGTTTTTGAATAAACCTCAATATTTGTACCTAAAATACAATGTCATCCTGCTTATAAATCACAGACTCATCAGAATGATAGTTTAAGATCGGTAGTAATATAATCATCATCTTAAGACATTCTTTTCTCACGAATATGTAGTAGATCTCTTACTTGAGACACAGATCTACTACATACTCGTCGGACAATATGCTTCCTTAGTAACTAGTAATTTGTAATTCTATTTTATATATAGATTTTAATTATCTTCAGAATAAATATTGTTTAAAGAAAAATATATGTTTTCACAGAAAAATTTATTAAATGTTGTATTTTGTTTACTATTTTATCTTAAAAAGTGTTTCTGTAATTTATATTTTTATTTTTTAATCTTGTAGTTGAATGTTTGCATTCCATTTATTTTGAAAAGTCTTGGTAGTAGTTCTTAAAGCTTTATGTTTGCAAGATGTCGCAATTTAGATGATTCAATTTTCTGAAATCACATTTTAAAATTTTTGCAAAGCACTATCAATCACTATTTGCAACAATTTTAATTTTAGGAGATTATAAAAGAATGAGATTTTAGTCGCTTTCAAGTGACAGCATTCGTGCATAATACCATGAAGTTAAAAATATCGCTCGTTTGTTGTAAAATATCTTGCATTTCTTGATTTCTATTGACAAACTTTTATAAGCATAATAAGTAGTTTTGTTTAGCAGGATTGCGTCTATATACAGATTGGCACTACTAACCTGAATTAATCTCCTGTCCATAATGAAGTAATTGTTTCGTAGAAGCTCCTGCCGGTGCCTGACTTGCGATGGTAGGCAGCAGTGTCATGTTCATTTGATTTGGACTGAAAGCACAAATTGCAAACAATGTGTTCTTGCACAGAATCTTGCCTACATCTTCCGAACATATCGATGAAGTTAGCATGCCCAGAAAACCCTCGCTTGGAAAGAATTCATTAATTCCAATAAGTTCAGTTAGTGCCTAGTTAGAAAATGAATTGTTATTTTTTATTACAATGGTCAATTTCTCAGTTTTTTTTGACGCGTCTTAGAAAAATTCATAAAAATCGAGAATTGTCCCATCTGGATGAAAGGTCCACTAGAATATTGTCAAGAGAATTATCTCTCATCAGAGCAATGGAAGTTAGGATAATCTCTAACCGTTCGAATGACGCACATTATTGAATTTGGAGTATGAAATTATTGCAAAGCCAAATCTCAAATCGTGATTTTATAAAAAAAAGTCTCAAACGTATTCAGCAGAATACGTTTAAAATTATAAATTACTTTTAATATATTTATCATGTATGTGATAACATATTTGATTTTAAAGATAAAGACGATAAAATTTAACTATATTTAAGTTATTACTCTTTTGTTTGTTTAAAACGAAATATTTTACATGGTAATTTCATATCAACTGATTTATTGTTTTTAAGGCAGTAACCGAGAGATAATTATTAAAAAAATAAAGTGGATACTAGAAGATATCTTTTACTTGCCTATCATTTCATACTCAAGGGATTATTATTATCGTTGTACTAATATCGTTGTACTACTCATGAAATTGTTGTATTAATATTTGAAGTAACACTATTTTTTTCATAATAGGGGCATAAAAAACTGCTATAAGACAACCACCTCAATGACCCTTCATATTGAAGCCAATACTTTCAATTGTTTTAATTGTAAATATCAAATATTACAGTTGTTTTCTGAACACTGTACTAACACACTATAAAACTAGGCTTCAGTATAGCGTATCGCTTAATTTGCATATATCTAGCAGCTGTTTTCTATTTTCTGTATATGTACTTACTTACCACAGAGAATCACATAAAGGTTTTCATTTATTTGCCCCCTTGTTCCTTGGAAAACAATATTCTTTATCTATATAGATTTGGCGATCTAAAATCTAGAATACAATGTATTCCAACATTATAATGATTCCCTCGGTGTCTTTAAATTTATTAGAACGTAGGGTGGTTTCTAGCAGTCATTGAATAGAATGCAGGTAGAGAGATTTTTTAAATCCCCATTAAAAACATACAAAAACAACCATACCATACAAAAACAACCAGCTTGAGTGATTTAAATTTTTTGTAGGGATGTGTTTTGGTGTGATGCAGATAAAAATTGGACTCATAACTCTTCTACGTAATTTCCAGATTGTGGTAAATAAGAAAACACAACTACCCTTGGTACTGAGCAGAGCAAGCATGGTACCTATACTGATATCTTTTGAAGGAGGAGTTTGGTTCGATATAGAAAAAGTATAGAAATACATACAAATTATACAGGGTTATTCAGAACATATCCATAATACAATTTAGGGATGTTCAACATACATGTAGAAATGGGGTAGTGCAAAAAAAAATTTTTTTGGCGGGGTCTGAAAACTATTAAAAATTTTTCATTGCACGCCGCTGGATACTGGTCCACTGTAATGGAGTGACCTTGGGACTGACAATGCAAACTAGCTAGCATGAAAAAAACTGTCGCACCCGCCGCAAAAAAGATTTGCAGCGTTTTTACTTTAAAATAAACTTAAAGATAGATAGGCGTTCCAGGCACAAAAAACTTGTTTACTGTTTTTTGTCGGAATGTGGTATATCCGATGTCGTTGAAGTACAGTTGCCCATATACGTAGTCCTTAATGATGGTATAACTTTAAACATTGTTTACGGGAAATCCTAAGACTTTTATTATAAATTTTTTTGGTGATATCGATTTCTTATTTAAGGATGCACATATCCTCAAAGTTTTAGAGATGAGTTCTGAATAACCCTGTATAGTCTTATACAAATATGTAATTACTATGTATTCTGAATTATACAAATAGCATAAAATAAAGTCAAACTACCTTAAGGTGCGTACAGACATACAACAGAACTTCGTATCGTAACACCGTCGCGCAACATATTAAGTTTTCTTTAGACTAGAAAGTCTTTTATCGAATAAAAGTTTTAATAAGTTTACCTCAGCATAGTTATGTAAAAGTTCTTATAATTAGAGACAATTATTTGGTAATCCATTTTATTAGAATCATTTAGCATAATTCCTTTATTAGTGGTAGATATTATATTTACTCGAGAGTTGTATTGCCCCTATCAGAGTATTAAAGCTATGATGTGTTCAAATTACGACTATACACAACCACCTAAATCTGTGGACATATCAGAGATGAGATGCGATTCGTGGTGGAGGTTGATAATGAGTGGACAATACAGAGAGGTTTAACTTTTTAATGATAGGTACAATACCCCAACCAAGTACAGATAAACCTTTTGCAAACCACTGAGCCTTCAATTTTGACACGAATGTATCCAACATTTTGGTATCACAATGATACCGACTTGTATACTTTATGTGGGTTCACGTATGCAAGATCCTATTCTAAGATGAAAATATAGTTTTCTTGATTAGTACTGTATTATTCGATTTTCGCTCAGAATGTACACTAAAAAAATTGAAGAGTTTAGTATTATTTGTTATATATATAGCATACGTCAATTTTTTGTCTTAAATATTAATATCTCAAAATGCGTAACTCCTAGATATAGGCAATGTCACATAAATCAACCCTATAATTTTCAGTCGAATCCAAAAAATGCAATAATACACAGGGCGTCCTATTTAAAATAACGAAGTTCATGTCGACTTCCGGTATAACCGGAAGTGTTGAAGTGTTCTACATATTTTGGTTGCGTTCGCCCTAGAGACTTTACCATGTTGCCAAATATTCAAATATTTCGGATTAGTACTTCCCAGATATCGATCGACGCAATTTCTGATGAGACACCCTGTATATAGGCTCTATGTATTTACTGATATAATATTAACAGCCCCTAATTTATCTTTTGGCAAGAAAATTTTAGCAATTGATCCTTCTTCATTATACTGCTGTATAATAAAGAAATTAATTTTTTATTACGAGAAAGCAAATACACTTTTAACTATGGTAATTGCATTTTATCCTCAAATCTTAAAGTTATGAATATATTTGCTGCACGTTATATATACTACCGCCAAAAGTTTTTATACAACTCATTTTTTGAAATGTATCTATTCAGATTCATACTTCTTTGTATAACATTTTCTTACGCCAGATCACAATTTGATTTCGGTTTTTTGGAAACTGCCAAGAATCCTGTGAGTACTTTAAAAATGTCATTATATACATTTAGACCTTTTCGAAAATATTTTATAAATATAGTGTATGTCACGTCTCGCTCAACAAACATGAACAGTTTTTGCCAACAATATTTATATCATCTATCACGGCCTAGTCGAGCGGGAGGAAAGTTGATAAGCCGAAAATTTTAATAACAATATTGGCTTTGTTTTATCGAAAAATGTTACAAAGAAAAAAATTTAAGTAGCCGAGGTATGTATACGATTTTATTCGCAGCCATATCTAAAAAAAAAAAATTTGTTTGTAAGTAGGCACCTTTTAGACCGGGAATTAGTGAAAGATTTTTTATTGTGATTTTAGTCAGTGTGCCTTTGAGAGGGAGTTATATTGCGTATATTCTCATGACGAAACTGAATGAATCAAAGAGTGATTCTGGGTTATTCATATAGAAAAGTGAATTTTCTTTTGTGCATATACTCTTGAGCATACGCAAACGGTATGTCATTTTGTTTTTCAGCAGTTTTATAACAAAAAGTTGTATAGGTACTTATCATTCCCAACCTGGTTCGGAAAAGCGGAAAAATTATTTATTCAAATACAAGTTCACGTGACCATAACACCACTTTGGATCACTTTGGACCCACGCTAACGGTATGCTGTTGGTTTTCTGAGAAACTTTCTGTGTTGAACATAATTTTAAAATACATGGCAGTACATGGCAAGAGTTTGGCAATCAGTAGTGCTGATTGCCAAACACGTATGATAACCAAAATATTGAAGTGAAATGCCTTTTTAAATCAAATATAGGTAAAAATTCGATTCAGGTTAATACTGTCACTTTAGATACTTGTCAGAGCATGCGACGACGGGTTGCGTGTGGTCTAGAGGTGAAAGTTGCTGTCTCTGAAACTGAAGATTTTCTGAAGAACTATTTTGGTTATTAGAAGTGTTTATCAATCAGTTTCATTAGCTCTATTGGCAAAATTCTTCATAGAATCTGGGAATATAAAATTTAGTGAAATTTAAAAACCCATGTTAATTCTTCATGAGTCAGATGAGTCGTGAGAGACTCGTATGTTCTTCCTAGTTGAGATATTATACTTGGATCATTTCAAATAAAGCAAGTACTTTACTTTGCCCCTATTTCTTATAGTTTGTTTATCTAGAAGAACAAAACTATACATATGAGAATCATACGGTCATCACAGAAGACGGTTACAGTTTACTGCTGGTTCGAATTCCATACGGCAGAAATGAATCTTCTTCTAACAGTACTAGACCACCGGTATTATTTGTGCATAGGATTCTAGAAAGCTTCAACGACTTTATTGTTACCGGTCCAGGAGTAGCTATCGGCTACGAAACTGTAGATGAGGGTTATGATGTATTTTTTCTTAATACCAGAGGGAGTAGGTGGAGCAGAAGTCATACCACTTTGGATCCTGATTTAAACGGCAATCAGTATTGGAATTTTAGGTAAGAATATTAAAATTAGGTACTAGTAGTTATAGATGTGTTACAACTTGGAGCCAGTCATGTCGATATTTGACAATTTATATCGAAAAGTAGTCAAAAAGTCTATTGAAAAATATACAAGTTGGCAACAATTATTAATACCAATTTTCTGCCAATACATAATAATAAATATAGTGATATTCCGTGCACAACACTCTATATTTTATCTATTTATCTACTTTTTAGCTAAAAAAATTGGCCTAGATGTAGTCTTAATAATTTCAATGCATATAGTGAGTTGAATTTTATTATAGATGTCATCAGTTGATCAGATTTGCGAATAACTGCGGTATTTACCTGAAACTTCAACATTTAATAATTGGTTAGACTTATATTCATTTGTAATTGACTCAATTAAAGTCAATAGAATTAACTTTTTTATACATATTAAAATTTTACGTAACCATAATTAAAAATATTATATAGGATATGACTGTACAATAAACTTAAGAGAGATGGTACACAAAATATTATTAATTTATTTTTATACCTATTTATTTAATTTACCTGTTTACCTGACTGTTTATTTGTTTCTAGTTGGCATGAGGTTGGAATATACGATTTAACTGCGACTATAGATTATATCACTAATCTCACTGAATCATCTCAAATTTCTTATGTGGGGCATTCTCAAGGTACTACAGCATTTCTTGCGATGACCTCCACCAGACCTGAGTATAACGATAGAATTAATATAGCCATTCTATTGGCTCCTGTTGCATATCTGCAGTATGCTGAATTTTCACTTATAGTTCTCCTTAAAAACAGCGTTGACTTTGTACAGGTAAGCATTAAATGCTCAATATACAAGGTGGCCCAAAGGTGTGGCAAAGTTCTATAATTCCTATGCCGTAATAAACAAAAAAAAAATATATTTTAGAATTTCATAGATACTAAGAGGACGCATATTTTAAAAATATGTTTAGTCATATACGGTGTTCTATAAACCGGGACCATATCAAATTTAGGCTTGGTCTTAGGCTCTATGAGGTCCTAATATATTTTTTTTTGTTTATTCTTATTATTAGACTGATTGAATATGGTTTAGCATAATTAACTTTATATCTAGAGGATGGGCCAATACTGTGGCATACTCATTGCTTGAGCCACATGATGTACTGAAACCGATAATTATCAGATATTATCTTTGAAACGGTGAACTAATCATATCACTATGAATAAAATCGCAAAAATTGTGGTTGAGGATCTTCAATTCTCCAACTCTTATATATATTAAGATACTCTGATTCTCCCATTGAAAATGGGACAGTAGAAATCTGTTTATGGGAAATTAAACAAAAAATGTTAAAAATGGGGTTTATGGAATATTGATGAGACACTATAAAATTTGTTTGCATTCTGTAAAAAAACACATTTTTTGAATGAAACAGATTTTGAAATTTCGAAAATTTTGGATTTTTGTTTTAATAGAAGCTGGAACAAATTACATTTTCCCATCAATAAATTTTAGGACTTAAAACTGACTACGCTTTGATACATCAATGTTGACATTTCATCACCCTCATCTGACTTCTTGTATATAGTGGAATATATGTTTTCTCGAACTTTCCCTTTACTTGTGGTATCACTACATATGTGTTTATTTTTTTAATAATCGTTAATACTATTATTATAGTATATTAATAATTAAGTATTATTATATTATTAATAATTTATTATTATTATTATAATTACTTCAATTCACTTTTCTAGGCAGTTGTAGAAACTCTTTCAATAAACGAACTTCTTCCTTACAACCCTGCAATTTCTGAAACAGGCAAACTGATATGCAGTCCTAATTCTGTACTACTGGAGTCATGCAAAGATCTCTACTATGAGTCATTTGGAGGTCCCTCTACCCAAATAAATGATGTAAGTCTAGTGTTGTTATATGTTCTTACAATAAATCTTACTGGTTCAAAATGAAAATAATCTTAATAATCGTATAATAAATAACTATAATTTAATTAATTTCTAATATATTTGCAGTGTTTAAGTAAGTCCGCGCAATTTTTTATGAAAATAATAATCCTAACAAAAGATAAGCATCTAATACTTCTCATTTAAATGTGTCTATTTATGCAAGGAATATAGTTATTGGAAATCCCTTTAATACTGCCGCCCAGTATTAAGGACGACCTTATATGAATACTGCTTGACCTTATTTTGTTCACAAAATTGTAGTTATTGGAGGGCACTGAACAGCGTGCCTTGTTTAGGCATAAAACTTTCGTTCTAACCTAAAATTTGTCTAAATTCAACTGAATAATAGTGTATAAAAAGAGGAAAGAAAATAATATTTGTATTTAAGAATAATTAATTAATGATGTGTAAACTTTTGTATTGACGCCTCAGCTTGAGTTTTTTGCATACCTATACATTTTATTTTCATACATTTGTTAATATTTTTATGTATTTATTTATCCTTGTCACTGTAAAATACATGGAACAATATTTTAAATATTATATCGTTTTCACGATTGTTGACGGTAACGTTTAAAATATCAAATAAGGAAAACAACACCGCAACCTTAACCAGCAGAATTAAGGTCAAGCAGTAACCTTATTAAAGGTATAAATGTCAAAATAAGGGAAACCTTAATAATTCTTAACCTTGTGGGGTGTACAATATCTTTAATAAGAATAGGAATGGTAGAATAGGAAGTCCTTGGCATTTATTAATTTTTACTACAGTCTTATTCGTATAAATGAATTTCAAATATAAATAATCTACTTTTCATGTAGTGCTGACAAATACAACATAAAATTTTATAAAAATAAAAAAGTCAAAATGGCTCTTTAAACTAGAATTGTTTTATAATGATGTGCATTGACATATCAGAGCATTGCCATTGTATTTTTTAAAGGGGCTAGTTTTTATATTTAGTTCCACTACTTCTGAGAATGCTGATCAGGCATGCAGACTCTATCTTGGAAATTTATAGAGTTTACAAAAGTACACAACAAATGATGTTTTCATTTTCTTTCAGTCTATAATATCTGCTTATTTTGCCAATTATCCTGCAGGAGCTTCTGCCAAAGAGGCTCTACATTTCTTGCAAAATGCTAATTCAGGTAAGGCAATAATAGAACATTAATTAAAAAATGAATCAGTACATAATCTTCCGAAGGTTGTTTAAATCTTAAATAATGTTATTTTTCAATTTCCATGTTTTCTACAATTATAATTCTAATAATATATATTTAATATATAAAAGTATAATAAATAATGTTAATAATAATAACACTTCATTTATTAATCAATCATCAGTATCAAATTTCGATTTTGAACCACAATATGTATTTCAATATTCTATATATCTATTTTTGTTTCATCAAAAATTTTTAAGTGTGTGACCGAACACGAAAAGCTACTAAAAAGTATCCCTTAAAATATGAGAACGTCTATTTCTCAGATACTTATAAATTTATATTTGATATATCTCTAAATATTTGATTTTAAGGTGAATTTCGACTATATGAATTTCGAATAATATATATTTACTATCTAAAAGTATAATAATTAATGTTAGTAATAGTAACACTTTCTTTATTATTGATTTCACTAATTTTAAACCTCAATTTGTATTTCTATATTCTATTATAACTATTTTTGTTTCATCAAAACGGTAAATAATTACGGAAGTATGTGACCGAACACAAAATCGCTTTACTACTAAAAAGTGTTCCTTGAAATATGAGAACGTCTATTTCTCAGCTACTAATAAATTTATATTTAATAAATCTCCAAATATTTTACTTTAAGGTGAATTTCGACTATACGATTACCAGGAAGAAGGAAATCTAGCTGAATATGGTCAGACTACCCCTCCTGATTATAACTTGACAGCAATCTCCAGCTCAATAGCTATGTATTATGGGGCAAACGATTACTTCGTTGCTGCACTTGTAAGTTGAGCTATTTTAGAATTAAAAAACTATCAATAAACATCTTAATTTGATATTTAGCACAGGGAACTAATAACTAAGGTTGTGACTTGTTAAAAACTGTGTGTAATTTTAGTGAATATACTCTATTTCGTTTAATCGTGTAGGCTAAATCCGGATGTAACCACAAAATGAATAAAATCTCTATAAGTCACCCATTTTAAAATAAAACATGTAACATATTATTGTTTTCAGGATGAAACTAGGTTAGCAGCCAACTTGCCAAATGTTGTATCAAATGTATTGGTTCCATACATACAAACAAACCACTTAGATGTTCTGATAGGAAAATATACTTATGACTTGGTTACTCGGCCGGCTATAGGTGTTTTAAATGAATATAATAACTTGTAATAATGTTGGTAATATGAAATATTTTAATAAAGAAAGATTTGTGTATTAATAACGCTACCGTTAGATCCAATCAGTCAAACAGTGTGGAAACTGTTAAGGTGTGCTTACCAGATACTTTCAATTAAGTTATATATTAAATTCATTGTTTGCGATGACTGATAATTCAATACTTTTTAATTTATCAGAACATGGAGTACTTGCGTGAAGTACTTATAATGATAATTTACTAAATATATTATCTATATATAACTTAACAAGTTAATTGATATAACTTATGAGTTAATTGCTTCCGATTTATTAGTTCCTACTCAAGCATATTTAGTATTTGCAAAAGTATTAAAACTACTGCTTTCTAAATACTATTTTTATTATTTGCATGGAAGAAATAGTACAAATTTTATAGTAATTCCAGATAATATATCTGTAAAACTCATCAAGATGCCTCATTAGTGCTTTGCGAAGAGACTGATAACCTTATTATAAACAAGACTATGTGCATCAATACCAAGAGTAAAATCTAAATGGTTGAAAGAATAGTCGGACACCAAGAATTTTGCAGCGCAGTTTGCCAATCCTGTACAAAGTCTCTCCACATCCGTTTCTCCAGCTAACCAGTCGTTCTTGCTGTAAATTAAATAAACCGGAGCGGTAATCTTCTGCAAATCGTAGTCCGGTGGAGAAGAGGATCCGTAATCTTTTTTGTTTTCTGAACTACCCCAGTCATATTGACGGAATTTACCTACAAATTAATTGTAATTATTGACAAATTTAGGGAATACAGAATTAAATCAAGATCTACAGTGCTATTTAATGTAAAACCAGACTCTCCCGGTCGTAATGGTTTCATTATTATTACATTTACATTGCTTATAAATTACAGACTCATCAGAATAATAGTTTAAAGTCGGTAATAATATAACATCTTAAGACATTATTTTCTCACGAATATGTAGTAGACCTGTGTCTGAAATATCTGGCATTTCTTTATTTCTATTGAAAACTTGTATAAGCATAATAAGGAATTATGTTTAGAAGGAGAGATTGGCACTACTAACCTGAATTAATCTCCTGTCCATAATGAAGTAATTGTTTCGTAGAAGCTCCTGCCGGTGCGTGACTTGCGATGGTAGGCAGCAGTGTCATGTTCATTTGATTTGGACTGAACCCACAAATTGCAAACAATGTGTTCTTGCACAGAATCTTGCCTACATCTTCCGAACATATCGATGCAGTTAGCATGCCCAGAAAACCCTCACTTGGAAAGAATTCATTCATTCCAATAAGTTCAGTTAGTGCCTAGTTAGAAAATCAATATATATTTTTTACGACAATGGTCAATTTCTCACAGTTTTTTTGACGCGTCTTAGAAAAATTTATAAAAATCGAGAATTGTCCCATCTGAATGAAAGATCCACTAGAATATGGTCAAGAGAATTATCTTTCATCAGAGCAATGGAAGTTAAGATAATCTCTAACCGTTCGAACGACGCACATCCTCGAATTTGGAGTATGAAATTATTGCAAAACCAAATTACAAATCGTAATTTTATAAAAAAAAGTCTGGAACGTATTCAGAAGAATACGTTTAAAATTATAAATTTCTGAATGATTTTTCTCGTTCGTTTTCAATCATGACTCGATCATTCGAGAGACCCTGAAAATTAAAATAGAACGTAAGAGTGTGAGAAAATCCATTCAGATAAATAATAACATTACTAAATCTTATACAGACTTAACAGACTATAAGGAAACTCGGTATGCTGGGTCTTTGATAATGCAGATGAGACTACGCTGCACATGCTGGGTGAATGTGGGGGCTACGCTCGTATGAGGCGAGAAGACTTTTGGACTTTGTGCAAAGAACAAAGATGTTCGCTGAATATGAAATCAGTGTGATACACAATAGGTCCCGTTGTGGCACCAGTGCTTTAGGACTACTTCAGAGAAACCACCGACAGAGACATGCAAAAGAAGAAGAAAACAGACTGAAACATTGAACATTTTTCCCTTGGCTTTCAAGAAAAAAATCTTTTATTTGAATATCTCTTGTATAAAACAAATCTCAAGTATATCTTCAATACAACGAAAATACTTTTAATATATTTATCATGCATGTGATAACATATTTGATTTTAAAGATAATGACGAAAAAATTTAACTATATTTAATTTATTAATCTCTTGTTTGTTTAAAACGAAATATTTTACATGGTAATTTCATATCAACTGATTTATTGTTTTTAAGGCGGCAAGCGAGAGATAATTATTAAAAAAATAAAGTGGATACTAGAAGATATCTTTTACTTGCATATCATTTAATAGACAAGGGATTATTAATATCGTTGTACTAATAATAGATATTACACTTAGGGCGTGCCAAAAAATATATGTTTGCTTTTTAAGAGGCAGTAAGTACGTAAGTGTGCTAGTTTGGACTAAATGATGTTCGGCTCAATTGTTTTATTTATATATTCGTTCTCATTTTACTAACTCGTATGAAGTAACAAGCTTTTCAACGATACTTACATCTAATGGTTTTTCCCAAACAGCCACGATCCTCAGCAGTGGACTGGTCATGTGATTCATAAATGCAATGGGCGCCAAACTGACATGTGCTTTGATTTTATCGTTATACTCGGGTAATGAAGAGGTCATGACGTAGAAGGTCGTGGTACCTTGAGAATGGCCAGCGTAGTATACTCCATCAACTCCAGTTTGCTCCAGCACGTAGTCAATCATGGTCGGCAAGTCGATTACTCCAATCTGGTGCCAACTGAACTGCCAAAACTCGGCGTCTGTGTCAGGATTGAGGGTAGTGTGATTGCGGGAGTAAGTATTTCCCCTGACGTTTCCCATCCAAACGTCGTAACCTTCATCAGCAAGCATGTATCCTAGAATGGAGTTTATTGATGATATCTGAGTATTATTATATTTTCTAGCAGGGCAAGAGCATTTATTTATTTAGCTACAACTTAGGAAACCCAACAGAATTCATAGAAAATTCCAATTACAGAGTTCTGCTTTTTCCTGCGGGTCGGTTCTGTATAGCGAGTCTCAAAACACTGCGGCCAGACCTAGGGCCATTGGGCATATGTTTTAATTCAGAAGGTTGGAAAAATGGTTTACCCAGGAGTGATAGTCTCATACAAGATAGCTGTCGTCACATTTACTTAGAGATAGAATGTGACTCGCAGCCTCATCTTTTTGAGATGACAGTGCCCTGTCATGCTCCTGAGCAGAGGTTTTACTCATGCTCTACATCACAGGAGATACTCTGAAGACTAGATCGTGTGTGGACACTGTATACATAAGCAAATAAATATAAATACGATAAATAAGAATGCATTTTTTAACTATATATAGACATATTTAAAAGGAAAAAAATGAATTGCATTTAATTAAAAATAGAAATTGCAGTACCCCTAACTTAAATATATAGTACAATATTAAAGTATTCACTATAGATATGGTAAATTTTTACTATAATTATTTGGACTAAGAGTTTCACAGTCGGTATCTTAAAATATTTTAAACTGAGTCCATAAGATCCAAATGCATTTATTTATGAAATCCATAGTTTATCATAGCATCGGGAATATGAAATATGTCGCAATTGAGGCCTATTGATTTATAATATGCTATCCCTTCTTCCACATAAGTGGTAGCGTTTCGAGCTAATTAGAATGAGGTGTAAATATTATTTATTATATCTTGAATAAGTCTGAAACCAACACCAATCGTTAAATTCAAGTTTTTAAAACACACTTTACGATGTTTTTCTATTCTCTCAATTTTATCCTCGATTTCTATATAAAATTAGATAATGTAAAGTCATAGATGCGATACTTATGGCAAATACACCAACATACCTAACGATTTTTCGCTTCCTGAGATAACCCAGTCTGAAGAAGAACATAATATCCCGTGTTGAAGATAAGCCACTTTTCCGTTATTTCTTCCACTCTTTCCCGTTGGAATTCTATGTATATTCAGTATGTATCCATCGGAAGTTGTAATATAATGAGTTTCGACTGGATAACCTTCAGCAACTATCATATCAGCCTAAAAAATCTTTAATATTAGCTTACATTTATTCACATCTCCCTTACATACCATGGCACAAATTCCTTCGTTATGTCATGTTATTTTTAACATATTTCTCTATAAAATTAATTCTGTACCATGTATAAATGCACAATTCTGAAGTAAACGCTCCTCGTATTTGGAACAATGTATGTATCTTGTTCCAAGAGCCTCTATATCTTATATTTAATTCTCAGTTTAACAAAGGAATTCCATATTAAATTAAATGGAGCTGAAAACATACCGTTGTCAATTTAGATGATTCCTCCATCAGACGTTCAAATTCCACCATATCCACATCGCTGAACGGAATAGGAAACTCCTCAGCAATTTGAGATGGTATGACGGAGCAGTGAGCTATTCCAATAAAAACGAACAAGATGAGAAACTTCATGTTGTCCGACTATACTTGAAATGGGACTGAGTTTTCGGGTATCACTGATTTATTTATATATTCGAATCAACTACTTATCATTGTATTTATCTAATTATATATCGATTTTTTGCAAAAATCTAAGATTCTTTACAATGGAATTATAGGAATGTCTTGAAGATTACTAGGCCTCACTTTTCGGTTGTAGCTTCCTGGTATACCTGGATACCTTATAAAATATATGACATGTTATATAAACAATTCCAGTGTTCATGTGTTTTATTTTAATTATAATAATGAAAATTTCACACCTCCACTTTTTAGCCAATCATGTGTGTCAAATTTAGGTAGTTGCCATGTCCATGAAAAAAAAATCAGTTGATATTTTTTGATTTTAGGGTACAAAAGCAAAGTTATAGTGAGTATTTTTTGACGTTTACGAGATGAGTTTAAAATTTACATTATAATATAGAAACATGCCATCAGAACATGTATTGAATTTTATTTTGAACTTCAGAAATGATTCTCTATAAGCCTGTTATACGAGTATGCGTCAAACTCTCAAAATCCGATAAATAAATTATGGCATAAGCCTCCTTCGTAGTGTGAGTTTCATATTGTCATGACAAAAAAGTAATGGCATCGAAATTCTAAATTAGTTTTTTCTCGGTGTGAAATTTACTTACCGAATATCACAAGTGCATAAATTAATTGCTGGAAATTTTGCACTTGGGATATTATCCAAAGTTAATATCAATAGAACATCTAAATATTTCCATAGTCAACATTTATACATATTTGTATTTGACTGAAATGTAATTATTATGTATTGTGTTATTTTATAAAATTAATTTTATTTATATCTGCCTTACTGCAAAATTGATTTATTGATTATATTATTTATTATTGATTTAGTTGTTGTGTTTATTAGTTAATTAATTTATTAATTTATTTCGATTTGATGCAGTTAGAAATAAATTCGGTTAAAGCAAATTGATGTGTGGCTTCATTTGTCAAATTAAGTAGAGAAAAGTTGTCTTAATATGACAATTAAATTTTACCTCCAAAATACAGAATTTACAGAAATATTTTGTAAACATTGTGAAATATTATGACAACAAGAATAGTAATAAATTATATGGTGTTGAGCATTCCCTAGTATTGATTATCATTGTCTAAAGATGATAAATACCCTATACAATCTGTATCTTAAGTATTTTTATAGCTTTTCAATTTATATCGAAGCAAATGTCGTTCAAGTCAGTTTTTAAACATTGTTTGTATTTTCCTGAAACACATTTTTAGCATTAAGTCTTATGGAAAGCAATTGCTATTAAAAGCTTCCACTTTTAGCATTTACTACATAAATCGAATTAGCTTATGCTTATAATATGCAGAAATTGATAGGAAAACTACAGCAGTTGTTAATATAAGTTTTAAACAAAATACTTTCCAAATACCTGACTTTCCCTTACGTGCAATTTTTGTTTCCTAAGTACATCACTAATAACACGTATCTTAGAAAATAAAGAAGACACATATGAGGCAATCTACGAATGTCGTGGTCAATACAGTCTTTATTGTATCTTTTAATTGCCTACTTATATTGTATATACATACAATCATTTTTTAAGTGATTCATTCGTCAAGTTAGCAATAATAATTATTATTTTTGATTAATTCAATTTATCTCATATTCATCTATGTACATTATCTCATGAAGTGCCTACGGCTTGCACCAAGAGCTTAAAACTTGTTGACAAAAACATATTTATCTAATTATTCTTTTCAATAGTTATCAATAAATTATATATTTTAGATAATTACCTTGAACACAATTTTCAGATTGGCACTGTTTATATACGAGTATGATGCTGTCCTTGCGAAATATGTAGACCAGCACGTAACCATAATTTTGTGAAGTTAATATATAACTGAAGAAGACATCTTACTATCTATATACAAGAACTGTTAAGAGACTACACATTCACTTTTTACAGTAGTTTTATAATTGCTTCTTCTGAAACTTCAAGATTCTCTAGAGCCTTAATCACTATCCATCTACTATCACCTTTGATGTCTAAGAAACTGGTTCCCGCTGGTACATACATTTTTGAGACATCCTGTATATCAGCTTTGGTATAAATATTTATTTTGTAGCTTTAATCATTACCTAGCACATTCCACTAATTATCGATCTTTTTGTTTAACAAGTCCCACCTGTGATATCTTCTAAGTGAATCTTGACCATCATATTATCTTCGACTGTATCTCAAAATCGTTCTCAGATAACACTACTTTGAAAAAAATTGAAGTGTTTGAACGTCATGCTATTTTTCGCAAAATTTGAACAAAATAATGTATTAAAATTTATCTGACAAGAGAACTAAAGATATACCAAATTAAAATTTTCTATGACAATTCTGGTATTTTAGATTTGATGGCCATAAGAGAACGTTTCCGGTCTTTTCCATTGTCTTAATTTCATTCTGGCACATTGATAAATAAGATTGCATTTACTTGATTTGTATTACCTACTAATAATAAGGACTGTTAATTTATTTTTTAACTAGAAATTGGGTTTCTTATAGTATCCTTCTAATACCTTTATGTATAATAGTATCCTTTTATAGCACCTTTTCTATTGAATTTTAATGAAAACATTTATTTTTTACTTACAAAACTGAAATTGTAGGAATCCGTAGCCTTAATACGATACGTATTTCCGCTTCCGGCAGAAATACGTATAAATAAATAAATACGTACCTGAAGACGGCGAAGTTATATGAAGATATGCCGTTATAATTCAATGTTGGAATGCAAACTGCACGCAAAGTAGTTGTTTTCGACATATCTTAAAAATAATAAAGTTGTTCCTTTGCGTACCTAGATTATAGGTAATGAGGAAAATTAAAAACTTTATTGAACTATAATATTTGATAATTTCATTAATAACTAATTTATGTCTTAGTTAACTTTTTGGCTTAATTCCTATATAAAGAAAGCTATAAATAGATATTGGTTGTCAAGTATCAAGGTGCTAGTTAATACGCACAACTGTTTTATTTTGGAATTTTTCTTTTGAATTCAGTAATATAAAATGTATCTAGTTTTATCAGTAACAGTTAATTTTATTTTGATAATTTGTGTTACCTAATATTTTCATAAATTTATGGTTTATTTAGATGAATAATTATAAGAGTTATCTTGAAAGAATATGCCGATGAAACATTAGCTAGAAAATTAAAAATGCAATGATATTGTTTTTCTTTGTGGATTTGAAATACTAGAAAATGTTCATGTTGACAGTTTTTATTTATTTATTTTTTCTTAAATCAACATTAAAGTCCTAAGAATTAACTGCACTGGTTGTAGTGCACTGCATCTCGTAGTGCAAATGGTTGTGGTGCACTCCCTGTGCACTGCATCTCGTTAATCACATTATCAAGAAAAATAGGCAACGCCCATAACCATGACCATATCGGTAAATACCAAACCATGGTAAACCATAATTTTCTTGAAAACAAAAAAAATATGTACCTATTTTTATTCCAGTGGCATTAGTATTATCACTATCAAAATCAGTGTTTGAGAGATAATATATTTTAGTTTTACTTATTAACGAATATTTAAATAAATAAATAAATAGTGATGAATGAAGATTGACAAACAAAAAAATACATATCGTTTCTATAAAATATTTGGCATTCTGTTGTACTTGTTTAATAATTTTATAGCAGGTCGGTGGACATTTTCTACTGCTTTATTTCCCCACTGAACGTCCAGGTGATTGGTGTCACGACCAAGAACAAAATGAAGGGCATTAGGTATCTGAGATGCCAACCTTGCGCCATCCTGAAAAATAGTGATTATATAACAATTATATAAAAAAGATTATTAACAATACGTCAGACAATAAATCAGGTACTGAATTAGGTATTTGGCTTTTAAAATAATACAGAGTTTGACAGATATAATCAGATCCAAACATTAAACATTCAAGCACATGTGGTAGTGAAAAAATTCCCATATTCCTGAAAATCAATTTACGCTTTCAGAACTAGCTACATTTTAGTGAACTCGATCTTAATCTGCAGATATAGTTACTAACATATTTATATACTTATACTACAATTTATACAGCCTACTAATTTTAGTATCTATCCACTAACTGTATATGTTGCTACTAATGTTGAATATGTTTCACGCCATCTGGCATCAATAGCATCATTATATGATGAACATACAACACTGAAAAAAGTGCTGATAATCCTAAATCTGTGGCAAAGGGCAAAGAAATATCTGATAATTTTGCATAGCTAAAACAAATTTATTATCATAGACTAAAAGCTGATGGGTTAAACTCTAACTATAATCACTGCCTTAATCAAATCTGAAATAGCAACATCTGTCTTGTGTTTCTTCTTTGTTTTGAACGAGAATTGGTAGATCACCAGGATTGGCCCAACCCAAATGGTTAAAATAAAACATCTCGATTATCGTTGTAAATTAGAAATCACCCTAGATATTTCTGTTTATGAATAATCTATTAATTGTTTTTTACTTTAATTAATGTTTGTACAGTGCCAGTTTCAATAATCGTATATGCTACACTCGGTATTTGCTAGAGTTTATAGTTATTCAACTTACGAGAGTTGAGATAAAATAATCGCTTTTTCCATAGTAAATGGCCACAGGAGATGTAATTGCCGAGAGGTTGTAAAGTGGGGGTGTTTCATGGTTATATTCAATCATGTTGCCCTTCGGCCCATAATCGTAAAACTGAAATTTATCTGAAACAGACGAAACTGTGAGCATATTAAAGTTATTCTATTAAGGGAGGTCGTACTTGACAGAGATTATGAAACTTTATCCATAAGGTGTAAATGAAAATGAGCCTTTGCCTTTGTTAGTATCGAAAACTACGTCAGTGATAGCTATGTTAGCATAACATATGAACTCCTCCCATTTCTGAAATATATAATAATAGTAGAATACCACTAATTCTAATCACAAATATTAATCCATAAATCTGAGACTTGTGTGGGAGAGGGGTGGTATATTATTATTCAGCTGGCCGCAGTTGCGCCTTAGGAACGACTTATGTTGGTAAGCCCTAACCACCATTTAGTACTGGAATGAGGGAAGCCTGGAAAACCTCATTAGTTAGGGGTAGGCGTAAATTAATGGATAAATGCGCTCCTGCATCAGATAATTGTCTGCCAACACACAGAGTTTAACTTACTACCTACCTGAAATAGCGATTTGAATGTAATGTCTCAGTTGCTTTACTGATGCACCCGCTGGATCGTTTGTAGCCAAAACAGGAAACAGAGTCTGAAAATAATAATGCATGAGGGGCTTTTTCAGTATAACTCATACATTATAGCTGCTAAATTTTCTACAAAATTTAGACCGGAACTTACAAATGGTGTCAAAAATCTTTAACTAATATTTCTAAGAACTTGGTTCTTAAAAAATTTAAATGTATGTAAATTTACTTGGTTAAATCATGTTAATAACAAACCAGTTCGGTATGTAACCCAATTATAACAGATTCTAATTATTCTAATAATTGTTAATCTATAATTATTTATTCTCTTAAACAAGTACTTACAGTATTTATTTGTGTAGATGGACCTCCAAGGATCTGGAGGAAAATAGAACATACTTCAAGAAGTGGGGAGTTGGAGCTACAAAGTTCATTCGCTAGTTCAGTGAATATGTGATTTCGTGGTAAAATCTCATTTAAGTTGTATTCTTTGACCAGTGCCTGTGTTGAAAAATAACTATTTTAAAAACAAATTTTTTTCATCTCTTTCGTCTCATTTTTCACAGAATTTTTAACATAAAATGGGGGGTAGGAATTATAAAAATTGCTAGTAGTTTTGGTTGTGGTAATTATATCATTTTTTTTTTCATTTATTTCTTTCAAAAATTGAGAGAACCAACCGCAAACTCAGAGTAGGTATATTATTTATTATTGTATAGCTTGTAAACAAAGTACTTATCAGAAAACAAATAAGGTTCTCTTGACCATTTACAATTCAAATCCTGTTTCTAATAAAAGGACATAATTATTTAACTTAAGTCAACCAGTATATACATGGCAGACAAAAGTGTTGTACTTTACAACAAATAACTTTTAATTTTCCATTGTACTTACATCGAATATATCCAAGTTATTTTTAAGGGCATGTACAATCAGCTGTTTAGCATTTTTGAGGTACGATACAGGAGCAAGCTGAAGGGAAAAAGTAATTCTTCTATCGTATTCCGGCCGCGATGCTGCTAGGGCTAAGTAAACGGTTCCTCCTTGAGAATGTCCAACGATTGAAACAGTGGAAAGTCCAGTGGTGTTGGCTATATAGTCCATAGTCGCTGGGACATCGTAAAATCCAACCTCATGCCAACTGGGAAAGATAATAGTTGTGAAACAAGGAAATGAGTATGAATTTTATAGGTATTAAAATGTATTTAAATGCTTCAGTGACCATTTATTTATTTATTTAATGTATTTAATAGTCTGTTTAATTTGATTTATTCCATCCGAGCTAGTAAGAAAAACATTTTCTCAATCATACTACTACTTGTAAAATAATAATAATTGAAGGTAAATAATAAACATTATTTTCATTCATTAAGTGTACTTGTACTTTTCCTATAGAAACATTCAATATTAACTAAATACTATATAAATAATTACAGTTTAATGTTAAAGCTACTTAAAAGTATTACTCCACAAATATTTAATCGACTCCACTTTATTATCATACTTATTAAGTACCTATATTTTCCTTGAAAAGTAATATGCGGACGTAGTACAATCTTTAAATTAAAGAATAAATATTAGTAAATTTTCATAAATGGTGTTAAAAGCATTATATCTAAATAATAATTTCTGATTAAATTTAATAGATATAGATGCTAATAGCAATTTACCAAAGTTCATCAATACCAAATATATATGATTCAACAAGTTTTGAATTCAATTTCTTCGTTTGGAAGTGGCGTAATTATGTGCATTACCTGAAATTCCAAAAATCTGATGCATTTAACACTGGATCTAGTGCTACATGTTTCCTACTATATGTGTTGCCTCTGGTATTCAGCAACCAAAGATCATAACCTTGCTCCAAAATTTGAAAACCAATGGCCCGTTCAGTACCGGCGTTTAGAAAATCATAGAAGGTACAAAAAATGCCATGTACGAAGATCACGGGTGGTCTTTTTCTATTGGGCGACCTTATCTTGCCCTGAGGTATTCGAACTGCTAGCAAGATGTAACCATCCTCGGTTATTATGGTATGGTTTTCATATGGGTAATGCCGTTGCTCCAAATATACAAACTGAAAATAGAAATACAAACTCACAAGATACATTCAAAAACAAGGCAGGAGAAATAGTACAGAATAACATCATCTGCTCTGTAATACATTTCTACTGATTGTATGGAATCGGTCAATTTTAAAAATCTCGGCCGCCACCAACTCGAGGGAAATATAAAGTGTAAATAAACGGTACTATAGGTTAGACCACATAGACTCTAGGTCAAAGATAAACAGAATATTTTTTCTTAAGTTTCAAACTTTCACTTCAGTTCAGTTCAACTTTTCAAACAAAAATTTTAAATATAATACATAATATATATTTCATTATGTATTTATTACATAATTTAATTTCATGAAGTATTGTCTTTTTTGACAAATTGTTCTACTTGATCTCTATAATCTTCACGATATAACATTTTTTGTGCATTTCATCTTTTATGAGATCCTAATAACGAGCATCTTAATAGAATCAGGCAATAGGTATGTTCAAGCACACGATTTTTAATGTGTAGCTGTTATGCTAAGTAAGTACTTACTGGGTTTGTTGCAGTATCAGGAATAGATGTTCCTGTAGAGGGATTACTTTTCACAGGAAGATTGGAAAAATCCTAAAAATACAAAATATAATAATAACATAATAATAAAATATATTAATATAAAAATAAAATATAATAGTAATGTAATATAATAAATAATGCCGAGCCGGTGGCTCAGGGCTTAGCGTCTCGATCGCTCAACCCAGAGGTCGTGGGTTCTAATCCCCATTCCGCCAAAACAATTTTTCATTAAATTGTTTACTCGTAGATCAAGGCTTATTCGCAGGGATGGCTTGGCAACCATCCTGGCGATGGCCTAGGATGGGAAGAATATCAACTTGGTGTTAATGTGAGAGATTAAAATCAGTTGATGTTTGACTTGTCCCCCTAACTAATGAGGTTTTCCAGGTTTCCCTCATTCCAGCACTGAATGGTGGTTAGGGCCTACTAACGTAAGTCGTTCCTGAGGCGCAAATGCGGCCCGCGAAATAATAATATGCCGCCCCCTCTCCCACACAAGTCTCAGACTTTCGGGCTAATCCTTGTGATTAGAATGAGGGGTAGAGATATTATTATTATTATTATTATTATTATTATTATTATACTAAAATATAATAATAATATACAGGGTCTGGCAGAAAATTATCTCACATTTTGCTCCGCCAATGTGTGGGAATTAACAAAGGGGGAGGGATCGTAGTGTGTGGTGTTAGTGAGGGCGCTGTGCCGTTTTAGTTCCCATCATGAATTGGACGGGTGAGCATCGTGCCACCCTTATCCTTACATTCATCTAAGATTCATACATAAATGGTATCTCGGCACCATTTACGTACTTTTACGGTTTTATTAATGGTACATTTACGTACGTTATTTCACGATCCTTATAATCACGAAAAGGTTTAAAAATATTTATTGTAGTAGGTAATACTTACTAGGTTTTTTGCGGTATGTGGAATAGACGTTTTACTGAACCTGTTTAAAAGGAGACTAGAAAAAACCTAAAAAATATAAACATGTCTTAGTAAGTTCCTTATATAATTATAGTAACATTTATATAATCCCTTTTAACTCAAAATGGTTTTATTAAAAAAATGTACGTGTATAAAGAAAACTTACTGATAATACTGAATCATCATGCTGACTGCTATATTCATGGCATGCTTGTGGAAATACAATCAGGAAGAATTTGTAAGCACACAAAATATGCATCTGAAAAACATAATTTTTCTTGAAAGCACGTAAACAGGTGAATAAATATAATCCTTTGCAATAGAATTTACAGCAACAATAAAATTCGTACTATTTGAATCTTGAAAATAGAGATAAGGGTTAGAAGGCACCGCAATCAACAATAACATAAAAAAATTTCTAGGTTTTTTGCTACACTGTAGGACTTACCAAAAATACTTAGTTGTGGTAATAGAAATCTATTTTTGGCATTGCACTAATTGCATAAGTTCTTATATGCACGTCACTATACTTCGGTCTTTATGATATATCTACTCCTGAATAATAATATCAGGTCGACGTTTATTATTTTTTTTTTATATATAGAAAATTCCTTTTTGATAGATGCTACACTGTTCGAGGAACTGTTTACTTTGATAAAATTCCACCAAATTATTTCTTTATATATATGGTAATTACTCTTATGAAAAATCAAGGCTACTTAATGATGCAAAAGACTAGAACAACGACTTTAGAACTAAAATAAATGTTGCGTAGAAGGAGCAAGGTTTTAATCCTCATTCTTATTTTGTCAAGTCAATAACTAAACCTGCATGACTACATGACTTTATTATGTTTTAAAGTTGAAATTAGAACTTTGTTTTAAATATTTCAAAAACCAATAAAGTTAATAATATACCTTTGGTATCATTCATCTTCATTATCTTTATTTTATACTTTACAAAAGGTATATTATAATAAAATGTACCTTTTATTTCTTACGAACATGTCACAATTACTTTGCTCCGATTTAGCAGATTCTTTATTTATAACTACCATAGACGCTACTACTCCTTGTTTAGTATAGAATTGAAGGTACAATATTTATCTTTCTGTCATTCTCAGTTCATGTCGTATAGCACATTATTTGCAAAGTTCTGGTTTAGTATGAATGCTCAAACCATATAAAACTGATAAATCTCAAACACAGGGCCAAAAGAAGCGCATGACAAAATCAAATTATAAAAATAAATCAAAAAGCATGCGAAGCATAGAAACAAAACAAAACCAAACGAAAATATGTCTCAATTACCATACATTTATCTTGAAAATTTCACACCGCCATTTTTTAATCAATCAGAGGCTTGTTTTTTGTTCAGTTACCATGCCAACCCAAAAAATTTCCGCAAATTTTTAACGTTGTGTGAAATTAATAAGTGGAATTTTTTCTGTCATTTGAAATGTCAAATTAAAGACGCGGGAGTTGGAGGGCTTTTAGAATTAAATTTTTCCACCAATATTAGTAGATCAAAGTTAATAAGAAACAAAAATATAATATGTTTTTAAGTTATTTATAAAAAGTTCATGTAACTAAACTTGGAAAATGGTATGTTATTTCACTAAGAGATTTCGCATTTTATTAAACGCTGTGTTCATATCAAGCTGACAAAATTTCAACAAACATCAGATTGATATTCACTTATAATATTCCTATGCTTAAACTCTTTCCGGAAATTTTTTCGAGGTCATGAATTTTCGTAATGGATAGATTCACTTAACTTACCTCTGCCTGAAGTAAAAGTATAAAACTGTTCCACTGTTGGAGTCAATTTTTTTAATACTCCTCCTCTAAGCACAAAAGAAATGAAGATTAAATATATATAAGTACATATAATGAATAGAAAGAAATAGGTAAATTGTGTAGACAAATTCATATAGCCTTGCTACAATTTAAATAATTCACACATATGTATTTTTATTTTAAATATACGAGTGGCTTCGCAATAGTTATCAAATCCCATATATAATTTCAAATTCATATATAATTGTCTCAGCAGAGGGAACCAAGTTTCTTAAAACAGTACAAAGCAGAAACATTAATAAAATTTACTTGAAAAGAAGTTTGTTTGGGAATTTGGTGCATTGGGTCTAGCTTCACTAGTTACTTTTTACTTATTCTTCTCTCCTTTTTAAAAAAATTATAATAACTACCACGCACTGTGAGAATTTCATATATTATAAAATCACTACCACTCATGTATAATAACGCAATACATCATGTGCTTTTTTAAACAGAAATTTTAACTTCTACAAATTTAACGTCAATCATTATAAAAGAGATAAAGTTATGAAAACTAATAATAATAAATGAAATAGCATTCTATTTCCATATTAAAACGAACGTTTCAATTACTTATGTTGTAATTTTCGTAGCACCTCCGTAATTTGAATCGGCCATTTAGCCATTAAAACGCACTGATTAGAACATCTTCACTAACTGTTCTAATTATTGATTATTCTACAGTTTCCACAGGAACTTATCAATTAAAATATATAATGAGTATATACGTACTCTTACGCAAAGTTAAACCATTATATTTATTTATTAAATATGTTATTATCATTGGAACTGGCACATTTTATCAAAAGATAATAGAATTTATTTTTAGAATATATATTTAATAATTTAATGCATGAAGACAAAAATCAATGTTATGGTATCTTAACAGAACCACTGACGGTAGCAGCTTTACCGCGCTTCAATCTACGAAAAAATTAAGTCTGTGGTGTCAATCGATAAGGGAATGACTTATCTGCAGAAGGAGGACCTCTAGCACTGCCTCAATCGAGCTCCTACACATAAATCGCAACATTCCTCGTCTACTTATCACAACTAATCATACAGTGGTGACGAAAATGGTCCCCTGCTAATTTTTTCACCGTGGGTTATATTACAGACACTTTGAAAGAACCTTCGTTTGTCTATGGAACAATGACTTAAATTCTATCAATTTTTGCATCAGCTGTCATTGATGCATTTATGAGATTTCATTTATTAGAACCAATTATTTTTTGAACTTAGTGTGTGTATGTGCAATAAAAGACGTATTGGTATCTTTGGAAAAAATATATTTTTCAAAGAAGAACTTTACATAACTCTAGTTTAAGAAACAGAGTTATATTTGTTGAAAAGTGCAATTACATCATCATTAATCAGGGTTTTTACATCAATAGACCATATGAAGTCAAGGTGGTTGAACTTCTCGTATTCCATTAATTTCTTCAGCACTAAGTTAGGTAATTCATCTGCCAGTTGCTCGACGTTCTATAACAAAATAGGCAAATTAATATAACGAGATGTACTGTAACATTAATTAAAAAATAAAAGGTGTCACTTCTGTTTGATAAGCTTTTGTAAATGTGACAGGTGCGTAAAACATCCAATTCTGAATTAGCAACATTTGAAATACTTGCTTGGAGCAAAATTGATTATTCCAAAAGTCGCAAAATCTTTATCTCTAGTAAAATATATTTGTACTTAAAATAAACGTAAACTACTCACGCATACTGCTGCCATTAAATCATTCTTTGCATAAAACAATGCCACAGGTGCAGTAATCAAGGAAACATCATAAAATGGAGTGGATAACTGTTTGTATACCTCCAGATTCTTAAGACCGTAGTCATACCTTCTGAAATATCCTGAAATAGAAGAAAACCACATCAAAGTTACGTATAACTTTCTTTGATATAACATTTACAAAATTTGTAAAGTGCCAGTGACACAATAGAATTTAAATTTAAAATTATATGAGTTTCCATTAGTTGGTTATTTAATTAGAATTTGATATTTCAATAAAATAAAATTTCAATAAATTCTTAAGGGTCCATTCTCTGTAGATTTGACAGACATGAATGTAGGGTCGGATTGAGAGGATGGGTGGCCGATGGGTGGAGACCCATATATTCCCCCGTTGGTTATATATTCCAACTATCAAATTATAAAGATTTCGGAGGTGCACGTAAAGCCGAAGTAAAAAGGCACTTGGAAATAAAGTTAGCCCTCATTGCAAGGGTACCGGATTTGTCTTATAATTGCAACAAAATTTCTTTTTCGTGTTATAAATTATATATCACCAGAAAGATCAAAAGATAAACTAGATCCCTATAGTAGCAAATTTTTGTTTAATACATGTATTTTAGAGAAAATAATTTTTGAAAATACGCTATTTTAGTACAAGATTGTTTGCCTGGAATTTTAAAAATAAAAAGAAATACCAAAAATTAATACTATAGGGACTTAGATTGAAGTCTTACCTTTCAATACTTTTTTACTAAAAGTCGCTATCTTTTATAGTTTTTTTTATAATTAGACACGAGACGAACACCGATTTAGGGCTTATTTCGACCTAGTGAATGGACTCTTAAGTTAAATATGTATGTAGTTAAACTTACAAGGAAACATTAACAGTTTTTTAAAAAAGTGATTTAAAATTTTAAATAGGATTATGAGAATTTACGTCAATATCCAGAAATAACTGTCTCCTAATACTACATAGAGTTTGAGATTGATATAAAAAGTCCACATGCTGTTTGAGAATAATAATATGACTATGTAAGTGACGTGGCACTACCACTGAAAGACTAGTCAAGATATTTTAATATTTATAAATGGAAACAGCCCCTTAACATTCCTACCAAGTTTCCTTACCTGAATTTATTTCTTGGAGGTAATGGGATATCATCTTCACTGATATACCAGCAGGTGCATTTGAAATAATTACTTCTATGAAGGACTGAAACATTACGTATTTTAGTGAGAATTGAAATTAATAAGTGCCTAATGAATTTTGTTGCCAGGGCTGCAGAGAAGACATTATGGAAATTGAATCAGCTTTATTACGTTCTGTGTGAGGCCACTGTGATACAGGATTTTACGTCTAATCTAATTTTCTTTATATAACCTAACTAAGTCTAATCTAATACCAAAACGCGATATCTTTAATATCCTTGACTTAAGCTGATCTAATATAGCTTAAAAACTATCACATGGTTGTATATTATAGACACCCCATTATAGTGTGGAGTGTCTCAAAAATATCATCAAAATAGGAACCATCAAAATAGAAAATTCTAATAAATCTTGTTAACATTTTCAACAATTACATTTTTAGATAGCTAAATCTCATACTTTTCATTAATATTCGAAATACTTTGTTCTAATATCCGACCAAATATTATATAGACAAATTATAGCAACACAGTTTTGTGACTAACAATATTTAAAACAATAGCTTTTTGTTTACATTGGTACCCAAGCATTTGGTCCAATAAAAAAATGCCATTTTTATGTACCGCCTAAATTGTAGGGGATTTTGTGACTGCCACGAATGGACGTGGTTTACACAGGTAAGTAACCATGCATAAACGTAGAATCGGCGATTGCGAGAGGGATCATCAATGATTTTACAATTGTTTTTTAATATTAAATATTAAATACTATTATAAATAGTGTAGTAAATATTATACACTTATGTGTATAAATTTTTGTTCTTGAATATGCAAATCTTAAACTTTGTATTTACTAAAATAAAATATTTTAATTTGTACTTTTAGTTTTATAATTATTATTTTCACCCCTTAAAACATGCCCATGCCGTTGGACACTGTGACAGGAAATTTCATGGAATTGAGGTTGTGTTTTTTGTTATTGTTGGAAACGATTATACTGACAAATAGGCAATTACTTATCTATACATATTTGATCGGAGGTTCTAATACATTACGTAACAAAAGATACTATTAGCCCTTACTCTGTCTAATTGTGGTGAATCTTCGCCTACTAAGAAGAAAATGAAATCAGCACAAAGTTCTTGGTATTCAGAACCATCATGGCACAGAATTTCGAGTATATCGGTCAGCAATGGGGAACTGGGTAACAACTCATGTAATCCAAGTTGATCCATCACAATCTGAAACAAAACTTTTGAGTTTGTAAGACCAAGCAAAACATATTTCAGTATTTTATTTTGTGAAATACAATCACATGGTTTTCCTATATTTCTATTTTTTTGGCTCTGCTGTATCTTCAATATGGGCATATATAATAAGATACCCATTATTATAATCTGCAATGAGGAAAATCCTTTAGGATTCTACTTATAATAATTACTTACTTCAAATAGAGATGTATATTTGGAAACTAGTTGTATGAGAGGTTGGGACATATTCTGCATGTAAGCTATTGGTGCTAAAGCAGTCATTACTGTAATTTTTTCATTGTATTCTGGTCTTAGAGATGTTAAGGCAAAAAATTCTGAAGTTCCTTGAGAGTGACCCACGTAGTTAATCTTCTCATTACCAGTAACATTCAGTATGAAGTCAATCTTTGCAGGCAGGTCATAGTATCCACAAGTGTCGAAACTGAAAATACAATATGTTATGTTTTATAAGATATTATAACCGGTATACATACAGTATAGTAATCAGGATATTATTAATAACATAAAATCAAACAGTTCATATGATTCAGAATTACATGTTGTAGTCAGTAATGTGTGGAGAGAAATAATGAACTGTGGTAATTTAGATAGAGTCGTCAAGTTTAGTCAAGGTAAATATAAATAAAACCGAGAAGAGATATCAGATAAGTTTTCTCGTGAAAATCAAATTGTCGTTGGGTTTAAAAGTTCTGTACATTCGAATTTAGTACGAAAATACACTTATCCCAGTAATATTCAAGGTGCACTAAAGCATATACACTGAACATGGGAATAAAATGAAATGTCCTAAAACAAAAATTACACCTGGAGAATTCGAATAGAAAGGAAACGAACTGTAATTACCTATAGTCCCAAAATTCCTTGTCTGTATTTGGATCAAGTGAAACATGCTTCCTCGACCAAGTGTTGCCCCTATTGTTCCCCAACCATATGTCGTAACCAGCATCAGCAAGATTCAGTGCCAAAGATCCTGAAGGTCCCATATTTACCCAGTCCACGGAGCTGCACAGAAGTCCGTGCATTAGAAGAACGGCTGGTTTTTTGGTAGAGCTAGCTGTAATATCTGTTTCATCCTTGCCGTGTGGAATTCGATGCATGGTCAAAATATATCCATCCTCCGTTGTCACTTCATGGCTTTCGAGAGGATAGCCGTACTTCTCCAAAAGCTGGACCTAAAATTATAGTAAAATATTTATTAGATTCTTGTAATGTGTAAATGTAGTAGAGTCTTGTAACGTAAGATATTTTTAAATGGCCATGAATGTAGACAGAAAGATAATCTGAACCATGATGCTAACAATACTCTGTATTCACAAAAAACTGTAACAGTTGATTTTTTAAGCAAAAATTACTAGTATGCACTTTCTCTGATAACCTTAGCAGAGAAATCTACATATGGATTTAAAAAGGAGCTAAACCAAAATTTGAACCTGAAATATTGTTCTCTTCTATTTTTGTCAGTAATAAAAGTAGGTATTTTGTTAAGTATGAGAATCTGACTTAAGCGCCTTTCAGGTATTGTTCGTGATACATTAAAATTTATAACAGTTTGTCTAATAATATTTATGTTATTTATGTTATTTACTGTCTTTCCTTGTTTCCTAATTACACTGATGAGTACAAATATCTGACTATGCGATTGAATAAAGCATTCTTAAATACATGGAACATTTTAGAAATATTGTAATGAGACACGGAGTTGAATATATTGTCGTTTACAAAATTGAATCAGTGCAAAAGTCGTCACAAATAATACTACTTCCAATAACCTGATTAAAGATAATGCTGATAATGCCCGTTTTTTCAATCAGTTGCTCTGCACAGGTGGATACAAACAATAAATACGTTATATGATATCTGATGAGAACATTACAATCTTAGTAGTGGTGAGAAATACCCTCTAGTGCCCTCTTTGGGTATTTGCTACTATCCGTCTGACAATTATTCTCTAATTGACAGACAGATAACGACTTGCTTTTCAGCAGGTGCCATTATAGCAGTGACCTCTATTGTCTGAGTAAAACATGACAATCTGTTATATAATTCTTATTTCAGTTTTATTAAGAAGAATATACGCTTCGAGAAAATAAAGAGAGATAAAGAAAATAAAAGTCGTAGTTTCGCATGTTTTCATGTGTATTTGCCACTTCATATAATTGCCTACTTAAAATCTAGTTGAAGATCACTGTGATTAATTGCTTACGAACATTAAATTTTGTTTACTATTATTAACAACCACGCCTTCTCAAGTAATATTATCTCAAAATCATAATGGAGGTCCACTTCTATATCTGGAACTTATCACACCATGTTGTGATATGCTCCAGATAATGGGAGTTCAATTTAGGAGGCCATATTCTAATCATGCTTTTTATTACAAAAACAATATAATTCAACTTTACTAAGAGTACATATTTTTAAGTTGTGAGATGTAGATACTTTGAAAAATAAGCAAGAAGCACCAGAGTAGAAATGGGTAGAAGTATATAAAGTTTGGGAGACCACACCAAAATTAGGAACACCTAGGTAACGAGGAAATATAAAACTTTATTGAACCATAATATTCGATATTTTCATTAATATTCTATCTCTTAGTTAACTTTTTGGTTTAATTGCTATATAAAGAAAGATGTAAATATTCTAAACTACTTCATGACTCAATATAACACAATTTACTTACAATATTTAATCCAAAATCTTCATGACGTGGACTCAACTCCGCTTCTCTGATTAGATCTTCAGGAAAAATATCCTTGACATCTAAACCATGAGCAGATAGAGATACTGCCAGTATGATGAAAATCAACTGAATCGAATACATTTTGATGAATGGTTGAGCTTTTTACCTGCAAGCTTTATATACAACATTTATCTAGATTTTATCGAAACTATAATTATGTAAACACATTATCTGTGATTTTGCAAGTAATTGAAAAAAGCAGCTGGCACTTCAATTGAGTATTCTTTATATTGACTTCCAGGTACTAGCGGCGCAGCTGTGGTAGGGGACATAAAATCAAACCTTTTTTGTATAATAAACATTTGTCCGTATGTGAACCGTTTTGGCAGAAAAAAGGAAAAACGGTTTTTTAAGTTTTGTTTATTTCGGTAAAAAATAATTAATATTCATTTACCAAAAATGTTCAGGAGGATATTAATTAATAAATCCCTTTTGGTTTGTGTTGGACTTTGTTTCATTGATAAATAACATGGTAGAGTTGACTGTTCGGTTCTTTTGTCAAAAATTGATATATATGTACCAAGGCTTGCATCTAGAAGTACTTCCACTTTTTTGTGTAAAAGAGCTAATACTAATATAATGTTTAAGGCACCTGTGCACTTCATGTGCACAAATGCAAATATATTATCTGATGTTTGTGACATATTCTGTTGTAGCATATCTAAATTAAAAAGTTATTTTAACGCACATTTGTAATAATTTTGGTTTAACAATGTATACTATATTCTTTATTTTATTGTAATTTTGCTCAGTAAATGGGTAACTGTTGGGCAATAAACGCTATTATTATTATTATTATTATTATTATTATTATTATTATAAATAAATGATGGTTTACAATAAGTGTTAAAAATGTTGACCCTTTCCTTCAATACAAAGATTGCATCGTAGGCTCATTCACTCGCATTGACTCATTATCTTCCAATCCATCGGCGGGGAAATTGCTGGTCCAGATACTGGCGACGTTCAAATCAAGATGTGGAGGTGCCCCGTCATGTTGAAACCACATGTTATTTCTAATGCCTAAAGGAACATTTTCTAATAATAATAATAATAATAATATATCTTTATTTCAGAAGTATTCTATACAATATAACATAAAGCGAAGTGTCAAAAACAAAAAAAAAAAAGCCATGGTATCCAAAAGAAAAACAAAAAACGAGTCTAACCCAAAAAATCCTTTAAACTATATGGTTCTAAATTTATAAGAAATTCATACAAACGCTTTTTTAACAATTTTATCGTACTAATTTCTTGGATATAATTGGGTAACTTATTAAAAAGTTTAATACAATTATAATATGCTCCATGCTCTGTCATAGTTAACTTATGTTTTGGATAATTGTAGTTTAAATTACGAGTTTGATAATTAGACTGAAGTTTTTCGGTTTCAAACAGATTTTTATTCTTACAGAAAAACAGTACACCTTCTTGTATATATATAGCTGTTACAGTAAGAAGCTTATTCGCTTTAAAAACGCCTTGACAAGACTCTTACTTTCATACCAAACATTATTCTTATTGCTCGTTTCTGACATACAAATAGTTTCGTAATCTCACTACAATTTCCATAAAGTATGATACCATATCTAATATGACTCAATAGTAGCATGATAAACCATTTTAAGTGTTGAAGTATCTACATATTTTTTTAATACCTGTAAGGTATAAGTGGATTTTGCAACTTTTTGCCTTACATATTCTATATGTGGAGACCATGACAAGACATTGTCTAATATCATTCCCAAAAATTTTATGTCTTTCCGGGGAACTAGAGATACATCGTTCACCCTAAATAAATTAGGTTGTTCCAGTCTACAATGATTTGTTTTAAAGAGCACCAAGTTTGTTTTATCTTTATTAATTATTAATTTATTCTTTGTGAACCATTCACTAGCTGCATTCAAAATTTCTGTTGATCGAATTTCTAATTCATGTAAATTACTTCCCTCAACCAATATATTTGTATCATCTGCATAAGTAGTCACTTGACAATGGTTTTTATTCTCAATGATCTCTGTAATGTTGTTGACATATACAATAAATAAAATAGGTCCAAGAACACTTCCCTGGGGTATTCCCTGCTTCAATTCATAGTTGTCAGACTCCGCTTGATCTCCACCCTTTTTAACTATAACTTTTTGTTTTCTTTGTGTAAGATACGACTTAATCCATTTTAAACTTATGCCCCTTATTCCATACATTTCTAATTTACATAACAAAATGTCATAGTCAATAGTATCATAGGCTTTCGACAAGTCCAAAAATAAACCCAGTGAAAAGTGCCCTCTTTCTATTTCCAATAGAATTTCATTAATAAATTTAAACAACGCTGTTAATGTTGACCTCTGTTTTAAATATCCATGCTGAATACTATTCCACTGTTCCGTTTCTATCATAAAATTAATAATGCGATTTGACACAATTTTTTCAAATATCTTTGAAAATGACGATAACATACTAATTGGTCTATAGTTTTCAATTTTGGATTCGTCCCCTTTTTTGTAGACTGGAACAATCACTGCCAATTTAAGTTTATCCGGAAAAATTCCAAACCTTAGTGAATTGTTAATGATAAATTTTATGGGAATAATGATAGTATCAAATATATGCTTAATAATATTCATAGATATATTATCATACCCAGAGCTACACTTATTTCTAAGTTCTTTAACACATTTCGTCAGCTCTTCGTTGGTTACCTCTGGACTGCACATTGATTGAGAAAAACAAAGTAATTCCGATGAGAAAGGAATTGTTTTTATATCTGTTAACATGTTTGCTGCTGCTGATCCAAAATAGTTATTAAGTTTAGATGCTACATTTTTAAGGGCGCCGTCAATTCTAGTTTCTCCATTTTTACTTTGTTTTTCTTTAATTTCATTTACAATTTTCCACGCACTTTTTGCTTTGTTATCCGATTTTTTCAATTTCTCAGAAAAAAATCGTTTCTTGTTTAACTCAAGTAACTTATTCTATTGCCTTTTCTTTTCATTATATGAGTCCTTAAATCTATTATCTACATTTTTCATCACATAAAGAGCACTCAGTTCTGTTTTACAAGCATTTAATTTCGGATCATTAATATTGCCTCTTTTCTTTTTCTTTGTTCCATATTTCGATTCTATCAGCGGAAAATGATATTCCAAATTGTTTACCTTGTTGCTATTAGCAAAAAGGTAATCGATGTAGATAATCTTCAGGATTTAAAGCTTGTACGCGTTGTAAATGGTAGGGGCATAGGAGTTGTTCATGCCTTCCACGATGTACTGTCGACCTGGATGATGAGGATCTCATTTGGTGTGCCATCGCGCGAACACTTGTGGATTGATTTTCCTCCACTCGGTGTAGAACTTTTTCTTCAAACTCAACCGTACAAGCTATTCTTGGACGACCACCACCACCACCAGGACGCTTTAGGTTCCTTCCCACTTTCCTTAAGGCGACGATGGATGGAAGCAAAGGTTGTGTGATAAGGTTGCCAGCGTTCCGGATATCTTTGTCCATACAAGCGTGCAGCTTTTCTTCCGTTACAATTTGCTGCACCATAAACAAGGTGCATTTTTATTGCAAGGTATAAGGCCATTTTCAATACAAATTTTAAATAAAGTTATTGTTCTGGTGCCAACTAAATAAGTTACAAATAATACTACGGTCTTAAATTTTGTATCTTTGGAATGTTTATTGTGATAAAGAAATGTTTTCTCCCAACAAGAAATGTGGTTGAAACAAAAAATGTTGAACGAAATACAGTGGTGTCCAACTAAATCAAGAATTAATTTAGTTATTTGGGTATGATTTAAAATATTTTATTGCTCTACAGCCCAAACGCCTCATTTGCGGACATATGTTTATTAAACAAAAAAAGTTTATTACAAAAAAATCATATTATTCTTTTTCTTACATATCAACATTACATCTTAATCATTAAGGTGGCCTTGCATACGCACAACTACCTTAGAGTCAGCTTTTTTAGAAATATAGATGTAGAAATATATATTTAGAGAACTATATAGGTACCTAGAAGGAGTAATAATGAAAACAAGATTTTTGCATGAAACCGTTTAATTATTTTAATATTTAACAAACACCTTATCCTGAGCTGTTCGTCTCACTAAATTGTTGAACTTTTTGTTGAAGCGCTAACTGAACTTTTTCCAGTATTTGGTTCATGTTCTTTGAGTATAACAAGTCTAGATTATTATCTAAGTTTTCCATATAGTCCTGCCAATAAACATTGGGCAATTTGTCGGCCAACATTTGTACGTCCGGGACTCTGGAAAGATTATCTTTTGGTGTGTAGAAGAGAGCTGTGGGAGTAGTTACTTTGGACAAATCGTATCCTTGTCCACTACCTCCTTCAGAGTACTTTTCGAAGCGCCCTAAAAATTAAAAAGTATTTGCCATAATTTCAGAATGAAGTATACCTACACGTCACCAGCCGCACCCAAGCAGTAGCTCAGGCGGCCACGAGAGGGCGCGGCAGTCTGGCGGCAAATCTACTTATTAAGCAAACTTAAACTCTTTAAAAAGCAGCTGCGATATTTCCTAATTTTAGATGTTTTATGGGGGAGGTTTTCCATTATTTCCGATTCAATGTAAATATTTTCAGGTTTGCATCACTTCTGGTTATACCGGAAGTAGACCACAACTTCGTTATTTCAAATGGAACACCCTGTATATTTTTACAATTTTGAACTCTACGTGATATTCTAAACACATTTCATGTAGGATGTCCTATACCTATCTTCAACTGTTTTTGAAATATTGACAGGTGAATATTGACATTTTGCAACATTGACACCCTGTAAAATCTAAACGGTTAGAGATCAAGCAAAACGGTTTGCACATTCCTATCTTAACTTTTCAAAATCTATCGTTTGATACCAATTTCTGATTTAACCAAGAGATTAAATTTATCGAATTTTTTTTATTTCTGGATAAATCTGATATTAGTATCAAACAATAGCTTTTGAAAAGTTAAGATAGGAATGTGCAAACCGTTTTGCTTGATCTCTAACTGTTTAGATTTTACAGGGTCTCAAAGTTGCAAAATGTCAAAATTCACCTGTCAATATTTCAAAAACAGTTGAAGATAGGTATAGGACATCTTACATGAAATGTGTTTAGAATATCACGTAGAGTTCAAAATTGCAATAATATACAGGGTGTTCCATTTGAAATAATGAAGTTGTGGTCTACTTCCGGTATAACCGGAAGTGATGCAAACCTGAAAATATTTTCATTGAATCGGAAATAATCGAAAACCTCCCTCATAAAAAAATCAGATTTTTATCGTTAACCGAACCCCAAGAACGTCTAATACCCGCTTTGCGTGAATAACCCTATATAAGACGGTAAAAAGATGCTTGACCTGTGAGGGAAAAATGTTGATCCACAAAGGACGAAGTAGCGAGCGGATTAATTTCAGGAGCAGGTAAAGCCTTTTTACCGTCATGTATAATATTCTATTTTATTTTTGAGCGGAAATATTTAACAAAAATTGATAAAAAGGAAGTTAGAATTATTATTGGGAGTTAAATTGGTTTGATCGTTGTACTGTTTACGGTTGTTTTGACTTTTATCAAATTAGTGACTTTTGGTTGAAATTATCCTAAAAAATGTGCGATTTTAATAAAGAAAACGAAAATAGTGATGAAGATGCTTTGCCAGAAGATGTAGAAATTTAAGCTCAATTCAAAATTGTACGTTTAATATTTTATATAAAATCGAGGCGCCAAACATGAATTACATAATTATTAGGTATAATTATTTTTCATATTAGGTATATTATTAGTTTTGAAATAAATGACCCTTGAGTGGGTAAAGTTGACATATGAATGGGTAAAAATTTTTTGATTTCACTATTTTCACTTAAATAAGTTGTTACTTTGATAAGGAGTTTTGAGTCTAAAATGATAATTTACCATCCGCGATAGAATAAAAAGTATTTCTAATTCAATCCAAGAAAGCGATTAGCGCAAAGATCAATATTACTAAGGGCTTTATGAGAATTATATTTTGGATTGCTTAGCGTAGCTGAATATTTTATACAAACCAGTTTCCTTCAGTTGAACTAAATGCAGAATCTCTCTTACAGATGCTGTTGATGGTACTCGTTGAATAAGTTCTTTTAAGGTTGTCTGCAAAATGTAAAAGTTAACATTAATCTTAAACATGAACGGCTCAGCCAGCCATATTTAGAAATTAGATAAGCTTCTGCTATTATTTATATTAATATTTAATATAGGAACATAGTAAATTAGTACAATATTATAGTATTAAAATAATGTACATATTCAATGCTACAATTATGGGGGGTCTTTTTATGGGACATTTTATAATTTAAAACTGATTAGAATTTTACTATATCTATCCCCTGCAGCTGTATTAGCTAATAATACTGAATGAAAAACTAATTTAATATATTTTTTTTTATTTAGATTTTATCACTAGATATCAATTTTACATAGGTATAGTAACACCTGCTATAGATAAATAAATAATGAATCAGAGATAAGATCTTTTATTTAGGAATAGATCTAGATGAGCAAGAAGTAGGTAAATATTAAACATATTGCCATTGTCTGTAAAACGAATAATATTTTTCGAGTGTTCAACTCGAATTAAATGAGACACAAAATGAAGGTATTTTGAAAATATAATTCATTTCATACTAAAAAGCATGTTATACTAAAAGCGTGACTAAAAGCAGACTACTAAACTGGGTTATATTATTTTATCTAGCGAGTATATTTACTACTACAAATAGTTCGAATTGGAATCACACTATAGTAATCGTAAATGGATTAATATAGAAGTAGGTACAGCACCTACGATATAAAAATACAGTTGAGTCTGTTTCAAATATAAGTTAAGTTACCTGGTTAAGGTATCTGGAATTATATCCATTCAGGAGGAAATATGCATTGTTACATAATGTTTCTTCGTTCATTTTCAGCATACAGTTTGCTTTCGCATCTTGAAGTAGCTCGGCTGTAGGGGAAAATGAATTAACTCCAAGATTCTTAATCATCCACTGCAAAATACATTATACATTAGAGAAACTAGGACTCCACTTCATGATACTATACTATAACTAAAAAAGGTTTTATAGTCTTATATTTTATTTCATTTATTTCATATTTGCACTATACAGGGTGGCCCAATAGGTGAAAGTAGTCTAATTTCGGAGGGTTCCCAATTTTACTAGTGTTGTGCGTATTTGGTTGCATATTAATAATATGATATGATAAATAGTTATGTTTACGCCCTAGAGGTGAACTGTCAAATTCTTTTTCAAAATTAGGAAATCTAAAACTTTTTTAATTATATAATTTTTTTACATAGAGGAAGATGCTGTTAGAAAAAAAGACATAATTTCAGGCACCCTATCCGAAATTAGGATAACTACCATTTTCTTAACTGGCGAATATAACTTGATTTTTAACTTGAAAATATAATATTTTTATTGAAGATCGCTCTCCGTCCCTGATTCTACAAGAGGCGAGCTTTTATATTTTTCCTTTTTTACTAAAATCGTTGAAGGCGTGTCTGAGATGCAGTCTCTTAAAAATAACGAAAAAATTATCTGTTGACTAATTTTCTGAGCAGTTTATTAGCGAAACCCGCGGTGAGAAAATTCAGTAAAATTCTAAAATAAATTGCGAATTCGGAAAAATTATCTGAATTCAAATATGAAATAAGAAATACGTCATTCCATTTAAAAAAAACAAGTTTGATATGGCCCCGGTTTATAGAGCACCCTATATGATTATACATATTTTTAAAATGTGCGTCGTCTTAGGTTCTATAAGATCCGAAAATATGTGTATACATTTTTTTGTTTATTAAGCCATACGAGTTATGGAATTTTTCCACACTAGGGGAAAGTCGCCTAATTTCAAATAGGTTTTCAAAATCAGCCATATAATACGTAATTAAACATAATTTAACAAATTTTGGTGACTTAATTTATCCTAATATATCTTCACATAATTTTTGCATGGAGTAAGAAAATTTAAGTAGATATGGAAAATAAAAATTATAAACTAAAAAATGGCGAAGTCGCCAGTTAAAAAATGGTATCCTAATTTCGGATAGGGTATCTGAAATAATTTTTTTTTTCTAACAGCATCGCATTAAAAAATTATATATAGTATGTCAACAATCATAATAGGTAAAAACAAAATATATAAGAAGATCGTGCCCCGATTAATTATGGAACAGAGTTCTGTCTACCTTCTATAGCAATAATACAAAACGCACCGCAGGTTGTCTCTTGACAATAACTAAAAGCATTACTTAGATGTTACTTACTATACAGAGTGTTGGGATGTTTAAGTTTAAGTTCCGAAATTTATGTATTGAAGTATTAAGAAATCCTGCATCGACCGACAATATTTTTAATTCTGACTCACTTCAGATTCTACCTAAAGCATAATAATATGCTAACTATTGGAAGGAGATGCCGAAAACAACTACTCCACGGGCAATATGCCCCGACTGGCGTTGCATTACATGTTGATGTAATGCAACGCCAGTCGGGGCATATTGCCCGTGGAGTAGTTGTTTTAGGCATCTCCTTCCAATAATTATGTAGGATTTTCTTCCTCAAAGACAATAGAGGTCGCTGTAATGGCATCTGCTTTCTGCAGATCGTTAACTGTCTGTCAATTAGACAATAATTGTCAGACAGGTAGTAGCAAAGACCCAAAGAGGGCACTGCAGTGTATTTCACTGTATCTCGCCACTACAAACAATATGCTAACTTTTTTAAATGGTATATTATGTATATAAACAATTTTTTTATTCTATAATCAAATTTGGACCCAGTTTCAGAATGCAATATACAATCTCAATATTTTTAAATTCTTTTGCGAATATCAGTGTCCAACTTGAAGAAATCATAAATTGTTAAATGAAAAACACGAAAACAATATTTCTCATCTACTAATATAATGTTTCTGTTACTAATATCTAATACTGCTACAATGGAAGAAGCGGATATACTTACTGATTTTTCTTTGGCATGCAGTTCAATGCTCTGCAGAACTTCGTTATCGGAGTATTTCATAAACACGATAGGACCGAGTGAGAGTTGACGTTCAATCTTCTTCCTCATTTCTGGCAATTCAGAAGCTAATACGTAGAAGGACGTGGTACCTTCGTTGTGTCCTATATAGCTTAGCTGCTTCTGGCCACTAACAGACAAAGCTTTGTTAATTAGAGCTGGCAGATCTTTCATACCAATTTCGTTCCAACTGCAAAAAAACATGTTTGCCACTAAGATATTATTTCTCTTTAAATAGTGACAATTTGTTAAAAAAAGTTTTGTATATTATTTGAACAGTAAGCAATAGTTATTACAACAGTAATTGTAATTAGTACATATCTGTAATTAAAAATCTGATAAAATGCAGCCCTAGAACAAAGATGTACTAAATTTTTTTAGTGATATAAGTTAACTATTAATTTCCTGTTACCTATATACCTTGTAAATATTTCTTACCAGAATCTCCAGAAAGCTGCATCCTTTTTAGGATCCAACGTGGTATGCCTTTGACCATACGTGGTTCCTCTTGCGTTTCCCAGGAAGACATCATAGCCTGCATCAGCAAGGTAAAGGGCAAGACTTTCAGAAGGACCACCATAGATGAAGGACTCAGAGTTGGTTAGGATGCCATGCATTAAGAAAACGGCACCTTTGTTTAATTGAGATCGTGTGGAAGAGGTAGAGTGTTCAGTTGTTGCGTTATTTCTCTGTTTGTTCTCCTGCCGACCAAGAGGAATGCGGAACATGTCCAAAATATATCCATCTTCAGTTTGTACATCATAAGATTCGACTGGATATCCGTAGCTTTTTACCAATTCCATCTGAAAGTTACATTTTTAAGGTTATACCTATAATAACTGTTTACAAGTTTATATAGGTGGGACACATTTTCATATTAACAAGATGGTGGTGGTGGTGGTTCATATAACCATTTATACAAGGTGTCCCAAACAGAGAGGTTTACTACAACTTATATTTTAATGGGATACCCCGTGTACTTTTACGGACCTGTTTAATTTGAATGCATATACTAAATTCAGAAAGTGATTTCTTCATGTGAAATTTATAATTTACATTGTGTCTTTTCTCTGATTCTTTCTCAGAAAATGACAAGAACAGGTCAATTACTTCGTATATATAAATTTCCATCTTCTTTAATATAATTAGTATTAAAATGTCCCACCGATACTTACGAAATCACCGCTGAAGCTGCGTTTCTTTATATTCATCATTTGTGCTTCAGCTGCAAAAACACAGCACAAAATAATTAACAAAAACCTCATTTTGCCTTTTGCACTATCGGTTTAAATGAATACTATAACGTTAATGTGATTCTAAAATTTAATAATTTATCTTTTATATAAGGAAATAGTGCTAGATCTGCTAGAAAATTGCTGACATTGCAAATGCATTGCAATTATAAATCAAATGTGCACAGATAACTAAATACGTACGTTATTCATAAATATATTGTTTATACAGGAGAAAATTTCCTCTTAGCAACACGTTTTATATTTTTATGGATGAAGTAATGCAAAGAAACTTACAAAATAGATAACTACTAGAATAACTGAATTGTGATTGAATGGATGAATGAAATGAACGAAGAATGAAATATGTTTTGTTAAATAATAAACGGGTGACCAGCTGCGAAAATAATATTGGGGTAGGTTATTCGCAACATGGAAACATAATTATTGTTACACTTACATTAATATTGGCCTTATTCTACATACAGGGTGGATCAACAAAAAGTTTCATCCTCGATTATCTGTCAAAGGATATGTTTCCATGGGAAATGCTCGAACATGTCGATTTTTATTCGAAGGGGGACACATTTTCATATTATTGACATTTATACAGGTTGCCCCAAAAAAGAGAGGTTTACCACAACTTGTAATTTTTAAAATATAACAGCCTGTCTATTTTTACAGATTTGGATAGATCGTCCTCTCACGAATGTATTGATATAGGGTTTGATGAAGGCTCGATCACACTAAATGACCGGGCATTTTCTATCTAATTTCAATTTTCTACCAAAAAAATTATAGACCTACTTTTTATTCCATGTGTTATAACTTGAATAAAATGTAATAACCTAAGGAGTTATAATTTATACCATAATATCCATCCAGCTCCCTCTTTTTAATTGGATTATCTTTGATGTTAGGAAAAAGTAAGAAATACGAAGGTATAAGAGAGTAATAAAATATTTTAAATATTTTGAACAATAACATCATATTCAGAGTTTGTTGCTTAAAGGCATTTCGGCCCATCCAAAATTTTAAAAATATAAAAATAAAAATAAAGCAAAACCTGAAAAAACTTTGCTTTGGCGTGGTTTGTAAAAACATGCTATACAATGTTAAATTATCATTGTAAAACACTTTCAGCTGGTATTCACTATTTTTTAATTTAATTTTTTTTTCTAAAAATAAAAAATAAGAGCCATGGCATTTATAGGTTGCATTGTAGGTATACAGGGTATTCCAAAAACATACCAACAAACTTTAAGGGATGGTAGGGGACATGAAAACAAATCTTGTTTAATAAACAAATGTCGGCAAATGAGCCGTTTGGGCTGTAAAGCAATAAAATGATTTGAATCATACCCAAATAACTAAATTAATTCTTGATTTAGTTGGGCACCACACCACTGTATAGCGCTTGGAATTTGATAGTTTTAATATTTAATAATGAAGAAACGTGGCGAAATATTCCACAACTTTAGGCCGCTAGTATAATTTTATATTATTTACAAAATGCATCTATTAACTTATCTAAAGTTAGAAAAGTATAAAAACATTTTGTGAATGGATATTATTTTTAGTTACATCATAAATCTTGTTTGGAGCTCTTGCAGTTAATATAAAAATGCAATATAAACTATGAATGGCGGTTTTTAATTATATTAACCTTTATCTAGATTAAACTATACTGTTGCCCCTGACGACATTATAGTTTATCTGAGGTCATCATAAATCCTTGCATCACTAAAATAACTTACATTTAAAACGATATACATACATATTTCTGTAAATTATAAGAATCCTTTGTCGAAAGCATTTCTTAGAAATTAATTTTATAAAAAGAAAAAATATTAAAATTAATTTTTCCGAGGGTATGATTATCAGATTTCGTAAGTGTTGAACACGAAGACATTAGGAAACATTTCACTGACGTTCTTCTTTCTCATTGATACGAAAAATTAAAAAATGTTTGAAATGATATCGGGGCGAGGGACATTTAATGTAAATGTGAAGTTGGGGGGAGGGGGTTGGCGTCTAGCAACCATATCAAAGGGACAAATTATACGTACTACCTCATAAATTCACTACAAGCCATATCACAGGTCATTTTTTGTGTGTTAAAGAATGTTTGAGCTTTGATTTTTTTATGTAGCTTTATAATTGATTATTTAAGAGTCTATTTACTGTAGATTTGACAGGCATGAATACCGGGTCGGATAGAGAGGTTGGGTAGCCAAAGGGCGGAGACTTACATATTCCCACTACAGAATTATTAAGATGTCAGAGGTGCACGTAAAGCCGAAGTAAAAAGGCACATGGAAATCAAGTTAGCCCTTATTGCAACGGTACCGGATTTGTCTTATAATTGCAACCAAATTTCTTTTAAATGTTATAAATTATATATCACCAGAAAGATCAAAAGATAAGCTAGATCCCTATAGTAGCAAATTTTTGTTTAATACATGTATTTTAGAGAAAATAATTTTTGAAAATACGCTATTTTAGTACAATATTGTTTGCCTGGAATTAAAAAAAAAAAAGAATTACCAAAAATTACTACTATAGGGATTTAGATTAAAGTCTTATCTTTCAATACTTTTCTACTAAAAGTCGCTAAATTTAATAGTTTTTTTATAATTAGACACGAGACGAACGCCGATTTTAGGCTTATTTCAGAGTAGTGAATGGATCCTTAACCCAGATCTTCAAAAGATACAGAACTTGAAACTAGGCATACTTCACCACTAAATTAAACAATGGATGTAGAGTCGCCTGTATTGCTTTTGGAATACAGGCGAATACAGGGAATAAACAGGGAATAAAACTCTATTTATTATGTAGATTATTATTACCAGCCTTTTTGCATCTTCATATTATGCGTACATATATTGTCTTATTCATAAGATAAGAGTAACATGTTTAAAATTTCATTTAGCCCTATTTTATAAATTATCATAGATAATATAACATGATTATACATAAAATCATTATCTAGACATACTTTGTTTATTTTAAAAAGTGAATGTATTCCCATATTTCTGTATAACAAATAAATATTGCGATATAGTCTATCAAGATAAGTTGTGTACAATTGTCCTCAATAGTTGGAAGAAATGTTCGCTTACTCCTCCAGCCATTGTAACTCATCCATATGTGCCCATATGCCATGGTGTCTATTATAAAAATATCAGTCTGAAGATGTTCATATTTTTATATACGATTTGTATGGATAGTCTCACATAAATACCCTAATATGATTTATTCCCAATAAACCGGCATAAACAACAAAAGTGCAAGTTAATGCTTGATTAGTCAAAGAAACATAGGAGTTTTCAGCAGTCAAATAAATCATAAGTATGAGTACATATTTATTTAAAAAAATCTATATCAGTTTCTAGAAAATAAACTGATCACCTTGTTATAAACAAGAGAAGGAGCGTCAATACCATAGGTAAAATCTAAATGGTTGAAGGAATAGTCAGACACCAATAATTTTGCGGCGCAGTTGCCAAGTCCTGTGCAAAGTCTTTCCACGTCCTTTTCTCCGGCTAGCCAGTCATTTTTGCTGTAGATTAGGTAAACGGGAGCTGTGATTTTACCCAAGTCATAGTCTGGTGGGGACGAGGATCCGTAGTCTTTTCGATTTTGCGACCTGCCCCAGTCATATTGACGGAATTTACCTTAAAAGTGAAAAACAGTTTTAGAAATATGTCGCAGATTAACGGCAATTAACAAAACATAGCTACTGGTTAAGTAGAAAAATGTTACAAAACAGTTGCCAAAGTATATTAAGTAATTAAAACGTTTAATAGAATATTATTGGCCTATTACAAATAGAAAATAATACATTCACAATAACTATACGAATGAAGACCATAAAAAATTGTGCAAATTTCCACAAAATCTCATTTAAAAGGTCCCTTCAATTATGACTAACTGCTACTCCACAAATACTGGTAATTGAAAAAATGGTACTTGTAAATAAAAGTTAATCTATACTCGTATTATTCACACCATTCATTTAGAAGGTATATGAAGTGGTTGAAATTTCGGTTCATTCTCTTCACATCATGGTTTTGATTTTGACATTTTTGAGTTCAAAATATTTTTATATTAGTTAAAGATGACAAAATACTATATTTGGCTCTTGGATAATACTACCTACCTGAGTTAATTTCTTGTGCGTAATGAAGAAACTGTTTAGTAGCTGCTCCCGCAGGCGTGTGGGCCATTAAGATTGGTAAAAGAGTCGTGTTCATTTGACTTGGACTGAAGCCGCATACAGCAAACAGTGCATTCTTGCACAGGACCTGACTCAGACCAGCTGAACACATCGATTCTGTGAGCATACTCAAGAAGCCATCGCTTGGCAGAAACTCGTCCATTCCAATCAGATCCAACAGCAGCTAATAAAAATACAAATAAATATACATTTTTGTAACACCGCTGCGTTTTCAATAATACACCGTCCATGAAACTCTAGATATGTTTGATGATGATCAAATGAACCAAATTTTTTTGTTCTTAAGTTGATCTATAAGATCAACTTTAGATAGACATAATGTATGTTTATAAATATACACACGGTTATATCTGCTGGTTACCTGCTGAGTTACAAATATTTATTTTAGGCAACTGCTACAAAAAATGACATTTTAGGGATCAAGTAGCGTCCGTAAAATGTTGCTTTTTAGTTCAGATCTGTCAAATTTACTTCACGGCCGCATTTACTTCACGTACTCATCTGTAATACGAGCACAGTAGTTATTTGAAAGAAGGCAACTACATTAATAGTAACACTATTTAATAACGAACAAATTAAACCGTTGCTAAGCAACTTATTGACAAGCATCAATTGACGCGAATTGACGCTACGTAATAGTTAAAAGTGTTAAAAATTTACAACAAGAAAACTCAAAATGAGTGATAGTGATAATGACAATCTAGCTGAAATTTACGAAGCCGCAAATAGAGCAACACTAAGTTTGTTGCCAGAGAAGTCGCGGAAGATAGGTATATCTGAAACAATACGAGAGTTTTACGAAATGGTGCCGCACACGTAAAACGAGAAATTTTAATGAAGAAGTATTTCTGGTGTATTTTTCTGAAAAAAGCAAATATTACAAACCATCCACATTGTGGTCTAGCTATTCGATGCTAAAATCTACAATAATAATAATAATAATAATAATAATAATAAAAAATAATATTGATATCAATAAATTTCCAACATTGATTGCGTTGTTAAAGAAACATAATGTTGGCCACGAAGTAAAAAAATCGTCAGTTTTCACAAGAAGAGATATAAATAGATTCCTAAGAGAAGCTCCAGATACGGATTATTTAATGTGGAAGGTAATAAAACTTTTTAGATTGTCAACACTACTTTTTGTAATTTTAACATGTTATTTCTAGGCATGTTTGATAATTGGATTAGCTGGGGCTTGCAGGCGAGACGAATTAAGAAAAATGTGTATAAATGATATCCAGGACAAAGAGAACGTGTTAATAATCTCAATTCCAGTAACAAAAACTGGAAAAAACGATCATTTACGATTACTGATGAGATCACTGAGAATATAAGTGCTCTTAAACTCATTCGAAAATACGCAAATTTACGACCAAGTCATATAAATCACCAAGCGTTTTTCATTAACTATCGCCATGGAAAATGTTCAACACAAGTTGTTGGTGTGCACAGTTTTGGAAAAATACCATCACTTATTGCAAAATATTTAGGGTTACCAAATCCGAATAGCTATACAGGCCATGCTTTTAGAAGGAGTTCAGCATCGCTTCTAGTTGAAGCGGGAGGTGACATTTTAATGTTAAAAAACCTGGATGTTGGAAATCTACATCCGTGGCAGAAAGTTATATTGAAAATTCTATTGCAAGGAAGAACAACATATCAAATAGAATACTTGCAGGGTCTGAAAGTACTTCAAGATGTCGTTCTCCTATCCAGACTAACTCCGAAAATGTTGAATTAGATGGCACTGCAATAAGCAACTGTACCAGTCTTACCACCGCTGCGGATCAAGAAAACAATATGGCTATTAATAATGCTATTTCTAAAAGTGGCATTACATTTTCTAAATGTAACAACTGTACATCTAACATTACAATTAGTAGTAGCTAAGTGTAAGTCAAAATGTCTCATTTTGTATAGACTTAAGTACGTTTTGTTTACCTAAAATGTGTACGAAGTAGATACTTGTTTTGCATTAAAAAATAAAGAAATTAATCCTCCATACTAACCCCTATATTGAAACAGTTGCCTAAAAAATGTTGTGTGTACCTCGGCCGAATGATTGATCTTTATCGACCTCATGCGAAATTTACTTGGACTCGGCTAACGTCTCGGCCGCAACATTCGGATTCGGCCGAAAAAGATCAACTTCACGGCCTTGGTACACAAATAACTATTACTGATTTAGTAGCGTCCTTATAATCCTATAAATATACCTGTTTCTACCAGACTTACATTTAACGGTTTTTCCCAGATTGCCATGATCTTCATCAGTGGGCTGGTCATGTGGTTCATAAATCCAATGGGCGCCAAACTGACATGTGCTTTTATTTTATCGTTATACTCGGGTAATGAAGCGGTCATGACGTAAAAGGTCGTAGTACCTTGAGAATGACCAGCGTAGTATACTCCATCAGCTTCAGTTTGCTCCAGCACATAATCGATCATGGTGGGCAAATCAAGGACCCCTATCTGGTGCCAACTGAATTGCCAGAAATTACTATCAGTGTTAGGGTTGAAGCTAGTGTGGTTGCGAGAGTAACTATTCCCCCTTACGTTTCCCATCCATACGTCATAACCTTCATCAGCGAGAATGTAACCTAGAATTGAGTTTAGTGATATAAATGATCCTCAATATTCTTTTTCATGAAATATCCTGTCTGATAATTTTTTTTGATCAGCAGGTATAATTGAGAAAAAATGTAAGGATTTACTTTTAGAGTGTTCACTTATGGAAATAAGTGATTAGATAGTAGTTGTGTTAAATCTATTCATTCACTTCTACGAGCACTAATGACAAATTATTACATGATATAGTATAATTTTTTTTAAGGAGAAAATGTAGAATTTGTATTCTACATTGAATTGTATTTGCTTATATTACCCAATCAAACCCATCATCTGTATGTGAACTTATTTACTATTTGTATAATAGAAAAACGCCTTTGATAGGGAATCTTAACTTTAGATTTTTATTTATCAGTAAGATAAATTAATAAATTTGATTTATACCAAATACTTTGAACAATACTCCTAGTGTTACGATGCCTGCCCAGTCTCAATTTTAAAATTTAAAGTTTAAGGTTCAGAACATCCTATACAGACATTATTTTTTTATCCTATTCGAAGTTTTATATAAGTTGAATAATATCAGGCATATTAACCAGCTACTTATGTTGTAGATTAAATGTAAATTATCAAGTAGTACTACTGTACCAATTTTATCACCAAGGTCAATATTTATATTATAAATACCTATGCTGCTCAAAAAAGCATTTATTTATTTCTGTAACATATTTTCAATTTACATATTTCTCAAGAATATATTATACAGGGTTATTCAGAACTCATCTCTAAAACTTTGAGGATATGTGCATCCTTAAATAAGAAATCGATATCACCAAAAAAATTTATAATAAAAGCTTAGGATTTCCCGTAAACAATGTTTAAAGTTATACCATTATAAAGGACTACGTAGCTGGGCAACTGTACTTCAACACATCTGATATATCACATTACTTCAAAAAACAGTAAACAACAGTTTTTGTACCTGGCGAACGCCTGGAGAATACAGTTGGAGTGAGGATAATATCTCTTATTGTCTATGCAGTCATCAGTCTTTCTGTGTCGCTATTTCTGTACGGGTGTTTTACTTATCGAGTGTTAAACTGTAAAATTTTCAAAATGGCTCATGTGTACAGTAATGCAGAGTTAATGGACATGATTCTTATTTATGGCGAAGTTGGACAAAATTCATTGGCAGCTTCGCGTTTGTATGCGGAACGATTTCCCAATAGACACACCGACACATCGACAGTTAGGTTTTGTGAGTGGTTGTTGCAGCAAAATGCTGAAAATCCCCAATTTACTTAATAATTTGCGTTTACAAGATCAGCAACCAGGAGGAACATTCGGTTTAGTGCGGCAAAATTGGATAAGGGCGTGCTCAAAATTATGTAAAGTCGAGGAATATTATTTCGAAAAGCTTTTGTAACAAGGTATGTGCAAATTTGTTATACCTAAATTTCACGTTTCTAATACCTAGTAATCAAGTAGCGCAATTCTTCAAAATTAGTGTTACAAAATTTTATTCATTTTAAAGACGCGTCAGTTTGGTCAGATCTATCTATCTTTAAGTTTATTTTAAAGTAAAAACGCTGCAAATATTTTTTGCGCCGGGTGTCGGTATACTCTCAGATCTTCCGAAGTTTTTTTCGTGCTAGCTAGTTTGCATTGACAGTCCCAAGATCACTCCATTACAGTGGACCAGTATCCAGCGGCGTGCAATGAAAAATTTTTAAATAGTTTTAAGACCCCGCCAAAAAATTTTATTTTGCACTACCACATTTGTACATGTATGTTGAACATCCCCAAATTTTATTATGGATAAGTTCTGAATAACCCTGTGTATATTTTTTTTTGTTGTAACACAATTATAAATGTGTTACATTATAATTACTGAAAAGGATATTAGCAATTAAGCAAATTTGTCAATTTAACCAGGACTCTTGCTTTAGCAGACCTGGTTTGGTTTCTCATATGAAGAAGATATATAAATAATGTCATTTTCGATACAAGTATTGTACCTTTTGTGTACTGTACTTAAATGTCTTTGAGGGGGGTTATTAAAAAAGATAAGTTTTTTAAAAGATAGTTATTTTAGTTACCCAATGATTTTCCACTTCCTGCGATAATCCAATCTGTAGAAGATGCCAAAACTCCGTGTTGAAGATAAGCCACTTTTCCATTACTCTTTCCATTTTTGCCTCTTGGGATTCGATGAACATTAAGTATGTAACCATCGGGAGTTGTGACGTAGTGATTTTCCACGGGGTAGCCTTCAGCGGTTATCATATCAGGCTTAAACAGTACTAGGGTTAATTCACGTGAAGCTAGTTTCTCAAAGATTAATAACTAGTAAATCTCAGACGATCAAAATAAATGTATCTAACCAATTTTTCTTTAATTGTGATTCTAAACTATCAAGCAATCCATAATAACAGCAATTAATAATGTCTGTAACTTATTTGTGGTGGGTTTTAATGATTCATAGTTTCTTTTGGGATTACACCACCTAACTAGAATTAAAAATGTCAATTCTGACAAAAAATACTTCTTATCATACAAAAAATTCTTATCATACAAACGTTCTACTGACGAAGAGTTGAGGATCAACTCGAAACGTTTAGGAAAAAGCTAGTTAGATGGTGTAATCAATCTAACTAGCGTTAATAATAATAATAATAATAATAATAATAATAATAATAATAATAAATTTGTTTTTGATTCAAATTAAAATCTAGTTCAATGTATGTCAGTTTGTATAGAGAAAAATATGAGAAAAGCATTTTTTTAATAAAACCGTTAGGCTTTAGGGTTAGTGTAACATTTACCTTTTCTATTGACACCAGCACTATAGTCTCTTTATTTTCTTTATCTAAGTATAGCGTTTCCACCAATTATTTTTATTTATCTTATTATCAAAAGTGTTATAGTTTGATATGCTTTGCCATTATTATTATCTGATACAGAATGTGAAACCTTTTTAGAAAATCATATCATAGAAGGATATTCTTGAATCTAGATTTAAACGTTCTTTAAGGGCGCCTTCAAATACCATGAATAATTAGTATATTGTACAAATATTTGAAGTAAATTACTTAACGCATATCTACGGTACAAGTTAACAGATTGATTTGATTGTAATCTGTAAAAAATGATAACGAACTACGAGTAGTAGTATTGTCCTTACTGTAATAGTAACCTTCTATTGTCGATTTACTTCTTCAAATATTTTTAACTAGATTCCTGAATAATGTGTAGTTTTCTAAGATAAAGAAGATATCAAGAAGTATAAAGCAAATATTTCGTAAATTATGTGCCAACTATTTTTACTATGATTGATAGAAAGGAAGCTAACTAAGCACTATTTAAATATAAAGCAACTTTAAAAATATGATAAAATTTATTTTCATTGACAGACTTATAAAACCTATATATTTTAATGTACAGGGTGGTCCAAATTCGTGAGTTCTCAAAGGTTCATAAAGGCAATTAGAGAAAAAGTAAAATAATATTCCTGTTCCAAACTCTTTCGTTTTAAAAAATGACTCCATACTACATCCTTCTATCTCTTATAGTTCGGTTTTCAATTTTTATCGAAACGCAAATGTATAAAAATATAATTTTTTTATGGAATACCTTTATTTTCTCAAAAATGAGAATAGATTCTTGATTCTCGGGAATTATTGAAAACCCAGGTAATTGAACCATACTGTACGTATATGGATTGAATATTTCCTTTAGTATAACAATGTTTTTATAGAATTTTCTGAATTAAAACTAGTGGATATCAAGCTAATGAGCAGTTCCTCCTCCTCCCAAGAAATGTGGGTAGTAAATTCTTGCAAACGTACAACATTTATACTATCTTCGATTTTATCAGAGTTTGTAGAAGTGAGAAATGAATAAAATGCACATGCGTAAAAATGTCTTGTAGAAAAACTTTTCAATTAAAAGTAAGTTGTTGCTCTGAGTATTCCTCAGTATAAAACGATAACGATGGAAAAAATCTATTGTAGTTACCTGGTGAGATTGTTACCATAGGGTTTGTATGACATTGGAATATAAAAAAAATGTAAGCAAATGTATATATAACTTGCATTAAAACACTATCGAATTTTCCGCGACGATGAAAAAATATATAATAGGCATAACTAAATGTGACTAAAAACCTACATACCACTGTCAATTTAGATGCTTCCAATGTTAGGATATTAAATTCTTCCAGTTGCTCATGGCTTAGCTGACCAGAGAGTTCCTGGCCAGTCGTTTGGCGAGGTATGACGGAGCAGCGAGCTATTCCAATAAAAACGAACAGGATGAGAACCTTCATTTTGTCCGACTATAACATGGAATTGCACTGAGCGGTTCCGTCCCACTGATTTATTTATATTTTTTTCTAATCGAAACTTTATCCTTTTCGATTATCTTACTGACTTTATCAATATTTCATATGAAATTAGACTTTTTTAAATTGGAAACAATGGTTTGAAGATTAAAAGTAAATATTGGATTTAGATTGATTATCACCTAAAACTATTGTTTTTATAGGTAGCTATTTTTGCACTTGTGTTTACTGCCCTTGATTAATTTTAGACGATTTAATTGAAAGAGGGCCGATTGTTCAAATGTGATTCATCTTCAAATTAACTGAATTGAGTTTCTAACTGTCTTAGAAACCATTAAGGGCAGTAAATCCAAGTGTAAAAAATACTTGTAGTTCACAATAGTTGTAAACTGCGCAAGTGTTTTTTGGGCTAGGATATATTTTTACCAACTAGAACTACAGTTGATAGGTATGTTGATACCTACCTATTATGAATCCAATTTAATTAATTGTTAGTGTAAACATTGCAACAATGGGTGGTATGAATAGAAACGAAGTACCTGCTACTGCAAGTATTAAAGGGTCCCCCAAACCAAAGCGGATAATCGCAGCACCTGCGGAAGTTCGCACCGCTTGCGATTCGCATCATTTTGTTTCCATTGCGTTAAATGTGCAAGTTCAGACCAACACGACTTTTTTATTAATAAAAAAAGACGACAATATAGGGAATTTCATACATTAATGCCGCAATTACGAAAAGACGAGAATCTATGTTATATTTTTGTTACTTTTTTCGAATATTTTTGTAATCGTCATGAGAAAGGTCGTCTAATATAGGATACTTTCGCACTAATTCAATGATTTTTTCCATTTTATTAATTACTTTCCTAGTTAAGAGACTGCGAAATTACTACGGATCCGGGAAAAAACGCAGCCGATTGCGAACAAAAACTCCGTACGAAATAAACGCAGACAATTCGTAGTCTAAACGAAAAAAATCGTTTTGGTGTGAACGTACACATTTAACGCAATGGAAACAATATGATGCGAATCGCAAGCGGTGCGAACTTCTGCAGGTGCTGCAATTATCCGCGTTGGTTGGGGGGACCCTTTATTTCTTACGGAGTTTTTGTTTGCTATTGGCTGCGTTTTTTCTCGGATCCGTAGTAGTTTCGCAGTGTCTTAACTAAGAAAGTAATTAATAAAATGGAAAAAATCATTGAATTAGTGCGAAAGTATCCTATATTAGACGACCTTTCTCATGACGATTACAAAAACATTCGAAAAAAGTAACAAAAATATAACATAAATTCTCGTCTTTTCGTAATTGCGGCATTAATGTATGAAATTCCCTATATTGTCGTCTTTTGTTATCAATATCGTGAACCCATTTTCTTTTCTTAATAATAATAATTTTACCTTAAATTGTCATTTTCCAATGCAAGCAACACAAGTGCTTCTTCATCCGATGATGTATACACATTTTTGTATGATAGGTAAGTATGTAAGTACAAGTACAAATGGTTTATTTTTCGTTTTCAGCAATAGCAATCAACCTTTTCGATATTGAAAATATGATGCATATGATGCGATTACATTCGCTTTGCTGTGTGGTTCTCTACGGATTCCGCCACAAATTTCGCTGCGAACTTTCCGTCACGAATCCGTTGCGAATAATTTGCGTTGGTTTGGGGGAGCCTTAAGGGTCCCCCAAACCAACGCGGATAATCGCAGCACCTGCGGAAGTTCGCACCGCTTGCGATTCGCATCATATTGTTTCCATTGCGTTTAAATATGCAAGTTCAGACCAACACGATTTTTTTCGTTTAGACTGCGAATTGTCTGCGTTTATTTCGCACGGAGTTTTTGTTCGCAATTAGCTGCGTTTTTTCTCGGATCCGTAGTAGTTTCGCAGTGTCTTAACTAAGAAAGTAATTAATAAAATGGAAAAAATCATTGAATTAGTGCGAAAGTATCCTATATTACACGACCTTTCTCATGACGAATTCAAAAATATTCGAAAAAAGTAACAAAAATATAACATAGAGTCTCATCTTTTCGTAATTGCAGTATTAATTTATGAAATTCCCTATATTGTCGTCTTTTTTTTTATTAATATCGTGAACCCATTTTCTTTTCCTCCTAAGGTTAGATACATAATATGATCAATACATTTATTTTTAAATAATAATAATAGTTTTACCTTAAATTGTCTTCTTCCAATGCAAGCAACACAAATGCTTCTTCTTCATCCGATGATGTATACATATTTTTGTATGATAGGTAAGTATGTAAGTACAAGTACAAATTGTTTATTTTTCGTTTTCAACAATAGCAATCAACCTTTTCGATATTGAAAATATGACGCATATAATGCGATTACATTCGCTTTGGTGTGAGGTTCTCTACGGATTCCGCCACGAATTTCGGTGCGAACTTTCCGTCACGAATCCGTTGCGAATAATTCGCGTTGGTTTGGAGGAGCCTTTAGTATATTCTACGTAGTATTTACTTTAAAACAAAGAGATACTAATACATTTCGAAGTACTCCCTTCTATTTTTCCGGAATTGATAAAAATAATAGTATTCTCTTAAATATTGTAGTAGCATGTACTACGACTGAAGTATTTGCTCCGTGATTAGCAAAGTTGATATCCTAGCAGCTTCACCATGTATACTACAGTGATTATTTTAAAATTCTACGTATTTTTTCAAATGCATAGAAATTAAATTTATATTGCAAGAAGGCACTATAAATCGTGCCTATAGGGTATCATCGTGCAACGATGATACCCTATACCGTCAAATATTAAGGTAAACAATTATACACCATCAATTTAGAATGTTTTGTGTTTATATTTTATATTTTTCATCTAGAAATACATATACAAAACTGAACGCGGCGTATGTGTTGGCGGAAGTAAATACTACACATTTCAAAGAATATACTACACTTGTTAAGTAGATACTTCATAATATGGAGTATATACTTTGTGGTGAAGCATGTTCTATGTCAAGTAGATACTACGTAGAATATACTACTTACTTTAACTATACTACTTACTTGCAGTAGTAGCAGGTACTTCGTTCTTATTCATACCACAAGAGGTGGTTTCCACCATGGCGGATAAAAATTATATTAATTATATTTGTAAACCAGTCAATAGTGGATATTATGCTATTTTACAATTAAATATATATTTACAGAGACATAATCAATACTATACAATAGTTTATCCACACTTAACATATAATATTGTTGTATGGGGTTGTTCAACTTCATTAAATCGACTATTTTTATATAAAAAGAGTATTAGGACTCATTTTTCGAAATTAGCTACTTAGGTATCTACATAGTTTTACGAACAGATTTCAATAGATTTTAATAAACTGAAACATAAAAACTGGGAAACAGTACAAAAATAACATAAATCCTACTTTTTGCAACTATATAATACAGAAGAAAGACTCGATATTTTCTTAATTGTTTCTCTGTTTATTTATCCTATTAATACAAGTAGGATTCAGGGGTGCAGCCAATCCATTTTCTATACAGGGCGCGCATCAAATGTTAAGACAAGCTGAAATTTTTAAATGTTTAATTCATGAGATAATACATACACTTTCCTAGGATTTAAATATATAATAACAATGTTTGTAGTGGCGAGATACAGTGAAATACACTGCAGTGCCCTCTTTGGGTCTTTGCTACTACCTGTCTGACAATTATTGTCTAATTGACAGACAGATAACGATCTGCAGAAAGCAGATGCCATTACAGCGACCTCTATTGTCTTTGAGGAAGACAATCCTACTTAATTATTGGAAGGAGATGCCGATGTTCAGGATATAATCTACATTATATGCGAACAAAACTCACATGGTAAAATTGTTATTATATTATTGGAAGGAGATGCCAAAAACAACTACTCCACGGCCAATATGCCCCGACTGGCGTTGCATTACGTCAACATCTCCATGGATGTCGCCACATCCTTCATCAAGCCCAAATATCAGACAATGACCGGTTTCGATCTTGTTATGATCTCATCAGATTGCCATAGGTATCGGAATATAATACCAAAGACCCAAAGAGGGCACTGCAGTGTATTTCACTGTATCTCGCCACTACAAACATTCACATATGCCCCTTAGGCAATCAATGTCGCCAGATCATTCATCGATTCCGATACCTATGGCAATCTGATGAGATCATAACAAGATCGAAACCGGTCATTGTCTGGTATTTGGTCTTGATGAAGGATGTGGCGACATCCATGGAGATGTTGATGTAATGCAACGTCAGTCGGGGCATATTGGCCGTGGAGTAGTTGTTTTCGGCATCTCCTTCCAATAATATAATAACAATTTTACCATGTGAGTTTTGTTCGCATATAATGTCGATTATATCCTGAACAATATCATCAGAAATGCAAGCTACTGAAAAATTCGGTATGTTATTCAGTGGTAGTACTTTTCTAGTTATAAATGTATTCATAACTTTAATCTTTAATTCAACATCGATACTACAAGTATACTTATAATGATATATTAACTATTAATATATAACTTAATAGTATTACTATTATTAGTGATTATAGGGTAGTATGTATATAATTTTTTTATTCGTGTCACTATGGGCGACTGCATTGTTTCAGAGATCGAAAGTATTTTTAGCGAATAACAGAATTTGTGAAGCTTTTCTATAAATATAAAACTATTAAGATAAGTAGAAAACATGTTTACTTCAAAATTTGAATTAGGTACTTACTTGTTTTTAATGGTTTAAGCAACAATTAGATAATGATAGATAACAACCACAGCAGTGATCAAAGGTGGTGCATTTAACATGCTTAAGTATATTGATATACTTACTTATAGTAATGCTGTTAGGACCAGTTTCATAATCAAATTTAAAGGAGCTTTAGTTAATGTTACTTTTTATTTTTCATCTTGGATCCAATTGTCTTAATAATTAACATGCACGGCATTTAAAGGCAACTTTGGCTAAAGTTCTTTTAAATTTTATAATGAAAGTAGCCTTTACTTCCAGTAACTGACTGTCATATATTATACAGGGTGTCAATGAAAAGTTTCATCCTCGATTGTCTGTCAAAGGATTGGTTTCCATGGAAAATGCTCGAACAGGCCGATTGTTACTTGAAGAGGGACACATTTTTATATTATTGACATTTATACAGGATGCCCCAAAAAAGGGAGGATTACCACGTCTTGTAGGTATTGTTTAAGAGTGTTTCATAAGCATAATAAGTTAGCGCTTCGTTCCTAGGCTACAAACACTACAAATAAATCTTTCTCAAACAACATAGCTTTTATGGTAACCATTTTCCTCGAAAAAACGTTGTTTAAAGTACAGAATATGTCATGAAGTAATCAATGCGACATAAAAGATAATTTATAGGTAACCTACATTTTTAACGGCTATGACAAAAAGAAGTAGGTATAACCTTACATCGCTGAATTCGTCTTTATAGGAGGCATACTTATATACAGCGTGCTTCAAATTCGATGCAATACATGGGGATCTCGGAAACGGTAAGATATACGAAGTCGGTTAAATAGAGGCAAAGTTGCGTATTCGGGTAGGCAACATAATGGTGAAAAGAGATCAAGGCTAACTTGATTAGTTTTATATAGCAATATTTTGAAAAAACCGAAAATTTCGATTTTCGTTTTTGTTTTTTTGCGGGCCTATTTGATGAGGTATTCAAAAATAAAGAGCACTTTTATATAGCAACTTTTTACCGTTTTTCGAATGGTGTTAGTAAATTTTCCGAAAAACGTTTCGTTTCCTGGAAACCAACATCGTCCACAGGAAGTGCTTCTAAGTTATTTCAGGTCCGTATTTTTTTAAATACGGACCTGAATTTTTTTTTTCAATTTTTTGGAAGCATTTTTGAAACTTGACAGAATGCCACCATAAAAGGAACCAGATTTAAACGTTTTGTCTAAGAAAAATTCATCATTAATAATTTCCCGTGGTCCTCTTATAGATTTAGTTTTATCTAGGTAAACGTTTCTATGACAAACACATTTCAATGTGGTGTCAAGCACTATCGGTACTTAAAAATGGCTTTCAGCAATCTCGAATTTTTTAATTTTATTTAAATTTCCTCATAATTCAGAAACTGTGCGCAACTACTTAAATGAAACATTTCCAAACAGATGGATTGGAAATCATGGTGCTATAGAATGGCCAGCAAGAGCTCCTGATTTATCCTCATAAATGTCCCCATATTCTTATGGGGACGAACTAAAAATGTTTTATATAAGAATCAATATAATAACATTGAGGATTTGAGAAATGCCACTATTCGTGTTCTGAATGCAATACGTGCAAGGGAAATCGAAAGATCTATTCAAAACTTAAAAAGACGAATACGCCTCTGCTGAATAATGACGGAGGATTATTTCAACATCTGCTTTAGGGTTTTTATAGTTTTAACATATTTTGTTGTTTTATTCATTGTTTATTCAATTACATCAAAGTTTATAGGTGTCAATTCGTTGTTTTATTATTAGCTTTTGTTTATTTATCGTAAATAAAAATGAAACCTCAAAAATATTATTCAATATCTAGAATTAACAAAAGTCGAAACAAAAATACCAATGATGGATTTTTCTTAGACAAAACGTTTAAATCTGGTTCCTTTTATGGTGGCATTCTATCAAGTTACAAAAATGATTCCAAAAAATTGAAAAAAAATTCCAGGTCCGTATTTAAAAAAATTAAGTTGATGTTGGTTTCCGGAAAACGAAACGTTTTGCGGAAAATTCACTAACACCATTCGATAAAGGGCAAAAAGTTGCTATAGAAAAGTGCTCTTTATTTTCGAATACCTCATCAAATAGGCCCGCAAAAAAACAAAAACAAAAATCAAAATTTTCGATTTTTTCAAAATATTTCGAAAACAAATCAAGTTAGCCTTGATCTCTTTTCACCATTATGTTGCCCCGTGAATACGCAACTTTGCCTCCATTTAACCGACTTCGTATCTCTTACCGTTTCCGAGATCCCCATGTATTGCATCGAATTTGAAGCACCCTGTATAGGTAAGTACTATAAAATATAGGGCGTCCTATTTAAAAAAATTTCGGTAATGTTATAGCGCTGTCAAACATGGCTCAAAAAAAATTGGAAATATTGCAGAAAACTGGCAATTTCTATATACGAAAAATTAACCTGTTTCAAATTTTTTTTTAATCTCAACTAAAAAGAAATATGAAGTTTGTTCATTTTGTAACACACTACTGTGTAACATTCATAATTATGAGCGAAATTTATTTCAAATATTAAGCTACGTGTAATTCAAATTTAATGCATTGTATATTTTTACAGATTTATTTTTTGCAGGTACACGCATACAGTCAGTATTAGATATATCTATTTTTAATAGTAAGAAAGATAGGTATGCTGAAAATATTAGGTAGGTATACTTACCAAAGACAGAGTATAGCGTACCTCATTGCCTAATTGGATATTTTAATCAAAATAATTCACGAATAAATTACTTACTTTGGCTCTTGGTAATAACATGACATCTGGCTATATTAGCAATAGCAATAAATGTCATATAAAACAAATATAGATGTACCTACATATAAAAATTATAAGTAACATTTTAATTTATTGAATATTCCAGTTGTTAAAACATTATCAGTTTTATTTATCCTATCATTGGACAAATATCATTCCTGAGTACATGTCCAGCAATAATATAACAATTTTTACACTTATACCAAAGTCTACATATATTCTAATTGTATGTAGACTTTGCTTATACCTAATTATCTGAAGTACCTACCTACTTATTTAATCATGGTCATCTCATAAATATGTTTTTTTGCAATATTTATCATTTCTACTTAGAATTGTATATTTTTAAACTATTAATTTTTAATTGATAAAGATCTAATTATTGTATACGTATGATAAAATATAAGTATTAGGTATTATAATTTTAAAATTGACAAGTGGTAGGATTTTGTTTAATCTTTGGCGTGCGTTATTAAACTTAATATCCTCTTCAACAACTTGCTATTCATTTTACAAACAATGGATTAGAGCAATAAGCCGTGGTAACGACTTATTGATAGAAAGACTAAGCCACGTAATCCACGATTAGTTGGTAGGGTTAGTTTAGTTAGGATGGGTAACCTTGTAGAGAAAACCAGTGACTCATAGCACGGTAATTACCCCCCCCCCCCAAGAATTCAAATTTTACACTAGCAAAAAACAAAAACGTAATTAGTTAAAAAAAAAAACATAAACGTACTTCACTTAAGGATGTTTTACGCTTCTATTTGCTATTTCATGTTTGTTCAAAGAAAAATGTACCCACTAAATGCACAGGTAATTGACAACATTTTTTAAAAATGTGGTTCTTCAAGATATCCCCCTCATGTTGAAAAGCTAAATCCGCCCTTGAGCTACACAAACTAAGGCGAGGTTTGTGTAGAGGACGTACCATCTCTCGGTAGGGTGTAACGCTAGAGTTTCTTGTCTATGAAATGATAGATTTATGCCCAGTCTTTCCTTCTACCTCCCATTAAGTTCAAAATAACTATTTGGCAGATTAGACTGTGAAAACTGAAATACTGGGACGTCACATTCTAATCTGCCAAATAATTTTCTGGAACTTAATGGGAGGTGAAAAGAATGGGCCTTATTCTGATAAATTTTGTAGATTTTATAGAACCTCCTTTTATTATAAATTATAAATAACATTTTACATGTTTGGTCCTGGACTTCATTTTATGCACTTCGAACATTTATGATAAAATTTAAATTTACCATTTACTTTTGTTTCGCTTCAAAAAACAGATAGTAACTTGCATTATTCACGTTGAAAAGGTTATGGGATTCTTTATCTGCAGAGAAAGAAATCGTAAATGAACAAAAAGTATTGAAAATACTCTTTGGTGTGCAATTGTAATCAAGTTCATTTACCAAATAAACTTATATCCCTAAATTTTCTAGTACTAGAACACCACTATGTATATACTTATAGAACATAAAAAAAAAATAAAAAAACTTTGATGTTATAATTATTTTAATGAAAACTAAATAAGCGATTAGTGAATGACAATACAAACAAAATTGTAAATGCTTTCAGAATGTGTTATTTGTTATTAACTACAATAAATATATAAAAAAATTTATTCTCTGATCAATTATTAGGTTTACGGACATCGTCAATCTTCAGAATCATTTTTACTAGTTGAGTAGCTAACAGGAACTGTTGTCTCTTTGACTTCACCGACTCAATGACATGCTGTTCACGCATATTTATATTTCCTGTGGACATACAGTCGATACCTAGGGCTGGATCACCAGACGATGACTGTTTAGCCTGTAATCAAGTACAATTATATGAGTGAAATTAAAAGAAAGTATTTAAATATAATTGATAGTCATAACTAGCGGCCAACTAATGATCCACAGACAATAATTAGTTATAATTGAAGCTAATAATCCAACGGACAATAACGTTATTAGCCAGCTAATATTGATATTACATTTGCTCATGAAATTGACAGCAATTTGAGATGTTATAATATTCACATAAATTATGCTAATTGGGTCCAAATAAAATCATTTTGTCGATTATTCACAACAAAGAATTCTGGTATGAAAACAGTAATTATACTCCGTTTTCATATACATTATAAATATACAATGAAATACTATAAGTAGTAGAAGAATAAATAGATAGAATAAACATAATCATCCTACAATGTAGGAAACAGTTAATATTGCATAAACAGTATATTATGAAATATCCACTTGTTTGTTCTGTTTATTGTTTGTTTTTTAGCTCAGAATAAGGGTTAGTAAACTGATTTTCTGAACCTACAGATGTAAATATTCACTTAAAAAAGCACTACCGACCTTTACTTCACCAAGTACGTGAATGGCGGATAGACCACTATTTTCTGCGAGTGCCAATGGGATGCTTTCCAAAGCTTCAGCGAATGCCCTGTAGGCGTACTGCTCCAGAGATGCTAGTTCATCTGCTTGAGCAGCAACAGCTAAACTGCAGGCAATTTCAGCTGCGCCACCTCCATAAACGACTCTTGGCTCCTTAAAAATAAAAATTTAAAATGAAAGTGTATCCATATTCTTTACTAAACAAATCCAAAACCATGGCATTACATACCATATATTTGTTCTACAACTTCTACCACCTCACCTGTACTAAACTTCTGATGACACAAAGAGCATCATGTAGGCTTCTTTTGGCCTCGGCTACCAGCATCTGATTACCACCACGTACCAAAATAGTTACTGCACGGGAATTGGAGCAATGTTCAATAACAAGCATCCTGTCTTTAGTAGTACCAAAGGACAGTTCTCGGACCAGACCAGCTGACCCCAATTTTTCCGGGCTCAGTTCTTCGAATCTTGGTACTATACGTCCACCAGTAGCGATAGCAATAAGTTCAATTTCTGGACCGCCAACCTGAAATAAAGCGATTAAGAAAATGTAAACAATAACTATTTCTAAAAAGCTACAACTAATCAATTTAAATGTATATTATATAGTCACCTGTATATTATATTATTCAAAATATTCACTCAAAATAACATTCTTCACTTACCCATCGAACTGCAGGCAATTCCTGTTGGAGAAGTAAATGATTTGCTTCATCATCAAAACCCCACTGGCAAATGGCCAAAGTAGCACCTGCTTTCTTAACCAGTCCTACCTATAAGAATGTAAGTTATGCACTTTTTAAAACTATTACATTATAAATCAGACTGCTGAAAACTGGGAGCAAACCCGCCTAAATCCCCAAAGCTACCTAAATTAGAAACCAAAAAAAACAACTTACAATTTCTTTAAACTTATCTTGCTCATACTGTCTCAGTAATTTGTAATCTTCAACGCTAGTAACATCCAACTTATGTTTAGTTTTCGGCTTTGGTGGTTCAAATGGACAGGTTAAAATTGCTATTTTAACATCTTTTAATTCTTTAGGCATCTGAGGATGAGACATTGTTTTATCAATAACTACTCCTTTAACTAATACTGTGTCTTCTAATCTTCCACCAACCTACAACAAATGTTATTAGTTTTTTCTAAAAATATAAAACTAAGTACTCTAACTCATACTTTGCCCTCCACTTTAATCAATTCAAAATTAACATCTTTATGTTCTAAATCAGCCACTGCCAAAACAGCATTAACAGCAATTTCTGCCATTTGTCTATGGCATTTGTTTATAATCTTTGATCCCAGAGTAGTCATTGCTACTTTGTTTAATGGTTCAGTGTTTTCTGCAGACACTGGAAATAGTTCTGCAATTTTCTCCAAATGCTTAACTGCGGCTTGGCAGGCCAGTTCAAAGCCATCTGCAATTCTGATGGGGTGTATACCACGATCTAAAAGAGCACCAGCTTGCTCTAACAAAGCTCCTGCGAGAACAACTACACCAGTTGTTCCGTCACCTAAAAGATTGATTGGTTACATTTCACGTAAGAGAGAATGGAAATTCAAATGTTAATACCAATTTCATCATCCTGTGACTGCGATAACTGTACTAATAGTTTGGCAATCTCATGTTCAACATCCATCATCTTTAAGATTGTAGCTCCATCGTTAGTAACAGTAACTTCACCTACATTAATATAAATCAATTGTAATCTAATAAAATATTCAATTTGACATACCATCTGGTGATACCATCATTTTATCCAATCCCTTGGGGCCCAAAGAAGTTCGAATCGTATTGGCAATTTGACGAGCAGCCAAAATATGGGACTAAAATAAGAAATTTTAAATTATTTTCAAGCTTCTTTCCATTTTTCAGATAAATATGAAAGGCAAATATGCATCCTTTATTAAAAAAATTGTTATTTCATAACACATGACTACTTAAGTTGACAGCTTCATAGTGGGCAATTTGTACATAATAACAAATAACCTCACCTTTAAGGCATCGATTCCTGTTATTCTTTTTTGCTTGTCTTGATCCCGCAGGATTATAAAAGGTCTTCCGTACTCATCAAAAGCTATGCTTCCCGGAAAACTCGACATTTTGATAAATCAAAATTATTTTATTTTGCAAATGATGATTAGAGATTTTTTACGAAGTATTTTATTAAAGCCGGCCCCCTCACTTGACAACACAGAAAACAAATTGAACCACAGACCATATGACTCTCTACTCATATGCCACAGACTACAACTAAAGAAAATTCTTCTTCTTCTTGCTTTTTTCGTGGCTTTCGTCCATTTAACAGCAGATATTTTGTGTTTAACAGTAAACCAAGTTCACTCTTGAAAAAAAATCAAAGAAAATAATTATTTTCTGCTAATAAATTCCTTGGTCTGCTAAAGTTGGAAGTTGAAGGTGCAACTTCAAAAATATAAAGGTTGCAGCCGCACGTTCATAATTATTTTATCTCCCCTACTAATAGGGGAGATAAAAGAGGTTTGTATATTCTTATACAAACAACGCTAATAGTACGTACGAAATTGTGCTACTTCCGCTTCAAATTATGAATTAAATTGATTTATTTTTATGTTCAGTGGCATTTTGCAACATTGCAACCTGCAACAGTAACTTCACACATCCGTGAGGTAATGTTCTTGTTCTGTGCTTTGCTTACACCTTACACGTCAAAAACGTGTTTGATAATTTTATTTAGATAACATTCTTAAAATCAAATAAATACTCACAATCACAAATTAATAAGTCTTAAAATGGTAGAAGCAATGAAGCAAACCGTGGGCACGATGCTGAAAGGCATAGAAAGGTATGCAACAATTATTTATTCCATTGTAAAATGAATCCAACTTTTATGTTTAGGTACAATCCAGATAATTTACCTACATTAGAACGTTATGTTGAGGTTCAATCTCGAGAAAATGCATATGATCTTGAAGCAAACTTAGCTGTCTTAAAGTTGTATCAGTTTAACCCACACAGTTTCAATACAGATATAACGAGCCAGATACTGTTAAAAGCGTTGACTAACTTACCACACACTGATTTTATTTTGTGCAAATGTCTACTTAACGAAAAACAGGTAGTAATAATTGTTTTATATTATATTATCTCCTAAATAACTTAATTCTTAGCTCGCTGAAGATCCTATAAACCAGATTGTCTACCTCGCTGACATTCTAGAGCAATGTGATTTTGAACTTTTCTGGACAAGGATTCATACGCTGCCGGAGCTTACCCAGCGTATTACTGGATTTGTTGACTGGATAAGGAAATTTGTCTGCCATGTTGTTGGTATTACATATCAAACCATTGAACACACTCACCTAGCTCAGTTATTGGGTGATGTCGATGACAGCACTCTTAAGTTATGGATAAAGAAGTATGGATGGAAAGAAACTGGCAACTTAGTATTTATTGCCAATCAGGATGAAAACATTAAGACTAAAAATATTAATGAAAAAATTGACTTCGAAAATGTAGGCGCTATCATGGCATCTTGTCGTTAAACCATATGATTTATTTTATTACTTATAAGTATTATAAATTCAAGAATACATCTGATTTATAAATTATATATACTGGTTTGATTGCTGCCTTTATTATTTCCTCTTCCAACAGATCATCACTTTGTGTTTAGTTAATGGTTTCCCAAGCATCTAAGTGCATTTAAGAGTTGAATATTATAACATCAAAAAGCATGTGGGAGTTCTTAATTTTTTTATTGAAAAAGTATACATGTCCAGTAAATAAATATTATTTTTAGCCTTAACATATTACAAATTAAAATAGGTTAAATTCATTGAATTTTAATAAAATAGAAAACTATGTGTACTGAAAAATATTTGTGTCGATAAATAACAAGTTTATTCTTAAAAAGACTGAACCAATTTCTTTATTTCCCACATGTTAATCAAATTGAGAAAGTGTTGACAGAATACAAAATTCAAGTTAAAGACACCATAAAACTCTAAATCACTTCCAGTTTAAGCATGTAATCAGTCGGGCATCACATAAATGATCTATCTTATAATTTAAAATGTCTAATTATGGTTTTAATATAATTCCAAAATTTGATAATATATTTGGAAAACATAAGAGATGCACATAGTACATATTCACCAAAATGTGTGTCAATTTATTATTGATAAAGTATTTTCCATTTTTTTATAAATGACAATACTTATATTATTATTCAATATATATATATACAGATATGGCAATGGTAGACTTACAATCGTAAAACCCGTGGGCAAGATAAAGTAACTTATATTTTTAAGAATGTTAAAGAGAGTGCAATATATTACATTGATGCCACACTCATGTCCCTCTTAGAAAGACATCCCTACCAGCAATCCCTTAAAGCGGGCAACAGTTGCGCGCGCATCGATACCCAGCCCCCACAGCCTGTTAGATGTTACATGGACCTCTCGCTCGGTCCTCCCTCTCGATTGCCCCCACTATTGTACACGGGGCGGTAGTGACTTTTTCAACAGTCATCAATCTCATCAAATTGACAACAGCGCGATTATCTATATCTCCCTCTAACTTTAACAATTCACATATCTTTTTCGTCTTACGCATTACAAACAGCTTTGTAAGTCTACCATTGCCATATGTGTATATATATTCATTGAGGAAGCACTAAAATATAAAAGTTTTGTAGCCTTATTAAATATAACACAATATTCATCATTTTTTAAATTCTGATACTACTATACCAATTATGATTGCAGCAATGATTATTCCTAATAATATTAGATACAACAGTTTCTTCCTAAATCTAGTTTGATATCGTGAAGCTTTCACAAGTTGTTCAGTGCCTTCTTCTACATTGCCTGCAGCATGGTCAATACAATTTTCAATTGTATCTAAAGAAAAATAAATAATACTCTATCAATATTTACCTGTCCTATTTAATCAAATAGGGGTGATTTCACCAGTGACCAGACAGTTTTGATGATAGCAAATGTCGGTATGTTTAAAAAATTAAATGCATGAATATAAAGATGTTCGATTTGGTCAAGATTAAAAGTTCAATATCTGTAATTAACCCCATATTAAGAGAAATAATAATGATTATTTTACATTTTCTTGATTATTACTTTGTGCTATCATATTTCAGATTCTGTTCCTACTTTCTACCAGTTGTTTGTTGTTTAGTGTTTAACTAACTTACCAATTGTCTCTGCTTGTGCATGAACTAATGAACCTAATTCTCTCATAATCTGATTAACATCTAAAACATCAGCTTCTATTTGCTTTATTCGAGCTTCTCGTTCCAAGAGCATATCCTGTTCAAAAACCATTTCCCTTGCCAGTGCTTGCTGTTGTTGTTGATTATTATCATCTTCTTGGGCAACATCATTTTCTGTGCTACCTGATATCAACAAATGAGCCTTTTGCTTATTGGCCACTTCCTAGGTAAAACAAAAATTAGTCCATTTATGAAATACTTCAGCGTTTTAACTGTTTCACCTTCTGTAAAGTATGATATTTATTAATTGCATCCTTAAAGTTTTCCTCTAGTTTTTCAACTTGTAATTGTTTTTGTTTTTCTCCTTTGACTACTATCAACTTAAGCTTGCTTATGTCTTTACTAGTAGCAGAAGCAATCTGGTTTGTACTTAGTTGGGTTACATGACTTCAAAACGGTAAATCAGTATTAATGTAATAATGAAACATTTAACTTACATTTTATTCCGCAATCCTTGATTATCTTTTTTCGTTCCAATATTTTTTATAGCACTTTCCAAGGTCTTTAAACTTGAATTTATTGTATAAATATTTGTGACAACATTGTCACAATAGCTATTAAATTCTGTTGGCCCTTCTCCACTAAAACCCACTGTTGGTGATGATATAGAGCCATAGTTTTGAGGGCGAGTCATTTTTTTTAAGAATTATATAGGTCACCCACTAATTGTAAAATATCAAACCATTCCTCAATAAAGATACTACGTTTTATTATTATTCTACTATTTACCTAATAATAAGAGATTTATTTATATTAATTTTGAAAACAATAAGATACTAATGTATGACAATTAAATGAGTACTTAATATCGTATGCTCACATAAAATTACTATAAAATTAAAATGACAGATAAGATTATTGACAACTTTTTTCATTTCATTATTATTAGGCTCTTCTCATTATATTATTTCTGTATGCATTTGTGCAATTCACAATTGACAAACTATTCAGTCATTTAGTCATTTAACTATTTCTGACTCTGTGATAACAAGGAAACAAAGTGATGACAACATAGAGAAACTATTTATCAGAATATCTGTCTATTTATTGTCATCTCTGGATGACAAAATCGACCATAGAAAAAGGATATATTTATATCTTTTTTACTTTTTTCTATGATATTGACTATGTCACTGTGTAGTCAATCAAAAAGCTAAACTTGGTTCTCTAAACTAGCCAACAAACTGTTTTTAAATAATATAATTATAATATACGATAAGTTAATTAACAATAGAATTTCTAACCATATTGTCGGTGAAGAATAGAATGCTCATTGAACACTAAATAGTGAACGTTGACAGGTTCCTCCTGGCAACAGTTTTAAAACGAAAGAAGAAGATGAACGAGAACGCTACTGTGTATTGTGTGTCCATAAACGAACCATGGTGTGTCTCTGTCTAAGTGTCTAGTCTGTCCTCTGTCTCCTTTGTTGCTTGTTGATTTGATCTTATCAAACAGATAATTCAAATATTTTGATTTTACGCCTGGATTATGACTATAACTTCATATTTTAGATATAGTTATATATATGAACTATACAGTTATAAGTATAAATGTATTTATATAATAAGTGATTTCTAATGCCGCGAGTTTGAACTAATTTCATAGACTTCGTTTCCGCTCCATTGATTTGCTGTTTTTACAAGTCTCCCTCTTGTGCCAAGAAGTTTAACTAAACAAACTTTATTTTACAATATGGATGTTACAGTCGCAAATGTATGTGAATCTTTAGAGGTGAAAAATAGAACTAGTAGGAAGAAATTGCCAATTTCAAAACATCATCAGTCACATAAAAACACGCTTAGGAGAGTCCGTAAGAAACGCAGCAAAGTCAGGTATTATAAATCATTGAAACAACTTAGATACAATAGAAAAACAGACGACTTGTGCTCTGCAGTTGAGTTTGTTGATATTACCGACATGGAATGGGCGCCATCGTGTAGTTCTTCAGCTTTACCGACAGAGGTCACTGAGTGGCAAACCCAGGACCAAATAGCGTATTGGAAATCTCGTGCTATTAGTTTAGAATTTGAAAATCGAATGTTGCACCAGCATTTACGTAATGTATATGCAAAAACTATAGAAGGATACACACAAGATAAGAAACATCCTGAAACAAATAGTGAAGATGGAGAACAAAGTCAACAAGATGAAGAGCGACGATCACAAAATAATGTTCCTAGGAAGAAGTCCAGTACGTTATCGAATTCCAACAGGCCTGTGAGTCCTAAGGAACCAAGCGGGAAAAATAGGGTGGAAGAGATGAAGAAAATCTATGGAGATAAAGCTCAGAAAATAATGGGCATGGAAACTGCCCTTCAATTAAATTACGAAAGAGATTTAGAACAGCTGAAACCGGCGTATTGGCCAAGCATCCCGCTTCGTTTAAAATTTGACTAAAATATTGCGTTTTATAAAAATAAGTATCTAATAATCCCGAGTTTTTTTTTAATAAAATTATGCTTAACTCAATTGTAGCAATTTTTTCCCATCTCAATGTATATTTACTTGTATATATATATATATATATATATATATATGTAACAAATGGCTTGTTTGTTTAACTTTAAGTACCTAGGTAGTTAGTACACAAGAATTTTTAATTAAAAATCCTTGACTAGTACATACCTATTTACTTGTTTTTTATTGGTTTATTTAGTTGTTTATTTAAATAAGAGGTACGTATCTATTCCGCCAAATAAATAAACTAAAAGTAGGGATAACTACTCATATAAGTAACCCCAATTTATTGTTTTTCACTATTTTTCTTTTTTAATACTAACAATTTAATACTTACGGTATAAGTACTGCATTATTTTAAATTTAGGTACATGCCTACTTAATATTAATTCTTTAACTCTATCCACTTTCAACTTATACCTATTGTCTTTAAAAGCATTATTTCTACTTACCTATTGGTACTTTCAATACTTTACCACATAGCATGATACAACTACACAGCATGATACAACTACACACACTGCATAGCATGATACAACTATAAAGTAGTAGTTGTATCATGATACATAGGTATTCGATATAGATTTAGTTCATTTCTAAAAAATAATAACAAAATTGTGTAGATAAATATTTAGCAACGCTTTTTCAAACCTTTTTAGTTATTCAGAGTAATTTGTAAAAGGAATAACGTAGATAGGTCTGTGGTAGGTACACCATGACAGGTAGGTGCCTACTAAGTTACCTACTATGTTTTTTATTACAGGTACCTACTAGATATGGGTAGGTAACTATTTACCTATTAAGTTCGTTGATTTGATTGATTTAAATATTTAAATCTTGAAAATAATTGACACTTACATCTATCTAGTCAGTAATCCGTTTTTATCTATTAAACTTTTTCATTTTTACTAAATCGCACAGACATCGAAGGCACTAGAATGTCGTAAAAACGTATATACCTAGAATATAATTACGTGGTTTTCTTTCTTCCTCCTCTAAAGTGAAAAGCTGTGGCGTGCCATATATACAGGAAGCTGTTTCATATAATTTTGTTTTCAATTGTCTGTTTGAGTAACAATGCAAAAATGCTCAATTATGCATTCAAGGGAACTGAAACTTTTATTTCTTTTTAATTAGGTACATTGCTATTGCCATTATGAGAGAACTATAATCTCGGATACTTGGACTCTTAATGTGAAATAAATTATGTTAAAAATGCACACGAAGATGTCATTATCAAATATAATTATATATTTTTTCATTCGTTTCCAGTTTCCACCGGTAAAAACACCCGTAAGTATAGATACATAATTTGATACTAAAGGAATAATTAGGTAGGGAGGTACTATTTTTTTAGTTGATATTAGTAAATGTGAATAAAATTTAATTCTGTCATATGCATACCTACTACTTACCTAGATTCTAACAGGATCCTACCCGGATTCATCAGTCATTAACCATGTAGAAAAAGTGAAGTCATTTGAGCTTTTACGGCTGCACAGCCACTCCTGACCTACCCCAAACCACCACCCAGGACGAGAGCGGCACTGGCCGCCCCCGCCCGAGACAGACTACCCCCGGTTAGACATGCAGGTGAAGAAAGAAGACAAGACAGAAGAGCGCCAGAAGATCCTACCCAGCCTGCAGGGTAGAGCCAGGGCAGGAGGAGACCCCACGAATCGCCCACACCTATCACTTTCTGTGATCGGGGTTGGTGAAGGATGGGGTCCACCTCTACGAGGCTGTCCAGGCCTACAGCGATGGGGAGGGTAAAGAGCGATAATCCCGCTCGGCCCCAAACCATCCCAGGTCATAACTACGGTCAATGGATATCGGCGGCGTCGGTAGATCTAGGAAGTAGTTGATAACCTCAGTAGGTACCTAACTGTCAAAAATCTTGACTACGCTACCGTAAGTTTAAAAAAATATAAGAATATTTTATATCTGCAATATGACAATGTCATTATATGTGTATGACAGTTGGAGGTTGAGGAACAGAGAGGAATCCAATAATAATACGAGTTATGCCATAGGCCTTTTATATAGGTTTTATGCTAGCTACAAGCTACATTTCCTTGATGATTGATAACTTTTTACAGTGACTATAGAAAATCTTTCTATGGTCACTGCTTTTTATGATATGAAATGTCAATATAAATTAAATCTGATGGCATAAGTCATAGTCCGTATTCTGGCAATTATGTAGCCACTTTCTTATGATGTACCTAGATGCATATAAATTGCTTATTCTAAAATCTAGCTTGATAAATACCTAATGAGTTGAGATACCTATATGCACGTAGTAATTTATTAGGCATGTACAGGGTATTCGCGTATATTTTGACCCCTACCTACAGGGGTTATTAAGAAAGTTAGAAAAAAAGTTTAAATACAAAAGTTGTTTGGTTTTTCACGTATTATCTTTTGGCTAGGTCGAAAAAAAAATTGCATGTCGTAAATTTGAGGAAACCAATTGAACATAGTATGTTTAAATGGGACACCCTGTATAATTTTAGATGCATGAGAAAAAATTTTTTCTCTGATTTCAAAAACATATATTTTGTTGACATTTGCACTGACAGTTTTCGAAATCTTTACTATTTAATGTTTACAATAAATCATAAAAAAAATATTAAAAAATCAAATATTAGAAAATGTTTAAATAACTAAGGAAGTTCGATCGAAAATCGTTAAATATTTTTTATTACTGTTGGTTTCTACTGTTAAATATTTTTAGTTCTTTGAATTTTTATATTTTTTTATGGTACTCGCTGTCGAATATTTCGAAAACTGTCAGTGCAAATGTCAACAAAATATATATTTTAGAAATTAGGAAAAAAATGTTTACCGAAGCGTATAAAATTATATAGGGTGTCCCTTTAACAATATTATGTTCAATTGGTTTCCCAAGTTTATGACATGCACTTTTTTCCGACCTATCTAAAAGATAATACGTGAAAAACCAAACATCTTTTGTATTTAAACTTTTTTTCTAACTTTCTTAATAACCCCTGTAGGTAGGTAGGGGTCAAAATATACGCGAATACCCTGTACATACCTATTGTTTTCATTGATGAGAATATATCCGCAAACCCTCACAAATTTTCGAATTCAAATAATTTTCTGTTTCTCTATATGCTCTATACTTATATACACCTATAATATCTAGATAATAGGCTTACTCACTCCGAGAAGTAAGTAGGTAGGTTCACCGTGTTCGACATAAAACGACCCACTATACTATCTGGAAATCTATAAAAGATATGAAAAAAAGTTAAATACAAAAGTTTTTTAGATTTTCGAGTTATTTTAAAATATAATACTTCCATGTATACAGGGTGTCCCAATTTTGCTGGGACGACATCAACTCTAAAAATTTAAATGTGACACCTTGTATTTTTGTCGATTTTTGGATTCTTTGTCAAAAATAAGCCCGACTTGCCTATTTAAACTATGGTCGAATTTTGAGTACTTTTCGAGATATTGGAGGTTATGTGTGCCTGTTTGAAAAATCAAGGTATTTTTCAACTCGATATAAAAAAATTATCAAAAACTAAAATTCCATTTCACATTGGTCATTTCCACTTACAAAGCATCAATGCATATACAGAATACAAAATTTTTGTTAATATTTATACATGGTGGACATACTACCAAATCAATCTTACAACTTTATAATCTGAAAAATGTCGATTTTTTTAATTGAAACACCCATTAATTACTCTATCTTAAAGACAATGAAAATACCTATCATTCCATATACGTATGTCCTATACATAAATTCAATGGTTACAGAGAAAATCGCGATTTTATAGACAATCACAATGATTTCTGGTATAATGGTATTGTAATGCTGCATGCTCTCAAAAAAACTAGGAGGCTATGGAATGAGTAATATTGAAATTTGTTTTTAATTTGATAGATCTGCAATTTATTTGTGTTTATATAGTGGTAGTTGCATTCCTAAATAATTTTAAATTCAAAATACCTAACTATTGTTAGGTATCTATTGTAATTTACCAGCAGAAACCAACAGAAACAAACAAATATTGTAAGTAACAACTATATAATAATTAATCACAGATTACAATGAAGTTTAAAAAAACAAAACAGTGAACAATCCGTTCAATGTTCAATGAACGGCTTGTTCAATGAACATTGTGACATAGTAGCATATGAACATTGTAGCTAGTACATAGAGTAATTATATAATGGGTGTTTCATTTAAAAAAATCGACTTTTTTCAGATTATAAAGTTGCAAGATTGATTTCGTAGTATGTCCACCATGTATACTTAAGTATTAACAAAAATTTTGTATTCTGTATATGCATTGACGCTTTGTAAGTGGAAATGACCACCCAAACGCCTAATTTTAGTTTTTGATAATTTTTTTATATCGTGTTGAAAAATACCTTGATTTTTCAAACACGCACACATAACCTCCAATATCTCGAAAACTACGCAAAATTCGACTATAGTTTAAATAGGCAAGCAAGTCAGGTTTATTTTTGACAAAGAATCCAAAAATCGACAAAAATATAGGGTGTCCCATTTAAATTTTTAGAGTTGATGTCGTCCCAGCAAAATTGGGACACCCTGTATACATGGAAGTATTATATTTTAAAAGAACTCGAAAATCTAAAAAACTTTTGTATTTAACTTTTTTTCATATCTTTTATAGATTTCCAGATAGTATAGTGGGTCGTTTTATGTGGAACACGGTGTACCTTAGATCCGTGATTTCTGTCGTCTTTAAACCAAATACCCTGTTTGAAAAAGTAATATTTTGTTATACTAGAAAACAATGGAAACCCGTTTATAATTTAAAGAGATATTTACTCTAAAGCCCCCTGTACATGGAATTCATTTTTATCAGGCATAAATCTCTGTAGAAGAGTTGGGCTTATCTGGTTTTGATTGTTCACTTTCTTGATGGTTTTGGAATCAGCAAAATAACTACAGGTAAGTACCTACTTGGTACATTTACGACTAAAAGTATCGTTCCCAAGGAAACTAGATTTGAGATAATCCTATAGAATTCGACTGCCGCCGACAAAGATATCTCGTAAAGACGTGCCTAGTTTAAATAATGGGATATACCAACCCACATTGTCATATCTGGAGTTCCTAGTAGTAGTAGTAGACAATACTCGACTTGAAAAAATCTAAAGCCTAAAATCTAAAAACCATAATTTGCTATATAGATTAACTTAACCATTACGTAAACTTTTGTATAATATTTAACGCGCTGTTACCGATTGTTTGACATTAATGGAACAGATTAAATTATAATAGAATATAATAGAATAGAATAGAATAGAATAGAATAGAATAGAATAGAATAGAAGACACTGTATCAATTCAGCTCGATTCTCGGTTCTACCTAATACTAATACTAATACAAAATATTCCATTTCACTCAAAAATATTTGTGAGGACTTCGTGCTTCTTTTATTACTTTTGCTTTTGTAATATATTGCAACAGAAATAGGTATCTAACCTATACCTACCTTTGGATCTTATCTGTCCAGTAGTCCAGTATGTAATATTTGTTGTATATAAACTCTTCAAATTGGAGCACCTCTCCATGTAACCGAAATACCTACTATTACAATATAATTTTACCAAACTACATTAACACTTTGAACTACACCTACTGCCTTCTTCGTAAAATTTGCAGCCATATCAAATACACCAACGGTCTTATAACACTCATAGGCAAAAGAAAATTTTTTGGGATAGGCTCAGTACTAAGCAAAGGATAATAGATAATAGTATGACGTAAGAAATAAACAAATTAAATAAGTTGATAAATATTAAATACAAATAAATAAATCATCAAAAAAATAATTAAGTAATTTATTATAAATAGTACTTTCATACAAGTAAGAAATAATAAATAAATAAATACCTACATGCACACATAAAAACAACATATATACACATATTCATAAATGTATAAATAAATGCACTGATTAAATGAAAAGTACAGATGTTGAAGGCATTATGGCAGATAAGTAGATCAGTAAGTATATCAATTATTTTCTATCAGAATAGTTGGTCTTTTGATCAGTAAACATTTTAAGTTCCAGTCTGTAGCTTATTCTCATTTCGTATCGTACAACAATGTAAAATACAAATTGCTCTCTTGATTAATATGATAAAATATTGCTCGTAGACAATCAGGATATGTAGAATTAAAAAGTATTATGTTAATTTTGCCGCTTATATACCTACTTTTAAATGCGAGTAACAAAATATGTATGTAATTTATAACAAAAAGCTATTAAGTATCTATGTTACGTAAATGGCAGAATATTTAATTGTATAAGTAATACCTATCTATCAAGAAACAGGGTGTATTGTTATTTATGTGGATGTGGTATACTACAATATTTTAGATAATTTTTTAACTGGTTATAATAAGACTCTGACTTATTTGTATAAGTATGTTTATTAACTTCAATTTTGAATAAATCATATTATGCATTATTTCGGTATTGATACAGGGTGTTTCATTACCGCACCGTAGCGTGATTCATCATAAAATGCTGAGGAACTTTCGATTTTTAAACATTTTTCGAACATATTCGACATTATCATTCCATTATTTACATTGATTCGTTACATAGATTAATATTTATGTTGCTTAATTTTGTTTGACTCTCTAATGTAGATATCTACTAGCTATGGCTGTGTAAAGTTCATTCCGATTTAAATGGTTAACACCCTAATGCCCAAAACGGTTCATCTTTTCCACCCGTGAGAGACTTTTAGCGTACACTTTATACTATCTAAAGTTTATATAAGTGAAGCTTTGAGTATTTATTTACTTAATGGTTTTAAATGGCAGGTGGTTAAATATATAGCTTTTATGCCTATGGCTAAACATCTAAAACTGTTTTACCTGGGCTAAATAGCCACAACCCATACATCGTTCATATTAATGTTTGAAGGTATAAACAAATGATGTAAGGAAAGTGAAATAGAAGGCTTTATATGCAAATATTACAGGTACTTATTGATTTTTCCGATTTGGACTGATACGTTAGGACTGTATCGTCCTGTATAGTTATCAAAACTAAGTAAATTGTATTATATTATAAAATCGGTTTTCGTCTGGTCGAGTCCTCTAGTGATTTTTATTAGAAATACTAGATTTAAACCTTTTTCCTGGCAAAACAAAAACGATAGCGAACAAAAACATTTGGTTTGGTTTTATTTACAGAGTGAAACAAAGCAGCACACGTTGAGCTAAGGCTCATTTACATTTATCACTTTGGATGTTCATCTTGGAGGAATCATCCAAAGTGATAAGTGTAGATTGCCTTTCATTTGTGTTGCATCCAAAGTGTACATTAAAAATGAACGATGAAACAAATCGACCCTCTACCTATTTTTGATGAAGAGATGTGCCCTGAACCGATGATTCATCCAAAGTGAAGGCTCAGTGAAAAATGTAAATACGATGAGTTCATTTTCGCCGCTACTTCACTTTTTAGTTTTAGTACAGCCGCCAGTGCGATTGTTTGTTTGTGGCTATTATAAATAAATATTTAAATCAATTATATTATATTATAAACGTGTTATACAATGGCATTTCCAACGTCTTTTAGCACGGCCAGTTGTTGATAGAATTGAGTTCAATTCATTTATCAGTCCACTTGAAATTAAGTCAATGCCATCGGGTATAAGACTTTTATTTTTTCTGGAACGAGACTTCCTGCCGCCTGGTACTACAAGTTGTTGCACCAAACACGAAATGACGAAATTCTTAGGAACAGTGAATAGTGACAGAGGTGAAACCACAAAACTGGATGAAAACATGTAAACAAGGATGATCACTCCGGATGATTTCACTCTGAATGATTCACTTTGGATGTATATTAAAAGTGATACAGTATAAATCCCGCTTTAGTGATTAATTATTGGTGAAATCATTAGAAATAAATCGTTAAATCACACGAGGAGACGGTATTGGTGTTATATGAGATTTGGTTCAACTTATTTAGCCGTCTTCTACGCTGGTTAAGGATTAAATGCATTAGATGTAAAAAACATCTCAGCGCATCGGGTATTCATACCAGAAGTGAGCTTCATATATTTACGAAAGTGTACTTTTCCAACCATAAATAAAAAGCATGTGGACAACAATATTTGTTATTTTAAGTTTTTTCGGTTTCGATTTTGAAGTTTTTATGCTGTTCCTGTGTTGGTATCATTATACTGAGTGTTACGTGATACTCTGTTGGATCTACTATTATAAGTAGATAACAAAAGTGTTGGTGTGGACCAAATTGATAGTTAGATATCGCTTACATGGGCACGGGCGGACTTCAGGAACTTCACCGGTGAAACGATTGGGGTGAAATAATGGGGTTCTAAGATGGTCAAACCAGAAGTTCTCGTTCTCAAATGGTAAGTAAGTACCATAGTGGACTGATTATACCCCTCGTATATTGTTGATATTTCAAAGAATATATATGTGTGTAGGTATATGTATATACAGGGTGTCCACCTAGTGCGCGTAAGTCCAATATCTGGGTTAATAAAAGAGATAACTTAATTTTTTTTTCTACAGGGTTGTCTAATATCCCGCTGCACAAAATGAAAATATATTTACATATTCAGGGTGTTCAGTTTTTCCTGGACAGGTACCAACTTCATTTTTAAATGGAAACCTATATTTTTTATGGCATTATCGAATTCTACGTAAAAAATTAGTGGGACTTTGTGCATAACACTGCTATTGAAATATTGATAGTTTTCGAGATATTTGACTTTTAATTTTTTTTTCTTATGTTTCGTCACTTCTAATAGTTGACATAATTATGGTTGTATGACAGCTAGAAATTATTTTTTTTCAGAAACTGTAGAGTGAAGATGGCTCTTTCGAAAAACGTATCAAAAGTTGACCTGCGATCACGGATTTCTTAAAATAAACTGGATCGCTAATACATACTGGTGGGGGTAGCTAAAAATAACAACTGATAGGCGGCCGCCATACTGTGCTAACTTCTAGGTATTTTATGAACTAAATGATGGTAACACTGTTGAATTACCATCACTGCTTTTATGTTTTCTTTTTGTTTTGTGGTTTATAAATGAAGTTCTGTGTGCAAGGTGCAAGTTATTTATTTCTTAATCTGAAGAAAAAACATGCAATTTCATCATTTCATCCATTTGGTCGAAGTATTCAATGTTGAAGGTTGCGATAAAAGTCTAAAAACGTAGATATCTGTTACCTGAAGAGTCAATCGAAAAGATACAAGGTAAAAAAGGCTGCAGTTTTGGAAATGCAAATTGAAGAATTTTTTATTAAATCTTGTGATAAAGAATATTTTATGATTAAGGTAATAACTCTTAACTTTTTAGACAATATGTATTAATAATACTTTGAATCATTTTAGGTTGCGCTAGTAATAGGAGTCTCTGGTGCTTGTCGATGCTACGAATTGACGAATTTGAAAATCACTAATGTATAGGACACTGGCGCGTATCTAGTTGTTTCGATACTAGATACCAAGACCGGCATTTCACGAAAGTTTAAAATTATAAATGAACGATTTTCTATCAACGACGTAGAGATGTATAGAAAATGTATTTCCCTAAGACCAAAGAACTTATCACAAAACAGATTCTTTTTACATTATAAGAATCAAAAATGTACTTCTCAGCCTGTTGGAATCAACACATTGGCAAAAATTCCATCAAAAGTTGCATCGTTTCTGAACTTGGCAAACGCGGAAGCTTATATTGGCCACTATATGAGGGTGCACTTCAATAACTTGATTGGGAAATAAAGGTGCCGACTTTACACCCATCAAGCGGCATGGTGGGTGGAAGAGCCCTGCTGTGGCAGAGAGCTATATTGAAGACTCCGTATCTAACAAACTTGGTATTGCAAGGAAAATCCAAGGTTCTTCTCGTTCAAGTCATTCCTCAGGAGAAGGAGACATCCAAAATTTGTTGTAAGAAGCAACTACAAGCTTCCTATTAACGGAAACGTAGTGAAATATGAAAAAGCGAAGAACGAAATGTCTATTAATATAAATGTTAATGTTAATTTTAATAAGTAAATTAAATTTGGTTGATTTAAGTTTATATTTTTTTATTATTTCAGTAGTGGATAATAGGTTACTTTATATGCTTTATAAGTGTGGATAAAACTCCTTTTATAATGTGATTGTGTGTATAAATTATATTTTAAATGTGTTTTTATTAAATTCCTACCATAATCATAATGATTTTGAGTTTTGAAGTTGTTAATGTTATCTTCTAGAAAAGCAGTTATTAACCATATTGTGTATTATAAACTTCATGTAATTTTATAACAAAATAACTGATTAACCTATCCCAATTCATTCACAATATTTAATATATCTTAACAGCGTAAAGTATAAATTTGACTAATAACTACTTGACATTACTAATTGTATGATGTCATTCAGTTACAAAATATTTTTTTAGTGCCGTTTTTACTGATAAGACGTGCAGCTACTTTCATCGTGGCTTTTTATATATGCAGCTCCTGCCACAATTAAAATAACTACAAACATATGTCTAATTCTTCGATAAATACCTACCTTATATCGATACCTTTTTGCCAAACTATCGTAAGTGACATTTTCCATGAAAATGACTATGGATCTATCGTAAGTATAATATGCAAATACACATCTTGGCAGAGGTAGATAGATCCATAAATATGTAAGCGTATTTAAATGTTTCACGGTTAAATAACTGCATACATTTTATCGTAAGTAACAGAACTGTAATAGGCAGAGTGGCAGAATTGTCGTAAGTAGCCTAAGGAAAATTTAGTGAGTGACTTACGATATTTTGGCAAAAAGGTATCGATATTAGAATTCCTCAAAACAATATACAAAACTGATCCTAACTAATTTTTATACTGCAATCAGACAAGGTTCAAATACTTGGTTGACAAACCATGTTACTTTAAAGTTTTTTGGGTTAGTTACTAAATTATGTTTAGACAAGTAACTATTATGAACCAGTTATAATTCCGGCTAATGTAAAATTTATTTAAAAAATGAAGCTGTAACAGGAGAAATAAAGAGTGTCGTCAATGAATTTAATATACATTGGTACCTACCAGACATACCATTGGAAGATTTGTACATGTAGGGAGTCTTTACAAGCACATAAATTTCGACTTTGTCGAAAATCATTTCAAGTCAAATTAAAAAGAGATGATTCCAATTATTTGAAATGCACTATAAATAGAAAAAAATTATGTGTACCTTTGCTGCACAAATATAACTCTTGAGTCCAGTCCTGTCAATTACTCGTCATATCTAATGCACAAATAATACAATTTAATCTTTGATATAACCCTATATTAAGTTAACTTTTTAGACCCGCTGCTAAAGTATTTTTATTACAACAGTGTACATATTTTATACCCATATCCATCCATATAAGTAATATTTAGTTAGTCATATGCCCATATCTCACCAAACTATTTTCAAAATTTCCCTCTGTAAATACCTCAACATCATTAGCTGAAAACTAGCCAATGGAATGTTAGCACAGTGTGGCGACCACCTTACAACTGACAAAATGATAGTTAGGAATCAGCGATCCAGTTTATTTTAAGAAATCCGTGCCTGCGATATACAGGGGGCAACAGAAATCGTGCCAAACCTGATGGTTTAAAATTTAAAAAATCTCGACTTTTTCAAATGGAACACCCTGTGTTTTATGATTTCATTAGATGCCTTTCTGTAGACTCTACAATTTTATAATAGCTTTCCCTATACCTAAGTTGCGTAGTTTTTGCAAAAAACCCACTTTTATGAAAAATACCCGATTTGCGCACTCCTTTGACGGAAAAAATATTGTAAGGCTATTTATTTTTATAAAATGTATTAGTTTACACTTCTTAAAATAAAAATAACTGAAAAATTTAGATAATTTCAGTTTAATAAACAAGTCTTTATGGAAAGTTACCATTTATTTGTAAATAAAAGTAAAAAATCATAAAAGCTCTACATGTAATTAAGAATTAGCAAAACTGGCGTATGCTTTAGAAGAAGTTCATGGGAATCATTTGCTAGCAGCACGTAATTATAGAGATTCCCACGTGCTGACTGTTTTGAAAATGTGAAAGAAAGATTTGAAAGAACAGCAAATGGGAATTATGAGAAAACTACCAGGAGACATGGGAGTAACAACGATAATATTTAGTTTAATGTTGTGGTTTCTGCTGTTGAAAATCCAAAAATATTAGTATCAGAAAATCAGTAGAAATCTTGGAGTTTTCAAAAGCTCGACAAATAAGATATTGAAGAAGAAGTTTCATACGTTTCATATTGAAAACCAAACGGTGTTACCGTAGTTAGAAAAATTATTAGTGAAATGGATGAATATACATAGAGTATTGAAAAAAGAATACGCAATACTCATACAAGCAAGCTAACCTAAAGTAAATGCTCAAAATGTCCACCGTTGTTTTCAACACAAAGCATTAATCTACGACGAAAATGAATGTGAACATTTCTTAACATTTCGGGCGTTATGGTTAGAAACTTATTTTGGATCTTTTCTTTCAAGTCTTGCATATCCGTTGGTGGTACTTCGTATACTCGCTCCTTGATATAACCCCACAAGAAAACGTCCAGAATATTTAAATCAGGCGAACGTGCAGGCCAAGGAACTGGACCACCACGACCTAACCACTTATTTGGATATACGTGGTTTAGGTGTTCTCTAATCTGAAATATGAATAGATAATAGGAAAAGTACTACAACAATAAAATAATCACAGTACCGCCAAAGTGGAATGTGGAGGGGCACCATCATGCTAAAACCATTGTTGAACCAAATAATCAGCGGGCATATTCTGTAGCTGTAGAAGGGGAAGTTCGTTTTGCAAAAAATGCAAATACACATTGGCATTTAAATTGCCTTCAAAAAAGTACGGTCCAACAATATGTTCTCCACAAATTCCAGCCCACACGTTCACTTTGAAACGATGCTGATTATCTAGTACCCTCAATAATCTTGGATTATTGTCAGCGTAGTGATGAAAGTTGCGACGATTGGGTAAGCATGTGTTTGAAAATGTTGATTCGTCAGTAAACAAGACATTCATAAAAAAGTTTGGACTTTCCTGAATTTTATCCAATGCCCAGTGGCAAAATTGCAGGCAGTTTAGGTGATCTTGAGGTAACAGTGCTTGATGGTTTTTAATATGATACGGATGAAAATTATTCTTCTTCAGTATCTTGTTTGTCAAGCTTTTGGAAACTCCAAGATTATTACTGATTTTCCTGACACTAATATTTGGATTTTCAACAGCAGACGCCACAACATTAAACTGAATATCGTCATTGTTACCGTCATGTCTCCTGGTAGTTTTCTCATAATTCGCATTTGCTGTTCTTTCAAATCTTTCTTTCACATTTTCAAAACAGTCAGCACGTGGAAATCTCTGTAAATCTGGATTATTTGCTTTGTAAATACGTGCTGCTAGCAAACAATTTCCATGAGCTTCTCCTAAGGCATAAACCATTTTCACTAATTTTTTTTTTGAATAGTTCATTGTATGCACGCTTAGTACTTACTCTAAACTGGTACGTGAATATTCAGTAAAAGAAGAAATGACATGTAAACTGATTGTCACAAATTTTATTGCGTGACAGACGCTCACTGCGTTTTTCCCGAGAAAGGAACGTGCGCAAATCGGGTATTTTTCATAAAAGTGGTTTTTTTGCAAAAACTACGCAACTTAGGTATAGGGAAAGCTATTATAAAATTGTAGAGTCTACAGAAAGGCATCTAATGAAATCATAAAACACAGGGTGTTCCATTTGAAAAAGTCGAGATTTTTTAAATTTTAAACCATCAGGTTTGGCACGATTTCTGTTGCCCCCTGTATATCGCAGGTCAACTTTTGATACGTTTCGAAAGAGCCATATTCACTCTACAGTTTCTGAAAAAAAATAATTTCTAGCTGTCATACAACCATAATTATGTCAACTATTAGAAGTGACGAAACATAAGAAAAAAAAATTAAAAGTCAAATATCTCGAAAACTATCAATATTTCAATAGCAGTGTTATGCACAAAGTCCCACTAATTTTTTACGTAGAATTCGATAATGCCATAAAAAATATAGGTTTCCATTTAAAAAAATGAAGTTGGTACCTGTCCAGGAAAAACTGAACACCCTGAATATGTAAATATATTTTCATTTTGTGCAGCTCGGGATATTAGACAACCCTGTAGAAAAAAAAATTAAGTTATCTCTTTTATTAACCCAGATATTGGACTTACGCGCACTAGGTGGACACCCTGTATGTGTATACAGTATGTCCAAGATAAAGATGGGATAGCATTGGGATCTTGGAAACGGTAAGAGATACAAAGTTGGTTAAATTATGAAAAAGTTGAGCAGTTTGAATACCTTTTCCATAGACTTTGCAAAAATAAGTTATCTTTTTTTGATTTCGAAATATTTGGAAAAAAATTTTTTTTCCAATATTTGTTTTTATTTATTTCTGGCGTTATTTTAACAGCTATCAAAAAATAAAAAATACTTTTCCATTGTCACTTTTTGAGCTTAACAAGATGGCATTCATCAAGTTTTTGTCCGACGTTTCGTTTCCGAGAAACCATCATCAACTTCTTTTTTTTAAATACGGCCCTGTATTTTTCAATATAAATTTTGATACCATTTTTTATTCTCAATTCAGTGATGCATCACAAGTAATGGTTTAATTACGTTTTTAGCTTGTTTTTGCCACCATTAAAAATTAACGAGGAAAAGCCTCCTGAGTTTATAACAAATAAACAAGTAAAATAATTATTTATCTTAATTATTTATTAGCATGTTAATTACAAAAGATGTTCGAACAAAAGTCCATTATTTTCTAAGCATAGGTAACATAGTTTAACTGTAGCTTTCAAAACATTGTTAAGTCCATCAGGCGTAATAGTTTGAAACGCTTCTAGTACCCATTCGCGTAATTCTTCCTCTGTTTGAAAATTACCTTGGTACACATAGTTTTTTATGTAATCCCAAAGATAAAAATCAAGGGACGTCAGATCCGGGGATCGTGGAGGCCAAGAAACTGCGATGTGATGCATCATTGAATTGAGATTAAAAAATGGTAAGTATCAAAATTTCGATTTAAAAATACAGGGCCGTATTAAAAAAAAGAAGTTGATGATGGTTTCTCGGAAACGAAACGTCGGACAAAAACTTGATGAATGCCATTTTGTTAAGCTCAAAAAGTGACAATGGAAAAGTATTTTTTATTTTTTGATAGCTGTTAAAATAACGCCAGAAATAAATAAAAACAAATATCGCAAAAAAAAATGTTTTTCCAAATATTTCAAAATCAAAAAAAGATAACTTATTTTTGCAAAGTCCATGTAAAAGGAATTCAAACTGCTCAACTTTTTCGTAATTTAACCAATTTTGTAGCTCTTACCATTTCCAAGATCCCAATGCTATCCCATCTTTATGTTGGACGCACTGTATATATAGTTTATATTTTAAAGTTTCACCCATTAGAGTTATATCTCAATTATTCGTCACCATGCAGTTTCATTTTATTAGTTTATTGTCTACAATCATTTTCCATTGTTACTTTTAATATTGTTTTTGCAATTTGCTTAAAATTTTCCCCCATTTTCTAAAAGAATTATGTGAATGAAAGAGGAGATGCATCAGAAGAAACTTCTTAAGCAACAGTAATCCTTTGCAAATATGTTTAGTTGTAAAAACATCACACTCTTTGTCATTAACTTAGACATAAAAAATAAAAGAAATATTTACCTAAGCTTCTTATGAAGTGAAGGTACCAATTAAAAATTGCGTCACGTTATTGATGCTTCATTTAATTGATGTATAATTACTAGTAAACATTCCTTTTTCTACATATACGTATGTGAACTATGGCAATCACACATAATATGCCCAGTGGGCCCCTTTCGCAACTTGTGTTAACTTTCTCCTAATTTATCAAATATATTAAGTTTTTATAGACGTTTGTTAGATTTTTTTATATATTAGTGAATACACATATTTTATTTCGTACGTAGACTATTGATTTACTTGTCTTAAATATTGAATAGTAATGAATTTGAGTAAATTTTGATTTATACATAGTATTTATTGACATAGTTAAAAATGTTCATACATTTTTACTTCTTACTGTGTGATTTAGTTAATATGTGTGCCGGATGATGAAATTTTAATGAATAGTGATTTTCGAGATATAGAAAAACCTAATACAAAAGAAAAATAAGTACTACTCGTCATAATTTTCAAAATATTCGAACCCGGCAATAAATTTCCGGCAATAATTCAATCAATAGGAAGATTACAAGTGAAAATTCACACCCATGTTGTGACAACTTAAACTTTGATTTAAAAGGAGCAGAAAGACTTTAACTTTTGAAGTACATTATTATTTCATATCGCAAGGGAATTTACAGCAGGTGATACTATCTGGTACACCACAAACAAAGACACCTTTAAAATCGTCCGTTCTCGAAAGGATCACGTGTGTAAATAAAAACACGGTCACTTTAAAACTTACCTGATTTGCGGCAAAAGGAAGAGTCATCCTTTAAATTATATGGTGCAAAATTGAGATCTATAATTTTCAAACTATTGCCGCCAACCGCAAATTCAATGAAATTTGAAACAGTTTCCGCTTCGAGCTGATACAGTTCCCGTGTAATTAATGCAGAATTTAAAAAACTGCAGTATCATATACAATTTCCGGGCCGTTCTTTGTTCATTTAGAACCAACAGATACAAAAATATACCATAGATTTCCAGCTGAGTTTAAATACTTAGGTAATAAAAACACCTAAATCCGAACAGAATACCAGAATAATGCTAGTTATGCAAAGGAATAACCTAATTATTTTAAATATATGTCTCAAATAACTAGTTTGCGTGCATACTGCACCGCTCAACATTGAATTACAGCGGCATATCTTGACATAACCTCAACTTACTGTCTTTTATAAATAATATATTATTAAAAAAAACCTTACAAATAATTATTTTCGCACTTATAATTGCACAAGAGGTTGGTATTTTACCGGATAGATTTGGATTGTTTAATGAGAAACTGTTGCCTAGCAATTAGACGAGAAAAACTGTCAACTATTAAAAACGCGACACCGAAGGTGGACCGTTTTTAGGTTGACAGTTTTTCGAGTCAAATTGCTAAAGGAAACAGTTTAGAATTTAAACAATCCAAATCTATCCGGTATTAATACAAACATCGAGTGTAATTCGGCAGGACAATTTAATGAATAAGAAATTTAGAAACATATGAATGCAAACTCTATTTATGAAACACTGAAAATAAAAACATTTTTATTTGAGCATCACCGAATCGATTCATTGTTAGTGTTTAATAATTCAATAACTTGTTGACAGAAATATCAAACTATTTATTTTGGCAACGGACACCGCGATAATTTATTAAAAAATGAATAAGTGAGAAAACCACTAGTGCAGTTGTCACTGTAAAAGTTGCAGGTAACTTTTGTCGCTGTCAAAGTGACAATTGCACTGTGGTATATGCGATTTTCTATATATAAATTAAATTGTCAATGTAATGTAGATGCTTGTTTAATTTTTCATTATTTGAAAAACCTAGATGGCACTATTAAAAAGAAAAATGTATTAAAGACTCCGATCAAATATGTATAGATAAGTATTTGCCTATTTGTCAGCATATAAAATAATGTGACCAAGAATAACAAAAAACATAACCTCAATATCATGAAATTACCTGTCACAGTGCCCAACGGCATGGGCGGCTATGTTTTAAGGGGTGAAAATAATAATTATAAAACTAAAAGTACAAATTAGAATATGTTACTTTAGTAAATACAAAGTTTAAGATTTACATATTCAAGAACAACAATTTATACACATATGTATATAATATTTACTACACTATTTATAATAGTATTTAATATTTACTATTAAAAAACAATTGTAAAATCATTGACGATCCCTCTCGCGATCGCCGATTCTACGTTTATGCATGGCTACTTACCTGTGTAAACCACGCCCATTGGTGACAGTCACAAAATCCCTAACAATTTAGGCGGTAAATTAAAATGACATTTTTTGATTGGACCAAATGCTTGGGCACTAATGTAAACAAAAAGCTTTTGTTTTAAATATTGTTGGTCACAACACTGTGTTGCTATTATTTGTCTATATAATATTTGGTCTGATATTAAAGACAATAAGTTGAGGTTATGTCCAGATATGCCATTCAATGTTAGGCGGTGACTGGACGCAAAGTAGTTTGCGACATAATATCAGGAAATATAAAACTTTATTGAACCATAATATTTGATAATTTCATTAAATTTATTTCTTAATAGTTAACTTTTTGGATTAATTCCTATATAAAGAAATATGTTAGCAGTTAAATAAGCGAATGAATAATATTAGAAATATACTATACAAAATCTATTACTTTATCTACTTTCAGGTAACAATTCTGAAACAATTTAGTTCGATTTGATCAAACTACAGTGAAGATACACATAATTCTCCAGTTGATAAAAACACAGATCTGATATGTTAATCAATACATAGGATAGATTTATTTACCAGAACATATTATGGTGTGCACGTTTCTAAGCAGTCTGATAAATCAGACAGAGATCTCATATGTTTAAGGATAGAGCATTACCACAGTCGTACCATGTTTCATTACCACCAGAATCTATAAATACGGATTTGACAAATAAACCAAGCTGACCACTAGTATTGACTTCGGATTCATGGAAAACGACTTCACATGAAATACAAGTTTGTTAAAGTATATTATTAATGCCCCTCGCCTCAATTATCAGATAATGTGAAATGCCTTTGTAATTTTTGCCATCGTCGACATTTTTCCGACGTGGTTGTATTACAGCTATCTACAAGAGGGCTCAATTAATACTAGATTATCCTTTTTAAATAAACTTGTAAAGTTAACAGAGTATTTCAATCTACTTTTAAGACGTTTGTTCGATAAATTTATCTCGTTGTTCTTTATGTGGGTATATATATTCGAAAGAAATAAAATATATACCGCTCCACATTATTACAAATTTAAAAATCTGGAAGACAAGCTGCTATTTACGTTCACGTGTTTACTTGGATAAAAGATAAAAGCGAAAAGTTAAAGTATGAAAAAGATGTAGGCTGAGAAGTAGTTATAAAATGATATACCTACCTACTTTATTATACAGGGCGGTAGACTAATAGTGCTTCAAATTTAATCACTTTTGTTAAATAAAAATTTCATGGGTAATAAAAAACTGTTAATGGAATTCAGAGATAATCATTTCCTGAGAATATTTGCGCCCTTTTCTGAATACATATTCATTTTGTCAGTTAACTAAACTAAAGTACAACCAAAGTTTCTATCAGAACAGCGCCTTCTATGGTATACACATTACAAACACAATATAGCTGTTTGTTTATATAGTATCATAAAATAATCTTTACCCGATAAAATGCATCCATATAGAAGATTGTAGATGAAGAAAAGTACATGTGATGTTCCCTAAGAACACTGATCTTAACTATAACTTCAATTTTTGTGAAAACAACAACTGGTTTGATTTATATCATTCTCAGAGATACAAAGATGATTAACCTAGAGTAAAGTTGGCCAATCTTTTCTGCAACGGAATGCGTTTCTATTTCATCTAAATCTAAATTTGAAAATATATATAAACATAGTGACATTTTATATGTCATAACAATGCGGTAAAATATTTTGATTGCTACAAATCGTTTAGCAGTATCATCATCATAATCATCATCAAGTACAGATCTGATAATAATTCTTTATATTTTTATACACATTCTAAGCAAAACGCTTCTTGATGATTTAAGTAATATGGTTAGGTAAAAAAATAATAATACAATATATAAATAAAGCTGAAAAAATATACAGAACAAACTCGATGATTCTGTTTTCACGAAAAAATAAAGAATTAAGATATTTATCGCATGAAATTGCTCGATTTCAATTTAACCAACCCTATATCTCCTATTTCTGATCTCTCCAAATTATGAGAATCGTGTTTGACTTATTCTGATACACCATCAATTTTGTTCAGTTAATTACTCTCAGGTAAAACAAAAGTTATTAAAAAATAAATTATGGCAGACCTCTTACTCACAAAATGGCTGAATCCCGTTTACAGCTTCAAAAAAGACAGTTAAAATAGCAAATGCTTCAGCAAACGATGGCTGAAAAGCTGCACCAAATTGTACAATCTCAACATAAATTTAAACATTTTTTGTAAGCTGCGGAAGACAAATAAAGGCAAAGGAAAGAAGTGATTAAAAAAGGACTCGAACATGTAACAAAATATGAGTTGAAACACTCATGTAAACTGTAGCTTTCGACTTTTCTGAAATAATTAGGATAATCATACATGCAGATCTTACGCACGCAACTACTCAGTGACGTATCAACAAGAGGTAAAGTTAGAAGTAATAAATAACGAGAAAAAAGGAATCTTACCATTGTCACCACGATCTAGTCACAAATATTAATGATTCGGAAATCTTGATTGTTCCTCTTCAGTGTAATATAGCTGACGTAAAAGATCTAGGACTGTACAGATAACTAAAATGACACGATGATATACTTACGGTCCTTTTTGTGCACTTCCATGCTGTATCGTGAGTATAAAAAACTTTTTTGTAACTCTGTAAAACAAGGATCAATGAAACAATGACGAAAACATTATTGTCTCTTCTGGTCAGAGCACCTTTTACGCACGCGTTCAACTATAGGGGCAATGTTACCATGAGAATGCTCTTTTAGTAGATTATGTGGTGTTTGTCAAATACAATGCAAGATTTAATTTAATTTTCATAAAAAACAGTACGAATACAGTACAATATAAGTATTGGAAATTTTGAAATAAAATTTTAGGCAAGAACTGTTTCAACAAATCTTTCAAATAAACCTTGCTTATTTGTCACCACCTTTTCTTAGTTACTGAAAATCTACGCCACTGTGCTGCCATTTATATAAGAAATTTAAAACGGTATAAAACAAATATAACTGCATCTCACAGGAAACGTATGTGCAGAATTCTGTTTTACCATCTAGTCACAAACCATGTTGTTGCAAAAATGGCAGCTAAATGATCTATCTTCCTTCAACTTTATATTACATATATTGTTTTTTTACTTTTGTACAGATCGACTAACTTACAGTGTGACCCACCGAAAAGACAGGTTTATGACAACTTACATTTTTGAAATGTTAAGAACCTGTGTATTTTTACAGATTTGGATAGAACTTCCTCTACATTGATATAGTGTTTGATGGATATAGCTTTAATAGTGAAGGAGATATAGTTTAAAAATCAAAAATATTGGCGTTGAGGTGCGACTTCCTGTTCCACCTAAAGTTGAGGTCAACTTGCTTATTTCAAATGGAATATGCTATTTTTTATTCCATTTTTGGATTCTAAGGTGAGTTTCATAAGCATACCCTATCCTTATTCTTAATCGTTTTCGAGATATATTGATTTTCTCAAAAATTCTCAAAAACATTGCATTTATCCTGTTCTCTCTTTCAGTTTGTAACATACCCCAGTTGAAATTTTAACAGAGTAAGACTGAAATGCAAACACAGCAAAGCAAATTAATATTTAGTAAAATAGAGTGGTGAAAACTAGTGTTCATCCTACTGAAAGAGGGAATTTTGTAGTTAAAAATCACCCCCACATTCAGTGCACTTTCGTTAAAGGCACTTAATAACTGCCTTTAACGAAATTTGAATAAGTGATTGTTAAACTGTTAAATTACTTCTCGTAAAAGAGAAATCTATTTCTTCCATATAATTTATTTGGCATTTTAATTACAATGTTTATTAATATGGTATTTTTATCGTCGTGTATATCCCATGCATATTAAATATATTAATATAAATAACAATACAGTATATTTATATTAAGTATATGAGGTACATTTTTAAGCTTTTTTAAATAAATGTTTGGTAAAAATTAGGAATTATTATTATTATTAGTAATAGATAGTCTATTATTAGTATTATTATTATTATTATTGATTAATTTTCTTTATTAGTAACATATTTACATTAACTTTTTCAGTTAATATGTTACCTTGGAACCCTTTATTTTGTCAAGATAATTGTAACTTATTATTTGAACAAAACCAGTTACAGAGAAAGTATGTGATAGTTTTTTCCGATACAGATAATTTACAGGTATAGTTCCATAATTTACATAAATTATCTGGTTGCCTATACTTATTTAGCTATCGAAATTAAGCATGTAGCTCCAAGAAGTCATTTACATACGTGTATCTTGGCACTATAAAGAACGTAGCTAGGTACTGTTACGTTAAGTGTCGTTTACCTCATGGCTATGGGGCTGATATACATTTTAAAAGGCACATTTTGAAAAATAGTGATAATACGAGTACTTCAGAAATTCTCCCTGTAGAGTAGAATAAATAAATAGAGTGTAGATAATAATAATAATAATATTGTGTATATATTTGTGGCATCTATTACACACGGAAAAAGTGTAAGGAAGCACCAGAATTAATAATTGTGAATATATATAGGGCTTGTATATACTAAAGGTCATTCACGTTAAGTTTAAAGTGACGTCATTTTCAGTAATTAATTGTTGTCAATATTCGATAAACAAATGACGAATAAATTAGCGTAGCATTTGCCATTTAGGTACAAAAAGTTTTGTATTTGGCAACCCTTCTCTGCGTTGTCAAGTTGTTATTTATTTGTTTTGCCTCTCTATTGTTTGCTGGTATGGTGGTGTTTGGTTCTGCTTAAATTTTGCTCGTGTATTTTCTATTTACGTTTTCTAGTTATTCACTTTATTTACACTAAAAGCAGTTCTTCTCAGAACTAAAACCGTTGTGATTCTGTGACATTTTTCAAACTCCTGCCCGCAAAAAAGTTCACCTGTCAACGGTGTATTCTTTGACAAGGTGACGTCACTTTAAATTTAACGTGAATGACCTTTACCAAATTTTTTACTGTACATTTATTCAGTAGATAGCTAAACTAAGTTTTTCCGTCCTCTATTCCTGTATATGAAATATGCAATCTGTCTCTAGGATTTATATTAGGACCCTTTTGGATTTGAATCCACATTATACTGATCGCCAAATAAAAATATTCCTATTCAATTTGGAGATAAGGTCGGGTCGAAGTAAAGTGGGTGCATGTACATGGGTCGAAGTATCAATATCTATGGGTGGGAGGCGTGACAAGGGTGACAGCGGTCATAGGTGTGGCCACAGAGGTAGTCTGTGGGCGTGGCTCCCAGCTTCGTTCCTCCACTAAATAACGAATTAAAAGTATTATTCCAGTACTGCTATTTATGTTTATTTAATCATGATGTGTCAATATCTTATGTCTCTCTTTCCAAATCGAATAAATTTTTATTTGGGGACCTGTATATGTATCTTCAACTTCACAATTATCCTTGACCAATGAACTACTTTTGCCGATCCCTAAATCTTATTGTTGAAACCTTCTTCAAGGACCTCTACATGATCGAGACTTAGGAATTTAATTATTAGTTTTATCCCATCGTTATAATATGAGACAAAATATAATTTCTCTCAATTCGATTTTCTTAAAAAAGCTTGTAGAAAACAACTTCAAAAAAATTATTCTCAGTTGACAGGCAAGTGTATCGCATGACTTTCATTAGTAGATTTTCTAATTCTAATTTTTTCGTTGAATTCAATATAAACAAATACAAGTTGGATTGGGTTTAAAGAAGTTTTGCACACACCCTGTATGTATTGATACATAGATACATGTTATATCTATCAATACATGCTTTGTTTTGTTTCCTTTGGAATGAAAAATTGTTCTGGCAAAATTATTTCTAGTTGTGTTGTTTTCTCTCTTATTTTCTCATAACAAATAAGCAGATACTGAAAGTGATAATGACTACAAATATATAAAAAATATCTGTGCTCGGCACCCACACTGGTACAGTTATTTAGTCGAGATTTAATTTATTTCATATAATAATATATTCCGATTTGAAAATAAATAAGAGCCCTCACTATTATAGTGCAATTTTATTGGCAATATAAACGATACTTGTACTAATAAAACAATAAAGTTATGGCCTGTGTTATATGCATATTTCATTATTTATATTATTTCTTGCCGTTATATAAGGAGGTGCGAATGAGATTGTAATATAATTACTATTTACACTGTTCGTTTTAAAAATAATGTTAGATAAACATGTTTATTACTTCCCTGTATATTCATTAAATTGATGGGTTGACATTTCATTCCACAATATAACAATTTTTTAGTTAATTTAATCAGTTCTGCCTATTGTATCTATTTCCTTTTGCATATCTACAGTAGTATATGTAACAAGGGAAACAGGAACTGCATTAGATTATAAAATTTAAAATATTTGATTAATAGTACATCTCTTAGTTTAATTTTGTGGCTAACATATAAGAAAGAAACGTTTAGAAAAGGAATTTTGAGGTTAGTTGATTGTCATGATTTGTTTAAATTCCTTTTTAAATAATGAGGTTATTTCCTTTAAATAGTACCTAAACTATATGGAACAAGGAAAATAAAAACATAATTAGATCATAATACCTATTTAAATAAATACATTAATAGTATACCTCCCAGTTTTACCATTTTTAACTGACGATGTTGAACATAGAGTAGGTATAACTGAGATACAAGGGGTGCTTAAAAATGGCAAATTATCAATTTCAAATTTCACCATGTAACTCAGAAACTAAGAGGGCTGTGGAAATTCTGTTTGTGGCATATCTGTCGCTTCTCAAAAAGGTATCACAAGGTATAAAAGGTCGCGAAAACCACAACCCCGTATAATAAGCGAGATATCCCTCAAAGACAACGAAAACTGGACACTCTGTACATGCTTAACTATGCTATCGGTAGCAAAACGAATAGTAGCATAGGGTGATTAGCGATTAGTCATATTTATTCCCATGTGTTTATAAATATGATAAAACAGCTACAATAATTAGCAACATCAAGTTCTACCTTTTATCAATAAGAATGACCACATTGTTGAATCATGGATTCAACTATCATGTAAAATATATTATGAGTGACAAGCTATTTGGTGTACAGTGAGTGTCATTCAACATATATACACACACGTAAATTATCCCATGAAGAGTTTTCGTGATTCCTCCTCTGTCTTTCATGCTTTTTATTCGATTAAGAGCTCCTTCTGGCTTCTTCTCAACCAGAAACAATTCACGAGACAGTATTTACGATTTGCATAGCGTGATGGGCTACACGACTAACAAAAACACCCAAAGAAAGCATCGGTAAGCATCAGTCTTTCATATGATACGCCAGTAATATGCAGCATATGTTGGTTTGAAGATGCACGCCAAGTTGTGTTTGTCAAATGTGTGACGTTAATAATTATACGGTTTAATTAATAAGAATAAGCCACTAAATATGAAACTGAGTTCCTTTATTTCTTAATTTGTACGTTGCAAACACGTTGCCAGGGTTCAAATGGAGCGCAAAATAAAAGACACACGTTTGAGGTTGAGATATTATCGTTAGTAAGGATCTAATTTATGTCAGTTATGGCAAAAAGGTAAAAAAATTGGAACGTTACCTCGTAAAGTGCAAATAGTATCCTAAGCGGTTGGATATATTTAATTGGTTTCTAATCTACCGACTAAGTTTCATAATGCATAGAAGAGTACTAGGTAAACTAATTACAAAATGTTCTTATTGTTCTGTTTGATTTTTGAATACAACATTTTATGTTATGGGAGGACCGACTTATGATTAAATGCTAAGAAAATGTACGCTGAAGAACCACAGGATATCAGAAAAGTGGAAAGGATAACAGAATATCCTTCTTCAGAATGTTATTACTTATATAAGAGATTAAAGTATTGGTTTACATCCTGTATTTATCTATTTATTCATTGTTTTTTTAAAACAATTATTTTCACGATATTTCATAAAGAACCATCCGCTTCCAGTATCCACTTTATGTATTTATTTGTTTAGAAAAGTAAGCAAGTTTTAGAGTAAAGCAATGAAAATCAGGCAATGTGAAAACTTTAAAATTTTCAATTATAAGTATGGATATAAAGGATTAAATGAAGAAACTCACTATCTCTCTTAATATTTCAAAGCTTATTAAACAAAATATGCTCACTTTTGACAAACAGTGTGACCACTTAAAACCGGGACACCCCTATAAAGTTTATCGTCCGATGTTGACTATACACTTTTTGCTAAAGTTCAGTTTACCCGCTTTACAATCCAAAAAAAGTTAGATAACATCGGACGATGAATACAAATGTTATAGAGGTGTCCCTGTTTTAAGTGGTCACAATGTATATACATAAATGACATAGATTGAACAGGAAATGTATGTATAAAATGCTAATATCTAGCCCATAGTTTGCGACAGTAGAATTTCATTGTACGACAATTCAGTAATTTAATTCTAAAATAAAAAATATAATGCGCTAATTAATATTAAATAAGTGTTATTTATTGTTCTATAAATTATCACAAATCTGTATATTTACCTAATAAATTAATTATAAATTATATTAGAGTCTCCTTAAATTAAGCTATTTTCCTTCACTTTTATAGGTGCTATAGGAACTTCACACAGTCGTTATAATAGTTCCATTCTTTTAAAAATATGTTTATGGGTTATTTAAACAATTACGAATTTCAGTTCAGTTTTTTCGCTACTGCGAATTATAATTTGAATTATACTTTATAGTTATTTTCATTTTTAAGTCAGAGATAATTATTTATAATTATTATCGGTTTAACCTAGAAACCGTGACTAGTAATAAAATGTCTCGATTTCTCCTTATAAAATTATCATTTTCCATGCATATCGATAAACATTATCATTATAAATATGAAAAACTAAACAAAATGTATAACAGTCGAATGTTGAAACATTCATAGACTATGCATACTTTGTTATTAATATTATTTTTGTAAAAGCCAATTTGAAACCAAATCAAAAAGATGAATTTCTAAAATTTAAATTAACTGCGAGTACACAGGGTGGGCGAAATTCGAGGCTCACTATTGGGATCTCGGAAACCGTAAGAGATACGAAAACGGTTAAATTGGGGCAAAGTTGCGTAATTTTGTGACCAATAATATGCCGTCAAGAAATCCAGAATATCTACATTCGTTTTTGATTTATTTCAAAAGAACCAAAATTTTGAGTTTTCGTTTTTAATTTTATTTTAGCTTTATTTGAGACGATATCAAAAAACTGACAAGACTTTTTCACTGCCACTTTTTATGCTCTATAACGTGGCAGTACAAAATTTCCGTTACGGCGTTTCGTCCGATCAGGACCACCTTCAACTTTATTTTTTTAAATAGGGACCCATAATGTTTCTTACGAAAAACGATAGGATTTTTTATTCTGATTCCAATGATCTATGATACTTTATAGTTTTAATTATTCTTTTTGCTCAAATACTGGGACTAACTTTTAAGACGATCGAATCTAGTATGCTTTGGGCTGATGACATTTGTTATAAAACAATTTTAATTGTCAATACAATTTGACGTTGACGTAAAGAGCTTCGTTTTAAATAATAAGTAATAATGCCGTTTACAAATCAAGAAAAATGTGATATGATTGAAATTTATTATAAATGTAATATACAAAAATTCAACCAGATTTGAACAAACATATTTTGAAACATACCCAGAAAGGCCACAACCACATAGAACGACATTTTCGAAACTGCACAGATAATTGAAAGAAAACGGTAGTTTTGCAGTAGTAGAGCAGCAATTTTACTTCTATAAGGCATTCGTCGATGTTCAAATCTACCGTTTTCTGTCAATTGTCTGTGCAGTTTAGAAAATGTCGTTCTATGTGGTTGAGGCCTTTCTGGGTACATTTCAAAATATGTTTGTTCAGATCTGTTTGAATTTTTGTAACATTTATAATAAATTTCAATCATATCACATTTTTCTTGATTTGTAAACGGCATTATTACCTATTATTTAAAGCGAAGCTTTTTACGTTAACGTCAAATTGTATTGACAATTAAAATTGTTTTATAACAAATATCAGCCCAAGCATAGGTACTAGATTCGATCGTCTTAAAAGTTAATCCTAGTATTTGAGCAAAACGAATAATTAAAACTATAAAGTATCATACATCATTGGAATCAGAATAAAAAATCCTATCGTTTTTCGTAAGAAACATTATGGGCCTCTATTTAATTTAAAAAAATAAAGTTGAAGATGGTCCTGATCGGACGAAACGCCGTAACGGAAATTTTATACTGCCACGTTATAGAGCATAAAAAGTGGCAATGAAAAAGTCTTGTCAGTTTTTGATATCGTCTCAAATAAAGCTAAAAAAAAAAATTAAAAACGAAAACTCAAAATTTTGGTTTTTTGAAATAACTCAAAAACGAATTTACATATTCTGGATTTCTTGGCAGCATATTATTGGTCACAAAATTACGCAACTTTGCCCCAATTTAACCGTTCTCGTATCTCTTACCGTTTCCGAGAGCCCAATAGTGAGCCTCGAATTTCGCCCACCCTGTATACAACTATAAATTATTTCGTATTTTGATCCAGTTTTCTGAGTAAATTCGGGTAAATGATTATCTTTAACGTTAAAAAAATAAAACCACATTTAGTAGCACATTATAAAAATATGTTTTTTACTTTCAACCATGCAAATTCCTTACTGCATAGTTTAGTATTATCTACATATAAAATTATATAGAAGATATAAATTAGTAGAAAGCAAAAATATGCAAGGAATTAATATGTTTTTTTTATAATTAGTTTTAGAGTAACATCTAACCAAGCCTGTGACTTAATAACTTCTGATCTAATTGCTAGTTATACAGACGGTCCGTTAGTTTAATACCTATTTCCCTTATCTGCGAAAATGATGGCGTATAAATCTTCAATGACTGCTTATATGAATACCTATTTTATTGCTCACAGATTGAGCTTGAAATTACTTCTTTCTGAGAACCTCTTCCTGAAATCACTTAAATACAAAACATGTAAAAATGTCTCCAAGAGTATGAAGTCAGACTCAATTGTGTTTCTAAAAAGGAACTATATTTTTTCTTTGTCATCGAGTTCTCGGCTCCTGCCGAGACCAACATTGTCTTGAAAGAGGAGGAGAAACGGATTAAATATCGAGACCTTCTCTTCGAACTCCGCATCTAGAACATACTGTGAAGCTTGTGATATTGATAATAGAAGCCCTCGATGGAGCAAGAGAAACACTGCTTTCGGAACTGAAGACCATGCCGGCATGCCGAAATTCGGCAGATCTTCTAGACGACAGAAGGCGGTTATTCTGGGCTCATTACGTCTATTCAGGGCACACGATTTCCGGACTCAGTAGCTATTCACCCCACGAACGTGGGGAGCTACTATATACTACTGATAACCACCAACGGCCGGCCCTGAGAATCGGAGCCAGGGAACCGGTTGACTGGATTTCAACAAAATAATAATAATAATCTCGATCTGTTAAATGATCATTTAGATTTTATATATTCACCCTTACAGGAAAGCCTATATCAATGTAGGAACTTAATTAAGTTCTCAGAACTGTAACACACACTATACCTACATTACAGTTCCTTTTACCTAGTAGTAGATATAAATTCAGATGCTAATTTGTCATTCATCATTCTATCTTGAATCATTGTTTGAAAATTACTGTATAGTTGAAATTGCAGTCGCAATCTTTATTAAAAATATAGTGTAAAGCACATACTATTGTGTTTAATTGTTAACTTGAAGAAAATGCAATACTTTCTTGACTTAAACTAACACCGATTTACCTATTTACAATATATCCTGGAATAAGTAATGTTTACAATTTTTTATATACTAACATAAGTTATTATTAAATATTGTGAAGACGCAATTTATATGAAAAACTTAAGCAGAATTGCTCCATTAAAAATCCCTATAAAATAGAATTCCAAGAACAATTGAGGAGTGGGTAGAATGCAAGCAAAATATGGCTGGGCACAAACGAAAAAATGGATCTTTAAAATCTTCCGTCTTGCGGTGCGGCGTCGTCTGTTACAGAGATTAAAAATTATAATCGTGTCAGCTTTGTTAATTATATGGGTATAGTCTAGAAGTATGCTGCCTAAACAGAGTATCTAGGCGAGCATACCTACCAAATCGGTTAGTTTAGTTTTTTCTTTTATAAAAATTCCAAGGCCTACTTGTCCACGGAGACAAATTACTTTTATCTTTATTTCTGAAATACACACAGAAATGCTGAAGTTAATTATTACTTACATTTCCAAGCCTTCAAATGGATATCTTTAATATACCTACCTAATTAAACTAGAAATCGAATTATGGGAAATCGATAGCTAATTAATACTTTTAACCTATGGATTACTTCTATCCTCTTTTCTTTTTTTTACTAAATTAAATCAATTTAACATTATAGTCATTTACATTCTTGATAGATTTTTTTTATGATAATCTCTTAAAAGCTTAGCATCCTCACGTAGCACTGATTTGCAGAGTATCATTTATAGAGCTTATCTCACAGATAAGCAATATCAGGAATACAGCAGGAAAAAGTCATTTTTAATGTAAAAGCTCGATGTATTTAATATGTATTTTACATGAGTACCGTATATAGTTCCTTATAAGCCTGGTAGATTGCATTGAAGTACACATACAAACAAGAATATTTGTACAAACAAAAAAATTATATATTCAGCTTTAAATATTTATCCCCAGAAAATAATTTCTTTTTTAAAGTGAGCAGATAAATCACCTGATGCATTTGACTGACTTGTAAGCGTAAAAGTTGTGTCAAATTACCCATTGATAATAGTATAACACTAATAGTATAACAGTAATAAATCAGAGAATACAGGGTGTCTTACCAGCAACTGCGTCGATCGATATCTGGGAAAGTACTAACCCAAAATATTTGAAAATTTGGCAACATGGTAAAGTCTCTAGGGCGAACGCAACCAAAATAATATGTAGAACTCTCCAACACTTCCAGTTATACCGGAAGTCGACATGAACTTCGTTATTTTAAATAGAACACCCTATATATTATTCCATTTTTGAATTCCCCATAGGGAATGTTAAGCATTTTGAGATATTAAAATTTAAATAAAAAATTGACGTATACTATGGTGCACAAGAATGTCCGCAACTTTTTCCGGGAAAGTGATATTAAGTTGACTTTCTGTATACTTAGAGAATTTAAGAGACGCTCATTTATGGTGTATCCATATGTTCAAAACTATTATACCAAGTGTTCCATTTTCTCTGTGACATTTTGAAAATTTCAAACAGCTATACGCGATTCATTTTAAGATCGAAGCGCCAAAATGGCAGTAACCTATTCTAACCTACGTTCCCTGACACTGACGTTTGAAATTTTATTCATCAAAGATTTGTTGTCGAGAACTTTAAACCAAGTAAAAAGCTTGTAAAACTATTTTGAAAGGGGTAAGTAGTGATATAAAATTAAAATAGATTTCAATATTTTTCGAGCGTTCAATCTGAAAATGAATCTTAACCTCAAAATATGTCAAATTCTATATTGGGCATACGGCATAACATACCTTTATGGAAATAGTCATCCTTAGAGAAAGGTAAAGTGCACACTCTCTACTCTGCGTTCTTTAGCTTCTTTATCCATACTTGTTTCCTGTAACTCTGTAATGCTCAACTTATAGTTTCCGCGATAGCTCCAGATTTTCTCGCTTTTGGAAAAGTATGAAACTGATCTCGGGGTTTTTCTTTGTACAAGAGGAACAATGACGCTCACAACAATAATGATTCATATCTAATCAAAGCAATTAACTAATATAACAACGGATATTTCAAAATTCACAATAGACATACATACGCAAAACTGAACCAATACCACATGCGTTAGTTGTGCGTGCCGCCAGTAGGTAGCGTATTGCTTAGCAAGAATCGCGTATAATTCTATGGAACACCCTGCAGTTTTCATCATATCTAGAATGTTATCAAATTTGCCAAGGACATAAACATTTCAAAGATAATAAAATCGGTTTGGCATGTGTCACATACAATTCAATTTTTGTTTTAACGGAACCAAAGTTTTTAAAGTTTTCAATAATTTGTTTCACTATATTTGGTGATGACTTCCGCTTTTGCGAGTATCGAGCAGCAAATGGATCACAAGTTTTTGTTAAAAATTTGTCGCATTCTCCAAAAATAATAAATAAATTTAAATAATCTTCGTTTGAGTAATTTAAACGCGCCGGCATAATACAATAGTCATTATTTATAACGAGTATAAATTATACAGACACAACAATATATATTTGACACATGCCATACCTTACACTGAAGAGAACCAAAACATCGAAACATCTATGTTCTGTAGCTGATGTTGTTTTAATTAACGAAAACAGTACAAATTCTTGTTACAAACTAAAATTTCCCCACTCCCACATTTAGTCAGCCCACGTTTCCCCCAACAATAATTTATGATTAAGTGAGCGGTTCATAATTTTTTTATAATAGCATGCATGAATTACTGCATTTACCTTTGGAAACGCAATATGTAGGGGTACGTGGAAATGATTCTTAATTATATGTCTGCCGAACCAGAAATACGAAACAAATGTTAAATGGTTTACACTACATATTAAATAAGATCTTATTTTTGTTGTACCTGTTAAAATACGTACATAAAAGTAATTATTTTGTAAGGAATGCCCCTCATTTGTTTGGCATATTTATTTATACCGCTGCCGGATCATTATCAAACAATTTAATAAAGTTTTAATCCTTCCTTTCCAAATTTTAATCCTTCCACGTATTAATATAAAAATATAGATATTTAATAAATATGGTCGTTCTCATCTTTCAACAAAAGGAAATCACCTTTTGGGAAATCATTTAAAAATAAATCAAGAGGAGATATATTTACCAATAAGTATCGGACAAAAACGGTAATTTTTGTATTTTCTTTTTAGAGATATATTTTGACCATCGTTCGTAGTATTTGCTTTTACCTATATTTAAATAATTACTTTGAAATAATGTTTTATAAGTTAAATGCTCTTAGCAAGGTCAATTCAGAAAAAAATAAGAATTACTCGACATATCCATTGTTGTGAAACTTTCTGGTCGATTACTTATTTATTTAAACAATATAAATACGTATTATCATTTTTTTTCTAACCAAATAGTTACGGTCAATGAACTATTTTTTGCTACAGTGACTAATATAATGAAATTTGTAGACATATTAAACGGAGATTTAATTTAGATAGTAATAAATATGCTGAATGAAAATATATTCATACCTGTAGAAAATTTAGATATGTTTTTACTAGTAGCTGGGGCTGATTAAACGACTATCAACTATGAATCTGCAAATACTCTGGAAGCTTGCGTTTATACTTCCTATTGGTGGGTAAAGGGTGACACTGCTTTTATCTGCGATAGCCACGGCGATAGTCGAATCTGTTAGGTGCTGGATGGTAACTTGTGACTAACACAACAGGGAAAAAATGGCTCTTTCAGGGAATGGTTGTGTGTCTGCGTTATTTTCATGTGTACACTGAAAAAAGACCTACCTGTAATATTACAAATATACTTTGCAAGAATACTCTCTAAAAATAAAAAATAATAATAATGATTATATAACTCATGTTTAAATAAGCCAATAAAATCCGTGAATTTTGTATAGTTACCGCGCATTGATATGTGAATATATCCTTGACGACGTTGTATAACCGTTTTGGTGTTTCATCTCCTGTCAAAATGTGAATAAGTGACGATTTTTTGGCGTTTGTCAAAAAAATTAACAGTCAAGTTTAGTGAAGTGTTGTTTAATTTGGTTGTAGTTCTGGGAGTGAAACAGATTCTGGGAGTGAAATTCTTACATTATCCATCCACCTCTAGCGCCACCAGCAGTACCAATACTTGAAATTCCCAAAACGATAATACAACAAATATTTATTAGGTATAATAATTATTGTTCCTTTAATTTTAATAATTAATCAATAAAAAGTCAATAATAATAAATCAGTAAAAAGCGAAAGACTGCTTACCTTGGCCATGTCATGAGACAGGACAAGTACAGATTCCTGCAACTGATTATGGAGGGCAAGATCGAGGGAAAACGTGGTCCTGATCGTAGACAGTGCTCTTGGCTGAAAAACATAAGGGATTGGACAGGCTTAGACTCAAACTCCCTGCTAAGAAGAGTCCAAGACCGAGACGAATTTGCCAAAATTGTTGCCGATCTTCATTGAATGGAGAAGGCACTTCAAGAAGAATAAAACAATTATATTTGTTTATTTGTTATATAATCGTAGCGAATACCAACTCGAGCAAACGAAAATAATCGTTATACTGACCTCTTCAGTCGACGTATTTCCTTAAAACACCACTAGAGCTGCGCTCTCGTGATGTTTCGCAAAATACATCTCGTGCCTCGGAAGTATTATCGATTATTTTCTATGCTCTTGTGATATTACAACTGAAAATACAATTATAGGCGCTATTTTGCAAAAAATTACACACACGCATTTGTACAGTAACAATCCAATGTAATGTTATAACAAATTTTACAATTATAGAATATACAATGTTACATTAGTATGTAAAACTATGAACTCAAACAAGTCGAAATCAGTTCGAAACTTCTTTGGGACTGTTTGCAATTGTTGGTGGAACTAAAAAATACCAATACGGCGAGACTGTGTTGGGTGCCAGATCATAAAGGCATTGAGGAAAATGAACGGGCAGATGAACTTGCTAGAAAGGGATCTGAAATGGCTTTCATGGGATCGGAGCCAGCTTGGGGAGTTGCTTATAGTACTGCCAGAACGGCTCTGGGAAAATGAGTCGAACTAGAACGTAGGAATTACTCGTTTTTAAAACCAGGACAGAATCATACGAAGGCACTCATGGAAGGTCCTTAGCAGAGAAGAACTGTAGAAATGCTGAGCATGAGTAAATCTCGGCTTAAGAGCATGACAGGGCTCATGACATGGCACTGCCATCTCCAGAAGCATCTCTATAATTTAAAATTATCAGAAAGCCCGGTATATCGGGGCTGCGATGATGCAGACGGGACTACGCTTCACATTCTAAGTGAATGTGAAGACTATATACGCCTGTATGAAGCTAACGCTTCTGGGTAAACCATTTTTGGAACCTTGCGAGCTAAGAAAAATTTTAGCGAGTAGACTTTTGGACTTTATGCATGCAAAGAACAAAGTTGTTCGCTGAATAGAAAATCGGCGGGATGCACAATAGGCCTAGATGTGGCCACAATGCTTTGAAACTCGCTATAGAGGGACCGACCCGCACGAGAAAGAAGAAGAAGAATGTGAAACTAAAGTTTTACAAAGTAAAATTACGTCACATTATGACATTTAATACATAATGGACTATGAAAACGCACCTCATATTAGTGTGAACGTACTACTGATGCTGTGAATGCTGTCTTCGTGGTCGTTTTTCGTTTATTTGATAGCAAAGTTTGCTGTTGTGTGCTGGTGAAGTGTATCTCTTTGATATTAACTTTTCAAACACAACACAACACTTCTTGCAACACCAAAATTGCAGTTATTTCACTTAGGTATTTATTCTTCGCTGGCAAGCTGCGGCCTTTTTATAGGTGAACTAGACTTCTAGATCCTTGTAGAAATTTACGAAAATTACTTAAATGAATTAATATCTTTTCTATACATAAATAGCAATAAATAATTAATTGATATATCAATTAATTAGTGGATAATTATTGTAATACAAGTAAATAAATAAATAAATAACTGCATCTGTCGCTATATGTAATATTAACTAATATGTCACCGTAGGTATACACTATTTATTATAAAAAGCTCAGTTAATGTGAAAATGTTAACACGGCTGTATATAAAACATACATAGTTGCAAGTAGGTTCAATTTCTCAATTGAATTTGCATAATGAATACACCTGACAATTCTGTAATTCTTCTATATGTTTGAATGTGGTAGCCATAATATATAAAAGGTAAAAAAACGTTTAATCGCAGCACATGGGATTGAGTTTAAAATATGCATAAATAATGTTAAAGAAGTCATGTTACATTTTAGTCTTCCATATTTATTACACGGGTTGCATCCGCATAAGCCAGGGATTTATTGTAATCATGTGAGAGGTTTGCACTCTAGCCCAACGTTGAAGTCTCTGGGGACTGAAAAGCCGGCGAGACACAAACCCCGATCAATTTATTCTGAAAACGATTATGAACGTGCAAAAAGCCACCGGTGTAAAATACAATCTTCTTTTAGTCAAAGGGATTTACACTTGTTTAATAATAACTCGGGCAAAGCTGTGTACTTTTTATTTCTACGCATATTTACTTCAAGCAGGTTATTATTTTAATTTTAATTGAAGAATTTTTATGTAGGTATGCATAATCTGAAAACGAAATTTATATTTCAGTGATGTAGTAAGTAAGGACATGTATTTACAGGAATTGACAGTAGAACTAAATATTGTTTTATTTGGGTTTTCCTTTTACTTTTCCCTTTCCCTTTCATTTCAATTTCTCCACGGCTTTTTTCTTAATATTTTCTTTCCCGATTCCATACCTACTGATTACTTATTATTAAAATAGTCAAAAAATGAATAACATCAAACATGTTTATGTTATTTAAACATAATAGCACGAGAATACGATAATGACAACAACAGTGTGTTCTTAACTTTGATCTATACCTACATTTTGTTAACTTGGCGTATTTTGCTAAAAATATATATCTAGCAGGTTATTTATACTGACTTTGACGTGTTGATAACATTTACTTCTAAGTATTTTAATAGATATATGCATAATAAGTACCTACTATATGAAAAAATCTGTTAACTTACCTACCTATTTCATGAAATTAATTATAATGAAGAAAATTATTATATAGGTTTACTATACTATATATCTACTACCTATTACAAACTACTATATTTCAAACATACATATTTCATTTATACATATTTCAAACTACTTACCTAATTGTTAAAAAATGATTCTACGCAAAAGGCTGGTACCTATAAGCCTTTTGCTAACTTCAATATATTTTTTACAATATACTTATAGGTAGGTACACCTACTAGATAGGACCAGCCTTGACCACTAAACCACCAGTGGTTTAGTGGTCATGCAAGTACTTACCTACTTTACGAAAATTCACCAATTCCGGAATAAGTATACCTACCTAGGTACACAGAGAAAAAGGTCTTTTTAAAACAAACAAAACAATAAATTTCATTAGATAATAATAGTTTCTTTAAATTCATAAAATAGTTGTTAAACTCAAAGTGTTAATATCTTGTAATTACAGAATTGTATTAATTTATTAAATATGGTTATATTTGAAAATAACATTAATTCAACTTATAAATTAATGACTTCAAAACAATAACATATTTTTTTGAGTAAATATCACTTTTATTAGCTAAATCTTAGGTAGGTACCTATGTATTTCTTTCGTAGATATCAACTGTATCATACGAAAAAAATTTGTCTTGTTATATTACCTAATCATTCGTAATTTTTCTATGAAAGAAATATTTTATTGTATCAATGCACTACACATTTTTTGGAGATAAAATACTTCTTTGTGTGAAATTGATATAAGTTGTATTAAGTACCTAATAATGTCAACAAAATATGTATATTGTTTTTAAGGCAAACTACTTGATTTGAAGAAATATTAAGAAGTAAATGAATGAAACAACATTATTCATAAGTATAATAAAACTACATTTGTTTAACCAATATGGGAATAGTTGGGAATGGGAAGCAAGAGATTGCTTTATTACTTAATTAAACAAAATACAGAACAAAAAATCCAAATCATTAAATTCATAAATCGTTTTTCTCTGTGTACATAGATACTAGATACTATAAGAATAAGTAGATAGATGTAACAAATATAATAATTTAATTTTAGTAAAATCTATACTTACCTACTTACCGAATACACCTGAATATTTTGAAAAAGTTTTAGCACGAGTACCTACGCAAAATTTTGTAATAAGTACCTAAAACCATGGGAAAGTTTAAGCTGATTGAAAATAAGTATATGCCAACATAAATTATTATACATATAAAGAGTATAACACCAATATCTTCAGCATAATACGATTCTCCCTGAAATAAGCGTCATTCCGGATATTTCAACCGACTATTTCAGCCCTCCGGGAGAGTGTAACGCTTGCAGAGCACACGAACCCGAGGCACTCGCCATATCAATTTATAGCGAGGACGATTATGAATATATTATTGCGTATTTCAGTACATGCTCATCAGCGAAATGACCCGCGAATAGACAAGACAATAGTTTGTTTCTGTAGGCCAGACAATGGACGAGTGGAGCGAGGCCCGTTTCAAACTTACCGCCGCTGCGGTCGTACCTGTGCTCCATGGCCTGCTAAGACAGGTTGCGGGGCGCGGCGGAGGCAGGTTGGAATGCAGTGGGGGGGCGCAGCAGTCACCACTCGCTTTTGCTTAGTCCATCTCTAGATCTGAACCGGATGACACGTCGCGATCCTTTCCGTCCGCGTGTTGAACCCTGCTTGCTTGTTTATCCTCTGTTGGCGGACCCCACAGTTGAGTGCCCGGTGTGGAAAACTAGTGCGGTTCTATCGTGGCCGAAAGCCAGGGAACGGTGTAAGTGTGTGACCATAGTGGTGTTTCTGTCAGAGCCTCGACACTGGAGCGTACGAGAGAAGAATATTAGCGCGTGCAACTAGTACGAATGCCTCTTTGCCGCAGGTACGTGGATGCCGGAGTCACCGATCTGGCCATGCCTCTGTTAATAACAAACAAAAACCTCTCAATCTGACAGTCCGCTCAGTAGCTGGGTCCATATCGCGGAGAGTGCCGTCGTTAAACGTTCGCACTATCTTGGTATGACAGATATTTAAATGAAACCTGTCACATTGCTGGGATGTTTCGGCGACCCATGTGTTGCCTGCGACCGCTCGTTAGCTGCCTAGCTGAATTTGGTAGCTGCTGACTTCAAATTCTTGTTTTTTAATTCGTCCAGCTTGCCAAGATTACCCCAACATCTTGCGCACACGCGCTGTCACTTCAATTTTCATATCTGAAACTAAGACACTTCTCAATCACACAATTTCTGCAATAACCCATGCTTGGATTAAAGTGATAGCTAGCACGGCACCTTCATAGAATCTGGGAAATTGAGGAACCATTACAAACATATTTAGAGAGTGGTCGCGGACGGAGATGTGATGAGGCATGTTTTCAGGCGGGATAGTAGCGCTTTTGTTCTGGTTATTAGCAAGTCTATGTCAGGGGATGCACCTTGGGCATCCTTAAGTGGCCACTGTACCCTCTGGATACGTGAAGGGAAATCAGTACGCTGTAAAACTGCTCGTCGCTCCATGTCTACCCAGAATCAATTAGAAAAACACACTGAGAGCGCGGTCGCGACCGGTTTTGCGATATTTTTCTTCAAATACGGTGTCATTTAAGTTTCCATTTATAGACTGCATTAAGTAATTAAACTAATTCTTCAAATGATTAACCTTTTGTATATTTAATTTCGACGCAGAACAAGCAATTTCTATATTGAGCCGGAAATATTTAAATAAATATAAAATAGTTAACTACATCTGCTGCGGCATTAAAATACATTAAAAGTTAAAGCTAAAATATTCATATACGTTTGAAAAATCCATTAAATAAGTAATTTGTTTAATACAAAATCTTGTAAATAACCTTTGCAAATGCAATATTCAAATATAACAGAATTTATTTGTTTCTAATGTTTTGAATGAAATATTTATCATTTCAAAAAGTTGCTTACAAGAAATAAGGAAACTACAAAGATTCAACTGGTTCGACAATAAAAATAGTTTGCGGTTTAACATTAATTGTATTTAATCTTGCATTCAATCCCAAATAAAATGTATAATTATAAATATAACCGAGAACTTACCGACACTTGAGCCCTTTGACGTGCGTCGTGCATCTAAAAAATTCCAGCTATTGCTGTTAGAGCTTTAATCCGATTTATTACTGTAAATTCACGATGGCTGCATTGAGACATCTAGGCGTTATATAACAGAGGACAAGGTCGTCGATGGTGAACTCATGGCCTCGACCGGTGGTCAGCTACGATCCACAGGAGAACCACCGTGACTTACCTTTTTTATTTGTTCCTTCCTCAGGATGTGCGAGCGATGACGGACATGGTTCCTGCTATGGCGGCGCTTTGGTTGGCCAACCTGCTGCTGCTGGCCGCCGCGGGCGCCGAGCATGTTCGAGACTTGGAGGTGTCCGAGGGAGCACCCGTAGGGACCAGGATCGGGTTCATCGGCGACGGGGCTTCCCCTGACAGCGGGCCACCCTACCTCATCGTTCCTGTGGGCAGCGCTGTGGACTCGGATCTCGCCATTGATCAGACCACGGGAGAAATAAGGACCAAAGTGCCGCTGGATAGAGAGACGCGCGCGAGTTACTCCCTTGTGGCTATCCCTATTAGTGGTGACAATGTGAAGGTGGTGGTTAAGGTCCTCGACGAGAACGACAACGCCCCCACGTTTCCCATGCCCGTTATGAACATAGAGTTCCCTGAAAACACCCCTAGGGACGTTAAAAGGACTCTGCATCCAGCCAGGGACTTGGATCTAGATATTCACAATACGCAGCGGTACAATATTATCTCTGGGAACATTAATAATGCCTTTCGGCTTTCCTCGCACAGGGAAAGAGACGGAGTTCTCTATCTGGACTTACAGATTAATGGATTTCTCGACAGAGAAACTACTGCTTCATACAGCCTAGTTATAGAAGCACTTGATGGAGGTTCACCTCCGCTAAGAGGAGAAATGACTGTAAATATTACTATCCAAGATGTAAACGATAATCCCCCAATATTTAATCAAAGCAGATATTTCGCCACTGTTCCTGAGAATGCTACAATAGGAACAAGTGTTTTGCAAGTTTTTGCCACTGACGCAGATTCTGAAGAAAATGGACAGATCGAATATTCTATAAACAGAAGACAAAGTGACCGTGACAATATGTTTCGCATTGATCCTACCACAGGGTTGATAGCTGTTAACAAACCACTGGATTTTGAAACGAAGGAACTCCACGAGTTAGTGATTGTTGCGAGGGACCATGGCTTGCAACCCCTGGAAACTACTGCTTTTGTCTCAATAAGAGTTACCGACGTCAACGACAACCAACCAACAATAAACGTGATTTTTCTTAGTGACGATGCCACTCCTAAAATAAGTGAATCTGCTCAACCAGGGGAGTTCGTTGCTAGGATTAGCGTACATGATCCTGACTCCAAAACAGATTACTCCAACGTGAATGTAACACTAAGTGGAGGCGACGGTCACTTTGGTCTGACAACAAGAGACAACATTATCTATTTAGTGATAGTGTCCTTGCCGTTGGACAGAGAAATGAAGCCGAATTATACTTTAAACGTTGTCGCTACCGATACAGGAACCCCTCCTTTGCATGCCTCAAGAACTATCAACCTACAAGTGACTGATATCAATGACAATGCTCCAGAGTTCGAACAGCAGGTTTACCACGCTAATGTGATGGAAGTTTCTGATCCAGGAACGTCTGTGATACAAGTTCTTGCCAGCGATAAGGACGAAGGGAACAACAGTGCAATAACTTACTCGCTTTTGGAGTCACCGGATACCCATTCTGGATGGTTCCAAATTGATTCTAGAAGTGGTTTAGTGACTACGCGCGCTCACGTTGATTGTGAAACCGATCCAGTTCCTCAGTTGACAGTGATTGCTACTGATAATGGTTTTCCTCCATTATCATCTTCGGCGACAGTGTTAGTGACCATTCATGATGTGAACGATAACGAGCCCATTTTCGATCAGAGTTTTTACAATGTGTCTGTAGCTGAGAACGAGGCAGAAGGACGCTGCATTTTAAAGGTAAAATTATTCTTCCTTTTTATTAACAATAGAGTACAAACTCGTCATGCGCATAAAATCGAACTGAGCATATATTTAGAAAGGAACAGATATATAAAATATTATGATGGCCACTCAAAAACTCTCGTTGCTCCACTCAAAAATCTTAGTGGCTTGGAAAATTCTAGCCTGTAATTTCAGATGAAACATTTACTATATTTAGATGCCTCTTAAATTGAAATTTGTTGAATATATTGAACATTCATTAGTATTTCTTTGATCTAAAAAATTCCCTAAGTCTAATTGTGAGTATGGAAAGCGATTTACTGTCTTTTCTGGTATTATTTGTAAAGTTGTCATTAAGTGAATGTAGTCCAAAGGATATATTATTTTTTATCAGTTTTCCATTATCTACCGGAGTTATTAATGGATTTTTTAAAATTTAATCAGTAAACTGTAACTTCTTTAACCAATAATACGGTTATTGAAAATTTTAATAGCATTTTTTCAGGAGGTGTAATAGAAACTTTATTCATCGATATAGCTAACTAAAATAGAAACTGGTTTTTAATTTAATTGTTTTTCTATAGCTATACGAAACGGTAAACCTAAGCGTCTGGATGATTTGCAAAACGAGGCTCAGTTCGTTCTTTTTTTTAGATATCATGAACTCAAGGTGTATTACTAGCGAAAATAGCACTCCTTTTACAAGAAGCTGTACATCTATTTATTCAAAATTGATGCAGAGGTTGTCCATCAATTTAAATATTTTAAATAAAATGTCTAGGTATTTAATATACTTGCCTATTTTCGTTTACATAAATCATAATTTGCCACTATTTGCTGATGCAAATGGTTACCTAAATAGATAGTGTGAACTACCTTTATGGGTCAAAATCCTCTACTCAATGGGTGGCTATACCTGAAGTTAACAGTTCTGTGTAAAAGTCGTAATTTTTATACAATGGTTATTAATTTAAATCTTTATGCTTAGGAAGGTCATCTTACATAATTATTTTGGTAAACAAGTGGGAAAATATTTGGTATATAATACTGACTAATTAGGTGTTATAATACCAGATCACATTACTTGGTTTTGATTAATATCACATATTACATTCCACAGTATAAAAAGAGTGTTCAAAAGGCAGTAACAATCAAATGTTGAACCACTTACCGCACTATTCTGGTCATTTGCTTGTTTATAATAGCAATCTCAGTATTTAACCTAGATGTGTCAGTTTACGTAGGTATTGCTGAGAGCTTTTAACATGTTGAAATAAATTTTAAAAATATGTTTATAAAGAATTTTTTATGCACAGATAGCTAAAGAGAAAGTAAGTGTACAAGATTAAGTACAAATTCATTTTATAATGACTTGTGAATGTATATAGACATCTTCAGATTCGAATATTATTTTAACACTATTAACTAGCTGCCTTTCACAGCTGTTTAGGGTTACTCAGTATTTATTTTTGCTAACCATAGATAATAGGGTTTAGTCTAGCATAGAAACTAGCTTATAGATATATCCTTAAGAATACATAATAATTCCATATTAGTAATATACCTCTTTTGTGGGAAAACATTTAGTAGTAAGAGGCATGTTTCTAAATTAATATCGATAAAATTTTAATTTTGTACTTTCTGGTATGTTTTATTTTGCATAACTTACATATCTTCTACCCAAGTTAATAATTAATGATAATCAGAATTTAATGAATATGTTAATTTGATATTTTAATAAAAATAACCATTTTAAAATTTCTTCTTCATCCTCCACAGTTTTTGAAATTGAAAATAATTCGAATTCGTCTACATTTCGTATCGCAAAAGTAGCTTATAGCTGTATTTTTACATTTATAACCAACTTTTATTAAAAATATAAACTATACTAGAATTTATTTTTTATTATTTTTTTGCAGTTTTTCGTTTTTCATTCAATTATTTACCCATTAATTTATATATTTTATAGCATTTATAACTTTGTAACATATTTGTTGCCGTATTTTTATTATTTTCTTTATTTTTGCACCTTTTCAAGAATAACTTTGTATTGGTATTATTGCAACTCTATATGTAACCCTCTTTTTATGCATCTTTTTGCTTCTGTTATGCTATTTATTTGTTTTTGTGTTAACCATAGGATATACTCGTATTTTTTATGGTACTTAAAAATATTATTGAACTTATTCTGCCGTTTATGTCCTTATTTGTATTGTATTTGGTTAAGAAAAGTTTTTATGCAACCTGTAACATCGTACAGTCTGCATCAATATATATACAATGTTACATTTGGTTGCGGTTTCTAAGAGCACTAAATTTAAAAAATACAGTTAAAACGACATAAAGTCCCTAACAGAGGACAAATCTCCTTATGAAAACACCTTTCAAGTCCCATAAAAAAGTGCGAGTAACCTCATCCTGGCAACAATTAAACAAAGTGAAACGGAATAAAAGTAAAAGTGCAACCACAAAATGACGCTGTTAATTGGACAGACGGTATGACACGCCGGGTTACCGCGAACAGACCAGATATGTGACATATTTCAAGTGCCTGAGGTAGTACTGACAACCGTAATAAGGACATTAATAGACCCAATGGACGTACGCAACCATGTTATACTACTGGCTTGTTTTTTCTTTTGTGATACAGTTACCAGTTCTGCTATATTTCACAGGCGGTTCGGAATTCTATATCCATAGGTAGCCTTCTATTTATTAAATGTGTGTTTTTTACATTCACACTGCTCGAAAGGTAAACATACCTACTTAACAAATACCCGGGTTTGTTGGAGAACTATTATTGCTTTGTGTTCTTTGTAACGTCTTCAAGTCCTGCCACATTTTTTATACTTTTGAATTGTATTATAGACAAAAGTAAATTGTATCATGATATTTGTGTTTGAATAGCCTCAAGAATCATAAAGTAAATAGTATAATTAATAATAATAATAATAATAATAATATGCCTTTATTTACATTAAACACATTATTACAAAATAATAAATTAACATGGGTGGCGGAATCCAACATGGTTGCTCAGTACAACCACCCCATTTTAAGATACATTTAAAACAATAATTCAACAAAGAAATAATATCTTAATACAAATTTTATGTAATTGCGGCAGAAATAATGAAGTACATACAAACATAAATAATAACTACAAACTCTCACACATTGTCACGTCTCATCATTATAAAGTTTTTCACCCTTCTCTGAAATATAGCGTAACTTGGAGATAACTTGATGTCGACTGGTATTGAATTAAAAATATTAGCAGCGTTATAGCTAAAACCACGCTGGAACATGGCTAAATTATGCCTGGGCACATTTAGAAAATCACAATGTCGAGTAGCGCGGTCATGAATATCAGAATGTTTTATAAGTTTTTCATGCAAGTATTGAGGCGTTTTGTTGTTAAGAATTTTATACACAAGACCAGCCATGTGAATTTCAAACCGTTCTTGAACACTGTACCACCCAGAACTCCTAAATGACGCCGAAATATGATCAAACTTTCTAATATTGTAGCAGAACCTAAGACAAGCATTTTGAATTTTCTGCAGAGAATTCTTATCTTTTTGTATTAACGCAGGCCAAAACACAACATCACAATAAGTCAGACGAGACAGTACTAATGAATCAGTAAGTTTCAACTTGACGTCAGTTGAAAGAATATCTTTGTACAGGTACAATGTTCTTAATTTCCCAAAGGATTTCTGAACTAAACTAGATACATGCAAATTAAATCTAAAATCTGTACTTAAGCTAACCCCTAGGTTATTGCATGTATCTGATGATTCTAACAACACGTTATTCAATATAATTGTAAACATTGGATTGTGTAAAATTAGTTGACGATGCCAACCGAACACCAGTACCTTCGTCTTCGATTCATTTATAATTAGTCCATGTGCAGTAGAATATCTACTAATAACAGCAAGATCAGAATTAATATTTGCAACAGCCAAATCGAGCTCGTTACAAGCAAAAGAATGATAAATTTGTGTGTCGTCAGCATATTGATGTGACTTGCAATGTGTCATATGGTTCCATAAATCGGAAGTATACACTGAGAACAGCAGGGGACCTAAAATGCTACCCTGAGGAACACCTTTTTTTAAGGTTATATATTCTGAAAAGAGGTTATCTGTAAGAACCCTCTGATGTCTATTTTTTAAATAATTTTGAAAAAAAATTAATGATAATCCAGTGATACCAAAGTATTCAAGTTTTGTTCTCAGAGTCGTATGATCAAGCATATCAAAAGCTTTACTGTAATCGAGTAGAATTAAACACACATTTTTACCCGAGTCACATGCTCTAAGAATATCATCAGTCACATTAAGCAGTGCAGATGTTGTACTGTGAAATTTCCGGAAACCAGATTGAGTCGCTGCCAAAATATTGTTCCTCAGTAAAAATGCATTAAGTTGTTCGTTAACGACTTTCTCTAGTATCTTGGACATAACAGGTAGAATACTTATTGGTCTGAAATGCGAAATAAGTGTTGGATTATTATTTTTTGGTAGAGGTATCACATTAGCATTTTTCCACACGTCAGGAAATTTACCTGTTGTCAAACATTTATTAAAAATGTAAGTAATGTGATCGCTTAAATGAGGAATCAAGTACAATAGCATCTTAACAGACACACCATCTGAACCAGTTGCATTCGATTTAATTTTATAGATAATTTTTTCAATTTCTAGAGAAGTAACAGGGGTAAATTTTAATTCATCAGATAAGTTAGGCCAATTACCACTATAATTAGATTCTAAAAAGTCTGGATCATTTACATTAACTTGCGGGACATTATTACTACTTGTGAAAAAGTGGTTAAACATATCAGCACTAGCAATGTCAGCGTGAGATTGCTGATGTGTCACGTTAGAGCAAATATTTAAATGTTTTAACGTTCGCCAAAAATTTTTCGGATCTGTCTTGAATGCATGTTGCAAATATGCTCTTTTTCAGATTTTACTGCCATGCTAACAAGATTACGGAGATTTTTGTACTCGGTCCATGCGGTTTCAGTTTTTAACTTTTTATATTTTGTATGTGCTTTTTTCCTAAGTTTCATCATAAATTTAAGATTCTCGGACAACCATGGAGCCGGGGATTTCGTTATTCTTACAGTTTTAAAAGGAGCATGCACGTTAAATAAACACAAAACTTTATTATTAAAAAAGTTTACCATAATATCGACATCATCAAGGTAATATATATAGTCCCAAAAAATTCCTTGTAGGTCCTGTAAAAATGAGTCATAATTAAAGTTAGAAAAGTCTCTATATGTTTTATACATTGTTTTCTGTTTGGGCTTAAATATTTTTAAATTAGTATGTACAATGCGATGATCTGAAATGCCATCCATTCTAAAGACATCTGTATTGAGTGCAATGTTAGTGGAAGATGTAACAATTATATCAATTAGAGAGGAAGAAATTTCAGTAACACGAGTAGGTTCGGTAACCATTTGATTGAGGCCATATTTAGATAATAAACTGTCAAATAATTTGTAATTGTAAGACTCAGTGTCCATAAAATCGACATTAAAGTCACCACCAAAAAGTACATAATCATATTCAGGTATTAAATCAATTAATACGTTTTCCAGATTTTCTATGCATAAATTAAAATTTGTATTAGGTGGTCTATATAATGTTCCCAAGCATAATTTCTTACCAGCAATCTTAACACTAATCCAGAGCTGTTCCAGCGCACCACCATAATCACTGACTTCAGTGACAGTAAATTTTAAACCATTTTTTATGTAAAAAGCTACACCTCCAGCCCTGGTATCCCTATCTTTCCGAATTATTTTATAGTCAGGAATTGAAACACTGCAATCAGGTAATGTGGGATTAAACCAGGTCTCAGATATTCCAATAATGTCATAAGAGTTATCTGCTAAATAATCAGAGAAAAGGTTAAAACGAGAACAAAGCGATTGAGCATTAAAATGTGAAAAAGTGACGTATGTGCTTAGCATGCTGTCTTTCACATACTCCAGTACCTAAAAGTATATAAAAATAATAAATAACTGATAAACCTCAAACAAAATAAATCCACCTTGTATACACATGTATACACATACATACAAAGTATACATGCATACATATACACACATAGGTACAATAAAACTAGTGCCAATTTAGGTATAGAAAGAATAATTAAAATATCAGTAAATATCTACTTAAAAAAACAAATGTTACAAAAAATTATCTAGTAATAAAAAGCATCCCATGAAAATAGATTTAACTTCAGTAAAATAATTTATAGAATTTATAAAACAATTTATAGCTCTACCATGGTGACAAAATTATAAAAGGCATGTTTTAAATATCATTTTTTGAATTTATAACTATTTTTTTATTTTGCCTATCGTTCCACATGTAAATTTTTCCTCCTGCAGACCAAACCTTATTATTTCCCAACTCCTTCTTAGCGGCAGCCAGAAGTTCATATCTTGCAGCGGTTAAATCCTCGAATATGGTAAACTCAGAACCTTTAAGGCACCTTCTAGCATTGAAAACTTCATTCCTTTTCATATTTCGAACAAAATTAATTAACACACCTCTTGGTTTATCTCGAATTTCTCTGCCCACTCGAAATGCACTATCAATGTCATGGAAATCACATGAAATATTAAGCTTTGAATTGATGAAAGTAATTATGTCACTAACAATATTCCCTTCATCCGTTTCATGAAGACCGTGAAGACGGAGACTATTTCTTTTAAGATGCTGCTCAATATAGTCTGATTTATCTGTAAGAGACTGAATTGACTTTTCATTTGAGCAAATCTTAATATCAAGTGACTTTAAGGAATTGGTAGCTTCAGTCAGTTTTTTCTCTAGTCGCTCAAACTTTTCATCGATTTTGCTTTCCAACTGAGTCACAAAATTAGAGCATACCTTTGAAATTAGTTTTTCCAATCGCTCCTCTGAACACAATCCTGCATCATCCGGTATATTAGTGGCACTTCTTAGTGTTTTGCTTCCACCACCCATATTGCATACAACTTTATAGACCAGGTACAGCTAACAAAAGATCTTAGGCCCGAAAGTAACTTAATATGTAATAAATTATTTCAAAAAACAGCAAACCAAATTCAGCGTAGTATATATAGCCTTTAGGTTTCAAAAACACAATTTTTGCACAGAAAAAAACCACTAAACTAGCCAAAAACGACTGGAGCACATGGAACAGAACTACTCACACGTCGCAATCATCGCCAAAATATTCGTCGCAATCATCGCCATAATTCAATGTTGCATAGAAAACGTTGTGTAAAAAAATGATTTTGAGAATAATAGAATGAAAACAACAACGTATATAACTTTAGGTTATAGTAAAATGTTGCAATATTTTTAGGATGTGGTTGGATGAAACAAAGTATGAATGGATGAAACAAACAAATAAAAATCATTAAATTGTTTAAGAAATATGATTGTCAAATGATTTAACAAATCAGGAAAATTGAATAAACAATGATTCAAACAAATTAAACAAGGATATCTAATCTATGTCGTGCCTTATCTGTATTGTTAATCTCGGTGTACTATTTGTAGCATTTAACATACTATCAATCCTGACGGCTTGATTAGTTAGATTGTGCAACAACCGAGGTTATAGTAAAATACTTGTTTGCAAATATGTAACTTTTTTAGCAAACAGGCTCAATATTAACAGACTACTACAGTTTTTTGGTCTTCTAACAATAGATAATTTCACTAATATCTATTAAGTACCTCTTAAAAACGATACTCCTATTATGTACAAGGTGATTCACTATATTTGACCGCAAACAACAACAAAATGGCCGCGGTTGTTAACTTTGTTAATTTAAATTGAACACCCTATATATTTTTGTATATTTGGATATAGAACGTTGTCTCATGAATATACGTGAGCCAACGCTGAGAACGTTGTCTCAGTAATATAGATATTGATGGGTCTATCTTTAATAGTAACGGAGATATGACCAAAAAATACACCATAAGAGCGAAGTTCCGCGACCATTTTGTTTGGGTCTTCATTTGTTTTTCTACTATCGTTTTCTAAAACTTCATAAAAAATGGTGCAACTTCTATATTTCACATTTTTTTATAATTCTGTAAACAAAAAAGTTAACAATGTGGTCAAACTACAGTGAATCACCCAGTACTTATCTTGAAATTTAATGTAGGTACCACTTGTATCGAAAATATATATTTTGCACTGACTATATATTTTGTATCATAGAAATATTTACCACAGAGGGTGAACATCTTTTTTTTGCAGGAATATCTAACCTCAAGTCTATCAAGACAGTAACATAATCAACCAATTATTATTTAAGTTATAATAAAGGAATTAGTTACAAATATGCTACCCACATTGAACAAATTTATAGGTACCATAGGTAGGTACCATATATATGACCAAAAAAATTTGTTTTGTATATGCTGCTAAAGCAGGTTATTACATAAACTTAGATCACTGTCAGAGGCAAAATTATAATGCATGTAGCATTAATAATTTTACTACTAATTACTAGCAACTTATATACATAGAGATATACTTAACTTTCACTTGTCTACAACTTTCTACATATACTAAAAGGGATACGAGTCGGGATACGGAATTAAATTTTACTGTAATTTCGAAACTAAATTTATTGCAGTTCATCTAGGTACGTGAGCAAACTCATTTGCGAGTTAGCAGCATAAATTAGAATTTTTGTGTTTCTACTAGAATCCTTTCAAACGCGTTTACTTCCATTTTACCTTTCAATCTGGACGACGATCGCATTTCTGAATAAGTAATTTTTGATTTTTATATATTTAAAATTGACTCTGCAAAATATCTAAAAATTGAAATATGCAATAGTATCACAAGTAGGTATCACAAAAACTTCAGAAGGTAAATATAATATACAATTAGCACACAGAAATGATAATAGCATAAAAAATAAATTATATTCAAAACTGAAAGATTCAGTAGATAAATTAAATCAAACCCATGTTATTTATAAGGTTGATTGCTCAAATTGCAATATATGTTACATTGGACAAACCCAACAATATTTAAACGAACGTATAAACGACTGTATGATAACAAACATGTTTAAACATGGATATTTCAAAATTTGTTATGGTCTGTACGCCTCTTTTTCATAAAATCCTCGATATTCATTTTTCGAAGCGAGAATCTCTAAGCTAAAGAGCCGCAAATTAATATTTAACGGTGCTGTCGACTTTCTGCACTTTGATTAAACATAAATTAAAGCAGCATAGCCCCGTGTAAAATAGTTAGTCGTATTTTTATGCGCAAGTAAGTGTGAAATATAATACAAGTTGCTTTTATGCGAGGATGAAATAAAAACAAGGAGAGGATAATATACAGACAGTTCTGCTGAATGTGAGAGTGTACATTATGGGTAGTCGATAAAATTAATGTATTAAATTAATATTTAGTGGTTGTCTTCAAGGAACGTGAAGGTAAAGGTAATTAATAACTTTGAAACATGCGATATTTTGATTTAGAAACGGATATTATACAACATGCTCCTTTAGTAAAGATATGTTGTGCGAAATGTACTTTCTTTAAATGTAGTGGCTGCTTACAGTATTTAGTAGTTACTCTATTTCATAAATTTTAAAAAAATGTTGCGTGTATCGCATCATGGTTTTTCTGAAATACAGAGTCTAGTGCTTTTCTTGAGATTGCAGGAAAGGTATCTTTATTATTATCAACTTTAAGAAAAAAATATACGTTTAGGAATGTAAAGGTGCATTTAAATTAGAGCGAACATAAGCGAACGAACGAATTTGTTTGCTTAAGCTTGCATAATTTATATGGAGAACAAAACGGGAGCGAACGAACTCTTCCGTGTTTCTGCATATATTAGAGCTAACAGAGACGAACGAACGAATTCGTTCGCTCGCTTCTGTTCGCTCTAATTTAAATGCACCTTTAGTTTGAAATTTTTCTGCCAGTATTCATTTTTTATATTATCGGAGGCATCTGTATCTTGCTTATTATCGAAGATGCGGAAATACTAAATATATTACTTAGTATCTTTTTAACATCCTCTGAAGAATTGTGTCTATCGACTGTGTAAAGCAGCAGCTGAAATGTCTATTTAGTCCAGCAGAGTAATTCGTGTAACATCTTAATGGAAATATAATTATTACTATTAGATTCGTGGAACAGTTTCAGAACGTTAAGCTTACGTATGCGTAATCAATCAGTGTAAGATTAGCTAATTTATTTTTTATCTTAAACTACACGTTCGAAATCGAGAAATCGCGTGATTTCTTTCTTCTAAAAACATCAACTGTTTCAATGAAACAGGTACACTCTTATTACATAACGTTTGTTACGTTGATATATTTAAATGTTTACATCGGCATCGGAGAAGTTTAATCGGCTAACCTTATTTTTTGTAATACAGATTTAACTCTACACTATATGCAGTGTACACAAAAACCTTAATGCAACTTCTAGTAGTGAATATTCAAATTAAATATTCACAGTAATATCTGAATATTTAATTTGAATACTTCTAGTTTCCTGTTTTTTATTATTTTAAGGGTGGTATAATCCCCAAAAAGACTACAATAATATTTTATTAATGATGCACCCAGTACAAACTTAGCTAACAATTGATTTATTCACAAATTTAAGTAATCATGTTGTCGATATTTTTGGAAAAAATAAATCATGACATTCTCAGTTAGAGTACATTTAGTAAATCGCAATAGTGAAAATACCCAAACAAAATGCATTGTAAAAATGTAAACGGGGTATACACGTATGGGTATAAGCTAGAGTCCTGTGCATGCCGAGTTCTCGCTTAGTATAATCAGCCGATACGTGTTCACGTGCTGATAATATACCGGGATATCAAAAATTATCTTGGTCAAGGGTGGTTGTGGAATGTAAAACGTGTGTCTTACTTTAAATTTTTAAATATGTTTTGTTGTGTCAGAATCTGTCAAGTCATTGTGCTGAAATTTTCTAATCCAGTTTTTGAATCATGCCTCTTACCACACAGCACAAAATTTTCATGATTGAAGCCTATTTTCGAACGGGTGCGCTAGTTAATGGAAATTGGCAATACAGTCAACGTTTTTGTTTGGACAATTTTCGAGAGCACTTCCCAAACGTGGCAATATTACCGGACAATTTTTATGCGTGCCTTACAAATTGTGTTGAAGTGTTTCGCGAAACTGGTTGTGTGACTCATAAAAAAGGTGCTGGTAGACCAAGAGTTCGTACAGAAGAAGTTGTCAATGACGTTCGTCAACGTATGGAAGAGGAGCCTGCAAAACCTTTGAAACGTCTCTCTCAGGAAATTGGACTTTCTTATGGAACATGTCATAAGATTTTAAAGAAAGCCTTGAACATGCATCCATATAAGATGCAAGCACATCAAGCTCTTCTGCCCGCAGACTACCCCAGACGCCTTGCTTACTGCCATTGGTAGTAAGTAATTTAGTAATTTAATGAATGACTATCTTCTGCACTTAACTTTTTTTTCTGACGGAGCATGGTTCCACCTTTCGGGATACATCAATTCTCAGAATATGCGAATGTGGAGCAATGATAATCCTCATGTTTTTACTGAATCGCCACTACATGCTCAAAAAATTGGTGTTTGGATGGCAGTTTCTCGCAGAAGAATAATTGGGCCAATTTTTTTCGATTTCACCGTCAACGCAGAAAGGTACAGACACAACTTTTTGGCTGAATTTGTGCAACAGTTAAACGATGATGAACTTCGGTACGGTTATTTCCAGCATGACGGTGCAACAGCACATACTACACGAGAAAATATTGCTTTCCTCCGTGAGTTTTTTGATGACCGGCTGATAAGTTTGCATACAGAAGTTGAGTTTCCTCCGAGACCACCATGTTTGACAATTATGGACTATTTTATATTTCCTTACTTAAAAAACAAGATTTTCGCAAATCCGGTAAATAATTTGCAAGAACTGCAACAAAGAATTGTTCAGCAATGTGTAATCATAACGTCAGAAATGCTGCAAAACGCTTTTCACACCATGAGGAGGCGCGTCAACTTGTGCATCGAACAAAACGGAGGACATTTCCAACAATTACTGTAATTTAGTTTTTCTTGTTACTAAAACCGTTATTTCATAATTTGTAGTTCATTATTGTTTTACAACTGAAATAAATAGGTATGAAATTTGTAGGTTATTGATGATGTCAGTGTGACAGTGACATAATTATTTCAAATTTAAAGTAAGACACACGTTTTACATTCCACAACCACCCTTGACCAAGATAATTTTTGATATCCCGGTACTTTGTTATTGTCACTATCTCTTTCTTCAACTGAACTTTAGGCAGTTGTTTTTCGCTGGGGATAAAACAATTCCTCAAATATTTCCGATCAGTGGGTTGTTGCAATATTACTTTCTTGCTGGTCCTGGATTGTCAGCTTATCTCTATTAAACTGATGGATGTAAAGCAGGTCGTGATAAAGATAGGTTAACAATCAAATCGCTTTCGTGTGGATTAATGCATGACAGTTGAATAAAAACCCAATCCTCTAGCACTTTTAGAGCAATAGGATTAGTAATTTCTTCTATTGCAATTTCGCTTGTGATTGCGAGCTTTTACATTCTCTACTACTCTTTCTTCTTTGCATACTTACCTTACCATCAAAATGGATTCAAAACGATATTTTCAAGTAAGCATTTTCATAATGCATCTTTTTCAATAACTTCCTACAGAATTAAGAAACATGAGTTATATTGATTTGTGTTTTAATGATCTTAAAAAACTGCAACAATGTCTTTGTTGTTAACATCTATGACCATGAATCTTAATTGAAACTACTCCTTTGCGTTTCCTTTTTTGAAACTGAATCAAATAAAAAAGATAAACCAGTTTCCTATCATTCAATTTTAGAGTGAATCAATGTGTCAATCAATTACTATATCTGAAAAAGGATCTACACATTTAAACGACAGAATTTCAGTGATAACAGTTCCAACTGATATACAAATTGTAAAGCGTTTTGTAGACTTGTTTTGTTTGTACCACCTGTGGAGTGAGTTACTTTCAACTCTCTCAAACGTTATTTACTTGTTAATGCAAATTATCTTTTGTGACCCACTTAGCACTGAGAATTTGCTTTGAAAGTGAAAACGGTTATTTCATTTACACAGTTTATTGATCTTAAAATATGAATCATTTAATAGGCGGCTTGTTGACCTCAGGTGACCTGCCAGGTTACATGAAGTATGCATATATATTTTGTAAATTCAAATATACTCTTTTAATATTATTAGAAAGGACCACTACCGTTTCTTCAGAAATTCTTCTTCAGCTATTTCAGAAAAATGTCTTGAAAATCATTATTTAAGGCAATCGCAGATGATCCATTGAGCTTTTGAAAAACTGTGTCTTACTTCAATTGAGAAGCCTTAAATTTTTAAACTTTTGAAAAAAATTTCATCTGATTTTGTAAACATTTCTTTCAAATTGATTCCGAAACTAAAAAAAATGATTTACTACTTTTTTATTTTTACTCATTACTCGTCCTCAGCTATAATTTCCCATGCGTATAGGTTAAGAATCACCCTGTACATACAAACTAATTTAAATGCAGAAAAAATTGATAATATTTTTATATTATAAACCTTCCCTTTATCCTTCCCTAGAGTATTTTACCCTTCAACTAATGAATTTTATTAAAAATTTCACTACTGCTTTATTCATATATCTATATTCTTGATTTCTACATTATTCTATACACTTTTTAAATATCTCAACACTTATGTTTCAGCCGAGAAAAATGTTGTTTTATCCATATAAATCTTAACCATATTCATCATGTTATTTTTCTATAATAGGATCAACCCACGTAGTGTTGAGTATATATTCCTTATTATAACTACAAAACATTTATCCAAATCGCGAGGCAGAACTTGTTCAAATAAGTTAGTAAACTGAAACATCATGTTTAATTCATTAACTGTCAATTCCAATAACGTTCAAACCTGAGTTCCGTTGGTATATTTTCATAATATCAATTATTTCAGTTTACAACCAATAAATATGTATTTGTCCTTGATTGTAATAGTCCTTAAACAAATAAACAAATCTTTCGGATTCTGTATAAGTACCTGTTGATTTGTATTTTTTATTTCAATCAAAGAACAAGTACCCCGAAAGTAGTTTGTTAATGAACTCGTGCTCATTGAGAATTTGTATTGCTTTTTGAGTAGCAGTATGATGCAATTTTAATAATTTACTGTTTTGACCAGTCTGTATACGGCCCTTGTTTATTAGAGCAAAATATTCTTACAGAATGTATATGTATTGCTTTCTTGGCTTCATTTAACATCATTAATATTGTATAATAAATAATAATCACTTATAATAAGCACTTGTCCTTTCGCATTGCCTGCTTCATACCCAAGTAACAAGAAAATGTAATTCGGTTTAGTTTTTCATTGTTTGTGTTTGACAATTCTCATGCACAGTCACAGGAAAGGAAACACGTGGCAGAGACATTTTACTTTTTGTAATAAGACTTACTACTTATGTTTTACATCTATTTTAATTTAATGAAGCTTATGATGTCAATTAAAATTTTTGCTTTCTGGATCAGTTTGTTATGAAATATTAACTGACTGTTGCATTGTCTTCAATTCGCTTCGCTTGTTTAATTATTTCAACACGTCTAACTTAATTACTTGTATATTTCAATCGTTCTATTTTTATGCTCGATTAAACTATATTGCATTTCCTTCAAGCTATATTTTTAGATATAATTTTAAACGGTTTCATTGTTTCACATTTTTCTTAAGTACCAGAAGAAGTTGAGTTATCATACCATTAAATATATTTAGTTTTGAAGAATCTGTAGGTTCTCATAAGCACCGATGCTTTGGAACTTTTAGTCTTCGTATAGCTGTATAAATATTTTATACAAAAACAGATTACTCTATAGCAAATTTTTTTCGTTTTTCCATCCAGAAATGTCGTTCTTTTTTGCTGGAACAAATATCTTAATCTAGATTTTGTCTACTATCTCTACTGAACTCAACATTATCTATCCAGCTTCCATGAGACCGTACATCCTTTTGTCGTTCTGGATGAAGCCACTTTAATATTTTAGCCATATGTTTTCTTCAACCTAGGCATTGAATACAAACTAACAATCACCTCTAAAGTATTTGAGAACTATTAATATGCAAATTTCACATATCTTTCGTTACTGACAAGTGTACATATAGCAGGTAGATGTACTCCGCGTGCATGGTTGCTATGGCGAAATGAGGTTAGGCGAGAAGCTTCCTCCCTCCAATTGTGTTATAGTAGCTGACTACGTATAGAGCGGATACGATTGTATAATTTTCGATGAATTGTGTTTTAAATAATATTAAAGCTCGAAATAAAATCATTATGAAGAAGTATCATGATGTTAATGGCTGTTATTTACTAACAGCCACTACTACTATTGGTATGCAACGAATCATACCAATTATAAAAACTAAAAACAATTAATGTCAAACAATCTAAATATATATAAGTAGTTTTGTTTACTGTCTCTATTTCACCGATCTTACAATATATAATTTCAATCAAATTGGTTGAATAATAAGTAGGTATAAAAATTACTTTTGTTCAGAATTGGTAATTAAAGAATTACTTCTAGTTTATTTAAAAACATTTCTTCTGTTGTACCCAATTCTTAAACTAAAATTTACATCTAATATATTTTTATTGTCACACTGTTAAAAGCCATTAGAATGTTTGGTTAATTATAAATGTATTTTGAAGGCGAAGCCAGAATTTTACTTCCTATATATCATTCTTAATTGCAGAAAATGTTGACAGTCAAATATTTATTTGACTGTCAAATAAATTGCTACCCACGTACAAACATGAATACGCAGAATTTAATAGAAAGCACTTCACCAAGTGAATGCTGGCGCAAGTGGACACTCGTAGAAAATGTATGGAAATTGAGTCACAAAGACAACCAGCGTAAACGAATTAATGAAGTATTTTATACACTTAATTAGTTTGAAGCGATCGGCAGCGCAAGAATTTTAAGATATACGAAGGAGGATCATAATACCATTACCAGTGGCGCATCAGTTGGATTCTTAGAAACAAATGGACAAATTCATTGGCAAGAAGTCTCCCGTTGTAAAACCAGGTACTTGTAATTTGCTAAAGTGGAACGTATGAACTAAAAACTGTTAGAGTGCAATCGTTAGTGGAAAGAATCTACTTATGCACTCGATGTATCTATAAGTGGAAGACTGTAAAAGATGAGGACTCTAGCAGTCTTCCATCTAGACAATCAGCCTACTCATGTAACAGAAGATCCGCCGCTGACCATTACCAGAAAAATAATGCAATCACATTTATACTGTCAACTTATAGATAAATTTCGATGGTCCCGTTCACTTTTATTGAGCCTACGGGTTCGTCTTCTCTATTTTAAGAAATTCGTTTCTTTGGAATGTCTGTAGACTCAACGTTGTAAAACTTAATTAATTATAGGCTGAAATTAATATGGGAGACACGATCGGAATTATTAATGACATGGATATTACCTACCAAAACTAATTTTTACTATTTCGGATAACATAGGTGCTGACATGTATTAATTAGAAAACCGAGAAGAAAATTGTATATCCTTTCAAGTCTTCGAGTAACAGTTTATCATTAAACTTATTGTCGCAGAAAATATGTATCTACTTACAATGTTTCAGCAGTGAGAGAATTACCAAATATACATATTTTTATTAATGCTGTTTCAATTGGGAGACCCATTAAAAGCGAGATCAACGATTTATTAGTTTTCCCATGATTTTCATTACAAAATATTATACTACAGCATAGAAATTTTTTTGACAATTACATAAACAATTATTTATAAAGCTATCTATAAATGCTACACAAGCTATTTAATTAAAACCATCAGAGCTTAATTATCAGGGTAAGCGGGCTTAAATTAGGGTTAAACATCTGCTAATTATACCTTACAGATCTCTTTTTTTCCAATTATATTAATAATGTTCTAATAAAGGCCCGCAAAAGTTAAATATTGTTAAGAAAAAGAACTAGAACGTGTGCTTGTAAATGTTTGTTTAAATATAGATAACGGGAGCAGTCTGTAAAATTACTTTGTAATATTGTATGTATATGGACTAGGTTGGATAAATGGAATATATATACATGAGAATTATGCATAATTCTGTATAATGTACTACTTTTTATATTTATAATTGTGCAATTAATAATGTCTTTGTTATCGAGGTCTGTACCCATATTTCCATGCTAGAAAAAATATTTTAGTTACACCTATTTCTTTTTGGGTTTTTGGAGTTACGTGCAAGAACGGAACTTACTCGAAGTTTTGAATGTTGGTGTACACTATATTTTCTATTTGACATAATTATTATATACATCTTTCTTTATATAGGAATTAAGCTGAAAAGTTTAGTAAGAGACAAATTATTAATGAAATTATCAAATACTATGGTTCAATAAAGTTTTATATTTCCACGTTATCTATTATCCTATATAGGTATGGAAAGGAATAACCGTTATATCTTCATATAACCTCAGTTTACTGTCTTTAATACATTTTCCTTTTTAATAGTGTTCTCACCTCTACATTTTTTAATGATAATGCTAATCAAATCAGTTTCAGTAGTAACTTTTTCGGTATAAACTGAATGTGTAATTCGATAGGAATGTTTCTCTAGATAGTTACTGGCCAAAAATGTAACAATTATCTTACAAGGAATCTAACACACTTAAAAATTGATTACTAACCTTCGTTGTAATCAAACATTTTGCTTTTTGTTTTGTGTAACTTAATCAGTATAATCATTACATCTGATTGGAACACATCATGACTGGGCAATTATTGTATATGAAACACACATCTATTCCGCAACAGATTTTATAAGATGAACTACAGATTATGCAATAATTATCTATCATTTTGTAAAGACGAAGGTAGAACCACAAGTAGATGCTTATAATTGATAGTAAACTGACAAATTTTTTCAAAGTTTGTTAGTCACGGAAGATTTTGCTGTAAAGTAAGTTGGTTTCTGAATTTAAAATCAGTAACTATTTTTTATAGTATATTTTTAATATTATTTATTGGGTTATTTAATTGTTTGCATAACTGATTACTGTACGTAATCAAAAGTAATTATTTTTAATGTAATATAATTCGCTCAGAATACCCTGTCTTTGCAAAGGTCTAATCTGTATTAAGAAAATCTGTAAATTATTACAGTAACAACATAATTCAATGCACTAATTACCTTGCTTGGTACCATTTCTACTAAAAACATTTATTTTGAACCAAAAACGGCGCAGATCTAGTAGTATTTGGGAAATGTGAATTATTTTCTACTAAAAACATCTATTTTAGACCAAAAATGGCGCAGATCTAGGTACTATTTAGGGAATGCGATCACCGGAAAATTGGGGACGACTTTCATCGTAGTCAGATTTCTTTATTCTCAGATTGCTGGTGAAGTCGCCGCTGGCGGAACGGTTTTTGTCGAAAATTCCGAATTGTGCGAGGCAAGGTTTTAGCTGATCGCACACCTTTCATTTTAGGTTTAGGTTTATTCAAATTTTTTTTAGTAAACCCTATTAGGAGCGCAGGTGCACCTTACACGAAATTTTATACGAGATGTTGAATTTATTTAATGTATTATTTCTTTACATTCAATTATTTTTCTATGTAGATAGGTGTTCATTGTTTTCTTATAACTTCAGTGTCTGTTACAAATACAATATTTTGTTGTTTTGTTAAACTCCATAATGATATATAATTCATGATATTTTACAATTTTAATCAAGGAGAATGTTTATCAACTTTAACTAAAGTTTTGTTGTTTCAAACTAAGTTGACTAATATACTGTTAAATAAAGAATACCAATTATATAGGTACACCAAACCCATATTAGAATAACAAATCTTATATCAGCTAAAAATGTTTGCAGTTTTGCTATTTAATTTTAAATAAATAGCACGAAATAATTCACTTTTACCACGGATTTTATTCACTGATTTTTCTTTAACGAGGGAACTTGACAAAAATTGTAAATTTCTTACAAAAATGCGAAATTCCTGGGAGTTTGGTTTATATTATTGTTTATTAATATTTATAACCTATATGTATAATGGATGTAATCCATTATACATATAGGCTATATGACTACTAACTAACTACTACTACTACTACTAACAGGAATACTAGGAATACTAGGCTTGAATCTATGCAAATAAATGATGTCTTTATAATCAAGAAAACATAAAAGGTAAGGTAAAATAAAACATTCATCCGTCTGTTAAAATGAAAGTAAATACCACATTATTTACGTCACCATGGATTATTTGGTGTATACTATAATTAATTAAGACAAATAAAAAGACGAAATCGATTTGTTTCTCTCGAAATTGTAGAAGTAATTAATTATAAATCATTTCTGGTGCAAACTATTTGCAATATTGAAAGTTTAATTTTATCAGCCACTCCAATCAGAAAGATGTTCTAATTCGATAAACGCGATTTTAATAGTTTTATCTCTGCATCTAGATCTACTGACACCACTAAGGAAAAGACATCTAGAACTTTTAAGCATTAAAATATCAGTATAATGTTACCACTTTCACGTCTTTTACCAAGTCAAGGTATCTAATATTATTCGGGCTAAAAACCAACAAGTATATTCTTTTGAAGTTTCTTTTATATACCTGCTCAGTTTAGCCTCTACAGGTACTTAAGTCATGGCCCATAACCGATTTTTTGTTAGCATTGTCAGATCCTCTTGTAATTTACTATGTTAACACAATATATGTATAGACATTTAAACGAAAATTAAAATATACCTACTCAAAAGCACATTGTATTCCAAAATAAGTTTTTGCTTTTATTAACTATAATTACCAACAGTAACTAAATTATAAGATATATAGATATGTAGTTAGTCTTATCATTTACACTAGCAAAAAGTATTACTGACTTTTTGATACTTCTATGGGTGCTTCAAATTCCATGCAATACATGGGGATCTCGGAAACGGTAAGATATATGGAGGCAAAGTTGTGTATTCAGAGGGGCAACATAATGGTGAAAAGAAATCAAGGCTAACTTGATTAGTTTTCGAAATATTTTGAAAAAACCGAGAATTTCGATTTTCGTTTTTATTTTTTTGCGGGCCTATTTGATGAGGTATTCAAAAATAAAGAGCACTTTTCTATAACAACTTTTTGCCCTTTATCGAATGGTGTTAGTGAATTTTCCGCAAAATGTTTCGTTTCCCGGAGACGAACATCAACTTAATTTTTTTAAATACGGACCTGGATTTTTTTTTCATTTTTTGGAAGAATTTTTGTAACTTAATTAATTTTTAGTTAGATTTTGTTTATTTATCGTAAATAAAAATGAAACCTCAAAAATATTATTCAATATCTAGAATTAACAAAAGTCGAAACAAAAATACTGATGATGAATTTTTCTTAGACAAAACATTTAAATCTGGTTCCTTTTATGGTGGCATTCTATTAAGTTACAAAAATGCTTCCAAAAAATTCTAGATCCGTATTTAAAAAAATTAAGTTAATGTTCGTTTCCGGGAAACGAAACTTTTTGCGGCAAATTCGCTACCACCATTCGATAAAGGGCAAAAAGTTGCTATAGAAAAGTGCTCTTTATTTTTGAATATCTCATCAAATAGGCCCGCAAAAAAATAAAAACGAAAATCGAAATTTTCTGTTTTTTCAAAATATTTCGAAAACTAATCAAGTTAGCCTTGATTTCTTTTCACCATTATGTTGCCCCCCTGAATACGCAACTTTGCCTCCATTTAACCGACTTCGCATCTTACCGTTTCCGAGATCCCCATGTATTGCATCGAATTTGAAACACCCTGTATATTTCTCACAATAAATGATAACCATAAGTAACTCTGATGATTATATATACTATAATTCTAATCTTTTTATCTTTTCTATTAATGGTTACTATTTGAAACTATTAAGCCTTCAAGCTGAAACCTGTAAAAACTTGGAACAAGTAGCTATGTTTCGGACTTTAATAATAATATTCTGCCCCTCTCCCACACAAGTGGCATCCTTGTGATGATAATGGAAAGGTAGAGATATTGCCATTTATTATCTGATATAACAAATAAATTTGTAGTGACGCAGTTTACTAAAATCGCTTCTGATGTTGAGAAAAACAATTACCTGGCTCTCATCCGGCATATAATAAACCTCATTGTCTTGTCCACGTATATCCAGACTCGTAATTTCTATGTCATATTATGTGACGTTATAAAAGTGGGAAATAATAGTCCTGCGCAGGAAATGATTTATAATAATGTATAAATATTATATATACCTAGTCAAATTAATGACGACGATATAAGCAAAGTAACTACCTACTTTTTTATTTCTTGATGCATAGGACTGGGATAAATAAGTATATGTAGAAAAATACTGGTTAATAAAATTATTACTTTGATTACAGTTATCAATAAACTATGCAATGATTTGTAATATATAGAATTAAATTTGCAAGGGTCTCTATTACAGCAACAAAATATAAAGTATGTTGTGAAAACCTGTAATAACACTGAGGAATTTGTATGACGCTGAAATTAATTATAGAATTTATAATACTTCAGTGCTTCTCATAATTATACTATAATCAGTGGCGGCTCGTGACATTTGGATATGGGGGGGCGTAGAAATAAAAAAATGAGCCGCAGGCGAAAATTTTGCATATTTCAAGGTCAAACCCCTTAAATTATAAATTAGAAATTCACAGAGCAAAAATATTTGCTTGAAAAAATAACTTTCGTTACACAAATATCCTCCTTTTCAATACAATGACGGAAATCTCGACAAAGATTGTTTAAAATAATATTTAAATAGGTAGGTAGTAGGTAATTAATATTTAGATATCAAAAATTTACATACAGGGTTATTCACGCAAAGTGGGTATTAGACGTTTTTAGGGTGCTGTTAACGATATAAATCTGATTTTTTTATAGGGGAGGTTTTCCATTATTTCCGATTCAATGAAAATATTTTCAGGTTTGCATCACTTCCGATTATACCGGAAGTAGACCACAACTTCGTTATTTCAAATGGAACACACTGTATATTATTGTAATTTTGAACTCTCCGTGATATTCTAAACATATTTCATGTAGGATGTCCTATACCTATCTTCAACTGTTTTTGAAATATTGACAGGTGAATATTGACATTTTGCAACTTTGACATCCTGTAAAATCTAAACGGTTAGTGATCAAGCAAAACGGTTTGCACATTCCTATATTAACTTTTCAAAAGCTATCGTTTGATACTAATTTCAGATTTAACCAAGAGATTAAATTTAATTTACAAATTACAGGATGTCAAAGTTGCAAAATGTCAATATTCACCTGTCAATATTTCAAAAACAGTTGAAGATAGGTATAGGACATCCTACATGAAATGTGTTTAGAATATCACGTAGAGTTCAACATTGCAATAATATACAGGGTGTATCAATTGAAATAACGAAGTTGTGGTCCACTTCCGGTATAACCGGAAGTGATGCAAACCTGAAAATATTTTCTTTGAATCGGAAATAATCGAAAACCTTCCCCATAAAAAATCAGATATTTATCGTTAACCGAACCCCAAAAACGTCTAATACCCGCTTTGCGTGAATAACCCTGTATACGTTACCTTCAAAAAGCTGAAAACGAGAATTGAGGAAGCAGGAGCATAACTATTTTTAGTGTTTAGATATCCGTTAATTAAAAACGATATGGCACAATCACAAACCCAAAAGTATTTTAGTTATTCAATTTATAGTTATCAAACGACACATTAAATTATTACGTAAGTAAGCAAAACTTCATACAGTTATTTATACACGGGTGCACTCACTTTCTAAAATTGAAATCAGCTCTACGGTCTTTCATAGAAATAAATTTTTCCATAACTTTTTCATCGAAATTATTTATTGGGCAGGCAACGCCCAATTCTTTTATTTATACCTACTTTATTTCCCAGTGGAAGATTTGCAAAGTTAGCTCTAATTATACTACTAACAGTATTCATGTTAAGTAATATATAAAATTGTCTTTTCACAAAAATTGAATAAGTAACTTAATAATGTTAAAAATATGTAATGTGTTATAATGTTTAATAATGTTGGCGTAGGGTCGCGAAATAATTGCGGCCAAATCTGCATAATATAAGCACACGGAAAGTATCTAACGAGTTTAGTCGAAAAGGGGATCGGGTCAGTTGCCATAGTTACCTGGGCCGCGACTCAAAGTGCGGCCACGAAGCTGTGATGCTTTGCTCACTGTGCAGTGGTGTGCTGTGGTGATCCAGTAATGTGGACTCTGGCATTATGAGTACGATAGCTCAAGCGCTCGAGCCTTTCCTAATAATAGTTTTGTACCACAATACATGTTTTAACATTTGCATTTAATTTACAATAATAATAATAATAAGGATTCCTTTAGTATTTTTGGAGGAGGGGCGCGCGGCCATGCGGCCTTAAGGAGGAGCCGCCACTGACTATAATAAAATATCCTTAATGTGTTTGATATTCTTTATCATTACATTTGCAGGATCTGTAGTATTGCCATTTTTGATAGATAGTTCTTTCACTCAGCAGTAGTATAGAGGTATAATTCTTGTATAAGTTGTATAAATAAATATTTTATATTCCTTTTGTTTTTCTATTATATCTTGTTCAAACTTTAATCCACGGTATGCTATCAATATCTCTAAGTAGGTGCTAGATTTTGATTCATATCCAGATGGTAATCAATATAAGCTGATATAATTTACTTGCGCTATTAATCAACAGATGTCGCTACCCATCATGCTTGGTTGGGAAAGTGCCATTATTATGTCTTGTACCTACCATTGCGTGTTTGAAGATATGTCCGGTTTCTGCTGTATTCCACGTCAATTATACAAGTTCAACTATGCCGTATCAAATACATTAAATATGGTAATTTGTTCTACATACATGTCCAATAAAGTGTCGTTCCACTTGTATCTATAGAAAAAAAAGTAAATATGGAGTATCCTATAGAATACCTAGTGGAAGTGGAATAATAGTTCCACTGATAAATTTATTAATAGGGCATACTCACAGTGAAGTTGAACTGGTTTAAAATTCAAAGCGTTTACTTTTAGATTGACTTGTAAAAAAAATGAAAAGTATTTCATATGAATTGTTTCTTGGTTCTAGTTTTCTTAAACACATTTTCATTCGATCGAAACTTACCATAGAAAAGCAGAAAGTAGGTACCTTCGATCTGGCAAGTTACGCATAGAAAACAAAGCCTAACGTTCACGAGCTCGGTTGCTATTTTTTTGACAAACGATAAACATTCCATCATATTGTCACGATAGCAAAAAGGAAATAAAAAATTAGTAACATATTAATAATTCTATACTTTAAAATTAGCAATTTTATTCATAATAATATGTCACCCTGTATATTAAATATAAAAATAAAATAAATTAATTCCTAAATTGCTGATTTGCTGCGTCTGCAATAATTGCCGACGAAAGTTAAAGTCCAATGCCAATGAACTGACAAAACTGTAGAGTCAGGAAAAATTGCGGAACAATTGGTTCCTAACCAAACAGGGTCATAAACCGGGCAGGGCAGTTCTGTGCTGGCTTCCTAACAGTGACCATCTCCCCAAAGTTCCTCCAAAGTCTGGAAAGATGTAAGTAGGACTTTATAGTGACTGTATAATTACTTCTTTTACCTTCACTACTTTGTCCATCACACAGTAAATTAAACTAGAATTTAACTAATTGTGTTGCAAGCCAATAATCACCTTTTTATAATTAAATAGTTTTTATAATAAAGCAAGTGTTTTACTTCTAAGTTACCCCCTTGTGCGCCCAAGGCGTAACATTGAAGTAAAACACTTGCTTTATTATAAAAACTATTTAATTATAAAAAGGTGATTATTGGCTTGCAACACAATTAGTTAAATTCTAGTTTAATTTACTGTGTGATGGACAAAGTAGTGAAGGTAAAAGAAGTAATTATACAGTCACTATAAAGTCCTACCTACATCTTTCCAGACTTAGGAGGAACTTGGGTAGATGGTCACTGTTAGGAAGCCAGCACAGAACTGCCCTGCCCGATTTATGACCCTGTTTGGTTAGGAATCAATTGTTCCGCAATTTTTCCTGACTCTACAGTTTTGCCAGTTCATTGGCATTGGACTTTAACTTTCGTCGGCAATTATTGCAGACGCAGCAAATCAGCAATTTAGGAATTAATTGATTTTATTTTTATATTTGATATACAGGGTGACATATTATTATGAATAAAATTGCCAATTTTAAAGTATAGAATTATTAATATGCTACTAATTTTTTATTTCCTTTTTACTATCGTGACAATATCACATTTTTCTGAATGCGTTAAAGCATTTTTTCCTAGAAAAACACAATCTGCAAACTTCAATTTGTAAAGCAAAACTTCAATTTCACATTTCAATTTTGATGTCATTTATAAAACAAACGAATGTTGTTTATGAAATAACAGCCACCTTGACGAATTCGAAAAATCATTAATTGCTTTGTTATTTTTCATTTTAGGATAAAAGGTCATACCTAGGCAATTTTTCTTCAAAATTCAATTTCCTAAAGATTGAGAATATTGTATATCTACTGGGGGTCCCATTCGGAAAAATGGAACTTTTTGGCATAACTCGCGAACGCGCTGATAGATTTTAGTTCCGTTTTCACCATCGTAATCAGCGGGAAAAATACTAGTAGATTACTAATTTAATCGATTTCGTATCTTCAATAATAACGAATTTAGCTATACCTAGTGCCAACTTAAGTTTTAAAACCCTTAAGGCATATATAAATATATTTACCCGATGCAACACGACGTTTCGCAACGGCATGCTACCCGATGGGAATCTGGTACATCCATTTTCCATAAGAATGCATTAGCTAGGAACACATCTAAGTCAGGCTGCGTAGCGTCACGTGGCGTACGGTTAGATGTGTTTCTGCCTTAAGAGTCTCCTAATACAATTAAGTAAATCACATAATGACTGACTAAATTGAACAAAACTATTAGATATTTCTGCACTTAAGTAATAATTTCTCTCGGCAGATAGTGTAACACACGCTCAGTTATATTAAAAGATCGTAATTTGTACTACTAACTGCAGTTATTTCTACTTTACAACGTGACCGATTAACAACGGAAAATGCTGGATTTTAATTCCAGGTTGGTCGCGGAGAAAGGTGTGTACGTCAGACGCAGATTTAGTGTTGTGTTATTGTTTACCAGCAGTGTCGAGTTTCTTAATATTTCCATTTTACCTTCTAATGAACATTAACATAATTACCGATAATTTATGATGAAAACATGAGCATGTTCGCATATTTTATCACAGGGAATTAAGAGTTTGTGATTAGAATACGACCACGTCTAATAATAGGTCGATTGAGAAAGGATAACTGACTTACAGTGTCAGAAAAAGATAATTATTTATCTGACTAGAAAAAAAAAACAACGTTATATATTTTTAAAGTTCACGACACAAACAAAATCGGATTTTAAATCCTATAGTGTTTGTATGTTGCGAAGTAACTATTTCATGAATATATTCCGAAGTTTTAACATTATTACTTCAGAGGTTCCTCAAGAGTGCAACCTAAGACCCCTACTTTTGTCATTTTTATTAATAGTAGATATCTGGGTAAAGTATTAATGCAGCATTTACTATTGGCTGATGATTTAAAAATGTATTTAGAGGTCAGCCCTTCTGAGGAACCGGTTTTATGGTAAACAGTCCATAATCTTATCCATAGACTTACCTAGTGTCATAATACTCATAATAACAATCTATTGTCAATGAAAGTAGTGCCATTCCTTAATAAATAAAATTCAGTATTTGAATTATCCTCTTAACAACATTACTTTATATAAACATGTGAAAAGGACATGGCAGTAATTATACAGAGTGGGCTGACTTTGAATAAAAATACTACGGAAACTATAGCTGTTAGCTCTAAGTACAATTAGGTACTGATAAATATATATCGATATAAAATATACCTACATGATTGTATATTATCTAACAAAATATTTGAATTATGTAATTAACCGTCACACCAAAAATCTTATTATAACTAGTTATAAGGAGCTTTATTTATCAACGATGTATCAATAATGTAACGTAGGGTAAGGTTTTATTTGGAGGAGATGACGAAAACAGCTAATCCACGGGCAATATGTGGAGCAGTTGTTAATAGTTACTTTAATAGCGCAGACCCAAAGAGGGCACTACGGTGTGTTTCTCACCACTACTAACGTAGGGTAAGGATATTTCTTATTAATTATAATATATCTACGTTTTACGATTTTATATAATTTAATTATATATAATTAGGTGCAAGTTTGTAATTCCTATGCATTTAGTTCACGTTACATAATCTTCATAGCTCCCTCGTAGCTATAAAGAATTACCAGTTTTGTGTTTAGATGTGGCTAATAAGCGATCGATCGAGGAGATAGAATAGGGATACCGTAATATCTCATCAGGAAATTTCAAACCGACTTTAACCGAGAATGATGTGAATAACGACTACCAATTTTATGTACGGCATGCCTGACGCGCCGTTTCTTTAAAAACCGTAATTAATGATGGAGTTAGTGTTATGGCTAGACAAGACAAAGCAAAGCTGAGGCTCTGTCCGGCATTCTCTGGATTCATTTGAGGCCTACTCTGCTAGTCGTATTATAATCTCGGGTACACCTACAAGATTAAGAAACAATAGCGTAAAGCAAACGGCTTTCAGCGGAGCGCGCTATACTTATGCATGCTATGCGCAATTTGGAAGCAATAATTAAATAATAATGCTTTGGGTAAACAAGAAAAAGTTTGCGTTGTTTCTAATTTTGATAGTATATTATTAGTAATTCTAATCACATACATATAACAATTTCTCATAAATTCTTTCCACAGTCATTGCTATCAAAAATAGAAAATAAAAATGTTTTCGTGTCCGGATTGCCCCTGAAAATACTATTCATCTCATACATGGCTGTTATGAATACTGATTCAAATATATTTACCGCATAATTATTTAGGAATATGTTATACAATTTAAGATTAGAAAGTGAAATATTTTCGTCTAACTTTCAACTTTTTAGATAACTTGACCTCAATAACCCCGAAGAATGCAATGGACAATCAAAACTATGGGATTTTAGTATTAAAGCATTTTCATTTATTTTTCGATGAAAGTGTTCTTGAAGTGCTGCTTAAGCGAAAAACACTGTACTCGTAAAAATCAACGTAATTTATCAATCGAATCTCAGCAGCATATGGAAAAATGTTAACTTTCTCTTCACCTTCGGCATTTTTAAATATTTATCTAATAAATCTTTCCAAATCCTAAATATTATTTACTCTATGGAATTTAAGACTACCCACCAACATTTTAAATATCGCCCATGGGTACAAGATGTTCATTTAAGTTCAGATCACTTTTGGCTGGCTCATTGAATGTAGATAAATTTAATAAGAAATATTTTTAATGTGATTATATTAAATACCTACACCTACGATGTGCCTATACCTACGATGTGATTTTAATACACATTCATTTTTTGATGTCTCACCCCCACCCTGTTCAATTTCTATGATGTTCAGGAGATAAGATTTTAAAATTTACAAACTGTAGAACAAGAAATTTACAAAAGCGATAGAGAGTTCTATTTAGTGATGAATAGTAACAAAAGAGTTAATCATAAGATGGCTTGCTTTTTAGACTCCTCAACCCTACATCAAAATACCTGCCAAGAATGCTGCATCCAAATGTGGTGAATATAGGGACACCCTATATAAGAACTTATATAGGGTGTTCTACTCCAAACCATGTGATCGTGACACTCCACTAATCAACACTTTTACGCGCGACATTTGAACGGCACACATCAATTCTGCGCTCCGTAGTCTCCGTGTATAATGGCTATTACACAGGATTATTATTTTTATTGACTACACGTGGTTTGTGGTACAGTTTAATAAGCAATTAAGTAGATAAGACAATACTTGAACGTTGGTAGTAGAGTGATAGTTAATAATGCAGTGCTAATAGGGACATCCTCGCACGACACTAATTAGGAATAAATTAAAACTATTTATTCGTGAATATAAATTCTTGTGCATATGTAGCCATAATATATATTAGTCATATAATAGCGTCCCGGGAGGTTACTGGGGTCTAAAGGCGCGTTTACACGAGGCCAGTTGATGGGCAAGGCAAGTAAGCAAGTAGCTTTATATATGTAGCAAGTTTCAGTTTAAAGTGAAGTGCATTGAAGTGTTAAAAACGAAACAACTACTTTAAGGAAATCATTAATAATATATCAAAAATGCTGTTTTGTCACCTTATGGAGGTAGTTAAGGAATTTTTAAAACAACAGGTAGAGAAGAAGGTCTAGATTAGAAAATTGCTAGGAAGAAATCATCATTTCACCTCGCAGGCTGTCAAATCGCAAAACTAACGCACAAAAAATCGAAAATAAAACTACGAACCAGTACAGTGACAAAACAAAAGAACTTTCCTCTCTCCTTAACAAATAGCAACTGGCCAGTAAGTGTTCACACGTGGTAAGTAAAAAGGAATTACTCTCGCGTTTGATAGTGGGAAAAATTCCTCCAAAAATAGAACTGCAGCCAATTAACTTACCTTGCTGGACAGCTTGTTATGCAAATTGACTTGCCTATGAAAACCATACAGGTGAATGGTCACAAATAGCAAGTAACTTGGTTCAGATTACTTGCTCCCTTGCCTTGGCTATGAACTGGCCTCGTGTAAACGCGCCTTTACATCGTACCCGGCTTAGTTTTTTCAGTGTATGCTCGTGAATTCCGGTGTAGATTTATGCTTATTTATTACCGTGTGTGGGCGCAATCTTCAATAGTAAATCATTTCACTAGAAGATACAAGACATACCACCTTTTTATTACAATGCCGTTGATTATATTCATGTACAACCGGCGCAGGTTACTTCCCCCCGAAAATGTCATTGTTTGTTTGGGAATGTTGAATCATTTCAGGTCAGTTTAGTGGCCCACGGCATATTTCAGAAAGGGAATCCAAACTATTGCTCTGGAAAAATAATAGTATAATATAAAAAAATTGTTAATCCTGTTACGTGTGTATTTTTCTATAGATATAGTGAAAACAAATCAAAGATCAATACTACTAACTGAAGCGTTTGTAGATTTCCTCTATCTGAAAGCTGATGGACTGTCCTGATAATGCAAAATAATTTGAAAACAGATGTTGTCAACCAGTTATTTATTCTTAAATAAACCAGCTCATGGTTTTCGAACACTTAAATTTGTTTTTCCAGTGCAATACTAGTTCAAAATGTATCGAACTAGAAAATATGTTCTAACACACAGGTTTTTCTTAATGTCATATCCATACTGTAGGAGCGAATTCCTTGTCCATTTTTATTACTAAGAGTCCAACAGGATACAGGATATTAAGGTTTTTATAAAAAATCGTTTTTTTATTAATAATAATTAATACTAACGTACTTTCCACAAACACCAAAACACTATACTGCACTCGGCGCGCGTTTCGCCAACCAAGTTGGAATCATCTGGAGATGATTAAAACTAAAATTTAATTATAGTGTTTAAGTATAATATTTCGGTATTATGTGAAAAACTACGTCAGTGTTATCTTCACACCAAAGGTTCCAACCCCTTTCAAGATTAATGATAATTATTGGAACCTCTTTATATATCTTAACTTGCCTTCAGGATTATTTTTATAATTTTTTTCGACGAAATAATACCCATAAACTGAAACTCCTACTATCCGTTGGATTCAACCGACACGGCTCGACGTGAAAGTGGATTTGACCTCTTAAATTGGTTGTTGTTTTACTGCTCCTTAAAAACTGGACTCATAAACCAATGAAAGTATGTTCTACAACTCTGGTTTTTAAACTGGACATTGCCATCTTTATAGAGAGCGAGACACACTCGGCTTGAAATATAAACATCCGACACGAACTCGCTCGACTCGAACGATATTTGGCGATTTTTTCCTCGTATATTAAAAAGAGAAAGTCAGCAATTAAAGGCATAGTGATATTTTTTATTTAATTAAATTGGTCAGTCTTGAAGCGGTACCTGTTTTTCACAGTAACCCACTCATAGTGGATATATTCGCCGCATTAAGTAGATCATCGGTCGGACTCATCTGATTTAATGGCCTCTTACCGCAATTTAAAACTTTATGTAACTCATAAATTAATGCATGGGGAATAAGAAAGTATTTTAGTGAATAACTTTTATCTTTCCGAACTTCTCCTTTTTATGTCACCAAATTTCACGGCGATATTCAAAACGGACTTGGTCGGATGGATATGAAATATAATAAGTATTTTTATGTTGTAGAAAGTGATAGTTTTATTATATGCCCCAGGTTATTTCAACTGAAAGAAATATACATTGTGTCCCAAAATGATGGAGGAAAATATTTTTTTTTTAATTGAGATTAAAAACAAATCCTGGAACAGGTCAAATTAGTATCCAAGTATATAGATTGTCACTTTTCTGCAATATTTTCTATTTTTTGAGCCATGTTTGACGAAGCTATAACATTTTTTTTTAAATAGGAGGCTCTGTATTTCATAGCATCAATAGATAACTTTATACTCTGAAATACAGATAGCCCTTATTTATTTGAAGGAAATATTTTGTGTTTGGTGTGTTTCTTACCACTACTAATATTGCGATGCCTCTTAGGTAGGTAATCTTGTCGCCACAACATTCATCGATTCCACTACCTATGGTACTCTGACGAGCGCATAATAAGCGCGAAACCGGTCAGTATCTGGTGGTTGGTCTCGATTAAAGATGTGGCTACTTTTACGGAGATACCGGAGTAATGCAATGCCAGTCGAGGCACATTACCTCGACTGAAAAGAAAATCACAATTACAATATCTCTATCTCTAACTCGAAGGTGTGAATTGTGTGAAAAGGGGGCGACATATTATTCTGTAATAGTATCAAATTTTGGTTAAATAACTAGTAAAGTGCTTGTTTGTAATATTATTATATGGGCGTTGCTATTGTAGTTATTATAGCTAATAGTTACCAATTTGAGTGGGAAGAACGAAAAATAATCTTCACCAAACTGTGTTTACTAAACTTTATTCTAAAGACATTAAAACTGTGTTTTATTTATGAGTTTAAACACATGTAATACAGAAGTTCGAAGATTATTTTTAGATAGCAGTGACAACAATATCTGTTGGGTTCCAAAAATAATATTCCTCTGTCATATTCATCATATTAACTATTTTTCTTTTGTCAAAAAACAACTATTTATCATAAAAAATGACATTTTTAATAACCTTAACACCAAATTATTACTTATTAAATTATAATCGTGATATTTATTACAATTCATGGCTGCTCTTTCGAATAAAAGTTGATCTGCCATAAAAATGTCTGGTGTTAAATTTTATATGAGCTAGCACAGCAAGCTAAAAGTAACGTTTTAAGAAAAGTAAATGTAATATATATTCCTTCCATCTTAATTATAATATTATATTTCTCGTATACGGAATTTAATTTCTATATCCTGATTTATGGTTGCACATTCAATCTTTGGGAAACACTCTCGGTTGACATTTTTTAGAACTAATTTATTCCGAAAGGATACTTAATTCATAGTAGTCTTCATAGACAACAGGTCGTTATGGTGCAAGCGTTAGATAAGAAATACAAGGCTTAACGATGGTTTTATTAAAAGATTTTTCCTTCGAATATAATTCATGTGCTTCATTAGGTATGCGTATAGTTTAAAGATACGGAATACGAAATCACAAGCATTTGGTAAGGCAACCAATAGAAAACACGTTAAGAATAAAATTAATATCATTCCCTGGAAGATAATGTGTAATGCCTTATCAATTTATTTCCCTATTATGTTTGGACTTACACGCTTTACCGTGCATGTTGATCAAATTCCTTAGAGGTTACAAATATAATAAATAGTACGGTATACATCTATACAATGAGGAAATACATTTTTCCTGATGTAATAGCTGAATAAATTCTTTTCAAAATCATGTGTACGTGTTTCCTAACCTACAACTTAATAGAACTGATGTGCATCGTGTGCGGTCTAATGTATTATTGCAGTTAATTAACTTTTTAAATATTTTTCTAAATATTATTTGGTTCCAAAACTACTACTACTACTACAAGATTATGAATGTGCCATGAAGTGTTACTAACCTCTATTAATATATCCTTTTTGCCACTATTATCCCTTTATAATGTCTATACATACACCTACATTACCCAGATGCCTTCATAATTTATCTAACTTGACATTTTTCGTAGGAAAATGTTTCAGAAATGTCAGTACTTACTTATTGCTTTTCCAAGTAGTTATTTACATAATTACATTCATAAATGCATTGACCCTCAGTGAATAACTAATAAATTAGAATGTGTATCGGTAATACAATTTTTCAAAAATGATTGTGTACCAGAATAATAATAAACATATTCTGATAAAAAAATGGAGCTATAGTAAATATTAATATATTACATAATATATATAATTCACATACCATCCCCAAATCAGTTAAAAATTTGAAAATTTACCAAAGAAAGTGAATATCATCCCTGCATTTAAAAATACATTTAGGTACACGTAAGACACTATTAGGGTCCACTTTCCAAAAACAAGATGCGCTTCAGAAATCCGGGATATACAAAATAAACTGTAATCATTGTAACAAATTGTATATCGGCCAAAATAGAAATGTAATAACTAGATTTAAAGAGCATATCTATCATACAAAAAACTTAATGTAGATAAGTCGTCTCTAGCCTTACATAGTTGCGAAACAAATATAATAAAGTATTTTAAATAAAAACAAAATGTGTATGCTTAACGTGCCTTCTTCTCAAAAAACATACTGTATCTTGTAAACGGTAAGTAGCAAACCCCTAATATGAGGTACCATTGTACTGGGAAAAAAGTGGGGATTCCATATCTGTTTAAAATATAGGACGTTATAATTTAAAAAATGTATGATGACGTCACAACTCTAAAATAACACAAAATTTTTGATGTCAGCACGTGTCCTTTTAAAAACAAAATCGACCTGTCACGGCGTTTTTTGAAAAATCCCTCTGTATAAAAGTTACGAATTTTGTGTGTTACTTTACAGAAGATAGTAGAAAATGTCGAGTGATAAAGTTCTGTTACAAAATTAGTATAACGGTTTTGCCACAATTTACTTATCTCCTTTTTATCCAATATGCAGATGGGTGTGTTCTATGTATTTAATTAACAAAAATCAAGGTCACTTTCTGTTAAACCATAAGGGGATAGAGTCATTTATAAAGAAATGTTCAAATGCAGTTTTTAATCCAATAAGCACTTTACTGGTATGATAACATACTATTAATTTAGTAAAAACAAGAATTAAGTTGTGATTATGAAAATAGAATATATCTTCAACCATTATCGTAGAGAATTTATTGATTGGAATAATTTGCATTATAAAAGTAACTGTACAAAATGACTAACTGATGAGTGGAGCAGAAATCGCTACTATAATATCAAAAGGTAATTGTACATACTTTTTAAATTAATAATATCTTAAAATAACTTTCTCTCACATGCAGGAATCGCGTTATTTATAAAGCTCAAACTATGTACTTTTTGTTCATTTCGGAATTAATTATTATAATGAACTATAAATTGTCATTTATTTACTTTATTAGCATTTAAACAGATTTCTTGATGTGCAGAAGAGAAAGCATGCGACAGAACTAATCAGAAATCTGTAAAACGGTTTTAATTAAATTTTTTATGTCAGATTACGTAAGTATTTCCTTCATATTCAAAACTGGATGCTGTCGGACGATCCGAATTAACATTAAAAATTATATCAGATGTTTAGTGATAAGTCTATAAAATTGTAGGGAACTTTCTTGTGATAGTAACATGTACCATCTTGCAAAAATTGCCCATATCTTGATTAAGCGCTGGTTCTTAAATGGAACCAATACCTTATTGCTAAGTTGAAGGAGAAATTAAAGTAATTGTGTCAAATTGTGAATCTGTGGGCTTGGATTATACGATTACACATGTTACACCACGATTATTTTCGTCAAAAATCATGTACCTTCGAGTTATTAGTCACTTTTATTATATTTGCGTTTTAAAAATTAATTAATAATTCATCTAAACTGAAAATTTCTTTAAACTTTATAACAAGAAGAAAATCTGATTTATAATTATTATACATTTGGCAATATGCGTGACAAGATCTAACATTGTACTTATTGAAGATACATTTGGTTTATACTCTTACTTTTATAGGTATATCTATGAAAAATACTACTACTAAATGTACTAAATTAAACGTAAAAGCAGGGTAATCTTAAATTATTTCCCTAGAGAAGCATAAAATAAACTTACTACTAATTTACTAAACCTATCATCGAGAAGAATCTGAAAAATATTGAATTAATCTTTGTAGTCGCCGAATACGTAAATAAGAAGGTTTTATATTGTAGAACTGGCATTGAATGCCTTTATCTGATCTCAAGAGTGTACCCAAATACCCGTTTGGTATTCGAAAAAAAAGTCGACAAAATCCCAAAAATTATCCAGACAAACTGCATTTTGCAGACAAATTTAAAATTTTAATGCAACTAAGCCTGAAATATTTCTAAAATCACTTCAGCCGTTGTCCTTGCAATTTAAGCGTTGCCCTTTTTTAGCATTACAGTCATGTGGGTGATAAGCAATTCAAGGGTACGATAAGTATGATGCATTTTTATTTCATTCATTAAATTTTATAGTATGTAAATGATTTACATGTTAGATTAACAGTTCGAAAAATTTTATTTATACATAAAAATGGAAAACTCGAGTGGGATTTGTCTTAGCTTACGTTTAAGTGTATAAGACACCTGCTAGGATAGGTAGATTAATGTAATAACAAAGCTATGGATATCCTTCCTCAATCTAAAACATTTTATTTATTCAGCCAGGTATAATTAATGTTCTAGATTCGCTACCTAGTCTTGATTAATGGACAAAAATATGTTGTCTGTTCCGGTTTTTAAATTATGTATACATTTAATAAATGGGCATTTTCGGACGCATTATATGTCACAAAATAATAGCTCACAACTATAACTTGTTTGTTTCATTACATAACAAAATAATACTTCAGAATGTAAAACTTATATTAAAAATGTGTCCTTCAATATATCAAACAAATTTCATCGCTTCTGGAAATATTTTAACAATTCTCTATTTTTAAATAAAACACCCTGTCTGTTCTTGTATATTTCAATTCAAGATTAAATTATTTTTTTGTTATTTCAAATATTTTTGGCAGACTCCAATTTTTTATTTTAATTTAGAGACTGTTAAAATATTTTTCTTATTGATATTAAAAAAAAATTGCAGATTAATCTTCTTGACGAATGGTATAGTAGGTTATCCTTATTGATTACCCCTATAAATTTATTCCACATTAAAGAAACATAAATATGATATATGGTGAATTTAATAGGTATAGGTACTTACTATACCTGCTTAAAACAATATAAAATCTAATAAGTTACTCAAATAAAAAACAATAATTAGTTTCTCTAAATTGACTATACTCGAATTGCATAATATGACTGTTTGATAGTTTTAGTCTGTTATATCTTACAGTTTCAGTAGGTAATATAAATGTTTTAATACATTCTCAAAAATAAATATAAACAAAGTAAATAGATAGATACGCCCTTTATAGATTTGTCTATTGCTAAATTTCTTCAACTGTAATATGTAGGAGGCTATGTTTAGCAGTTTTTATTAAATATATTAATAAATAATTTTTTTTATTTTATAGTGAATCAAATAAAAGTTTATATACAAATTAATAGATATTAAAATAACTAATTCAAAATAACTAAATAATTAATAATATATTCATTCATATAAACGGGTTTGTGTTCTAACGCATCATTGAAATTCTTTTTTGGTTCGGTACTAATGGTATGTCAATGCACATGTATAAAACACGCAGTATTTGATTTAGTTCTTTAAAATTAAATTTGTATGTAAAAGATATTACCTTTACTCTATTTTCAGAATAATTTTTCAGTGCTTTGGATGTAACATATGGTGCCACTAAATGTGAAATCTAAAAGAGATAAAGTCTCTAAAAAAAATAATTAGCACTTGCATTGCAACTTAAGACAACTTTATCTTGTTTCATATCTTACAATACTAAAAAATCGTATAAATACTTTTTTTCACATCGTTTTAAATCATTACCAAGCTTAATACGATGAATAGCAACAATTTATTCATGGGTTATTTTCTGGTCTGCTTCTTCAGATGAAGTTTTTGTACATTCCTTTAATAAAACTTCATTCACATGTTGCAGACGATCAAATGCATTCTGCGTCGGTTTGTGAATATTTTTAACATTAGAATGCGTATTGTTACTTTAGTTGATGCAATTATGTGCAAAAATGTTTATACAATTACAATAAAAAATATTCGTGCAGTTGTTCGTTCTGCTTCTCAGTGAATATTTCGGTGCTTCTGGGCTATTAGTCATGATTTTAATACTCAATAACAATTTGTTACCTCGGCATATTTTGCTGAGTGATACAGATAGCACAAATCGCCGGTAACTCAGTTTCAATGGGCTCGTTGTGGTTTATCCGATACATCCTACGCGCCGCCTTTCTATATTGAGCCTTCAAAAAATTCCGGTCGTATATAGTCGATAATTACCGGCTTGTTACTTTTATAACCAACGAAATTTCTCTTTGCATTTTTTACGCTAAGACCCATAATTGTAGCGAGTTGTTATTCAGTTTGCAGCTCTAAGACGTGGTTTGTTCCCAGTGGGGTTCAAATACCACAGCATCCTACGGTGTTTGGATGAATAGACATAGGATTGATACAATTAACAACAACATACAGATTGTCGACACCATCGGCCTTTTTCTGGCAAAGGATCATTAATCAGTATCGTTTTTTGTTTAGGTAATTCAGCCTCGGGGTGTGCTATAGTTTTTTGGATGTGAAAATAGTTGCGACTAGTTGGCATTCTTCGAAATGAGATGCGCCATATTGAAGCTGTGGAAATTGGTTTTGTCTTAGTTATTAATTTAAAAATTTATAACGGTTTTATAAATTTTATTTCGCTGAAAATCAATTATTTATGCCATAACAATATATATATTTTTTTTATTTTAGAGAAAATACATTATATAGGAATAGCCAGATTGTATCAAGTATATAAACATTATGAATACATTTTAATAAATATCAATTTTATTTAAACACATTTATTTTTTTTAAATTATTTTCCTAATAATATTGATTGACATATTTTTGTTATTTAAACTCATTTATTTTTTTTAAAAAATTATTTTCCTAATAATATTGATTGACATATTTTTGTTATTTTTACTCCACATTATTGCTTTTTTAAACACGTTATACATAATTAATAGCTTTTCATATATTGTGTTGTAAACACGTTGCTGATACAAGAAATATTTTATTACCTATACCTTATTAAAATACCATTTACAAAAATTTTCTATTAAACTTTCTACGAAAACAAAAAACATAAAACTTGATATGGACATAATTATCTTTCCTTTAATTAATGTTATTATCTATACGTTTAATAGTGTGGAAAAATAATATATGCTTTTATAATAGATTCTGCATGCTTAATGTTAGAGACTTTCCTCATAGTAAAATACCTTGAGCACACAGCTTTACTTTCACGTAATTCACCTTTCATATTTTGTGTTAAAGCATACAGTATACTTAGGGATTGAGTAACAATGTTGCTGTATTGCTATGCTCATAATTATGATTATGAGAACATTCTGTGCCTTCCTTGTAGTGTTCCTCTAACCTACTATTTATTATTCATAATAACTCCCACTAGAAGTTTCTTATACTGCTATTAAACTGAAATTTTGTGCTCAAGTCCATAAACATCGTTATATATATATAACATAGATATACAGTGTTCCCAAAATTGCACACACCTGCGTCACTCGCAAGAATTTGACTATGTTTCAAATATATTTGCAATTTATTACATATCAAGTCAGTGTTAGGTCAGTCTTGGTGTTTAGATTCACTTTTTAAACAGACCCGATATAGTTGTTCATTAAATAGTTGATTTGTTTATAAGGTTTGTTAGGAGAGATGACAACCAACCCTGCAGGTATGTTAGGGTGGAGGAATACCAAGCAGAATGCTGCTGTAAGACGCAGAATGGTTGGTCGCTTTACAATTATATTATATCTATACCAATTATAATTTTATATAATTTTATATATACTTCCATATAATCTAATCATTCTGTCTATACCGGGTTTCCCATTTCATTTGACTAATGGCAATTAACATGGGCTATTACATTTCATTGAATTTTATATTCCCAGGGCACATTATGAGAAATATTGCTAACGGAATCGATAGTACTGACTATCAAACACTTCTGATTGACAAAATACTAAAGCGAAATGCTTTTTTAATTAAAATATCAATAAAAATTTATTTTAAGTTAAGAGGTGTAGTTTACATAACCGTTTTAGGGACACTATTAAACGTCATCCGGTGGACAAGTTGGTTGAGCGGCAGTGTTTCAAACTGAACCGGGAAATTTTTCAGGTTCAAATCCCGCCAGATACAACTTTTTTTTACTTTTTCATTAATTACAAATTATTAGTGTTTACTTATCCAAATAAATATGGTTCATTGTCAGTACCTAGTTATTATTTTTGAAAGTAACAATATTTACTTATCAAAAAAAAAAAACGTGTTTTAATTGGTTCGTTTCCTTTATCTTTAGCTAAAGCTACCTACAATCTTATAAAATAAGTAATCAACAAGCAACATATTTTTTATTTATTACATGCACTGTGCTTTTACTAATAGTTTACAAGTGTACTTATCTCTGCTAATAGTAACTACATATTATACCTCAATCTGGATATTGAGTTAAACAGTTACAGAGGAACTGTCGTGAATTAGTAATAGGTTTTTTGAGGAGTTTTTTTAACATATGATGAGTTTTTTAAAATATATTCGTATTTTAAAAAACTCATAATTTTAGAATTAAAGTTTTTTATTTAAAAAAAACCTATTACTAATTCACGACACTTCCTCTGTAATACTGTTTAACTCAATTTTCAGATTGAGGTATAATATGTAGTAACTATTAACAGAGATAAGTACACTATTAGTAAAAGCACGGTGTAGTAAATAAAAAATATGTTGCTTGTTGATTACTTATTTTATAAGATAGTAGCTTTAGCTAAAGATAAAGGAAACGAACCATTTAAATATTTTTTATTTTTTTGCTGGTAAGCAAATATTATTGCGACTTTCAAAACTAATATCGAGATACTGACAATGAACCATATTTATTCGAATAAGTAAACACTAATAATTTGTAATTAATGAAAAAGTAAAAAAAAAGTTGTCTCTGGCAGGATTTGAACCTGCAAAATTTTTCGGTTCAGTTTGAAACACTGCCGCTTAACCAACTAGTCCACCGGATGACGTTTAATAATGTCTATAAAACGGTATGTAAACTACACCTCTTAACTTACCACGAATTTTTATTGATATTTTAATTAAAAAAGCATTTCGCTTTAGTATTTTGGTAATCAGAAGTGTTTGACAGTCAGTACTATCGATTCCGTTAGCAATATTTCTCATAGTGTGCCCTGGGATTATAAAATTCAATGAAATGTAATAGCCCATGTTAATTGCCATTAGTCAAATGAAATGGGAAACCCAGTTATAAAAAGTTGCCGATTTATCAATTTGAGACATACTCTGTATGCTTCTGATGAAAACTAGGAAGAATGGAATACTATTATACTATTTTGATACTTTAAAACCTTTAATCAATTATCAGACTATTCAATATTTTCATAAAATTTCAGCAGGTCTCGTGGTTTTACAAATTTTATAATAACACTATTGTTTTCAATTAAAAAAACTCTATTAATAAGTAGCTCTATGAGGACTGTCTTTAGCGGTTTTACTGTCGTGTGATTTTTAACTCTTTCATCAGCAACAAGGAAATATGGTTTTTATATTAATTTTTATAGAAAACTCTATCATTTTTTGTATTGGAACGAAATGGTATGGCCAACACTCTTCTAATATTTTGTTTGAGTACTCGATAGACACCTTGTTATTTTAGCGTTTTGCAGTAACATGTAGTGTTTTCTTATAGTTGAAATCAGTTTTCACTCTATTAAGATGCAACTGTAACCACAATATTAAATTAATTAAATTGGTATTTAGACAAACTCTTGTCTTTCAATGCATGTCTTAAAATATTCCAAAATCGCATGTCATAAAAAAGTGAACGTTGATTTTATTACCTTATTTACATGTATCTTACTTTTACGAAAGCAGTTTTATATTGAGGCTGTAATTTAACATATATTATCGAATTTGTGTACTAAAATACCGTAGGTAGATGCTATCTACACATTTAAATATTTTAATGATTCCATGCATCAGCGACTGAATCTAAATTTAAGTAATGTTTATCATAAAATCGTGATTATTTTTCTTGACAATGATGTTTGCATTGCAAATGTATGAGAAGTCAGTGGCGCAAAGAATACGATGACATGAAAAGAGTCCTCTTGAAAAATGAAAAAAATTATACATGTTAGCAAATAAACATGATTTCTAAATAAAAATCATACATACCTACTACTTGACTTAACTGCTAATTTGATCCATCATAATATATTTTACTATTTGAAACCGAAAGGATTTTCAATTTAATAATGTTATTATACATGGTGTCTCATCGGGAACTCCGTCGATCGATATGTGGGAAAAAATTGCGGACACTCTTGCGCTCCATAGCATACGTAAATTTTTTTCTTTAAATATTAATATATTAAAATGCGTAACTCCTAACTATAGGGAATGTCACATAAATTGACCCTAAAATTTTCCTTAGAATCCAAAAATGCAATAATATATAGGGTGTCCCATTTAAAATAACGAAGTTGATATCTACTTCCGGTATAACCGGAAGTGCTGCAGAGTTATAGATATTTTGTTTACGTTCGCACTAAGACTTTATCATGTTGCCCAATTTTCAAATATTTCGGATTAGTATAGTTTTCCACCCCGTACATTATGGTGATTAATAGTGGGAGTGGAAAGTAATAAATCTGCGTTTAATATTAATATGTAATAAACAAGTGCATAATTCGCATTTTTCTAATAACTGGTTAGTAGTATTTAAATTGAAAGTGGTGGATTTCTGGGCGAAAATTGGATCAATTTAACCAGTTTATTACAGCTTAGTTTTTGTGAAAATTAATAATTCCCGAGCTGCTAATTATCCAGCGCAGCGTTAATTTTAATATCCGTAATAACTAGATAGTACGATGATTTATGCTACAATCAGAACCAGTATAATAATGAAACCATTAAGTAAGTTTATCGTGATTATCCCAAGCGATCTGTAGAGATCTGTGCTGCTCGAGTATACCATAAGAAACAATGCAGAGCTAGTAAACTATGTTCTTACACAGTTAACGCAGCAACTTGAACTACACTGAGAAAAACAAGTTATTTCTAATACTTGAAGCAAATATCTACTATAGGTTAAATATACACTGCTAAAAACTTTACCTATCATTACCTATCATTACCTGCTACTGTTTCTTTTACACAGTAAGTATCACGTTTATGATATAACAAATACTTGAAATAAATTTTTCATTATAGTTATTCATATATTATGTAAAAAAATAAATGTATACGATAAAACATAGAAAACACTACATTTCTGTAGAATTTGATAACAATATGTATAACTTACCTAGTTTTTGTAGCTTACCTAACTACACCGTTCAGCATTATTCTAGTTTATCATCGTAGTGTCTCGTGAATATCTTAATGTTCTGAAATTATAGTGTTTTATGGTGTAAGATTTTGTTACGTTTATAGCATATGGAACGTCATTTCAGTATAATTACGTATAGTTTTCGTGCTGATTGCATTTGCTGATTGCGATCTCGTGCAAGTGAATTTGTAGCACAAGTGTTTAACAATATTGGGCCATTTACTTGCTTTTAATAAACCTTTAGATAGAAGGAAAATGTGTCAAACTAAGGAATTGTGACCTAGCAATCTACCAATATTTTTCATGGTATTTTTAGACAGATCCTCTTATCTTAGTGATTACTATATAAACATGTTGGATGATCTATCCGATGAAAGCTTCTAAGAGAAGTTTTGTTAAATATGCTCTTTCTCTGATGTCCTGTAATTTACGCTACCACTTTTTTAAATATCTAAATAACCATTTTCTACACAGTTTGTTTTCTCAGTGTGTTACGCCTCGTCCGTACACAGTTTGTATACCAAAGCACGGCTATACCGACTGCTACCGCAGTTACCTTCGCCGAGGTTATTGATGCTTTCTTGGTCATATTTTATACTTCCTCTTCTATAATCAATACTTATTCTATATGCGGAAGAGCGTAGCGCTTTATTTTTCTACATTGCTGCAAATTACAAGCCTTTCGAGCTAGCAGCAAGAGCAAGGAGCAAGTGTTGACTTTGAGGAATTTTGCGTGTATCTTCGTTGTGGCTTTTAAGCCAAAGTTCATTAAAGAAATATGTAGAAAACAAACAATTACATCCCTATTTTCATAGCTTCTGAAATGGTATATTCAATGCAATCTGTGCAAATCCTATTATTTTAACGTTGTAAAGAGCAAAACACACAGGAAGATATATATCTATCCCTTGATAAAATTATTGATCTACTAGTTTTCTCTTTGTATTTGTTTGGATAATATATATGAGTATATTTGATTTATTTTACACAAATGCTCTTCTAGCCCTCAGTTAAAACTTATTCTGATTTCCAATTTTGTAGAATATAGCCAGATTCACAAAATAGTAGATAATTTGTTATAAAACACTTGGGCGTTAGTATATCTAAGGGAGGAAAACCCATTCTCTATATTTTTTGTAATTATTTCCATGCAAACAGGCTTTAGGTTTAAAAATTTGTATCGACGAAAAACATTTTATGGGAATCTTATGGTATCATAATAATTTTTTATATCTGCACTCAAGAATAAAAGGAAAGTTTTGAAGGTACAAAATGTGTCAATCAGCTTATTATTTTTCCTTTGATTGACATAAATCAGTTAACATTTTAGTCCTAGAAATTATTTTCTCTATTGAAGTGTACGTTATTATTAAAACTTTCTCGTGTAATTTTCATCTGAAGAACCGACTACTTTGAATACTAATATCTTAATTGATTTTAACTTTCTTTGAAATGTCAGAGTTGAGATAGATCGCAACGGATAATTTAATTAACCATTATTGACTAATGCCTACTTCTGTTAGAATTTATATTCGATACAGTCAACTTTCTCTGTAACATTTCAATTTTGCCTTTCATTAAACTATACTGGTAGTCCCATGTAGGCTAGCTCATACAGATGTAATAGTTCATCTGCCAAAAACATATTAGATCGACATATTGATGATTAATCTGTATGGTACAAGAGCAAAGAAGGCGTATATGTTTTTAGCTTGCGGTCCTTGCCTCTAGATGTGATTATAATATATAAATGAAAACCCATAAAACTCATTAGTGTGTTGTATAATTGATGAGTCCTGGTTGTCTGTACAAGACAGAGTATCCTCCTCTTCGCCAAGCTTGCCATGTTGGAGAATTTTTCTGTCTATTTTTAAGACAACTTTTGTACTTGTCCTATATCGTACCACGGCGCTAATTTTACTGATAACAAAGGTTTGATATGATATGATGTACACAAAATAGGTCATAATTATGTTACTGTTAATGTGTCAATGAATATGACCATTACGTAACCATTTGATCTATCAAAAACAAATTAAAAAGAAATATAATACCTACTAGTAGTGAAAGTCATGTTTTTTATGTTATATATAAAACAAACTTCTATCTTTTTGTACTACACGTGTATAGTACGTCTTCTCTTTCTTCTCCTCTTCTAAGTTTTCTGTATTTGTACCTACAACATTGAAATATAAAAAGGTAGGGTAGGGTAAACTTTTCAAACAAATTCGACATAGATGGCTGTTATATTTCCAGTTTACGATTCAATTTTCTAAATCTGGTTTTAAGAAAATAAATTAATGCCTACTGTCATTTGTTCACAATGAGTTTGAAGGTGTGATATTTGCTAATTACTCTTTTGATTGAATATTTGTAATTAAGTTAATGACTCTACTTCCACCCATACTACAACTTAATATTTAAATTTGTCAATTTAATAAAATGATCCAATACACCCACTTGATGAGATAAACGATGGATATTATCCGAATCAACTTTTTGAAATGTCAGCTGCAGTCAGTATCATCCAGTAATTTATATATTGATAACTAACAAAAAAATAAATTTGAATAACAGATAGTTGCAACTTTTTCATTTGTCTGTATTTTTTAAAGAACAAGGAATGCATCTCAATAAATAAATTCATTTTTCCGCAAAAATTTTATCTTTTTCTTGATCTACCTCAGTGTTTCGGTTCTTCGTATTCTCCGAAAAACCTCCTCGAAATTGTGGGGTAACTTCAAATAGACATTTCTTTGTTGTTTATTTTTAATCGGTTAAGCTACAAGTGATTTTATTTTAACTGTTCTTTTCTTGACCGTTAGAGATTTAACACAGATTGTTTTTCTTGGGTATATTAAGTCACTTAAGTGACCGATATACCCAAGAAAAACAATCTGTGTTAAGTGATTTTATTTATTTATTTGTTATTTTTAATAAGCAAATTACATACAAGACCCAACGAAAAATAATTATCTTCGCCTTATTATTATTTCTAACTTCCAGCCATCTTTATCTGCTTATTAACTGAACTAATTATATATTGATTTCCATTTTCTAAGCGACATCATCTATCATTTTACGGTTGACGACAGATTACCTTTTGCCATATAATTCAGTGTTAAGAAATCGTGTTAATCGAGCATTCACAACATGTGTCCATAACTTAGTTAATTAATACTGAAATAATTTGCATTGTGGGTTTGAACACTGCATAAACAAGGTTACGTTAAATATCATTGTCGTCTGTTTTTGAAGGAAGACACCTTGATTAATGATGAGATTATTCTACATGTCTTGAAACTTTGTTACCACGTCCGTACTATTGAAAAATAAATCAGCCTAGGCCACGAAAAAGAATAGAAATGTTTGTGCATGTGTGACATATCTTTACTTAATTCATTATTTTACCACACCTCTGCATGATAATGGTCATAAAATGAAGTAAACAAACCCCTCAACGATCTATCACAATCTATCTTTAAAATGTACTTCCCTTAGTCGTCAATCGCCATTTTAGGATAAGCACAAATCCTTCCTGTTGATCCTCTTGATCCTTCCTGTTTGAAACTCTTTCAAGTTTTAAAACAGTAGCTAATAAAAAATCCGTTGACGCAGTTCTTATGTCATATTTAAAAGTCTTAAAACTTATATAGTTCTGATCTGCTCTACAAAGTTTTGGTTAAAATTCTCTTTTGATAATATAGTTGTGAGTCTCACCACAAATCTCGTTCGTTCCATAACTATAGGTATTTAATAATTTTTGTTGTATGTTATGTTTTTTTCAGAATTAGATTATATTAATTTAAATAACATTTCTCTCATTAGAAAAATAATGAAGAGTATATTTGTATCCTTCAGAAACATAATTATATTATCGATCGATTCCATTTGACTTCCATAAATTTTCTTGATTCAACTAGCATTTCAACTGTCTCTTTCAGTCAAAATCTTACATTTTCAAAAAGTTTATGGTAGAAACGATTACTTTGTGATAATGAGTCGTGATGATATATTACTACTCGAATTATTTAATTCGAATTATATTTCTGCAGTAATGATTAGAACACTTGAAAATTAGAAAAAGCTACCTATATCAAAGACAGTCCAACAATAATAATATGCACTCATTCAGAGATTCATTCCACTAAAACTTATCGATATCAGCCCGATACCGCTAAAATAATGAGACAAATTTAGAATCCTGAACGCTGGTGATATGTTAAATAGGTAGAATAGAATTTATAATAAAGTAAACATTAGATATTTGACATTCGTAGTTGCAGATCTATGGATGGTAGGTACAGTGTTGGATTAGCCCAAGTCTAGTGTAATTGAGAAGTTTATAGAGTCAGACAAAATTCGAAAACTGTTTAGTTTGATAAATAGTTCTATAAAACATTATGAAATTATAAAAAAATGAATATTGAATAATTATATAGCTGTACCTATTAAAATGCTTTCTAGAGACACAACCATTATTGTAATACAATATTCTGTGTAATATATTCCAATAATTTTATTCAACCTATTACTATTTACTCAACTGTTTCTTATATAAACAGCCCTATATTCCTACAATTTTAAATTTTGAGAATTTTGTCCTAAACTAAATCTTTGTCTTCATCTATATCAACATGTTAACTAAAAATTAAAAATTATCTGCTTTGCAAAATATCTTAGAATTAATCCTTGATTTAATCTAATGTGTGAGTATTAACATTTACAATTGTATTTTACAGAGGATAGTAAAAAGTAGCTAAAAAGTTTCATCGTTGTCGTAGTCATTTTAAGCTTTACCCTGCAGAATGCTGCTGTCATTTTTAACACGTTTATTTTAGATACATACAAGCAGAGTAGTAAATATGAAAAAGTCCTGATCGATACACAAATTCTAAATAAAATAATAAAACAAGTTCTTTACGGTTAATGAGCCATTCGCTTGTCGGGTGGCCTAGTCCATCTCTGTACAGAGGTAATACATAGCATCTACAAGTCGTATTAAACATATGTGACAGCTTTACTGCGACTCAGGCCTGTCAATGTGTCTGCGCTTTAATTATAATATTAGCAGGACAAAGCATAGAATTGTGAATCGGTTCTTTTCGTCCTAGAATATCCTTTTAGGTATCTCTGCTGCGTTTGTGCGCTGACAAGACATAATTTGTGGATTTTTCTGCCGACTGACTTATATACAGGTTTATATGTAGATATCTCGCGTTTTAGTTTTATTATGCTAAACTGATTTGCTTTATTTTAGACTCAAAGTAGACGCGGTCTGAGTGGGTACTTCATATTCAAATCGCTATTGCCCTGCTCTGGTTTTACTCAACAGAAGTTATTATATAGGCAATCTGACAAAATGGAATTTATAATTGTGTCCCTTTTGGTAAACAAAATACATAATATAATATTTCTACGTATATTTTTAGAAATTAAATGTATAAACTGAAGTTCTAACTGCATCAGAGTGGTAATGTAGCAAAGGTACATCTATACTTAGTTCAATTGTAGCTCTACAAGAAGAATTGTGATTCATAAGTATATTTTTTGTTTTAGCCCTATCAAAGAACTTTTAGTGCCTTTATTTAGTTATGTTTCATATAAATCTCAACTATATTTTAGGACAATAATTGATTACATGGGGCATATATCCAAAAGAATAATTATTCTATTTCATTTTGAAACAATTTTATAACATATTTTGCACCAGTTTTGTACAATTATATTACTTGTTTAAGATAAAACAGCTAGAAGGCAACAATAGTGAAGTCTATCGCCTTCGCTTCGACCTAGCATTACAAAGACTACATAATTTTTACATGTAAAACTACACGTAATTAACATGAAGTTACTTCTTAAGAATATCAGTAGTTGTAGTAGTAACTCTGTGTGAAGTAACATCAATTTGAACATCAATAAGCACTAGGGTCTATCTAGGAGTTAACAATTTGGTTTATAGATTACTATAAAAAAAACTCTTTCTTTAGGCCCTAAAGAAATAATTTTAGTTTTCTAGGAAATGCCTGCGGAGTTTCTAGTAGAAAAATCTGCATGTGGAAAAATGATTCATAGGTACTCTAGAACTTAGCTTTATATCAACTGACACGCGTCTTGACACGATAGAAATTTAATATGCGTGGAAAAGTTATTTATATCTGCCCAATGAACATAAGTACCTATCTGTTTGCCAGAAGAAATTAACTCAATTCTAACGGTCGACGTTATAAGTCGATAAAATCTTTGTGTTTGTTTTACGGTAATTGTCGGTGATTATAGCGACCAGAAGAGAAAATTGTAATGATTAAATAATTGCCTTCAAATCCTAGTCATCATCTGACACAACCAACCAATGAGAAGATTCCCAGTTGAATATTCTATCGGATTTATTCCGCTAACGACGGGCAAAAAATCTCAGTAATTGCTATTATTTTCACCGACTTTTTGAGTATAAATACTTGAGCGCGTAACTCAACATGTGAAATTCACATTCCTGATGGTTGACTCCAAACCTGGACCAGAGATGCTGTGTAGTAGCCGGCCGATGTGGCAACACCGCCTTAAGACGACATGAAGTATGGTGATGGCCGCGAGGTAGCCCATTCCTCCTGTTTTCCATCTTCCTTCCTTCCATTAAATAATAGCCCCGTTTCTTCGACTTCAGCTGCGGCCGTCTCCTTCTCATGGGTAGGTCTCTGTCTTACGTGACCGTAGAACCACTGTCCTTCTCTTACGTGTATGATATAGCCTGATAACAAGTAGATAAATAAAATAGACCAACACGCTATTATCATCGTTTTCCACTAAGATATTACACGCAAGGAAACAATATGACAATATTGGGTGCAGTTTTACTCGTGTGTGATTTACATTATTGCATTCTTGACTCGGTTTAGTAATATTAAGTTTCAAATAAGGTTTATAATGCCGTCTAAAAATAGTAAACAGTTTCACGAAGTTCGGGGTCATACGTTTGGTTAAAAACCGGGGCCTGCTGTGTGTTTACGAATGCTTTACCGAAATTAGCATTAGAACTTCAACTCTGGTGCTTTATGTCACGGTATAAAGGAAATTATAACATATTATAACGGTATCTAATTCTTCATATGAAGATTCGATTATGAGCTTATTCCATAAATATAAACTCACTCATCTAATATAAGAAAATGAGAGCGATGTATCTACTGAAGAATTCAATAAAAAACTATATTTATATTTATGATTCTATGATCTATTATTTGTATGTTAAAATACAAACATACATTATTTGTAGAAAGTAATTAAAGAGTTCATTTCGAACTATTGCATTTCCTGTTTCGAATTAAATGTATTAGTATAAAAAATAGTGAAGGTAACGATATAGTTAAACCTGAAGACATTATTATTTCCTAAATACTTACCCGCCTAGCTGGGAGTATTGTTTCTCTTTTTTAAAACTGTATCAAATGCCTAAATCAACTAGATAAGTGCAAGGAATTTCCTAACGAATACCTTATATGAATAAAGGACAAGAACTTTTCACTTGTAGTATTTCGATTACTTATCTGCAAATATATACGAACAAGTGACAATAATAAATAAGTAGGTACACTCGTATATCATTCAATAATTGACCTTAGGAAAACAAGTCCACGGCCACCACTGATATAAGTTGTTATTGAATTTCAGGTGTCACCAAATACATATAGGTACTATATTTCATAAAACTACTTTCGCCATGCAGCGTTAAAGATATTGGTGGACTGCTACTGGAGTTATCATACTGAGTATCTATTCTAGTAATATTAAAATATATTAAGATAAAGCCAAGTATTAAAGAATTAGAAGAATTTTAAATTTTGGATGATGAAATAGTTGACATTGAACCATCTGCTGACGTAGACTGCTGAAGTAGAAAACAAGGGCATATATTTGTAGACTCTTTAGTAGGAAATAATTTTTTCGACATCTGGATATTGTTATTAATGGAATCATCGACATAACTTGTGGCAATTTCACTGCATTTCCATCCCCCTCCACGTTTTAATCATAAAATATCTCCACCCGCATTTTTTCTCATTTATCTTCATTTTTTCGCAAGCAACCAATGATCATCATTAGCGTCTAACAGAAATCGTTCAACCTTTTCTTTAGTTAAAACCTTGGCCTTTTTTGGAATATAACGCTCATTCTTTCGTTTAAGAAATGCAATTATTATCTTTTCATATCTACAAAAGTTAACTAAACGTCACATTTTTACTTATAATTTTGCATACCTAAAACCCCACCTGTGAAATCAACATTTCCCTGATTTCTAAACAACTTTTTAGCATAGACCATTTTGCCCATAATGTATTCGGACTGAATCTAACAGATAATTGATTCATGTAAACCGAAGAACATCTTCTGTTACCCTAATTACACCATTCCTTCCCTGCAAGTTTTTGAAGTAGCTATATTCACGCTCCTACCTTGAAGATGATTTTTCTGGCAATAACCTTGAAGCTACGCTGAAGACTTCCTTAATAATTGCTTCTGGCACATTGATTTTCACTAAAATAAATAAACAATGAAATAAACAACATACGACAGCACATCCAAAGCTTACGACACATTATTGAGGACTTTTTTGTAATCGAAATTTGAATGTCTATCTGATATATTTACAAATGGATAACAAATAATATATAATAACAATACATGCAAGGTAACTGTTTTTACTGGCTCCAGAAAGTGACAGGTTCGTCTACGACTCGCCAGGCATATCCTTCTGTCCCCCAGTAAAAACCCTTTTACCATGCTAGTAGTAGTTTACCATACTATTTAATAGTTCTTCTATTCTAAAGTTTTCCTACCAACCCCAAATCCAATGCTGCTCTAAAACCTGCCCTAAAAAGACTTACCTACATATTACAAAATTGTTCAAAAAAAAAAAAAACAGCAGATACTTACCGACATTAAACATCATAAGGATGTAGAGAAGTCCATAGACATATTATAACGTGAAAGCAAACCTAAACCGGATTTGTGTTTAGCAGATCAATTTGTCTCAAAAAATTGACAAGGAATATGTTATTCAATTTTCCCTCAAGTTGGCGATAACCTCAACATCCTGCAATCCTAAAAAATACTCCACTCAGAACAATTTCGTTAATTTTATTAAGTACGATATTCTTGAGTTTATATTTTTAACAATAGATGTAATACTTAAATATATGCACTTAAGGCAAACCACATATTTTGTTAAATGTAGGCAGGATTGTAGTACAGACCTTATACTCCCTGTATAATTTTATTTAAAGCATTTCCGTCGCCCATGCAGGAGCATACCTATGTGTAATCCGAACAATGTGGAATATTTTATCAAAGGTGGTGTTGGAGCGCTTGTCGAGAAATTTCTAACATGGAATTCGAGAGAATAAGGGAGGATCATATACATAAAACGTATATTAGGCCATCTATTCTCTCTGTTCTATACAGATTTATCGTGTTGTTCTATATAAAGGCGGTTCTGCATCATAAATATAGAACATTAATAAATACTCCGAACAAATTAAACATTTGAAAGAGCATATAGATTCTTATCGCTTGCCTACCGGTCGATGGTAATGCCTGGTTCGATCGCCATGCTACTGTGAACTAAACAGCCTTCATATGGCATTATTTCATATGTCCATTTGTTCCTAATTGAGACTGTTGTTGTTCGTTTAGATGCAGTTTATTTTTATACAAAATAATAAGAATTCTCAAAATAATTCTTCTCAAAAGAAGGAGGACAGAGATATATCATTGGTATTTGAAATAAATTGTTAATCACACTGCTAATCATCATTCTGTGTTCTTGGAATAAACTTAAGTCGAATATCTATACCACATATTCTAATCTGAGTATTACTAGGGATTACCTGAAAACATTTAGGTGGGTAAATTATAACTACCATCAATAACAATCAATAGCAATACAAATTAATATTAAATGCTCAAAGGTTGTTATGTAAAATTTACAGAATGATAAAATATGTACCTATATCTAAATGAAAATACTCCTGAAAATATATGTGAAAATTAAGGATTTTACAAAATGTTTAGATACTTGTTGTAAAGGTTAATGTTAATGAAATTCAAAATTTCAGAACTTTGGGATCTATTTGTTAAAAATAGATACTATGGCTAAAGTAATAAGCTCTGTTTACCATCACTGAAATTGAGAATCAGGAAATTATGAAAATAAGAACTGTAAATGGAAGAAAACCGCAAGACGTACGTTTGTACATCACTTTGTTCAAAACGTAGACTATTTCTACAAAAGACTTTATTCCTATGAATTTCACCAGAGCTCATAATTTTTAGTTTTAATATTATGTACAGGATAATTCTGTGTCGTAAAATATCTTCCCGTCTAGAGTGCTATGTAGATGTAGATTTCTGCATTTATTTGTAGCTTGTAGTGGTATTTTCCTTATACGAATGCATGCAATTATAGATATGATGTTGGACTGATATATAGACATAACGTATGTAAAATCAATGAAATTTGTCATATCCGTGACAACTTTATACCTTTATTTATATAAGAAAGCATGAGCGGATTCCGCCAATTATCACGGATTAATTGAAATAGTCAGTAATTTATGCTTCTTATGCGTTGAAACAATTACTTGCCCTGAGTGATGGAAATACTTGAAATCCAGCTATGAAGAAGGAAATTGAATTTATTCCGCCTTTATATAATTTTAACATGCCTATTTGCTTCATCAGATACATATAGGTCGAATTATGTATATTATTTGACATATATAGTGTTTAAAATTCTGTTAACACCAAAATAATTTCAACAGAGCAGTATCTATGAAAAGGATCTATATATCAAGGGCTTTTGATGTACCAATTATGACAAAAATAAATTATTTTAATTTAAATATCAGCCATTCTCGGAAGGCTTTTAATTTAGAAAATATAAGCATTATCAAAAACGATGAGATGCTATATATGGATCCTCTATAAATAATAATAAAAATATGTGGAGACAAGGACGACTCACTAAGTAAAGTGTGTGTTAAACAAAGAAAAAGAACGGTTCATGGGTGGACCGAGGTATTAATATCTATGGGTTGAGAAACGTGACATGGTGACAGAAGTCTGTGAGTGTGACTCTCAGCTGCGTTCCCCCGCCGAATAATAAATTACAAGTATTTTTCAGTATTCTGTTATTTATCTTTATTTAACTATTACCAACGTCAATATCTTGTGTCTTTTTTTATAAATTGAACATATTTTTATTAAGGGACCTGTATAGCATGTTAGTAGTAGTATTAGTATTAGTATTAGTATTAGTATATTAGTAGTAGTAGTAGCAGTAGTAGTGGTTTTTTTTGTGAGGGGAAAACCGCATGGCGAAGGTTGCACTCTCTACGCAACCAACAGTATCTGGTGCTACTCAGACTAAAACTCCCCTTTCTTGCTCACTGCTCACTGCTCACTGCGGAACTGTCTCGTTTGAGACCAATCATTAAAAGCATCGCAGTGTTCTATGTTCATTCTTGTCGCTCCCAAGGCACCACTCCAGTTTCGATTCACTCTCTTTCTTTTGTTGCATAATCTTTTCCACTAATTTTCTAATATTCTTCAAGTATTTTGTGCTGCGGTGCATAATCTCTATCACACCTGTTTCTATCCACTTCTCGCCCACCTCTGTCTCCAGTTCTTTCCTCCACATTTCCCATCTATCACATGTCAGTATTGTATGCTCAACAGTATCTTGGATCCCGCAATAGATGCACTAATCTTCCTGGGTTCATCTCACAGAAACTTTGTCAAAAAGAAATCCAGATTTCTATGTTCACATTGTATCCAATTGCGAAGATCTGCTATAAGTGTTCTTTTCCAAGCTGCATTTTCCGTATTATTTTCACAGCATTGTTGCCGTTTTGCCAATGTTCGTTCTCTCTCGAACTGTTTTATTGAGAGTTTTATATCTTGAGACGTTTCCTTCAAAATTAACTTTCGGATATCAAAAACTATAGGTACAGGGTATCATATTATTATAGTTCAGAGGTGGCCAAGCTCCTTGATAGTCTGAGCCATTTTTACTAATATTTATACTAGGCCGAGCCATACTATGAAACAAATTTAGTTAACTTACCAAAAATTCCAGATTACAAATTATATCCGTAGCAAAAGTTGTTCCTCCAGAGTACAATGTCAACTTTCCGTTGAAATGAAAGTTTACAAATTCAAAATCGGTTTGGAGTCGGTCGATTATGAACAATTACGCCACTGTTTATGTTCGTTCGCGCAGTTTTCGATGAGTCATATCATTTTTAACTTGGACGAAAATGAAATTTGTTACAACGTTGCACTTAGTCTTTCATATTTGTCGTCAGTAATTACAAAGACATTTTGAAACGCATACGGAACGATAATAATTTTTTAAAATATAATAGCAGAAAAATGAAAAGGGAACTCGTGTACATTTATCGAGAGCCACAAATAATCCTTCAAGAGCCGCATGTGGCTCGCGAGCCGCAGGTTGGCCACCCCTGTTTATAGTTGTTTTATGTTTAACAAGAACCCTGTTCTACATGTGGAACTTGAACTATAATGTTCACCGCTTCAATATTTTTGTCACGATATTAAATCCAAAGTTAAGTTGCCTATTGAAATTACTTATTCCAAGAAATTATAAACATCATCAAGGTAGGTAGATAGGTAGGTAGTCATCAAGTACTGGATAATATCAAGCACATGTAGTTAATGAAGTATTTTTTTTTTAATATTCGTCACGATACTCGTAATTACAACAATTAATTAAGTCTGAAACAAACTTAATATGACATATGCTAATTGAATAGTGGTTTTCACCATTTTTAAATTTACTCGATAAAGTCTGTACATGAACATTTCGTTCCTTTTGTAAATGAATATGCTTTCCAAGAGAGTGATTGCCAATGGCTCTATAACAAATCCTCTGAAACTATGCAACAATTAAGTGTTATTGAACCGTAGAATCCACACGGCAACACTTACACTATATTTAACATAAGTAATGACTTGTTTTATAGATAGAAGAGAATAGATGAATAAATCAAGTGCCTATATGAGTAACGGTTGTTGAGAACTGCTTCAGATGACCAAAACATGTGCAAATGGACATTTTTAGCGCTATTAGAGGAATGCCAGTGCATAAGAAACACTAACATAGATATTCAGCTTGTATTTACTGACTGTATTTTACTTCCTGTTGAGATAAGTGAAAACTTCTAGCAGCGAGATGTCAACTAGGGGCGAGTAGCGTAACACAATGTATATTCGAATTGGTGAAGCAGTAAAAGCCGAGCCAGAATAATTCAAAGTGAGTTATATGTGCCAGAGCGTGATACCTACACTCATAGAAGCTGTGATAAAAAATAGAATTAGTTCCACGTATTTGGGTAAGCTTTCTCATGAATACCCAACAAATTACGATATAGGTACTTTAAGTGGAAATTAAAAAATAAGTACGTAGTACCACAAGTATAAAGATATATACAGTAGTTTCACTCTTTAAATTTTTTGTACAAAAGTTTTTAATGCACATGTCTGCTCTTGGGTAGTATGCGCGTTGGTACAGATGTAGAAGGGGAGGAATGGGCCGGCGTATGCTATTTTATGGGCGCACATTTGCTTTTTGCTTTACAGGTAATCAGCATACGTTTGTGTGTCTAGGCGTTTGTGTTTGCGATTTTGATAAGTGTTTTGTATTGTGTGTAACATGGCTACAAAATATTGTTTCATTTGTAAACGAAATTCTGTTAGGCCACCTTTTTTACTCCAAAAAATAATAGTCCGGGCCTGTGCGTGTCTCCCAAAAACGGTCACTAATACGCATGATTGCGCTTGGGTAGTATGCGCAGTGGTCTTTTTGGGGGGTTAAAAAAACAAAACTTAAGGACACCAACATCAAAGAGATTTTGCCGAGTGAAATTACTGTATATAGTATATATCTTTATACTTGTGGTAGTACCGTCCATAGTAACAATCGTTAAGAGTTTAACTCCTTATGATTATTTTCAAATGAAAAAAATATGTACGAGATTTGTAGGTATACATTTTCTACAATTTTTATAACACGAAACATCAAAACGGACAGTGTAGTACTCAGATAATGTACACAGCGTAGATAAATTCACTGTAGTTTCTTTTAGGATTACACCATCTGTAAAATAAAAAAAAAAAACAGAAAAGATACAAAGATACTTAGAACAAAACTAGTTGTATTTATTTTAAATTTTTATTAGGTAGGTATATAATTTTCTTTATTTAAACATAATTCCAAATATCTTTTATAGTATTAGATACAAAATTTTATATCAAGCTGAAAAACCATTAATGAAATTTAGTTAATTGGTCATATATTTATTTTTATTGCATTTATTTATACAACTGAACCTGAAAAAAATTACAGACATTATCTATAAAAAAATTACGAAACTCTTCATCCTCCAGAAATGCAGGAGTTGTGGAACCTTTTTCTAAACATCTGTCGGCAGTAAATGTTCTGCCGTCCCGCAAAACCATATTATGTCGTTCATTTTTAAGACAAAAATCTTTTCTGGCTGACTTTTTTAGTGAATATCCGAACACTGTACATCTCTAAACAAACCCATGTAAAAAGGAAAAAATTCTCATTTACAATTCTTAGAGATACTAGACACTTGATTATACTATTACAATTACACAGTATAAATTTAAAAAAATTAAAGATTATGGATGGTTATAACTACTCCGATCTCCCCTACATCGTGTACGTACATTAACATTAGTTCCTTCTAAACGCGAGCTTGATTATACCTGCTTCTTTTCACATGGGACTTTTCCGCACGTTTGCGTATGATATGAACAAGTTTTATTGTTTTATGGAGTCTAGCTAGATCACTACTAATATCCTAAAAGGAAACACACTTGTGCACTAAAGTAGACGGTTTATATTAACCTGCCAAGGTTTAGGCTTTAAAAAAATAGATAACGGCTTATTGCCTATCTAATATTGACCTAATGAAATAAAGGTACCTAAAAATAATACACAGTATCGTTT